>OY282606.1:34621919-35871919 GCA_958298945.1 Atherix ibis
ATCTGAATTTGATTGGATAGACTTTTATGAGAATAAATGACAACTTTTGTACTCATTTCTAGTCTAAAAGCCCTTTTTTATATACCAAAAAAAAACATACAAAATTACCTACAAATGAAAACCTTTAAATACTAATTAACTAAACCTGTTGTACTAAAAGTTAATTGAACGCATTAATAAAAATCAAAATTTATACCATCAAAAATTAAAAATAATGAGTTTGATTAGTTTTGATGAATTAATGAAAATATCCAAAAAAGAATTATTGTCAATAAAATAATATGTCCTTTTGCCAGACGCTTCTATGAGAAAATCCTTTTTAAATGTTTTTGAACTTTTAAAAAAAAATAGGAATATATTAAAAATTTTAGTGTGTACGTGTACGTAAAAAAAACAACAAAAAAATCCTAATTGCTAACGACTAAACTTTAACTAATAAAAAGGATCTTCTCAGTTTTCTGCAGAGAATTTTTTTAATATATATAAAATAATTTCAAATTTCTTTTAATTTTACTATAAATTAACAAGATTTCAAATATTTTGTACAAAATTTAAGAATACAAAAAATACTTTGTGCGTTGTTCATGTAAAAGGAAAAAAAAATTAATTTTTTTATAAGGACTTGGTGAATTTTTAGAATTTTAACAAATTGCAAATTTTATTATTTGAACAATTTCACTATAACTTCATAATTTTTAACATCATTTTTTAAAATTAATTTGGTCTATATAAAAGGTAAATTCATACATATTTAAAAATAGTTAAAATCACTTATTTTTATTAAAATAATCAACAATTTTCAGATACTTAAAATAATATCAATTCGAGGAGATTTTTTTTAAAAATTCCCAATAATATTAACTTTAAAAATAAATTTTATTTCGAAAATATGCGAAAAAAAAAAAATTGTTAATTGTGTTATAGTCAACTCATTATCCTGATTTGTTTAAGCTTAAAAGCCAAACGGATCAAAAGTACTAACATGAAAAATCGAAACTTGCTTAATAATTTATCCCTACGAAATGTGTACTGGTGGTGAATACAGCCCCCCCCCCCCCTTTAACTGATTCTATTTAAAATATCAGCGAAATTTTCAGACAATCCAATTTTTTACATATGACGAAACAATAATCTTTTACCTTTTACGTACACAAATTTCGGATAATAAAATGTACAGACTCCCTAATGTATTTACTTTATACTAATATCTAATCTGAAAGGATAAAAAAGCGAAAATCATATTTTTTTAACATTACAAAAAAAAAAAACAAAGTCTCCCCAGACAAATTCAATTTTAGTCGGATTTTCTTCAAGAGAATCGCAATTCGAACACACGTTTTGACAAGTTCGAATATATTTCATATGCGATCGTACCGTGTTTCGAAATTAAATAAAAAATTCGTAATTTACCATAGAAATTCTCCAACTTTTAATCAAATAGGCAAAAAGGGAGGGGAAGGGGGTATTAAAAATTTGCAAATTTCAAAAACTAATAGAAAAACGAAGCACTAAGAAAAACAATAAATTTCATTTTTAAAAATAAATACAAATAAGGAGAAAAAGGATCTATTAAAGACTAAAAACAAATTCAATGAAAGAAAAAACAAAATTTTAGAAACCTTTAATTTTTCCTGTTCGCCTCTCCTTAATATCCTTTTAAGAGTATCCGACCGTTGTTGTTCCTTAAAATTGGCCGTTCGATTTTACTATCACTGATATTCCTTCAATAATTTAGCACTTCGACGACATATAAATGGACTGTAAGGAACTGGTAATTGGTTGTTCTTGGATAACAACATACTCGTTATTTTCAAATTGAATTCTTTTTACACACAACTATATTATCAAAAGTAGTACTATTGAAACCATCAAATTATCTTATTGATCTTCACTTAAAAAAATTTTCAAAACCAAATATAAGATTTTATTTATATTTAAGGAAAGGTAAAAAAAAAAAAAACAAAAAAAACAAACTATACAGTTTAACTGGACTTTAAAAGGATGTGAAATTTTTGATCGTTCTTTTTTTTTTAAATTTTAATTACCAAATAATAAATATTCTTCTTTTTCATTGTCATATTTTAGACACTTTTTTAATAATAGTTATTTTTAAAGAATTATTTTAAAAAAACTTTTTCTTAAATAAAATAAACTCCTTTTTATTTATTTATAATTTTGATAACTTTTTATACATTTACCTCTTTCTAGTAGTTTAAATATTAATTTTTATGGAAGTTTTTTATTTGAATTGAATTTTACTAATGCAAAAAAATTTTTTAACAGAATATTATAGTTTAACTTTTTTTTTTTAAGTTTCAAAAATTATATTATAATTAATTACGCGCGCGATAAATAGTTTAAAATTTCTTTTAAATATTATTTTTATTGATATTTTTTAAAGGACAAATATTTTTTCTATTTACTTTTGGGATAATTTTTCTAAATGTAATTAATTAGATTTGTTTTTTTTATTTTAATGAATTATTGTTTATTTAAATATTTAAATAAATAGTAATCAAAACACTATCACCTTTAGGTGGCTTTAAGGATATGGCAGAATATCGCAAACACAACTGTCAGGATATTGACATACGATGGAATGTTCCCCCAAAAGTAAAAACATGCCGCATCTTCGTCCGCTGACTATAAAAATGTTTATTCGGTTTTTTGGGTTTTTTTTTTTAATATTATTAAAAACAAAAAAATAATCAATATTTTAATAATTTCTTTTTTTATTAATCTCTCACAACACTAATTTTTATTTTATATATTCACTTATTTATACCAAAAACTTAAAACTTTTTGATGTTGTTTATTTAAAAATACAAAATAAATGAATTTTTGTTTGGTTCTCTTTCTCTTTTGCTATGGGAAACAAGTTCAATTGCTGCTGATACTTCTACGTCAGGTTATGAATTTAATCTTGAAAAAGAAACACTGCATTTGTTTTTCTCATTTTATATTAATAAAATTATTATCACAAAAAAAAAACTACTATATTGATTGTATCATTGATAATTTATTAATGATCTTAATAATTTTGTTATAATTTTCATTTAATAATTGAACATTGAAATTTTTTTTTATATGTTCCAAATAGTAGATAAGATGATGATGGGTGAAAGAATTTTCGGTAAAGAAAACGGAACAACTTTTTACGAAAAAATACTGCGAGGAACTCGGACTCACACGTTAGTTTATTGTGTCGCTGATGTAAACCAAAGCCGAACTAAATTTGTAAGTCGATGTGAACACTGCGAGTACCATAGTGGTGTAGCGTCGTGCCTTGACGTGCCTCGCCTTGTCGCAACGTGCCTAGCTACAATTTGCAGCGCGCTGTTTAGCACTGCGTCGCCGTGTTGAGCCCCTGCTGAGCTGTTCGATGTGTTCGATGTACACGAGTCTGGAAACTGGAATTTCTCGGGTCCTCTCTGGTGAACCACGCTCTGTGCGACTTCTCCTATACAAACTATCCCCACGTCAAGAACCGCTGACGCTGAGACTATACACAAGATACCAAATTGCCATTCTACAGCAATCGCTCCAATGAGAGTAGTTGTTCTCGATGGCACTCACCTTTTACAATGTTGGCGCTCATTTTTGGATCGCTACTATTTCTGCAGAGCACATTTTTTTTTATTTCTTCGTTGAAAAAAAATGTACAAAAATCCAGAGAAACTGTGCATTCCAATCGGATATCGTTCATGGTTTTCACACGCACTCATACACCTTTGAGGAGTAGCTACGTTTGCTGAGGCCCATCGCAGTTAAGTTATGTGAAATAGTAAAACCGGTTTGGCGAGAATATGACAATTTTATATACAATCGAAATACTCACTGGTAGAATTGACAGAGGGAACAACGAGAGATGTATGTAAATAAGTACATACACAATCAAATTTTTTTTGCCACTCCAGAGAGCTGCCGAAAAGTCCTACAAAACAGTTTGACAGTAAATTGTAGAGAAGAAGGTCCTGCAGAGTCACTTATATATACTCTCTCTGGATATATAGGAGTAATCGCTCTCAAAAAAAAAATATCACCAAAAAAGTGCCGACAGAAGAGAAAAGGATACACTATGCTGAAACAAGAATACTACACTATTGAACCGATTGTTCTCTAAGAAAAAGGGAGAGATTGGAAACGGTTCGTTTAGTTCGGTTCATTGACAGGAACGGTAACGGAATGACACGATAACAGTGTGCCTCCGTAAGGCAATTTTTTTTTTGGAAAATTTTCAACTTCTTTACGAATGCAAATTAATTCCCCTTTTAATTTCAATAAATATTTTACCAAATGTCCATATACTCTCAATTTTAATAGAATTTATTATAAAAAAAAGATTTCAGTTATAAAAAAATTGTTTTTAAATATTTTTCTCAATAAAATTTTAGTAAAATCATAAAATATATGCCAAAATTTCTTTAAAGAATAACTTTTAAATCTGAAAATTATCTACCTTTGATGTCCTAAAGAAATTTCTATTTAAAAATATCATTATTGATTAGAAAAATTACAATTAAAAATACAAAAAATAATTTCCAAATAAATTTTTTTAACCGCTGTAAACTTATTACTCTTGAAAGTGAACAAATTGGATCGAGCTATTCTGGTAAGACTGGAATGCCGTTTATTGACACTTTACAGCATCCGCCAAAGCAATCTTGTCTGGTCTGGTGAGAGCAGACAATTTCGTGAAGAAGGCAATCTCCTCAGCTGATGTGCTATTAAGATATTCTTCTCTTTCTGGTCTGCTATTTTTCTATAATCAATGAATTGTTGGTTCTTCTACGTTTCTGTTCCATGCAGCAGACGAGAGAGACTTTTACTCAACAACTGAATTGTCGGCAAAATTACAGAAAAGATTTTACCGATTCGGTAATGACAACAAATCGAAGCGTGCGCGCGCGCGCAAATGTTCCCCTCCGTATTTGTTACGTTGTCTCCTTGAAAGGACATTCCCGTGTTTATTATGAGTAGTATCCCTGCCGACTTGAAAAGCATTTGAGTTTATGTTAGGTTTACGCCTAAAAAATTGTCCAGAGAATATTCAACAAAATTGTTTCTCGTCGTAGAGAAAAAGGTTCACGCGCTCCCCCCTTCTCGTAGTAAGGACCTGTCCGTTGACACCATTCCAAAGTATCGTGTGCGTAGTAATTAACTAACCTACTCTGCAAAGGCCCATGAATGAAACGAATTAATATTGATGTTTCGTACTGCGTGCTTCATGGTGCGTGCTACGTTCAGCGTACGGCATGTTGTCTGCTGCGACGAGCATGATTGTTGCAGGAAGGATTCAGCTATTCTTGTGCGTGTCCTGCAAACAGTAGAGTTAATTCAATTTTTTTAAATTCACAGAAATTTTTGGGGCTAAAGTTGGTAGTTAGTTGCCTATAATCTCTTGTCCCCATTATTGTAAATAAAATAAGATAAAATTTTAATGATATAAAATTTTTTCTGATATTGTTAAATATCCTTTTTTGATTAGTTATTTAACATTTTGATCAATTGCTTTTTGGCATGTATGCTGGCATTAATTTTATCACTAAGAATTAAATTTTTAAGTATATAATTAAAAAAATGTGTATTTATTTTGAGTTGTTTTCCAAATTCTAAATAAATCTTTGATAAAAAATTTCCAGTTATATTGAAAAGTTTCTTTTTATTGAGAAATTAATATTATTAATTTTTCAACGTGTCATAATTTGTTAATAATGCCGATAAATCTTACGGTAATTATCGACAATAAAGCGTAAAATTATTAAATTTTTAGTAATTTTTAATGCCATTACTTGACGGGTATTGGTTTTAAAATACTCTAAATTTTGGTCATATATAATTTTTTTGCTAACGACCTCAAAACGTACAATTTTGGAAGTCATTTAACATTACCAAATCTTGAATTTTAAGCGTCCTGAAATTTTTTTACGCAATAATGCCGAATTTGGTCCTGTTGTGTACCACGTGTCGACGTTTTGTTAAAATCACATGTGGTCCAAAATAAATTCTTTGAATTTATTCCAAAAATATCGGTTATATTATGACAAAAGTATTCAGTATTGACGGTTACAAATGACACCACTTTTATCGGCTACAATGGCTTCTGAATAAATATGAGGTCTGCTCAAAAAGTATCGCGAATTTTGAATTTCCGCGGCTTACGTATAATCGATTTTCGATTTTTTTGTGGCGTTATATTGGTACTCATGTCTCTCAGCCATTTTGAATGTTCAGTTAATTTTTGAATGTCTCTCACTTAAGCCGACAAGTTCGGCCATTTTGAATGTTCAGTTAATTTTTGACAGCTGCTTTGCTTGCACGTGTTTTGGCTCGTCTTCGATTTTTGCCCATTCCAAAAAATGAATCAAAGAATCTGTATCAAATTTTGTGTGAAAAACAAAATTAATTTCGCGGACGCATTCCGAATGTTGACTGTGGTATATGATGAAGCTACCTTGGACCGAAGGAACGTTTATCGGTGGTACAAAATGTTTTCAGAGGGCCGAGAAGATGTGAAAAGCGTGCCGGGGCGTGTGTTCAACAGTTTTCTTCGTTTGCAGGGGCGTGGTGTATCATGAGTTCTTGCCACAGGGTAGAACGGTCAAGAAGGAATATTACCTGCAAGTTATGAGCAAGTTGCGCAAAGCAATCCGCTAGAAATGCCCAGATTTGTAAAAGAACAAAAATTGGCTTTTGCCATTTTTGGCGAAAAACAACACACTTATAATGCCGCAGCCACCGTATTCCCCAAATTTAGCCTCCTGTGGCTTTTTCGTATTCCCGAAACTGAAGAGCCCCATGAAAGGACGACTCTACGCTACGATTGAGGAGATAAAGACGGCATCAAAAGAGGAGCTGAACAAGATCACAAGAAATGATTTTTTGAAGTGCTTCGAAGAATTGTCCCCTTCAAAATACACTTATGCCAATAAGTTTACTTACTTTGAAGGGGACAAAATAGATATTCATGAATAAATAAATAATTTTTGAAAAAAGCACAAAATTCGCGATACTTTTTGAACAGATCTCGTATTATACTATCCTTTAGATGACTTTTTTTAAATTTATTATAAAATATTAAGACAATATTTTTAATAAACAATATCTTCTGCGTCTTTTCTTTAAGATTACGTATTATAAGAGCTAAATTGAAATTTAAATAAAAAAATATATTAAAAATAAATTCCGGAAAAAAATAACCAAATTTAGAAGAAAAAATATTATCGTTAGTTTTTTTTTTACCATAAAAAAAAGTGTTGTTTTACCTATTGATATTGGCCAAATAAAGAAAAACAAAATATTTCTCCTCATTTATAAATTCATATTAATTTTTCAATTTACTGCCCAAAAACATCTTGTCAGGCATTTATTTTATTACTGCAAACTGACCGTTCCATAAAATTCCTTTTTACATCTTCCACCTACAATCTGACATATTAATTTTCCAATTTTTTAGTATTTTTACTTACTTGTATATGGAAAAAAAACCATATGAATTTCATGTCCTTTTCTATATGCACATGAAGATATATAATGGTAGAAGAGAATTTTTATAGGAAATTTTACCCAAAAAATTATATATCATTGGGTTTATTTCGTTTAATTTAACAGAAAATAATTCAAAGAGTTAATGATGAGAAATTGTACATTTATATGAATGAGGAAGTGTACGAGTAGGATTTTTTGCCCCATAATATTTTCATGTGTTTGTGTATGTTTTTATGCATTTCTGGATACCAATGCCGGATATCTATTTATCTGAGTTATATGCTTGCATGAAGCTTTTATTTTCTTATTTATGGCTGGCCACACGCGGTCAATTAATTGCCTTTCACGTTATGCAAGCCCCAATATTCAAGCAAAAAAAAAAAAAAAGATTGCTTTTCGCCATTTAATAACCGTTGTTGTCTTTGTGGGGAGATTTCTTTCAGTTTTTTTTATTCTCCCCATTTCCACAAGATGTTAAAGGTCAAGTTTTTTATTTAGTTTTCATAGTAAATACTAGGCCAAAAGTTATTCAAAATTAATGAACTTAAAATTTACCAATTGACTTGGTGGAGTTCTCTCTTTTCTATAACAAAATCGAATTTAATATTTTTTCAGCTTTTTCTTGATTTCTTAAAATCATCGACTCATAAGAATAGCCAGAAAATATTTTATAATTATTCAATAAGAAATTAATAATATTCAATAGTAAAGGTCAACATTTAAAATTAATGATTTCGAAATATTTAAATGGTCAAAGAAAGAAAGGGAATTATTGGTTAATAGAAATAGAAAATGATGAATTATGTTTTCAAAACATAAATTTATATTTTCTTTGATGCGTTCAGTTACTAAATAATTTTTTTAAATATTTTTAGGGTTTATTAAAAAATATCATTTAATACGTTTTTTATCTGGTGAATAATTTTTCGTGAATTTTTTTTTGCAATGCCTTTTACTGAGTATCTTAAAAGAAAATATTTAAAAATAGCTTTAAACTGTGACTGAAAACAGTCTATTTATATAAAAGTAAGCCCATCAGTTTTTATTTTATGGTATTTATTCGGAGGAGTCACAGAAAAATAATGAGACCGGTTTTTATTTTGCAGCTCTTTCAATTTTCTTTTTTCATTTTGGGGAGTAAAAACAGGTTGAACATACGTACAGCAAGTGAATAGGGCGACTGGGGTCCAAAAAAAAACACTATTTCAGATGAAAACTCGTTGATAGTAATAGGCGTGTGATAGGCCTTGTTATGCTGGAACATTCTAGTAACGGGGAGACTCACTCTTTTGAGCCTTTCAAGGACTTCTTCATTAAGTTCAACTAAAATTATTTTGATGTTATCGACAGTCATATTACATGGTTTTCCAATATTGGGAAATAAAAGTAGTCACACGAACTACATAAAATCAGACGAGATCAAGTATTTCTTCATCAATGCTAAAAGGTGGGGCCTGCAAGTGACGCAAATACAGGAATACGAGGTTCAAAAAGTATCGCGAATTTTGTGTTTTTCAAAAATTATTTATTTATTCATGAATATCTAAAGGGTTTTCAAATAAGAGTGATATAAATTCTTTTCAAAAGAAAACACACCAATTTTTAAAGAAATTCAAATGTTTTTTATTTAATGTGAAGTTCTGAATAAAACGTCATTCAAATGGCTTCCACGACTTCTTTTGCAGGAACGAATTCGATTAACCCAATTTTCGAGCACTTTTTCCACTAAATCAAGTCGTATGTCATGAATAGCACGTTCAATATTGACTTCTAAAGCTTGAAGAGAGTCTGGTTTATTGCTAAAGACCAATGACTTTAAATAACCCCATAAGAAATAGTCTAATGGTGTTAAATCACAACTCCTTGGAGGCCATTCAATATCACAATTTCTTGGAATAATCAAATCTCCAAATTTTTCTCGCAATAATTTGGTTGTTGCAAGTGCTGTGTGGCACGTAGCCCCGTCTTGTTGGAACCAGATGTTGTCAAGATCAACTTCTTCCAATTTCGGCCATAAAAAGTTGGTTATCATCGATCTATATCGCTCTCTATTGTCAGTAACGGTGTTAGCAGCTTCATTTCGAAAAGCCCGATGATTCCACCAGACCAAAAACCACACCAAACTGTCAATTTAGGTAAATGTATTTGGGTGTTCATGAATAATTTGGGGATTTTCTTCGTACCAGAATCGACAGTTTTGTTTATTTACCGCACCACTCAGATGAAAGTGAGCCTCATCGGAGAAGATGATTTTCTTAAAAAAATCGTTATCGTGTTCAAGTTGTTCCAAGACAAAATCAGCAAATTCACGACGTTTACGGTGGTCCAATGGCTTCAGTTCTTGAGTAATAACGATTTTATATGGATGCAAGCCTAAATCCTTCTTCAAAATCCGCCAGGTTGTGGTTTGAGACAGTCCCAATTCTTGAGAACGTCTTGGAATCGACAAATTGCGGTCTTCAGCAACATTTGCCTGAACGGCAGCAATCTTTTTATTACTTCGAGCGGTTCTTTGTCTTATTGGCACTTGAACATTATGTAAAGAAAATGTACGCTGGAAATTATTAACAATTCGACGAATAGCGAGCACACTTAGACGATTATTACGACCATAAAATGGCAAAAGCGCACGAAAAGTTGCAATTGGAGAACGATTATTTTGATAATAAAATTGAATAATTTGTATCTGCTGTTCTTGTGTATATCTCTTCATGAAGAAATTGTAAGCACAACTAAATACAATGGAAGAAAAAAAGATAGATCATGACATATTACAAATGGCCGAAACGTCACTTAGAAATCATATTACTCTTATTGGAAAACCCTATAATTTGTCCCTTTCAAATTAATCCCCACCAGATATTATACACTTGTGCCAACGTTTTTTCCAATCCTCGAAGTACTTCAAAAAATCATTTTGTGTGATCTCGTTCAGCTCCTCCTTCGATGCCGTCTTTATCTCCTCAATCGTAGAAAAAGTCATAGGGGGCCAGATCTGGGGAATACGGTGGCTGCGGCATTATTAGTGTGTTGTTTTTGGCCAAAAATGACAAAATCCAATTTTTGTTCTTCCAAAAATCCCGGTGTTTCTGGCGGATTGCTTTGCGCAACTTTCAGATAATATTCCTTATTAACCGTTCTACCCTGTGGTAAGAACTCATGATTCACCACGCCCCTGCAAACGAAGAAAACTGTAAACAAAACCTTGCCATTCGACCGAACTTGGCGCGCTTTTTTCGATCTTTGCTCGTGCGGCATTGAGCTTTGATTTCTACGTCATAACCAGTTATGAGTTATGACCCTCTGGAGCAAATTTGGACCGTCGCGAAGAGAGTCCAACAGCTCCTTAGCAATGTTAATGTGATGCTGTTTTTGGTCGATATTGAGCAAAAATCGAAGACGACCCAAAACAAGTGCAAGCAAAGGAGCTGTCAAAAATAACCTGAATGTACAATATGGCCGAACTTGTCGGCATAAGTAAGAGACATGAGTACCAACATAACACCACAAAAAAAAATCGAAAATCGAATATACGTAACCCGCAGAAATTCAAAATTCGCGATACTTTTTGAACAAACCTCGTACCTTTCTCCAGAAAACTCGTTCCTGTCATCTCATGAAAATAAACCATTTTTCGAGGCTGTCAAGCATTTTTTTTTTTTAAAAAGAAGTTATTTCTAAAAAAAAATCCTTGGAAGATTCATTATTTTTATCAGTTTTTTATGTTAACTTGAGCAAGATTTGGTATCTACTGCAGCTTAAATGCCTAAAACTGCTTTTTGTAAATAAAAAAATTGCGAGATTTTCCAAAGCTTCGGAAATGGAATAAAAACACAATGTCACTTATAAGGATCTTAGGGTCCACGAACTTACTAGACAAAGTTTAAAGTTGTACTACACGTCTAGAAAGGGCTTATCTATGTAGACGGAAAATCTGCAGTCCTGCCAGATCGCTCACAGTTAAACAAGTTTTGTTCCTTTTCTGCGGAAGATAATTCTCATAATTTTCTGTCATATCTTCCGTACTTAACAACATTTACTTATTATTAAATATATTAAATACGTTAATAATAGTAGAAAATTTTTTTTTGCAATTTCTTTAAAAATAACCAAAAAACTGTTTTAGAAATTTTTATTTTTGGAACCAGACAGAAGTTGACACTTCGGTGATCAATCGAAACCATGTAAATCGCAATAAAAAATAGAGTCTAGACTTTTTTTTTTATTATAATATATTTATAGCAATTTTAAAAACAAAACAAAATAATCTATCAAGTTGACCATAAAATCTCAGCAGAAGTAACGAATTCATTGTAAGCAATGACAAACACTTAATCATGTACTCGTACAGTCGCCAGGATGATTGATGGCTCCAATGTATGGAATAGTTCTGGAAGCTGAATGGCACAAATACTCATTAGACAGATTGGTGACAATCATAGTCTCGAAAACATAGATTATGAGGTCAACTTCACCAAATTCATCACAATTAATAGAGACATCATCATCAGTGCAGTTCATTTGCATAATTTTGATCGTTATTGAAGCTAATAAATAATTCGAAATTGATTAAATATTTTTATATTTTTTTAATATTCTATATTTTTTTTGTTATTTTCATATTTTATGTATTGTATTCTTAGGTAATGTTGTTAAAAATTTTATATTTATTCGCAGAATGCAGCTTATTTAGAACGAAACAACAAAAGTGCTTAATACAAATTTTTCTTCAATGTAAACACAAACAAAAGTTACTTAAAAAAATAACTATAAATAATACAAAACTACTATATAATATGTTATTTATGAAAATATAAAATTATTTATTATATATTTATAATATGACATATTTTCTAATTGAAAATTTTCTCATTCGAAATAATATAAACGAAATTTTTTTAAATAATCCTTGTTATTAATATGGATTAAAACTTAATTTTGTTGAAATTTTTAGTACAATATTTTTTCTTTAATTCAATACGATTAACACTTTGGGTATTTTTAAAATGTATCTAAAATGTTATCCTTCGAACTGGTATAAGTACACATACATAGTCAGCCATAGATACAGAAGAAAAAAAAATGATATAACATAAGTAAAAAATTACTTTTGAAGAATATTTTTTTCTGTTTAGAAAGTTTCAAACAATTTTCTGACAGGAAAAGGATGTTGTCCAAGGATAAACGATAAAATTTGTTACAATTTAAACAGTATTTTTGAACGAATGGAAAATTTTCGAACATAAAAATTACTTAAATGGTCAGGAAGGTGAAATTTATGAAAGCATAAATTCTATTTCAACAAAATTTACACACGCTACAAAATATGTAGCTGTGAACCATTCTGAACTTAAACTAAACTTTTAAAACTAACCATCCATTCGAATATATATTTTCTACAATATTATATATATAAATGTGATAGATATGTTATATACTAAAACATATGCTATATGGTGAATTGGTTTGTTGATAATTGTTAGGAGAACTTTGTTCTTTGCTCAAAGCGAACCGTTCAATGTCAAAGAATATAAAAAGTGATGAACAATGTTAGAAAAGTTTTTATTTACTTTCTAATATTTATTTTTTTCTCTACAAAAATAGAGTACGTTAAACTTTGAAGAAGAAATGAAGATTTTCCAAAAAAAAAAAAAAATAAATATGACAGATAATTTTGATAGGTTTTAATAAAAATATATATTATGAATGGGTGGGTGCGCATTTAAATGGATATATTTATACTAAATGCTCAGTGATGAAAAAAAAGGATTCTTTTGTAATATTACAAGTAGAAAAAAAAATTTTATTAAATATAATATACTCTAGTTGTTACTTAGAATAAAAAAAATAAAAATTAGAATATAGTCTTTGCCAAACAATTAGTAAAAACCTTTAAACCATACGAAGACATCCAATGTCATCCATGACGAAAAAATGGACAGAGAAATATCAACTCAGTTTTGCCCGTGGAGGAAAATGGAATGTTCAGATTAATAATGCTGTTGACAAAATTAACACCATTCTCCGAATGGTTATAATTTTAATCGGCAGAAAAAGTAAGGTAGGACAAAGTGAGGCAATTAGAGTAACCAACGCCCTTTTGGACGCAACCTTTGGGACGCATTAACATTGCTAAGGAGCTGGTGGACTCTGTCCGCGACGACCCAAATTTGCTTCAGAAGGCCATAACTGGTGACAACTCATGGTTATGACGTGAAAACTAAAGCTCAATCATCCCAATGGTTGCTGCCGCACGGGCCAAAACCGAAAAAAGCGCGCCAAGTTCGGTTGAATGTGAAGGTTTTGCTTACAGTTTTCTTCGATTGCGGGGACGTGGACATAACCATAAAACCACGAGTTGTCACCAGTTATGACCTTCTGGAGCAAATTTGGGTCGTCGCGGACAGAGTCCAACAGCTCCTTAGCAATGTTAATGCGATGCTGTTTTTGGTCGAAATTGAGCAAAAATCGAAGACGAGCCAAAACACGTGCAAGCAAAGCAGCTGTCAAAAATTAACTGAACATGAGTACCAACATAGCGCCACCAGAAATTGAATATCGAATATACGTAACCCGAGAAAATTCAAAATTCGCGATACTTTTTGAATAGACCTTGTAAACAGGGTTATCAAGAGGCTTGAAACTATGATGATCCTTGAAACTTCGTTTGCAAAAACTATGCACGATCTCTTTTAAAAATAAGTCCTTGAAAGGTTCCATATTTACATCCCTGAGCAAGATTCGTACTTCACTGCTTCTTGACCCTCTTAAAATACTTTAATTCAAGAACAACTTTTGCTTTGAATAAAGGGGCCCTGACAACTTTTTGTAAATCAAACTCCAAATTTCGTTGTTCTATTTTTTAAAACGCACTTCAAAAATACAACTTCACTTATCAAGCTCTATAGGGTCGCGTAGTTATCAGACGAGGTTGAAACTTATACTGCACGTCTAGTAGGGACTAATATACAAGATAGGAGGAGGGGAAGTGCGTACTATTGTCAGATTACTCTCAATAAAAGTTTTCAAAATATAATGAAATATCGTTCATGGAAAATCGTTGCTCCAAATTACGCCGTTACATTTTTCGTAACGCCCTACAAAAATACAACTTCACTTATCACGCTCTATAGGATCGGGTAGTTACCAAAGGAGTTTTAAACTTGTACTGCACGTCTAGGAGGGACTAACTTACATGCTACGTGGAGAAAACATCTACTATGTTGCCAGATTGCTCTCAGTGATGTTAGTCTCATTACTTTTATGGGGAAAGTCCGCAGTGTTGCCAGATCGCAACAATCCCAAAAACCTTTCTAACTCATATAGACCTTTAAGCTTTTTTCCCATTTTATCAAAAATCCTAGAAAAATTTATGGGGCTAATCTTTATGCTAGTCTCATAACTTTTTTTGGAAAAAAATTATTATTTTTCATATTCAGCCTAATTCATGATCAAGAAAATTTTTTTAGACACAGTTTTTCTAATAGAAAATATTTTCTAATCACATTTTTTATGTACTAATTTTATATACAAACAATTTATATAAATTCTTCTATGTCCATATTTATATTTAAACATTTTAATTATGGTTAAAAAAAATCCTATTAAAATTAAGAAATAAAAATCATTGTCATTGTAGTGATGCTGATTCAGTTGAAATAAATTGAATCGTCGTCCACTATTAATTTTTTATTGAAAAATATTTTCGTATCAAATTTTTAAGTTGTTAGTGATTTTAATTATATAGTCTTATTAATATATCTGTAAATTTACTTATAACAAATAATAAACAACTAAATTATGGACCAAATTAAATGGAAAAAATAGATACTTGCCCTCGGGAAGGCAGATCAAATAATGTAATTGCTTATAGTCACGCCAAATATAATATAAGCTTTGATAGAAATTTTTAAAAAAATATTTTCTATTCTATTCATATATTGGGTTGGCAGCTAAGTCATTGCGAATTTTGTCAATAGATGGTGTTAGCTCTTTTTTTTGTTATGTCAACGGATTCAAAGAACCTAACCTATATTGTTTTCTTGTTGTTTAGACTTCCGCCTTTAATTTAGTAAAAAATTGTATTGTTTAGCTAAAAAAATTTAGCTAAACAATACAATTTTTATTTCCATTTTGAGAGGGTCAAGAAGCAGTGAAGGACGAATCTTGCTCAGGGATGTAAATATTGAACCTTTCAAGGACTTATTTTTAAAAGAAATTTTTAACAAGACGTGCATTTTTAGACATATTTTATTGTATTATTTCCGGAAAGGCAGGAACGCATCGCAGGGACACAAGAAACTATGTGCCGTATATGGGAAAAGAAGCCTTGACAGAAAGGCAGTGTCAAAATTATCTTGCTAAATTTTGTTCTGGTGATTTTTCACTAAAAAATGCACAAATATCGGGCCAGTTGAAGTTGCTGAGACCCATATCAAGGCCATTATCGATTAAGATCGTCATAGCACAACACGTGAAAATGCAGAAGCTCAATGTATCGCATACATGCATTGAAAAAAAAATTAAAACAGCTTAGCTATGTTAAAAAAAAATCGATTTAAAGATTCCTCATCAGCTTAAGGAAATTCATTTGACGCAACGCATTAGGTCATTCGCCAAAATTTATTGGAATTAAGTTGGGATGTGTTATCACATCCACCATATAGCTCTAACCTAGCGACTTCAGATTATCATTTATTTCGTTCCATGCAGAACTCCTTATATGGTAAAATTTTTAATGACGCTGATGATGTAAAATCACATTTAATTCAGTTTTAATGGTGCGCGAACGTTGGAAATGTTGGAAAAGTATTTCGGCAACGATTCTCTAAAGAAAACGGTCGTTTACCAGTGGCACGAGCGGTTCAAAAGTGGTCGTGAGTCAATCGAACATGATAAACGCAGTGGCAGACCATCGACGTCGAAAACCGATGAAAACATTGATAAAGTAAAAGAAATGTTGGTCAATAACCGCAAATTAACCATCAGAAAAATAGCGGAGGACTTGAACATTGCCTATGGATCCATCCAAGATATTTTGGTTAATGATTTGGGTTTCCGTCGTGTAGCAGCAAAGTTGGTGGCAAAAGACCTCAATTTCATGCAAAAAAGAGACTATGTTGACGTGGCAAAAGACATGATTTGCGAGGCTGAATCCGGTCCCACATTCATCAAAAGGATCATTACTGGAGACGAGACGTGGGTTTGTGAGTACGACACATAATCCAGACATCAGGCAAGTGAATGGCGTTCATCAAATGAGCCGAGACCAAAAAAACTACGTCGTTTTCAGTCAAAAAAGAAGGCAATGCTCACGGTTTTCATGGATTACAATGGTGTAGTGCGTCATGAATTTTTGCCAAAAGGCCGGACAGTAAACAAAGAGTACTATTTGGGCGTTATGAGACGTTTGCGTAAAGAAATTTACCAAAAGAGACCAGAATTGTGGGCAGAAAACTCGTGGATTTTGCACCATGATAACGCACCATCGCACAGTGCCATCATTATTCGTAATTTTTTGACAAAAAATGCAACAAATACCATCCAACAACCACCGAATTCACCTGATTTGGCTCCATGTGACTTCTTTCTGTTCAATCGAGTTAAAAAACCATTACGGGGAATGCGTTTCAACAGCCGAGAGGAAGTAATGGAAAAATCGCAGGAAGCACTGATGGACATACCGAAAACCGAATATAAAAAATGTTCCGAGGATTGGATCAAACGCTACCATAAGTGTGTTAAAGTTGATGGAGATTACTTTGAAGGGGACACTATAGATTTAGGTGAATAAACTTGTATTTTTAATTTTCTAAATAAATTCCGGTAACTTTTTGATCAAGGTGGTATTTATTGGCACATAAAATTGTTATTGGATAGTTCCAAATGCCAAGATATAAATATTCATTAAATTAGTTCAATAATAAATAAAATTTCTAACAAAAATTTTGCAATTACCATTAATATTTTAAGATGAATAATATCTTAAAATATCAATTTTAAATTTGGTTTTAAACACTGAATGTAATTAGGTCAAGAATAAAATGATTTAAATTGAAAATTACGTAATTTCTTCCCCTAATAGTCGACTGGGGTTTATTTAATTTCCGAAAATAAGCTGCATGACATTATAAAAATTCATTGAAAATATAACTTGTAAATTTTTTTTTATTATTGTTGCATTCATTAAAACAGCGAATTTAAATATAAATCAAGTAAAATCACATCCTCATCTTTTTGTGGTAGAAAATGTTTGAACTTTTAACTATCAGAAAATATCTGTTAAAACACTTTTTAGAGTATATCTTGGACCCGTTAGCATTATATTATGTAGTTTGTTAAAATAAGGGTTAGACAAGAGTGCATGGCATCGTAAAAGATTGCAGCTTGGTGCATATAAAAATTGCGGTTAGAAAACGAATCCGCACCAAGCAGAGAAAAGTTTCAATTTCACGGTTATGAGTCGCTCTGGTACCGATTTTGCGCTGATGTCAGCTGCAGAACGAAATATATTTTAGCGAAAAATGATTTATGAGGCGTCTGTCATGGAAAACTGAGTTAGTGTTAATTTAAAATTCATATGAATTTATTTTTCCTCGCGCGCCAAACGCCGTCCCAGGCCATTCCTCCAAACAGAACCGAAACAGTTCAAAATCGTGTTATTCCCAATTCAACAAAAAAAATAATAATAATAAATAAATGAAAACTTCCGAAAAAATATATTAAAACATATGGCAAAAAAAAAAACCAACATCCAATAAAAGAAAAAATTTTTGGGGAAAAAGTTTATCGTCCCATTGGGTTAGTAGATTTGTACTTAAAAAGGGTAGAAAAAATAAATTGTATTGGAAAAAGTGTTGAGATTGGGAAGAAGTGGGCCTAAAAAAAGAGATGGTAAGTTTCAAGGGAAAATGCCAAAAATCACCATCAACCATGGAAAATATGTTATAAAATTTTGAATTTATTACAAAATGCCGGTTGGTAATTATTTTTGTCTGCGGTGCATGTTTAAATATTGTGTTAGTGGGTATGAACTTTTTTTTTGCGAGGGGGGGGGGGGGGTTCTGGAATGGTTGAAGTTTAGAATTTTTGGTGGAGAACTAGAATAACTCTATACCTGAGGTTAGCTTTTTGCAAGGATAACATATCATTAATACTGCATAATTGGCAGTTACAAGTTATTTTTGCTTTTATAAATCATCAAATAATTCGATGTGCTTGTAATTGCTTCCTAACAAATCCCATTACCCCTACCCCTGCTCAACATAAAAAATACTAAACAGAAATCATGACAATCTGCTAATGACAACATTTCATAATTACTCGTTTTTATGGTTTTCTGCACTTGACACAACTATGAATAATTCTCTCACAATTTATAAATATGATTATTGGTGTTGTCACAAATGATTGCAAATATTTTATTTTTCGATTAACTAAACTAATTTTTCTATTTAACAGACTTAATTTGTAACATAAAATTTTATATAAAATTTTATATAAAAAAAAATTAACATTATTTATCAAAAAATAATTATATCATCTTATTTTGAAGTTGCTTATTAATGACAATCTGACTAATTTGAGAACGTAAAAAATTAGGGATTAAAAATTTTATAATGACGTTTGGATTTGGTTTTTTTGTTGTAAAAAAAAAACGTCTGTTTAAAGTTTTTAACTAGAATTTGTAGTTATTTATGATAATTAGAATAATTAGGGGTCTAAAGAACCGGCATTATTTAGGATGATCTGGCATCATTGAATGTGATTTGGCAATACTGTAGACTTCTCTAAAAAATTAATGAGGTTAGATTCTTGAAGAGCGACGTAGCAACGTGGTAATGAGACTATTATTAGTGAGCTCAAACTGATAAATAGTATTGAGTGCACCCCCTCCCCCCCCAAAAGTAATAAAACTACCATCATTTAGTGTGATCTGGCAACACTGCGCACCAACCCTACGAAAGTAACGAGACTATCATAACTGAGAGCGAACTGGTAATAGTGCTCACCACACCCTCCTCCTACCGAAAGTAATAAGACTACTATTATAGATTGTTATCTGGCAACACTGTAGACTTCTCTAAAAAAATAATGAGGTTAGAATCATTGAGAGCAATGTAGCAACGTGGTAATGAGACTATCATCACTGAGAGCGAACTAGTAATAGTGCTGACCAAAATCCCTCTCCCCAGCACCGAAAGCAATAAAACTATCATCATTGAGTATGATTTGGCAATACTGCGCACCACCCCCTCGAAAGTAATGAAGCTTTCATCACTGAGAGCGAACTGGTAATAGTGCTGACCACCAAAAGTAATGAGTCTACCATCAATGAGTGTGTGATCTGGCAATACTACAGACCACCCCTACAAAGGAAATGGAACTATCATCAGGGAAAGTGATCTGGCAACACTGTATATCCTCAGTATTGCCAAATTTCTCCCAGTGATGATAGTTTTATTACCGTTATGGAGATAATCCGCAGTATTGGCAGATAATTGACAATACTGCGGACTATCCCCATAAAGATAATAAGACTATCATCACTGAGAGCGATCTGGCAACATTGCAGAAATCACCCAAAAAAATTAAATTAGCAACACTTTGAGCTTCCACATAGCTTGTACTGGTCGTCAATATCAAAAAGTCATGGAAATTCCATACTTTTCAAGGATATTTTTATAAGAAGGACATGAAAAGTTATTTAAAAGTCTCAAAATAAATGTTCTCCGTATCAGATCGGCCATTACAGACACTCCTGAATGATCCATTATGACAGCGCCCATTGTCACATGGTTATTTCCATCAAAGAGTTTTCATTGCAAACTGGAGATCCTTTAAAAAATTGAATTTAAAAAAATACATTTTTTCTTGGTACTGCCGATAACATTCAAAGCAGTGAAACCGAGGAGGTGACGGCGATTCCAGTTGAAGCCTTATCTACGAAAAGTGAAAACACCACCTACGTCAATGTATAGCTGCCTAAGCAAATAACTTTGAAATAGAAAAAATCAATAAATTCAAATAAACAAAAATTGTTGTAAACGGAAAAAATCCTTTCTCATTACTTTTCTGCCACTTCTCGTATATGCGGTTAAAATTTGATTGAATTGTATTTTTTTTTCTATAATATTTCTTCAGCATATACAAAAAAAAACAAAAACTTTTTATTACAGGAATTGATTTTTTTATATCGAGTTAAATTGGGAATTTTTTCCAGACAAGGCCAATGGCGTACAGTTCTGAAGAAAAACATGTCTGGCTGCCATCTATCCCCATTATGGAGAAAGACAACGTCAACGTTATCAACAAATCGAATCATGTGCATATTTAAAGCAATATTTTAATAGTATTGGGGATACTCTTTTCATCTAATGCAATTTCAATATAGCTGCAGGATACTTCATTTCGACAAGGACAACATACGAAGATCTCCCCTAATTGAAACTTGTAACCTAATGCTGCGTTCTCTCTTTGTAAATAAAATAAAATAATATTTATGCATCCAGAAAAATAGTGAAATAAGAAAATATTCTGAGCTGTTCTTCTCCTTAAGGAATTCGTCGTAATATTTTTTGCACCACTGCAATTTCTTCCATCTTTTCTGTAATATTTATTACCACATCATCATCATCATCATCATCATCAGCATCATCATCATTTTACTCAGTATCAGTTATTGTCACCATTTCAACTAAAATATTTAGCAACTGCATTATATAATACCACCAACACATTGACAATAAAAATAAGTTATTAACTAGAAAAACTTACATTTTAAAATTTGTAAAACTTTTTTTTTTCATAAAAAATCACTCATAAAAATTTAACAAAAAAAACGTTTCATCAACAAAACGGATTTGGTTTATTCATGAAATATTTGCTATTAAAAATGATTATAAATATAGAAATATTTATTACAGAATATTCTCGTCCTTTTAATAAAAAAATATGATATATTAACTATTTTAGTGTACAGGTTAAATAAAATAAAAACTATCATGTGTTCGCTTTAAAAAAAAAAAAAAACAAATTAAAAAAAATATTTACTAAAGGATATGAGAATAAATATATAGTCAAGCTTGTATGAGGTCCTTATCGGTAATCTCGAATGAATATGTTCGAGTTTGTTATACTAACAGGATCTGTGTACATAGAATGCAAAGTAGTTTCAACTTGCATTGAATAATATAGAATCTTTATAGTCGGATTGGATGCTGGTTCTTATCGAGACTCTTATGCTAAGATGAAATTCTATACCTTCTAAGATAAGTTATCCTTCAAGATGTCAATTTCAATATGAAACGGTAAAAATGACGTGATCTTATCAAAGTATGTCTCAATTCTTTGCCTCCAAAATACATGACCTGGTTGAGTTATTTATGACAGAAAAGCATAGTATTTCCTTGGACCACAGAAAAGCTCTTCTCCAGCGTCATCATCGCACAAGCCATATAGAAGCGCGGATCTATAACTCTTATGGCAAAAGATAACTTTCGATAAGCAGAAGAGACCTGCTTTACTAAAACCAAACCAATAACCATCGCAGTTGTATCACACAGAAAGATTAACGATAGTGCCGCAATCATACCTTGAATGCATCGTGTCACGTACCTGGAAAAACCAAACTTTCCTGAACATTTTCCTAAGACATTCCCACCACTTTTCAGCTATCTTTTTTCAGCTATCTATCGTACATAAATAGCTTCCTCAAAAAGTAGTTAGGAGTAATTTCATTTCTTCTTCTACCATTTCTCTCTCGTTAGATTTTTAGTTAAAATAACTACCCCAGGCCATGAAACCAATTTATGCATTTTATGCACACTTCCATTGAAATAAGGAGAAGAATGCAAAGGGAAAGAGGCAAGTAGGCAAAAAAAAAACTCCAAAACTAAAAACTATCAAGGATAATATTTGTTACACTATTCCATATCTATCATTCACCCACCACAAAAATAGGTTCGTAAAAAATATATGCAAAAAAAAAGTAAAAAAATTAAGGATTTTTGGATAAGGATGGGATAGGAAAAAAAAGAAACTATCGCATTCTGAAGGAAAATGGCAAATCATTTTAGATTCTTTTGGAAGAAAACTGTTCTTATGATTTAAAATGGGAGAATGCAATGAATAATATATTTTCTCTGACTTTATTTATGATGGGAAAAAGTGCATTTCATTTTTAAAATGAAAATTTCTGTTCAAAACGTGAGATAAAAAATTCTTCGATTGAAACGTTTTCTTCTCATGTCTCCAGAATTAGGTGATCAAAATTGAACATTTTTTTTTGATTTTTCTTTTCAAATGAATTTTATTTGGAAAAAAAAATTTATTATCCTACATTACAGACAGTTACTGAAGAGCAGAAAAGAAAACCAAATTTATATCTACTTAATTTTTATAAATAAAATAAGTTTGACAGCGTTTGAAGTTTCCAATGCACTTATTTTTTGCTCCGAATAAGTGCATTTTTACATATTTCTACAAATTACCAGTAGAATGTACAAATATTTTCACTTAACATTTATTACAATACAATTTAAGTAGAATATTATCGAATTACTGTTGCGAAAAATAAATAATTAACTTTTAGTTATTTTTTGGGTTTGTTCGGAAAGTAATTTCGTTTCATTTCGAAATTACTTTCCGAACAACCCAATAATTAATTTATTAACCTCTTTTCTTTAAGTGAATCATTCAATTTGTCCAACTGATGGCAGGACACTTCAGAATTGATCGTTGAGAAGCTCAAAATAAATGATTCCTTTGAAATCTCAACAAAAAAAAGCTCAAAATAAACGATTCCTTTGAAATCCCTTGACTTTCGAAGTGCTTTGAGCCGGTTCATCTTTTCTACTCTAGGATCTTTTGCGCTTAACATTGTTGTAGATGACCCATTTTTTGTCTCCAGTGATGATACGCATCAAAAATGGATCATTTTCTTGGCGTTTGAGAAGCAAATTACAAACGTCAATGCGACGGCACACATTTTTTTCCGTAAGAAGATGAGGAACCCATATGTCGAGCTTTGAGATTATACCTAGGCGTTTCAAATTATTATGAATGGTAGTATTCAAAAATTTAATTTTTCAGCAATCTCATGAGTTGTTATTTGCTAGTTTGCATCAATTAATGCCTTTATCGTGGCTTTTCCATGTTCTAGTAATGCGAAATAATGCTAATAAAATTTGCTAAAGTGTATCTTGTGAGGCTGTCAAAATTTTTTGTGAAGTGTGGCATATAACAGTGTCTTGATGAAACCGCACAAACTTAAGATTTAAATCTTCAAGTTGAGGCAAAAAAAATATCAGTAACGGATATCCGGATCACTTTTAGCACATAAAACGGCATCTTGCGGGTTTTCAGAGCCCCATTAACAGCAATAATTTTTAAATTTTAAGAGCCTCTTACTACACAATTTTTTTGATCGATGTTGGTTTTTTAATGCTCTGAAGCTTAAAGATTCACTATTTATATTGGAAATTTTGCCGTAACCCTACAAAAAACGTTCAACGGCGTCAAATTGAACGATCTTAGATGCCAATTGACATTACCAAATCTTCAAATTTGGTCTTGCTCTAGTAATGTGAAATAACGCTAATAAAATTTGCCGTATAGTGTGTCATATGAAGCTGACAAAGAGTTTAGATAAAAATCACATTTTTTGTGAAGTGTGGCTTATAACACTGTTTGGTTGAACCCGGACAGAGTTTAGATAAAAATCTCCAAGTTCAGGCTGAAAAAAAAATCAGTAACGGATATCCAGATCACTTTTAGCACTTACAACGGCTTCTTGAGGGTTTTCAAAGCCCCACTAATGGCAATGATTTTTAAATTTTTAGTGCGCCATATACGGTAATTTTTATTATTATAAGTTTTTCAAAAGCTTTTTTGATATTTTTGCTATCAAAATTTTTTATAAAGTGTGATTTAGGATACTGTCTTGTTGAAACCGCATAGAATTTCAATAAAAATCTCTAAGTCGAGGGCAAAAAAAAAATCAGTAACGAATATCCAGATCACTTTTAGCACTTACAACGGCTTCTTGAGGGTTTTCAAAGCCCCATAATTCAAATGTAAATTATTTATTATTGACATTTTTTGATTTCCTATTTAAAATTATAAGAAAAATTATTTTAACATTCCTCTTGAATTTACATAATTTTTCTGTCGTCAGCTGTTCTTTTATAATAATACAAATGTATAATTTCATAATATATTAGGTGGCTTTTTAGTAAATTTTTAATTTTATCTTATGTTTCGATTCTTGAGAATTATTTATTTATTTCTATTTATAAACTAAAATTTTAATCTATTTAATTGGTTTCATAATGTCATCAATGACAAGAATGAACAACAAAGGGTCAAGATGGCTACCCTGTGGAACACCTGATAGATCTTTAATGCTTCTTGAAAATATCTTCTTAGTATATAAATAAATATACTATAATATTTGTAGTTAGTAATGATTTTTTTGTTGATAATTTTAGAATATACATTTTATGATTGTACTATTTACATTTACAGTCTATGACCATATTTAAATAAAAACATTGACATTGATAGCAAAATTTAATATTTTATTACAAAAATGAATTAAATCTTAAGTAAACCGAAACTTACTATTTGAAATTTTAATTTTAGATACATAATTATAATATATTTAAAAGTTGAGGTAAAGGGTTGCTGAACCAAAGAAATCTCTTTTTCTGACAAAATACCGTTGATGAAGATGGATATGCTGCCATGTAGGAGCATACAAGCATCTGCAATATCCGATGTAATGCACAGAACCCTTTCAAGGACTTACTTATAATATTTCAGCCTCTTATTTCGCAATTTTTTTTTATAGATATTGGCTTTTAAATGATCTAAAGCTTGAAGGTTTACTATGTAAATTGTATCTTTTTCCGTAACCCTACAAGAAAACGTTCAACAGCGTCACATTGAACGATCTTAGATGCCGATTGATATTACCAAATCTTGAAATTTGGTGATGTCCTAGTTATGTGAAATAATGCTAATAAAATTTGCCATAAAATGTGTCCTGTGTGGCTACTTTTAGCACATATTTTTGTGCTTTTAGCACATATTTTTGCAATAGCTTCTTGAGGGTTTTCAGAGCCCCATAAATAGCAATTATTTTTAAATTTTGAGTGCCCCATATCCGGGAATTTTTATTATTATCAGTTTTTCAAAACCTTTTTTATTATTTTGACAGTTTTAAGTCTTATAAACTTGTAGTCCTAATAAACTTACCGATTTAATAGTAAAAATTGTTCTGCTCAAATATATTAACTATTACCAGGGGTATAAGCTTAAATCCGCTGTTTAGTTATAGATGGCGTGAGTGAGCGTATTAAGCTAGCATGGGCACGCGATACTTTTTTTCATGAGTTTGACATCTGTCAACATTAATCTGTGCACATTGTCAGTAATTTCGTACAAGAACATACATTTTTCCTTTGGTAATCATATCGAGTTTTGTGCCAGTAAAAGAGCATATGCGGGAAGCTCTGCTTTTCTGCTTCAATTTGAATAAAATGGCTGCCGAATCGCATCGAATGCTTATGGAGGCCTATGATGACAGTGCTTTATCGGAAACAACGTGCTGAGAATGGTTTCGTCGGTTCAAAGACTGCAAATTTTGACTTGTCGGACAAGAAGCGTGAAAATCAGCCTAGGAATTTAGTGTTACTCAACCAGGCATTCCATACATCTGCGTGCCATAGGGAAGATTGGAAAGATCGAAAAATGGGTGCCTCATGAATTGAACGATAGGCGGATGTAGCGACGCCAAAACACATGCGAAATCTTGCTTGCCAGACAAAAAAGAAAGTCGTTCCTGCATCGGATTGTGACAGGCGATGAAAAGTGGATATATTTCGAGAATCCTAAACTCAAAAAATCGTGGGTTTGTCCGGCCAACCAACAACATCTTCCCCAAGACCAAATCGCTTCCAACGGAAGACGATGCTGTGCGTTTGGTGAGACCATGAGTTGTTGAAACCTGGTAGAACTGTCAATGCCTACCACTACCATCAATAACTGATCAAATTGCACCGTTCTCTGCGTGAAAAAATGGCGGATTATCACCAAAGACATGACAAGCTGATTTTCCTCCACGACAACGCACCATCGCACACATCAAAAATGGTCCGAAACTACTTGGAGACACACAACAAGGAGGTGCTACCCCACCCCGCTTATTAATCAGACCTGACCCTTTCCGACTTCCACCTGTTTTCGTCGATGGGCCACACGCTCGCTGAGCAGCATTTCGATTCTTACGAAGACGTCCGAAAATGGCTTGATGAGTGGTTTGCCATGATAGAGAAGGAATTTTTTTGGCGTGGTATCCACAAATTTCCCGAGAGATGGCAAAAATGTGTAACTAGCGAGGGCAAGTACTTTGAATAAATTTGTTTTTGCTTTCTATTAAAAAAATTTTTTTGACTAAAAAATGAATTTTTTTGACTAAAAAACAGCGGATTTAAGCTTATACACCTGGTAAATTCTATAATTTTTCAATAAAACATTGAAAGTATTTATTTTTACCAAAAACTATTTTCAAAAAAAAAAATTCTTATAAAATCTTATTTCTGAAAAATATCTGATATTTTCATAATTCTGACATTTTGGAAATAGAAGTAATTTTTTTATTTATTTGATTTGAAATTTAAAAATCGAATAAATCTATTTCCAATTAAATAAATCAAAATTTTCATTTTACGTTATAATTTCAGAAATATTTCTAGATTATTCATTTAATTTAATTAAAACTTATCTAAACCGATATTGTATTATGGCAGAGTCCTTAATAAATATAGCCGGGTGAAGCTTCTAGATTTACCGATGATTAAAAAATTTAATTACAACTTACATTATCGTCTAAAGCTTCCAAACAAACAAACAAAAATTATTGTAAAAATAAATGGCAAATTGAATTTTATTTTGAATAAGCTTTTAAATAAATATAGAAATATTTCATAACATTCTCAAATGAAATTATTTTGTTCTTAACTTGAGTGGGGAGTACCTATGATGAAAATTTATTTTTATTAAAAAAGTATGAGTGGAAAGAAGCAAAAAAAAAAACGAACCGAATTAAGTTGAGTTGAGAATTAAGTTAAATGCTACGTGTGCTCATAGCCAAAAAATAAATCGTTTATATGATAGGTGGTGGTGAAATAGAATAGATTGAGGCTGAGGGTAGTAAAATTTATTTCTATTTATAAACTAAAATTTTAATCTATTTAATTGGTTTCATAATGTCATCAATGACAAGAATGAACAACAAAGGGTCAAGATGGCTACCCTGTGGAACACCTGATAGATCTTTAATGCTTCTTGAAAATATCTTCTTAGTATATAAATAAATATACTATAATATTTGTAGTTAGTAATGATTTTTTTGTTGATAATTTTAGAATATACATTTTATGATTGTACTATTTACATTTACAGTCTATGACCATATTTAAATAAAAACATTGACATTGATAGCAAAATTTAATATTTTATTACAAAAATGAATTAAATCTTAAGTAAACCGAAACTTACTATTTGAAATTTTAATTTTAGATACATAATTATAATATATTTAAAAGTTGAGGTAAAGGGTTGCTGAACCAAAGAAATCTCTTTTTCTGACAAAATACCGTTGATGAAGATGGATATGCTGCCATGTAGGAGCATACAAGCATCTGCAATATCCGATGTAATGCACAGAACCCTTTCAAGGACTTACTTATAATATTTCAGCCTCTTATTTCGCAATTTTTTTTTATAGATATTGGCTTTTAAATGATCTAAAGCTTGAAGGTTTACTATGTAAATTGTATCTTTTTCCGTAACCCTACAAGAAAACGTTCAACAGCGTCACATTGAACGATCTTAGATGCCGATTGATATTACCAAATCTTGAAATTTGGTGATGTCCTAGTTATGTGAAATAATGCTAATAAAATTTGCCATAAAATGTGTCCTGTGTGGCTACTTTTAGCACATATTTTTGTGCTTTTAGCACATATTTTTGCAATAGCTTCTTGAGGGTTTTCAGAGCCCCATAAATAGCAATTATTTTTAAATTTTGAGTGCCCCATATCCGGGAATTTTTATTATTATCAGTTTTTCAAAACCTTTTTTATTATTTTGACAGTTTTAAGTCTTATAAACTTGTAGTCCTAATAAACTTACCGATTTAATAGTAAAAATTGTTCTGCTCAAATATATTAACTATTACCAGGGGTATAAGCTTAAATCCGCTGTTTAGTTATAGATGGCGTGAGTGAGCGTATTAAGCTAGCATGGGCACGCGATACTTTTTTTCATGAGTTTGACATCTGTCAACATTAATCTGTGCACATTGTCAGTAATTTCGTACAAGAACATACATTTTTCCTTTGGTAATCATATCGAGTTTTGTGCCAGTAAAAGAGCATATGCGGGAAGCTCTGCTTTTCTGCTTCAATTTGAATAAAATGGCTGCCGAATCGCATCGAATGCTTATGGAGGCCTATGATGACAGTGCTTTATCGGAAACAACGTGCTGAGAATGGTTTCGTCGGTTCAAAGACTGCAAATTTTGACTTGTCGGACAAGAAGCGTGAAAATCAGCCTAGGAATTTAGTGTTACTCAACCAGGCATTCCATACATCTGCGTGCCATAGGGAAGATTGGAAAGATCGAAAAATGGGTGCCTCATGAATTGAACGATAGGCGGATGTAGCGACGCCAAAACACATGCGAAATCTTGCTTGCCAGACAAAAAAGAAAGTCGTTCCTGCATCGGATTGTGACAGGCGATGAAAAGTGGATATATTTCGAGAATCCTAAACTCAAAAAATCGTGGGTTTGTCCGGCCAACCAACAACATCTTCCCCAAGACCAAATCGCTTCCAACGGAAGACGATGCTGTGCGTTTGGTGAGACCATGAGTTGTTGAAACCTGGTAGAACTGTCAATGCCTACCACTACCATCAATAACTGATCAAATTGCACCGTTCTCTGCGTGAAAAAATGGCGGATTATCACCAAAGACATGACAAGCTGATTTTCCTCCACGACAACGCACCATCGCACACATCAAAAATGGTCCGAAACTACTTGGAGACACACAACAAGGAGGTGCTACCCCACCCCGCTTATTAATCAGACCTGACCCTTTCCGACTTCCACCTGTTTTCGTCGATGGGCCACACGCTCGCTGAGCAGCATTTCGATTCTTACGAAGACGTCCGAAAATGGCTTGATGAGTGGTTTGCCATGATAGAGAAGGAATTTTTTTGGCGTGGTATCCACAAATTTCCCGAGAGATGGCAAAAATGTGTAACTAGCGAGGGCAAGTACTTTGAATAAATTTGTTTTTGCTTTCTATTAAAAAAATTTTTTTGACTAAAAAATGAATTTTTTTGACTAAAAAACAGCGGATTTAAGCTTATACACCTGGTAAATTCTATAATTTTTCAATAAAACATTGAAAGTATTTATTTTTACCAAAAACTATTTTCAAAAAAAAAAATTCTTATAAAATCTTATTTCTGAAAAATATCTGATATTTTCATAATTCTGACATTTTGGAAATAGAAGTAATTTTTTTATTTATTTGATTTGAAATTTAAAAATCGAATAAATCTATTTCCAATTAAATAAATCAAAATTTTCATTTTACGTTATAATTTCAGAAATATTTCTAGATTATTCATTTAATTTAATTAAAACTTATCTAAACCGATATTGTATTATGGCAGAGTCCTTAATAAATATAGCCGGGTGAAGCTTCTAGATTTACCGATGATTAAAAAATTTAATTACAACTTACATTATCGTCTAAAGCTTCCAAACAAACAAACAAAAATTATTGTAAAAATAAATGGCAAATTGAATTTTATTTTGAATAAGCTTTTAAATAAATATAGAAATATTTCATAACATTCTCAAATGAAATTATTTTGTTCTTAACTTGAGTGGGGAGTACCTATGATGAAAATTTATTTTTATTAAAAAAGTATGAGTGGAAAGAAGCAAAAAAAAAAACGAACCGAATTAAGTTGAGTTGAGAATTAAGTTAAATGCTACGTGTGCTCATAGCCAAAAAATAAATCGTTTATATGATAGGTGGTGGTGAAATAGAATAGATTGAGGCTGAGGGTAGTAAAAATATACTCGTATGTGCGTCTAGAAAGTATCCAAAACAAGAGGTGTACGTAAATTTCATTGGAACATTTCAGTATAAACTTGTTATATGTAATTAAACAAAATTAACTACGCTACTGACTTTGTAATTGCTAACGAAAGCTTACTCGTGGATACTTTGTGTATGCTGAGAATTTCAATAAAATTATAAAGATATACGGTGTATCGGGAATGTTATGAAATGTCTTAAATGTTATGGATACAGAGTTGTGGAGGAATGGGCAGATGGGAAAAATGGAAGCTCCCCATGAGTGAATGAATGGTTATTTAGCTGTTCGGCTGGTTGGTTGGTTGGTTGGTTGGTTTGGATTCTATTTTGTATAAAACTGTCGAATAAAATAAACAAAAAGACCAGGGAAAAAAAAACAATCCCGAATCAACAACAATGCCAAAGTAAATGTTTGAAATGAAACCCTTTTATTCGTCCTGTGAAAATACGATTACATGCGCCAGCAATTCCGTATTGAGCATTAAGTTTGGCAATGCTCCAGTATTGCTCCTATACACATGGGAATGACAAATTCCTTACACCAATGAAAGAAGGCAATATGGCTTACTGTTTAAAAATACCAGAGATCCTTTACCCATTCATATACGTACGGGAATGTATGTGGATTGTACTCGTATGTACGTGCATAAAGGATATGTTGTGAAAACCAGCAAGGATTTTCCTATTAGAAGAAGGATACAAAATTGAAGAAATTATCAATATTCGGTTCACGTTTGTCTCTAAAAACAATAAAAGTGGAAAGATGAAATCTTAAGCTGGGCTGAGAATCAGTAATTAAAAGCAGAAAGTGTCTATCGTTGAGCGACGTACAAAATTGATACATTTCAGAGTAAACATTGACGACTTCATTAAAAAATTCTTCGAATTTATTACTGAATATACGGAAAGGCTGAACGCAATATGAGCTACGTGTGTGTGTGTGTGTTAGGCTCGGCAAAGCATGGAAATATGACATCAGCTAGAAAGTTAGTAGGATCCTCCACTGTGAAAGTTTTCACTTAACTTACCTATAAAATTGTTTAAAAGATTAAAGGAATGGAGATGAATTTACCTCTGTTCACCTGAATACCAGTTTACATATTCGAAAATCTTCGTGGTTATACTCCTGTATTCGGTCGTAATGCCGCGAGCTAACCACCTCGTCCTCTTTGGTTTCAGCTCACGTCTTTATTCGCAAAATAGTCACATACTTACGCAGTTTTTCTTTCTCTACGAGCATTTATTTGTCTTGTAAAGTAGCGAACAAATAATTAAATAATCTCATATATAACACAAACATTCATTATATGCTCAGCTGTAATTTTGTTTCTATTTTCACATAAAAAAAAAAAAAATTATATTAACAAACAAAAAAACGGGTCAGTAATCTATCTCGAACCATACACACAACGGATTAAATCTCCTTTCCGGTATATCCCTTTTATTTTTTTTTGGTTATTGTATATTTTTGTTATTTCCAAATGATAGAAATTAGATAATTTTTTTGAGAAATAATTTTTAAAAAAATTCTTAAATTATCACAAAATCCTTGAAAATTAAAAAAAAAATTATAAAATTCATTTTATTCGGAAAATGTTTATGATAAATATTATTAAGGATTAAATATGTTTAATACAAAATTTTTCTACTTCAAATTAATAGCTTAACTACAATTAAATTACACAAAATACATAATATTTTAACGAAACGTGATTCTGGCGTTGTTATGGCTTTCAATAAGCAAAATTTTATTGTTAGGGCTCTAAAAACCCACAAGTGGTTTTTGAAAAACCATTGTATCTACGAATATTAACTGCGGGTGTGAATTTTTGTTTGAAGGTGAGTCTGAAAATGAAGAAGGATAAAACGAAAAGAGAACTGAATTTGTTTCGGCTTAACCCTTAATATTTTGATGTAGACTAATTATAGTTTTAACAAGACAATGATGTAAGCGGCACAGCACAATAAATTTTAGCTATATTGCGCGATAACTTATCAAAACGCGTTATTTCGAGATTCGATGATGTCAACGGACTCCAAAATTGTACGATTTGATGGATGTTGAATTTTATATTGTTGAACTTCTTGTTATGATATAAAAAAAATACGGAGTAGTTTTGGGTGTTGGAAAGGACAAGAAAGTATTAAAATTTTGACAAAAATGTGCATGTTTGTCGCTAGCTTTATGCGAAGAGTGCGGGGGGGGGGTTGTTTATGGCTTAGCTCGAAGCTTTAGCAGAGATGGGCTTCAATACCCACAAGAAGAAGAAAAAAAAAAGAATGGTGGAAACTAATAAAAAAATAGATCGAAAAAAGTTTTTGAAAGAAATAAAAATAAATTAATTATTTAAAAAAAAGGTACAAAAAACTAAAGAAATGGGAAAAAAAGATGAAGTCGACCGACGACGTTGGTGGAAGAGACTTGCTAGTCCTTTTCTACCTGGCCTATCCCCAAATCTGCCCTATAGCATGGTCTCTTTCATGAACGACAATGATATTTTTTAACACATCTTAAGGCAGCCCGGTGTAAGACCGGGTTCTTGTGAGGAAGTAATCCATACCAGTGGTTTAATTTTGATCTCCACTGGTATCTTGCTATTAACACGTGTAATATTGTCTTCCAAGGCTGCCAAAACAAGTGGTTTATAGGCGTAGATAAGTGACTTCACGTAGCCCATTAAAAAAAAATAGTCTAGAGGCGTCAAATCGTACGATCTAGGCTAACTCACCAGTCGAAAACGTGAGATAAATTGTTCACCGAACTCATCTCTCAATATGTTCATTGTTTCAAGTGCTGTGTGGCATTTAGCGCCATTCTGTTGAAACCACATGTCGAGCAGATGCGCAGTTCTTCCATTTTGGTCACAAAAAAAGTTCGAAATCATCGTGGCCCACATTGACGGTAACGTTACGGCCAGCGTCATCTTTAAAAAAATACGGACCGATGATTCCAAACAGTTCATTTATTGAGTGCAATGACAGTTCTTGTTTTACCTCTGGTTGCTTCTGAGACTAACTGCGACAATTTTGCTTATTCACATACCCATTCAACCAGATATGAGATTCGTCGCTGAAAGCAATTTTTTAGTAAAAAAAAACGGATTTTCCTCAAATTTTGGTAAAAAAAACGCAATTTTTTGGTTAAAAAAATTCAATTTTTTGGTTAAAAAAACGAAATTTTGATGCTTTGGCAGGTCGTTCGGCTTAGCTCTTACGTGAACTGTATTTTATAAGCTTTAAGACTAAGATCCTTTGTAAAATCTTCCACATGGTCTAGTTACTTTATCCCAATTGCTGTGAAGGGCGTTGGATAGACAAAATTTTCCTCTGTACGCTCTCTACGCACATGGGTTAATAGTTTGATGTCAAATAGTGTCAAATTGATGCGAAATTTTATCACTATGACTAGAAGTGCTTGGTTATGACGAAGAGCACAAGTTTTGATAATAAAATTCGGGTGTACGTTTTTCCATGATGAAATGACAATGTTAACTGAGCACTTTTGACTTTGACGCACACCATGTGTTATGCGTGATGTGTCAAAAATAAAAATAATAAATATTTAGTGCAATATAAATTTCTTAAATCAGTGATTTCATTTTTTTGTTAATAATAATAATTAATGATAATTTTTAAAAAAAACTAAATTTTTTCTTTTTTCTTACATTTGAAATATTGTTTTTAGCGATATTATAATACTTTAACTATAATATTTAATGATGATGTTATTAAGAATTGGAGAGAGAAAAAAAAATTATAATCATTTAGGAAAAATGAATATAATCTTGGCTCGACAGCTCAATAACCTATCTCGTCGGCCTAACACAGAATCTCATCCATCGTGTTTATATAGCGTTATGACGCCGATCCCCTCAGATTCGTTCTGAGGTGCGGTTGATTTTGCCGTTGTTTCAACGAAGCGTCAGCGGATCATAACCTCTTCTGGCAGTAGTGCTAACCGAGGTACCTGTTGCTATTTCTATTACTGTTGTTCTTGCTGCTTGTGTTACTGTTGCTTATGTTGATGTTGCTGTTGCTGACGGTGTTGCTGTTACTGTTATTCTTGCTGCTCCTGTTGTTGTTGCGGTTGCTGTTGCTCTTGCTATTGTTGTTACTGTTGTTGTTACTGTTGGATTTACAGATGTTTTTTTTTGTTGCTATTACTATTGCTATTCCTGCTGTTATTCCTGACGCTCTTACTGATGCTGTTGCTGTTACTGTTCTTGTTACAGTTGTTGTTTTTGTTCCTGTTGCTGTTGATGTTACTGTTGCTGGCACTGTTGCTGCTGCTGATACTGTTGCTGTTGCTGTTGCTGTTGCTGATACTGTTTCTGATACTGTTGCTGTAGATGTTGCTGTTGTTACTGTTATTGCTTCTGATTGCTATTGCTGTTACTGTTACTCTTGCTGTAACTCCTGCTGTTGCTGTTGCTGTTGCTGTTGCTGTTACTGTTGTTGTTGATGCTGCTGTTACTGTTGGTATTTTTGCTGTTGCTGTTACTATTATTCTTGCTGTTCCTATTGTTGTTGCGGTTAATGTTGCTGTTGCTGTTGTTGTTACTGTTGCTGTTACTATTGCATTTACAGTTGTTCTTGCTAATGATGTTGCTGTTACTAATAATGTTGCCGTTACTATTGCTGTTCCTGCTGTTATTCCTGACGCTCTTACTGTTGCTGTTGCTGTTGCTGTTTCTGTTGCTAATACTGTTGCTGTTACTGTTCCTGTTACAGTTGTTGTTTTTGTTCCTGTTGCTATTGCTCTTGCGGTTCCTGTTGCTGTTGCTATTGCTGATGCTGTTGATGTTACTTGTTGGTGTTGGTGCTGCTGTGGCGGTTGCTGTTATTGTTGCTGTTGCTGTTGCTGTTACACTTACTATTGTTGGTACTGTTACTGTTGCGGTAATGACCAAATCATTAATGCTATCTATAAGGCTTAAAAGATAGTATTTATAAAGATAATTTTTATACTTCAAAGAATTTTAAAACGAAGATCTGTCAAGAAATGTTCGAATTACAGGCTTAAATATGCGAAAAAGCCATCAACAATTTGTAGTGGAAGTCAAAAGTAGTAGAATATTTGTGGTATAGTAGAAGTTAAGGGAGTAAAAACATGTTGAGTTTCAAGGTAACTAGTTTTTTCCAGTAATTATTGTTGGGAGTTGTAGTTAGAGCACTGTTAGGTTGCCCTTCTTTTGAGAAATTAAAATTATTATGAAATTAAAATTCCTTGGTTTAAGAACACATAGCGTATATGCACTAATACTATGCAAAAATAAATAACGAATAAATATCCTCTTAAGGTATTAGAATATAATGCTTGTATGTAGTAATAGCTCACTCTAAATTTTTACGCTGATCTCACGTTTGAGTAAGTGCGTTATCACTACAAATTACTTTTAAATGATCAATTTCTGCAAAAAGTCATCATCATATTATAATAAATACATAATGGCAAAATATATGCTATTTAATTTATAAAAATTTTAATAAAAATTTAATTAATAAATATATTCTATTTATTTTTACTTTCCAAAGGGAAAATTGGATAAGTTATCATTTTGATGTATCGAGCCAGATCCACTGTTGCAACATTTTTTTTTTTAATAACAATTTACTGGACCCAATCGTATGCAATCTACAATATTTTATAATAAAATATTTTATGTTTAATTCGATTTGAGTAATTTTATATCAAAATTTTTTTTAATTATATTTTAAAATTTTTAAAAAGAAAATTTGTTTAATGTGGCAAATAGTATTAAAATATTTTTACTTTATTACTCATTCTTCAAAAATTATGATTTGATCAATTTTTTTAAAAACTTTTTTTTGAGGACATATTCGTAGGGAAAAATGTTAATCTATAACAAATCCTGAAATTTTAAAATTTGCTCCAATTTAATAAGGACTTTTATAATTTTTTAGGAATTTTATTCGATTTGTTTTTCGTTTAATTTTCTTTCAATATTTATTGTTATTTTTTTGTTTGATAAACTTTTTATCTTATAAGAGATTTTTCTTAAATGCAATTCTTCAAGGCTTTTAAGAGTATACAGTATAGATGAAAATATGATAATGTGGTGACAGGCTAAGGGTAGTTAGTATGTATTTGTATTACACTTGGAACGTGTATGGTAAAAAACTTTTCTTTCAATGGCATATATTTGTTTATTTTTTTAAATTTACAATATTTATAATCGATTAGACTTTTATGAAAGTTCAAAATAAAAGCTACGAACATAAATTTAGGATTATCTGACTGCTTGTATAAAATATTTGATTAATCAGTTTCACTGTTTCTTGCGGAATGATGATTTATGCACAAAAGTTGTGTAAAAATATTTTGTTCAAGATTAAAAATAAATTATTGTAAAAATTTTGTGTAATTGATTACTAGACAAAAATACATATGTATGGATAATTTGATAAAAATAGAATTTATCTTTTTAATCTGATTTAAGAGGAAACATTTTCTGTGCCAAAAATTTACTTTTCTCAAATCGTTTTAAAAATTTTGCAATAGAATAGGAGGAAATTGTAAGATAATTTCTTAAGATTATGAAAAGAAAGCTATGTAATTTTTTTCAATTAATAAGTTAAGTTATGTTTTTATAGTGCGTTACGAACTTTGTATAAAGACGTTACATTGATTTATGAAAGGCTGTGAAAGACAAATCTTGGGCCAGGGAGGCCTACAAATTTACTAATCAATCGTTTTTTGTTTTATTTAAATTAGAACTTTAATATTATAATTATTTTCTTTTATAGAAAGTTCTAATCAAATTCGGACACTTTCTAATGAGCATTTTTATTTCTAATTTATGCGAAAGTTTCTATTATCAATTTTGTAGTTTGGAAAGTACAGTCCTGCCATTTGACAATTGTTAAACATATTTAAGATAACATTTATTAAGTTTAAGATTTGGCATTTTATATTATAAGAATGCTTAACTACCAAACAAACGCTAATTGAATGCTAGAGCAGCAGTGGTTTCGAACAAAATTTTCTTCGACGATGTGGCCTATTTCTCGGTTAGTAGGTACGTCAATAAGTACAGTTGCTATAAATGTAGCTCTAAAGACTTAAAATAGACTACCAATGACTGTTCCGGTGTGCATTTTGGTCTGACCATTGGCCTTTATTTTTTTGAAGAACGAGAGACCGTCACCGTAAATTTTGAGACCTCTGGCCGTAAGGTAACCGATTTTTTCTATGCCTAAACTTAAAGATACGCAATATGAAAAATATTGGCTTTATTACACGAAAAGTTTCCATTACACGTAATTTCACGATTTGTTTATGGATTGTGACTCCCTTGAACTTTTTCTTGTGAATAATCATCTTTACGCAGATAATTCTCAAACTTAAAGGCATTTACTCCTTTGTGAGTGACCATTAATTTTTTTTTTTTAGATTATTGAGGTACAGGGGGAAACCTTCAAAAGGTACTCGACTGGGAGGCCTTCTACCTGTCAGACGAGTTATGCGGGATTTTTACCTCGCTAAAACCTAACCTGTACCTCTAACCTTGCTCCCGGAACGATGGTTCCCCGGCGGCACTCTTTGTAAATACTACTTCGCCGGGGCGTTCTTATAATATTTTACTATTTATTATATTTTAATGCTGTCCCGATGTTATGACGCCTCGCGGCCTATTCTTCGTACGTGGTGTGAAGATCCTTCATGATAGATTCCGCGTACTCTGCAACTCTGTTCCAAGCCGATTGGTTCTTTAGCATGCACTCCACTATGTTTTCTAAACTGATGGAACGGTCCACATTTTTCTCCAGTTCTGCCCGTGTCCCCTCGTAAAAGGGGCATTGGAAGAACACGTGTTCTGCATCTTCGATCACATCGTAGCAACGATGACAGTTTAGGGAGTCTGTTCTCTTGAATCTGTGCAAGTATGCCCGAAAGCATCCATGTCCAGTCAAGAGTTGGGTGATGTAATACGCGACTTCCCCGTACAGGCGAGTGACCCATTTGGTGACATCTGGGATCAGTCGATGGGTCCACCGACCCTTAGTCCAGCAGTCCCATCTTTCTTGCTAGAGACATGGGTGGGCATGATGCCACAACGCTGACCGCATCGTGTGATACCGTTCGGTATGCTGACGCCACCCTGATCGCTGAGAGCCGCTAGACTGATGACATTGTCTTGCGGTATTATGTTAGCTCTAGCGATTTCGCCCACACTGGTGCTCCATATAGCAGGACGGAGGTAACTACAGTTGGCAGTAGTCGTCTTCGAATTTGCCTGGGGCCTCCGATATTGGGCATTATCCGCGTAAGCGCGCCCTGTACTGCTGATGCCTTTCTGCTGGCGCTGGAGGTGTGCTTCTTGTAGTTGAGTCTGGCATCCAAAACCACTCCTAGATACCTTATGTAGGGTAGCGACTGGATATCGTGGTCGCCCACTCTTATGGTAATGGTCTCCATTTTCTTCCGGCTACTCACAAGGAGTGCTTCAATCTTATGTTCTGCCAATGACAGGTCTGCCGATGTCATCCACTGTCTTATCCTCCGGATGGTGGTGGTGGAGAATGCGGTTTCCAGATTCTCCAGGTGGTTGGCTACAAGGACAACCGCTACGTCATCCGCGAAAGCCACGAGCGTTGTGTTCGTCGGTAATGACCATCCTTCGTAGGTAGTAGGGCACCCCCATGTTCTTAAGAGTCTCCAGGACTCGATCCCAGCGGGTCGAGTTAAAAGCATTTTCGATATCCAGGGTGACAATGAGGCAATACTTTTTGGAACCGCCTTTCCATCTCTTTCCTGAGATGGCTTCCTTTGCGATGTTCGTGACGAGTTCCAACGCATCGATGGTCGATCTCCCCTTCCTGAATCCGAATTAGAATTCGGAAAGTTGAGAATCGATGTATTGCTCCAATCTGTCGGCCACTGTCCGATCCAAGTTCTTCCCGTCCGAATCTAGCATGCAAAGTGGACTATAGGATGCCGGTTCGTCCGGTAGTTTCTTCCCTTTTGGGATAAGAACCAATCTTTGTTGCTTCCATCGAGTCGGAAATACACCTTGCCGCAGGCAGGCGTCATACATGCTTATAAACATGTCTGGCCTGGCCGCAATTGCACTCTTCAGTGCAATGTTTGATATGCCGCTTGGTCCTGGTGCCTTGCCATTCTGCAGTCTATTGCAGGCCCTCGTGAGCTCTTCCATGGTCACTCCAGTAATTTCTACTTCTTCATCCGCTGGGTGGTAGTCGGGGAGTTCTGGTTTCTCCGGGAACAGATGTTCTACTATTCTGTGCAGCATTTCAGGACAGGTTGGTATTGTTGCGGATAGGCTTCTAATCCTATGCATGACTGTCTTATACGGTCTGCCCCACGGGTCCCGGTCCACTTCCGCACAGTGTTCCTTGCAGCATTCTCGTTTACTCGAGTTGATGGCATTTCTGAGAAGACGCCTTTTCTCTTCGTAGGTCCGTCTGAGTTCCTCTGTCCAGGTCTCTGACTTCTTTTTCCGACTCCGTCGCTTCTTCCTTGAGTGTCACCCTAATAGTCGCCCGATAGGACTCTACTGTCGCTTCTTCCTTGGGTGTCTCCCTAATAGTCGCCCGATAGGTCTCCATCTCCTTCTCCTCTGTTTTCCCAAACATAATCAGAAGCTTGCCTCCTGCCGTCCGTCTAATTTTTTTGACTTTCTCCCCGATGTATTTCAATGCGGGGTCTGCCTTCACCTTCTGTATTATGTCGGCGTACGTCTTCTCCTCCTGCGCCTTATGTATCACTATAGCGTTCGGCGGTAGTGGTTTCCTTCGAGCTTTTGCCGGGGGTTTTATTTTCTTATTCTTTCTCCCACTAGCTTGCTCCCATTGTTGTCCGTCGGGAGCTACACCTGCAGTCCTTCCTGACTGTTTCTGCCAATCACGCTCCGGATCAGAAGTTGGTTGTGGAGGTATATCCTCCCTCCCGATGTTGTTCTTGCTAATTTCCCCTCCCGTGACGAGTGACCATTGTAAGTGACTGTTTAAGTAAGCATTGCTCACTCACACTGCCGGTTGTGAGTGACGGTTGACAGCGTCCGTTGTGACGTATAAGAACAGGTTGAGGGAAGAGAAATGTTCAAATTATTTTTTTTACACAAAATCCTTAAAAATTTATAAAATTCATGTTATTCGGAAAATGTTTATGATAAATATCATTAAGAGGATTAAATATGTTAAATACAAAATATTTCCACTTAAAATTAATAGTTGAACTACAATTTTATTACTGAAAATGAATAATATTTTCTACTTAACACACGAAACATGATTCTGGCATTCTTATGCCTTTAAGAGATGAGGCTCATCTCTCGCTCGGTGGAATCGTCAACAAGCAAAATTTTATTGTTAGGGCTCTGAAAACCCACAAATAGTATTTGAAAAGCCATTATATTCACGAATATTAACTGTCTGGTGTGTATATTTGTTTGAAGATTACTCTGAAAATGAAGAAGGTGAAAACGAAAAGGATAACCGCTTTTTTTTGGCTTAACCTTAAATATGTTGATCAGGACGAATTGTAGTTTTAACAAGAGAATGATATAGGCGGTACAGCACAATAAATTTTAGCTATATTTCGCGAAAAGTTATCAAAACGCGTTATTTCGAGATTCGATGATGTCAGCAGACTCCAAAATCGTGCGATTTGATGGATGTTGAATTTTTTTTATTGTAGAACTACTTGTTATGATATAAAAAAAATACACAGTATTTTTGGGTGTTGAAAAGGACAAGAAAGTATTAAATTTTTTTTTAAAAATAGGCATGCTTGTCGCTAGCCTTATGCGAAGATTGCGTGGAGGTTCGAAGTTTTAGCAGAGATGGGCTCCAACACCCATAAGAAGAGAAAAAAAAAGAATGATAAAAACTAATAAAAAAAATTACAAAATAGAACTAAAAAGAAATTATCCAGGTAAAAAGTGAAGGAATAGGATTTGAGAGGGAAAGTATAAAAATTCGAAAGGAAAAAATACATCTACAAAAATTTTTTAAAAGAAATAAAAAAAAATTATTTAAAAGAAAAGAGAAAAGAAAGATGAATTCGACCGACGAAATTGGTGGAAGAGACTTGCTGGTCCTTCTCTCTCTGGCCTATCCCCAAAACCATCCTATGGCATTCCGCGGCCATGATCTCTTTCAATCCATCGTAAGGCAGTCTAGTATAGGACCGGGTTCTTGTGGGGAAGTAATCTATGCGATTTATATTAAAATGTGTCCAAATAATGCGTTCGTTAAAATCAAACGTGAAGTCAATATTTTCATGGGCGATATTTTCATATACGAGTCTGCACATAAATTGTCTACTTAAAGTATAATATTAATTATTTGGCACCGGAATTATAAGGAGCACACTTTTCGTATGCATGTGTGTGTGTGTGTGTGTGTGTGTGTGAATAAAACCATAGTTTTGTAGAAAGTAATTTAGTGCATTAGAATGCATATCAAAGTTCTGTTATTTACTTATTTCAGAGTATTATGTAGAGACATCGTTGTCTTCGTCGTTATCGTTATCAAAGAGTGCGACCTTCCTCCATCGTTGGTGTCCTTTTACATTTGCACAGAATACTAGTTTTAGAACTCGACGATTGTTGTTGATTCAAAGCTTATTCCACATGCTACCTAAATGATGTCGGGTATATGCGATAGTGTAAAACAATTGCAATGGGAGAAGATACTCTCAAGGACCAGCAGCAACTGTCATACTTAGCTTCACCTTAAGTGAAATTCATGTTTTGGGCAAAACCTTACTGCCAAATAATCTTCCCCTAAATACGGCAAGAACTGAGAACAGGGAGATAAAGAGCATACAACTTGCAAAAGTTAACATTGTATTTGTAAGAAAAAGAAGATTCGCCGTAATTTTGTACAGATTGCAATGGGTCGAGGAGTTCGAAACTATAGGCAATAGAAGTAATGGGGATGATAGTGAAGACCGTAATGAAAATTAATGTTAATTTGTTTAAAACTAATTAAACGTCGCATTTTTCGACTCGACTGTCATGAATTTGCAAGAGTTATATACAAATTCTTATGCAGAATTTCGCCAGAGTTATATACAAAGTGAAACTTTAAAATTAACTGAATTTCAGAAAAGACATACGAATATGTGTGAGTCCTTGTAAAATGTATCTACTATATAAGGATTTAATGTGATATATTCAAGATACTGTGGCCACTTTAACCTAGTGGATTTTATTTTCTTTAAAATTTATTATGTGAAATATTTAAAAAAAAAAATTTAAATAATTCTGCGAGATAGACGACTATGCATTTGAATAGTTATTTTATGAAACCAATGAGCTCGGTTTTTATTTTATTTCTGGTGATATATTAAATAGTCAAGTTGCAATGAACGAAACAAACGATGCAATTAAATGGGAAATCTAGACTTTTCTATCTTGAATAAAACACTTCTGAATGTTGATGACATCTATTCCAGTGCATTTAGGGTTATTTTATTAATGGCAGTTATAGTCAATTCATAGCATTCGAAATTCATGCACGAACAATTTTTAATCATTCTATTTATTTCAACTGTAAAATATTTTCCATACCATGTGTATAAGCTTAAAGTCGTTGTTTTAAAACACATGTTTTTTTACATAGAAAGCAAAAACAAATTTATTCAATGTAGTTGCCTTCACTAGCTACACATATTTCTCATCTCTCGGGCAATTTGTAGATACCACGCCAAAAAATCCCTTCTGTTTCGAGGCAAACCACTCATCAAGCCATTTTCGGATGTCTTCGTAAGAATCGAAGTGCTGCTCAGCGAGCGCGTGGCCCATCGACGAAAACAGGTGGTAGTCGGAAGGGGCCAGGTCTGCTGAATAAGCGGAGTGGGGTAGCAGATCCCAGTTGAGTATCTACAAGTAGTTTCGGACAATATTTAACGTGTGCGATGGTGCGTTGTCCTGGAGGAAAATCAGCATGTCATGTCTTTGTTGATAATCCGTCATTTTTTCATGCAGAGAACGGTGAATTTTGATCAGTTGTTGGTAGTAGCGGTGGGCATTGACTGTTTTACCAGGTTTCAACATCTCATAGTGAACGATACCCTGCTGATCCCACCAAATGCACAGCATCCTCTTCCGTCCGAAGCGATTTGGTCTTGGGGAAGATGTTGATGGTTGGCCGGGATCATCCCACGATTTCTTGAGTTTAGGATTCTCGAAATATATCCACTTTTCATCACCTGTCACAATCCGATACAGGAACGGCTTTCTTTTTTGTTTGGCGAGCAAAATTTCGCATCTGTTTTGGCGTCGCTCCATCTGCCTTTCGTTCAATTCATGCGGCACCCATTTTCCGATCTTTTCAATCTTTCTCATATCACGCAAACCTATGGAAATAGTTGGTTGAGAAACACCCAATTGCTCCGCGAGCATTTTTTTACGATTGGGTATCGTTTTCGTCCAAAAGAGCCTGCAATAGATGGTCCTCAACCTTCCTAACAAGTCAAAATTGCCGTCTGTCAACCGACGAAACCGATCTCGGCACGTTGTTTTCGATAAAGCACTGTCACCATAGGCCTCCATAAGCATTCGATGCGATTCGGCAGCCAATTTCTTCAAATTGAAGCAGAAAAGCAGAGCTTCTCGCATATGCTCTTTTTCTGGCAGAAAACTAGACATGATTACCAAAGGAAAAATGTATGTTGTTGTACAAAATTGCTGACAATGTGCACTGATTAATGTTGACAGATGTCAAACTCATAAAAAAAGTATGGCATGTCCATGGATTTAAGCTTACAGGTGTAATCCATGGATTTATACCAGGTGTATAAGCTTAAATCCAAACAGCGGATTTAAGCTTATACACCTGGTATAAAACAAACAAAAAAACAAGACAATTTTTAAGAATTATCTCAAGGAATTACTTAGATAACCAAATTAGTTATATATTAGAATAAAAAACAGACATTTTCGAAAACTTTCAAAATTATTTATAGTTTCATCTATAATAGTTTTAGAGAATTTGTGGAAATAATTTGTTATTTGCCAAAAACTGAATTACATAAAACTTTTTCCAGAATCGAATCCAAACTCATTCATTTAATCAAAAAACTTTTTATGATTTATCTTTTATTACAAACAAGGATCAATATAAAAATATGTTAAATTGTATGAAAACCATTTTAAAAAGTAAAATCTTCTTTTTTCTGAATATTTTAAACTTTTCAATAATTGAAATGAGTTTTCAATAAGCCATAAAAATGTAGTTACGTATTTTAACTTTCGATTAGAATATTTTCTAGTTGATTGAGAATATTTTGTGAAATTACTATAAATCATAAATTTTTTGTTATTTTATCTTTCGTAAACTATAGTATTTTTTTCATCAGTTTAAAAAAATTAAAAATAAAAGACCTATGATGATACCTTCCAAACATTTTATACTTTTCGAAATCAAAAAGCTTATTTAACTGCGAAGAATACCCTTCTTATCCCTTACTTTTTTTTATATAATAGTAAAATTCTATCTACCAGAACGATTGTTTCTGGTGGTTGAGAATATCGAAGACTTTCGGATAATGTCTATTCCGCAAGGTCGTTTATTACATTATATTTACGTCGATGGTAATCCAATCAACAGTGAGAATCTTGTAGCAAAATATGCCACCCTAGCTCATCACCAAAACCCTATCATATCATCCACTGTTCTACAAGTTCATGTTAACTCCTTTCAATATTGGTTCAAAAAGTGGAAAGTAAAAGTGGACGAATAAAAATGTGTTCATACTATTTTGCCAAAAACCATCTGCTACTATATACTTTAACGGCAACCATGTTCTATCAAAAGACAAGGTATTTTATCTCAAGGTCTATTTTGACAAACGAACCCACAAATGAACCTTAAAAGAAAGGAATTTAATGCAGACAATACAAGCAGCTGCTGCTTTTTAGACGCAAGATTAAAGCTAAGAAAGTAATTTCCGATATATTACTGAAGCCAATTTGGACGTATGGACTTTTACTTTAGCATTCGGCGAAGTCCTTCTGAGTCTACAATACAATTGAGAATCTTACCAAAAATTGTCAATGTTGCACGTGCGTTTGTTTGTATGTTAGGACTTCGAATATGAGAGCCAATTGCAATTTTGTAGCTTCGTAACTATAAGGCCATTTGGCGATATCATATTTAATCTGGGTTGGAATTACCAGCTTCCTTAATGAAACTGGTTGAACATAAGTTGGCAGAATAAATTAGGCGTTATCAAATTTGGTGGAGTAATTTAGTTACTTCGGACTTTGCAAAAGGAGGAAATAAATTAATTAGGTCCTATTGGATCTACGACCTCTACAATAGAAAGAATCCTATTCAAATAGAAATTGTGCTTCGCGTGACATTCATTTTAAATGGAATCTCCTTCATGTTATTAAATTATACAAATTACTACTTTACCGACATTTAACTGAAGCCAATTCGGACTTATGGACTTTTACTTTGGTATTCGACGAAGTTCTTCTGAGTCTATAATACGACAATCTAAAATCCTACCAAAAATTGTCAATGTCTCACGTTTGTTTGTTTGTATCTAAAGTCTCTAGAATGAGAAGCAGTCACAGTTTGGAAGCGTCATGACTATGAGGCCATTTGGCGATATCATATTTCATCTAGGTTGGCATTGCAGGCTTCCCTAATAAAACTGGTCGAACATAAGTTAGTAGAAGCAGTTAGGCTTTGTTAAATTTGGTAGAGCAAATTAATTACTTTGGACCTTAAAAAAGGAGAAAATAAATTATTTAGGCCATATTGAATCTCACGCTTTGTTTTTTTGAAATTTTTCTGTGATTTTTTTCTAAAAATTTGAAAACCAAATACTTAAAAAATCACTCATTATATAAACGTTGTAATTTTTATAACGAGATACTTCGATAACTCGATAGGGGCATGTACCAGGGGTATAAGCTGAAATCCGCTGTTTGGTCATAGATGGCGTGAGTAAGCGTATTAAGCTACCATGGGTACACCATACTTTTTTTTATGAGTTTGACATCTGTTAACATTAATCATTGTACATTGTCAGCAATTTCGTACAACAACATACATTTTTTCTTTGGTAATCATGTCTAGTTTTGTGCCAGAAAAAGAGCATGAGCGGCCAGCTATGCTTTTCTATTTCAATTTGAAGAAATCGGCTGCCGAATCGCATCGAATGCTTATGGAGGCCTATGGTGACAGTGGTTTATCGGAAACAACGTGCCTAAATTGGTTTCGTCATTTCTAAGACGGCAATTTTGACTTGTCAGGAAGGTTGAGGACCATCAATTGCAGGCTCTTTTGGACGAAGACGATACCCAATCGTAAAAAATGCTCGCAGAGCAATTGAGTGTTACTCAACCAGCCATTTTCATACGTCTGCGTGCCATGGGGAAGATTAAAAAGATCGGAAAATGGGTGCCGCATGAATTGAACGATAGGCAGATGGAGCGCCGCCAAAACACATGCGAAATCTTGCTTGCCAGACAAAAAAGAAAAGTCGTTCCTGCATCGGATTGTGATAGGCGATGAAAAGTGGATATATTTCGAGAATCCTAAAGGCAAGAAATCGTGGGTTGGTCCCGGCCAACCATCAACATCTTCCCCAAGACCAAATCGCTTCGGACGGAAGACGATGCTGTGCGTTTGGTGAGACCAGCAGGGTATCGTCTACTATGAGTTGTTGAAACCTGGTAAAACTGTCAATGTCCACCGCTACCACCAACAACTGATCAAATTGCATCGTGCTCTGCGTGAAAAAAGGACGGATTATGAACAAAGACATGACAAGCTGATTTTCCTCCAGGACAACGCACCATCGCGCGCGTCAAAAATGGTCCGAAACTACTTGGAGACACTTAACTGGGAGGTGCTACCCCAGCCCGCTTATTCAGCAGAGCTGGCCCCTTCCGACTACCACCGGTTTTCGTCGATGTGTCACGCGCTCGCTGAGCAGCACTTTGATTCTTACGAAGACATCCGAAAATGGCTTTATGAGTGGTTTGTCTCGAAAGAGAAGGGATTTTTTGGCGTGGTATTAACCGAGAGATGGGAAAATTTTTGCAAATTTTTGTTTTTATCGGTTGTTTAGCAGTCTAAGTAGTAGTCGATAACGTCTGACAAGTTTAAGTCTTTTTACTTTCATGTGACAATTTCAAGTTATCCATTTCTCTAGATTAAGTCTCAGTTAACGTATTTTATCTTCTGGTGGAGTGATGTTGCTATTAATATGTGTTGGGATGGGGGAATCTTCGTAGAGGGTGAAGGTAACATTAAGAGTTGCATCCTTTTTAACCAGTCTTGGAGATTTTTTATATGGGATGGCAGGTATTTTGAGGCTTTTTTGATATTGGAGTGGTATCATCCATATAGGTCGTGTAGTATGCCGAATCCAAATTCTGAAGAGATTCCTTATCCATAATTTCGAAATAGTCGTTTAGTAGACTGTCCTGTTTAAAAAAAAATCAACATATATAGCTGGAGATGTCGAAACAAAATAAATTAATAAATCAAAAACTTAAAAAATATTATATCAAAATATGGTAATCATACTAGCAACATAAAAATGTTGATTGGAACAGCTAAAAAATGTTGCTATCAACATTTCTCTTAAACAAATTTTCGGTTATGTAAGTTTTCATGAAAAAAGTAATTTTCTATAGTATTAATAACTAAAATAATAATTTAAAAAAAAAACGTTTTAATTTAATGAATTTTTTTAAATAAAATAATTCACCTACAAACATTTTAATTACCCTTTAAGAATAGAAACATGAATTTTAATATTAATAAAATACATTTCAATCGATAATTTTTTAAAATTTAGATATAAATTTTTATCAAAGTCTATAAAAATATACAAGTATCCATCAGGATAAAATTATAATTTCTTGATGATAATAAATGCATCGATAATAAATTTGGTGGATATTGAAAATTGTTAGCAGAAAGCCTTCGCCGTCCACAATTCCATACGCTGATTGAAAACCATTGATATGAATATTAAAATTTTCCATGAACTTTAGACAAATACCAAAATTAACAAGGATTAATAAACAAACCAAAAAAAAATTAAAAATATTCAAAATCTAGTAAATATAACGTTATATGCAAAATAGAAGTACCTGTAAAAATGAAGCCTTTTGTAGTTAATACCTATGAGAGCAAGTAGATGGAATTTTTTTCTACTTAAGCTTTTCGTCATTAAAAACGCTGACATAAAATAAAAACCAACCGACACAGAAACACAAAAAAAAGAACACCATTTCATGATGAAGCTGCTGAAAATGAAAAATAAAATAAATAAAATGCCCGCAGAAGAATATTTTGCATAACGCCATTTTTATGAGAGGAGGATTCATTAAGAGTACCCGAAAATAAGTCAAAATAGAAGAGTATTTTCCGTTGATTTTAAGAAGTCAACTAGACTAGTGGATGCATCTAAACATACATATGCACATATTGAATCCTGTGAAAATTCATTAAGCTTGTTCGGTAGAATAAGATGGTGGTGGATAGGCAAAAGATGGGCGAAGTAGTCCTTTGAATATGTCGTATGTAAACTAGAACGGTCGGGGAAGGTGGGGGGGGGGGGGGAAGTGAGAAAGTGGTTCAACATTGAATAGAAAAATCATGTCGACAAGCAGAGATGGTGGTTACTTGGCATATAATCATACTTCAGACAAGGTGATTGTCCTGTCAAAAGTCTCCTCCGGAATTCAGTGTACAGGAAAGTGCTTCTCTGATCCACACATCTCCGGCCTTGGTCGCCTATAACTAGAATGAATTCATTCGGAATTAACATTAAAGTATGCATATTATAACAAAAACATGAAATTCCCATAAATCCGAAGTGCTAAAAATAGGAGGCTTAAAAAAAAACAATAAATACGTGGAGGGTAAAATTTGTATGATTTTGAAAATTGCCCAAAAAAATAAAATCGTCACCAATCCCCAACAGCAGTGCCGGATTTTTTTACACAAATACCGTGTGCTCTTAAACAATACATGTCAGTTGATAAAATCACTCCCTCAAAGGATTCAAAAGATGTTCACTCAACCTACCAAAAATTTCTCAATGTATGAACTTTTCATTTAACTCCAAAACAAATCTTTATACCCCCCTCACCACCCTCCCCCCTTCCAAAAAAAAACAACTAAAAAGAAATATTTCCTGTTATTCAAAAGTTCCCCTGATGGCAGTCATAATATTTGCACATTAATCTGCGACTCTCTTAAGAAGAATCTCATCAAATTAGAAAGGATTTGCAAAAAATAAATAAAAAAAAAAAATTAACAAAAAACAAACATATTCAAATGAAAAAATTCATCTTCTCTCTTATGAAAATTTAAATATTGTTTGTTAATAATAATAATAAGAAAAATTATTCCAAGTGTACAAAAATGAGGTAGAAACTAAAAACTTTCGACAACACCACTACTGATTATGAAGATGAAAATTTTAGTGAATTTTCATCTTTTCCAAAAAGGACTTTTCAAGATTCTGTAAGAAAAAAAAATAATCTCATTAATTTTAGTGAAATTATTTTAATTGATATTAATTTTTTTCTTCTTATTAATTATATCACTGAGTGGTGAAAATTCAGAAAATAATTCTAAGAAAATCATTTTAATATTGATTTCGAGTATTATTATTATATTATATTATATTAGAAGAAATATTATTGATTAATGTATAAGTTTCTACTACGAGGGTCGTTCAATAAGTCCTCAGAAAATCCGAGAAATTGCGCTCGTAGTGTCGGTAAAGTTTTTTTTTGTAAGTAGCAATATCAACAGGAAAGCTGTCAAAATTTCAGCTCGATCCATAACGTAGGTCAATTTCTATCGTCGATTAAAGTTAACGACATTTATTTGTGCATAACAATGGAAAAAAGCGAGTTTAGGGCCGTCATCAAACATCTCCATTTGAAAGGCTTAAGCCCGAAAGAAATCAAAGCCGAGTTGGATGCAGTTCATGAATTTAAACGTGGCCGTCCATCCACAAAAGATAAACATCGTTCAGGACGCCCAGTTGAGGTGTCTACTCCTGAATTCATCAACAAAATCCACGATCTGATTTTGAACGATCGGCGAAGTAAAGTGCGCGAATTAGTTGAGGCCACGGCTATATCACAACGTACAGTCGCTTCAATTTTGCATGAAAAATTGTCTGTGAAAAAAATTTCGGCAAGATGGGTGCCGCGTTTGCTGTCAGAGGAGAATAAGCGCAATCGTGTAGTGGACTCTGAGGCTATGTTGGCACTCTTTCATCGCAATCCTGCCGAATTCCTTCGTCGATATGTCACTGTGGACGAAACCTGCATACACTACTACACTCCAGAAACGAAGAGACAGTCATCACAGTGGATTTTCAAGGGTGAACGGGCTCCGAAGAAGGCAAAAACTGTGCCATCGGCCGGCAAGGTGATAGCCACGGTCTTTTGGGTTTCAAAGGGCATCATTTTTATCGACTACTTGGAAAAAGGAAAAACAATAACAGGAGCGTATTACGCGTCGTTATTGCAACGGTTGAGCGAGGAAATCAAAGAGAAACGCCCCCATCTGAAGAAGAAAAAAATCCTCTTGCATCAGGACAATGCGCGTGTGCACACCTGCGCTGTTTCCATGGCCAAAATTGTGGAATTGAGAATGGAATTGTTGCAGCATCCCGCTTATTCACCAGATTTGGCCCCGGTTGACTATTTTCTTTTCCCCAATCTATAGAAATGGCTTGGCGGACGACGGTTCACTTCCAAGGAGGACGTCATTGCTCAAACGGATGAGTATTTTGCAGAACTTCCGAAATCCTATTTTTTGTACGGGATAAAAATTTTGGAAAACGGTTGGAAAAGTGTATAGAGCTAAAAGGACATAATGTTGAAAAATAAAATTTTTTTTTTTAAAACAGTTTTTTTTCCATCTTTTTCTAAGGACTTATTGAACGACCCTCGTATTATTAGGATATTCGAATTTAATATAATTTACTTAAAATGAATACGATCAAAAATACTAATGGTAGTTGAGAAAAAAAACAGATTCTTTGGGAAAATTTCGAAGAGATAATTGACCGAATAAGACTATTTCCGTAGGAAAACTTAAAATAAAGTCATTCCCAAATTTAGTAGGATCAGAATAAACTTTATATAACATTCAACAAATGACCAAAAAAAAGAAGAAAAGTACAGCTTTGATACTGACATAAACCGATATTCGATTAGTGAAGGTGTTCGATTCTATTGTATCTAATAGGAAACGGAAAAGCACACGGTCGAATGGCATAACAAAAAGGTGACCAGCTCAGTTAATTTATCTTATGAGAGTTTTGATGGTGTCAAGAAATTCGATAAAATGGTTGGTCAATAAATAGTTGTAGGGAAAGTCGTTTTACTGTGGTTGAAATTCAATTTGTTGTCAGCTAAATGATCCGTCGACCTTCATAAATCTTCATAGCCAACACCTTATTTGGGCTTCCGTTCCGTTCTGTTCTAGTACATAAAAGAAGATAATTCATTGTGAATGTATCTTTGCCAGTTTGCCAGGATAAATATTGTGATATATTCCTTGGTCTTTGGTCCGCATAAAGCTTAACATTACCCAATAGAATTTGTCTAGTTTCCCCATTTTAATCGAATAATGGTCGCTGAACCTGTTGCTGGCTACTTGATTGATGTACCATTTTCGTTATTGAGGTCAATCGTTATATTCGGATAGATTGTTTGCTTTTAATAATGCTTTTTATGTCACAAAAAAAAAAAAAATTGAAATATGTACAAGAAATATATTCATCTATATAAATATGAAAAATTATTTTTTCTATTATTATATTAATATTTTTATATTAATAAATTGATATATTTTTTTCGATTATTTACAAAATTAAAGCAGTATTCATATTATGGTTTGGAAAGTGTAACCTTATTAAAGTATATTTATTTAATATATTATATAATAAAAAATTATTTATTTTTAGATAAAAGTTTGCCATTTTTAATTAAAAGCTTATAAAGTTATTTAAAATACGTTAATTGGCTGCTGGAACATTGGGTTTTGGGTGGTGGTTTTTTGAACTAAATTTTCTTCAGCGATGAGTCTTGTATTACTCGTATGCTTGGTTGGTACGTCAATAAGTAAAATGTCATATATAAAGCTTTAAAACAATATATGTAACTGTAAAAAAGCTTTTTTTTTCTATATAAAAAGACTGGCTAGTATGCATTTTGGTACTTAGAGTAATTGACCCGTATATCTGTGAAAATTTAGACAGAGAAAGCGATGCCGGCAATTGTAAGAGTTTCGGCCGTTCCATAACCCATTTTTTTTGGTTTAAAATTAAAGATTTTATTATGGATCATATGTGGTTTTAAAAAAATTGGTAGTATAAGTCACAAAATATGACAAACTTTGGCTATATTTTGTAAAAAGTTCCAAGGACACGTAATTTAAAGATTTGGTTGTGCCAATTGTTGTTTAAAATCGTGCGATTTGACGTTGTCAGATGTTAACAAAAAAAAACACACATCAAATATTATATTATTAATAATAATCTTTAGACTTTAGAGTATTTTAAAATTGACATCTGTCATATAATGACCAAAATACAGCCGGAAAACACCAAAATTCGTGCTCTGTGAAAAATGTGTTTCGCACACTTTGACCATTTTAAACGATAATAATTTTTTTTTCTCTCTCCAATTCTAAATATTATCATCATTAAATATTATATTGTAGTTAAAGTGTTATAACTACGCTAAAAACAATATTTCAAATGTAATAAAAGAGAAATAATTTTTGCTTGCTTAAAAATTATCATTAGTTATTTTTATAAAAAAAAAATGAAATCACTGAATTAAGAAATTTATATTGCACTAAATATTTATTGTATTAACAAAAAAAATTAAAAAAATTATATATTTTTACTGTTGGGTTTTTATGTTTATATTTTTGACAGAACACGCATGACACATGACGTGTGTCAAAGTCAAAAGTGCTAGAATTGTAGAACATCTGTTGCCGGAGAAACCAGAACTCCCCGACTACCACCCGAAGGATGAAGAAGTGGAAATTCCTGGAGTGACCACGGAAGAGCTCACGAGGGCCTGCACTAGATTACAGAATGGCAAGGCACCAGGACCAAGCGGCATACCCAACATCGTACTGAAGAGTGCAATTGCCTCCAGGCCAGACATGTTCATAAGCATGTACGACGCCTGCCTGCGGCAATGCGTATTTCCGACTCTATGGAAGCAACAAAGATTGGTTCTTATCCCAAAAGGGAAGAAACCACCGGACGAACCAAAATCCTATCGTCTTGGGAACGGAAGGACTTGGAGGGAAGGACTTGGAGCGGATAAAGGCTGACAGATTGGAGCAATACATCGATCCTCAACTTTCCGAATTCCAATTCGGATTCAGGAAGAGGAGATCGACCATCGACGCGCTGGAACTCGTTCCAAAAAAGAGGAGATCGACCATCGACGCGCTGGAACTCGACCATCGACGCGCTGGAACTCGATCGACCATCGAAAGAGCTGGAAATGCGGTTCCAAAAAGTATTGCCTCATTATCACCCTGGACATCAAGAACGCGTTTAACTCGGCCCGCTGGGATCGAGTCTTGGAGGCTCTTGAGAACATGGGGGTGCCCTACTACCTACGGAAGATGGTCAGATCATACTTCAGTGATCGACTACTGCACTTCGAGACGGAGGATGGACCAGCGGAGTATGGGGTCACGGGAGGGGTACCTTAGGGCTCTGTCGACGGCCTACTCTATCTGGAATTACCGACAAACACAACACTCGTGGCTTTCGCGGACGACGTAGCGGTTGTTCTTGTAGCCAAACACCTGGAGGAACTGGACGCCGCATTCTCTACCACCATCCGGACGATAAGACAGTAGATGACATCGGCAGACCTGTCTTTGGCGGAACATAAGACCGAGGCAATTCTTGTGAGTAGCCGGTATCTAGGAGTAGTCTTGGATGCCAGAATCAACTACAAGGAGCACATCTCCAGCGTCAGCAGGAAGGCATCAGCAGTATAGGGCTCGCTTGCGCGGATAACGCCCAATATCGGAGGCCCAAGGCAAATCCGAAGGCGACTACTGGCAACTATAGTTACCTCCGTCCTGCTATACGGAGCACCAGTGTGGGCAAAATCGCTAGAGCTAACAACATACCGCAAGACAATGTCATCAGTCCAGCGGCTCTCAGCTATCAGGGTGGCGTCAGCATACCGAACGGTGTCACACGATGCAGTCAACGTCGTGGCATCATGTCCACCCATCGACATCCTGGCAGGAGAGCGTGAACGCCAACATCGTAGGAAGAAGGAACAGCGGTGAAAGGTCTTCTGTGAAAAGGAGAGACCCGAGAGTCTTCGCCTCTGGCAAGAGAGATGGGACAGCTTGACGAAGGGTCGGTGGACTCATCGCCTGATCCCAGATGTTACCAAATGGGTCACTCGCCTACACGGGGAAGTCGGGTATTACATCACCCAACTCTTGACTGGGCATGGATGCTTTCGGGCATACTTGCACAGATTCAAGAGAACTGACTCCCCAAACTGTTATCATTGCCGCGATGTGATCGAAGTGCAGAGCACGTGTTCTTCCAATGCCCCTTCTACGAGGGGACACGGGCAGAACCGGAGAGTAATCTGGACCGTTCCATCAGGCCAATATAGTGCAGTGCATGCTGAAGAGCCAATCGGCTTGGAACAGAGTTGCAGAGTACGCGGAATCTATCATCAAGGATCTTCGCACCATATACGAAGAATAGGCCGCGAGGCGTCATAACATCAGGACAGTAGTAATATCAAATAAGAACGCGCCGGCGAAGTAGTATTTACAAAGAGTGCCGCCGGGGAACCATCGTTCCGGGAGTAAGGTTAGAGGTACAGGTTAGGTTTTAGCGAAGTAAAAATCCCGCATAACTCGTCTGACAGGTAGAAGGTTTTCCTGGCGAGTACCTTTTGAAGGTTTCCCCCTGTACCTCATTAATCTAAACCTAAAAAAACAAAGTCAATACTGCTCAGTTTTTACATGAAAATTTTATGTAAAATTATTATCAAAATTCGTGCTCTTCGTCATAATCGACCTACTGAGCAAGCAATTAAAGCTATAGTGACAAAATTTCACAACAGTTTGACGCTATTGGACATCAAACTACCAACCCGTTTGCGTAGAGTGCGTACAGAGGAAAATATTGCTGCCGTAGCGTCCAGTGTTGGTGAAGACCGCCTTTAGGATAGTGTTACTCGACTATGTGGAATAGTTCAGCCCATAATATTGGTCTGAAAGCATATAAAATACAGTTTATGCAGGAACTAAAGCCAAACGACCTGCCAAAGCATCAAATTTTCGTGTTTTTATAAAAAAAAGTGCGTTTTTTTACCAAAACTTGATGAAAATCCGTTTTTTATTACCAAAAAATTACTTTCAGCGATGAATCCCGTTCTGGTTGAATGGGTGTATGTGAATAAGCAAAATTGTCGCATTTGGTCTGATGAACCACTATAGGCAAAAACAAGAACTACCACTGCACCCACGAAAATGCACTGTTTAGTTCGTTTTATGGGCCGGTTGGCCGTATTTCTTTAAAGATGACGCTGCCCGCAAAGTTATTGCCCATGGGGCCCGCTATAGCTGGATGATTTCTAAATTTTTATTTTTCCAATACGCAAGATATGCATCTGCATAACATGTGGTTTCTAAAAGACGGCACTACATGCCACATAGCACTTGAAACAATAGACATATTGAGAGATGAGTTCGGTGAGCAATTTATCTCACGTTTCGAACCGGTGAGTGGGTCACCTGGATCGTGCGATTTGACGCCTCTAGACTATTTTTTCATGGGGCAATGTGAAGTCATTTGTCTATGCTGATGTACAGCTTGCAGCCTTGGAATACAACATTACACGTGTTATTAGCGATATATCAGCCAAGATGTGTGAAAAAGTGGTTAAAAATTAGACCTCCCGCGTGGGTCACTTAAAACGTAGTCGTGGCTAATATTTACATAAGATAATCTTTAAAAAAAAAATGCCCAAGCATCGATTTATCGATTCAAATAAAAATATTTCACAATTTGTTTATTTTTGGAATTTTTCTGTGTTTTTTTTTTGGAAATTTGAATACCGAACACTGAAAAAATCACTCGTTACATAAACATTATAGTTTTTATAACGAGATACTTTAATACTGGAAGAGGGGCATGTGAGAGTAAACACACCCATTGGCGTTCTTTACCTAACGAGTCATAATAGCACATCAAAAAATCTTATGGGGAAAGTAACAGAGAAGAGTGTTTATGGGGAAAGTAACAGAGGAGACTTTTCGAACAAGAGGATTATTGTGGTAAGATAAATAGGAATGAAACTTTTTATAACGAGAAATGCATAAGTTATGAACAAAGGGAATATTTGGGTCACGATGGATAACTTTGTTATGAATATTTGGTAGAATGGAGCATCAACATTTTTTCCGAGGAAATTGGATTGGAGGCATTGGAGTAGAGCAGAATTAGAACAGTTAGTATGACTCCAGACTTCAATTCCGTGTGTCCACATCGGCTTTTAGAAGTTTTTTGTTTTTATAAACTTTAGTTTTTATCGGTTGTTTAGTAGTCGAAATAGTAGTCGATAATAACTTTTTGTTTTACTGACTAATCTAGATTAAGTCTCAGGTGTCATTTGGTAAAATTATATTGCTATTAATGTTTATTCGGATGGTGGGAACTTTACAAAGGGCGAATTTTTGATATGGGATGATAAGTATTTTAAGGCTATTTTGATATTAGAGTGGTATCATCCACATAGGTGACCAATATTGGATAGTAGTGGACCAAAGATACTCCCCTGAGGCACAGTAGTTATGATAGAAGATATTTAAAAATAATCAGTATTAACTGTTACTTGAAAATAGTATTAAAAGGGATATAAAATAAAATCTAAACATGGAAAATAGTTTTTTTTCTTCTTAAAATTACCTACAAAAAGATATGTTCCAGCATATTCAACTAGAAAACTTAGTTTTTATGAGGTGGGGGGGGGGGGGGGGAGGGTTGGTTAGCGGTTGAGAAATAATGGAATAAATGTAAAAACGCCTTTAGTAGGAAAAAGCACTAAAGATACGTAAATTTTATTTAAAAAAAAAAACATTTAATAACTACTAGTAGTAACGTAGTTGTCTCGCCAAAAATAAAAGCTTTCAATAAATAAAAGGAAATATTTCGTCCTGAAGATGTTATTACTCCTTGAAAAAGAAGTGCATTTTAGTGCCAAACATTTAGTGTTTCCTTATTGCGAAGGAGTAGATTATTTGGCGCCGATTATGCTTCGCTAGAATAAACAAAAAAACAAAAAAGAAAAAAAAACCTAACACAATTGATTCCACTTTTATTGCAAGGATGAAAGGAGTACGAGTACTCTTAACTCAGGATAAGAATCCTTTTCTAAAGATATTTATATGAACAAATAGTAATACAAAGAAGATAATATCATAAAGTAGTGTGTGATTTCCTGATTCTGTTATATTCTGTTTCCTTTTTGTGATCCTTTAGATATTGTATAATTTCTGCCAAAGCTTTTTTTTGTTGATTATGTTAAAAAGTACTTTAAATATATTTAAAAAAAAATTATAGTTGATTTTTTTTGTTATTGACATTAAATTTAAGAAAATCTCTATAAGGACAATTTGCAAATAATTACCTTAAAAATGCACTTACTTAGGAAACTAAGATCAAAATAATCTCATTCATATTTTAATGATACTTTCTGATTGTAGTACTATAAATAAAAAATTACTCTGAGTTCCACTTAAAACCATATTAGTTTATTTTTTCTTATACTAAATAGTATCTTTTACAGGTAATAGATTAAGTATAAAATTTTAATATTAATGAATCTTCTTTTAGATCTACTAAGTGACATTCTATTTATAGTTTCCTCTACAAAGATTATACCAAATTAAATACCAAAAAAAAAAAACGAGCAAAATCCTTTTACAGAAATTTACGTAAATAATGTTAAATACAAATACTTTTTTTTTCGTATAATATAATTTTCAGAAAATATATTACAATATAAACTTTTCAAAATCTAAAGAGAAAATAATGATTTCTTAGTACCATGGGATTAGCATACTTGAAACTTGACTAAATTTCATTTTATGTACACTAAAAGACTATTAAAAATCGTTGCAAATTTTACCCACCCACATACTTGGTGAGTAAAAATCTTTTCCAAACACCCACGGATTAGTGTAAAATTTCCAGGCATTAAAAATTTAGATCAAAGTCAATGAACTAAATGAATATGTGCAATGCACTCTGTTTTTTTGTAAAACATTCGAAGAAATAGAATAAAATAGAAGTGATAATAGCAACAGAAGATCATAAAAATTGTCTACCATTAAATGCAACAACAAAAAAAAAAGGAGAAATATCTTCAAAGTGAAACCGAATGCATTATTTATATTTCGTTGAAGAATTATTTTGTTGAAATGAGTGCATACTCGTACCCGTTGTGTTGAAAAGATTCCATAAAGGAAACTTGGCTTGCAATAGAAGAACACTTCGAACGCTCAGTTCCACCTCGTTTGGTTTAATAGTAAGGAGACACCATCATCATCATCTCATATGATACCAAAGAAATTTAGGAAAATAATCTTAATGAGTGGGCTTGGTGATACTAAACCGGGTAGAAATTTTAATTAAAATTCTAATTCGGTAGCAATCAAGATTTAAACACTAAAATAAGGACTATGCACGGATGAACTTTCTATCATGCTACTTTTATTATGAGTACCAAGCGAATTTATATTGCACAACATTTAACAAATCCTCAATTCTCCATTTCAAGGAGTCATACAGCAATAGACGAATTTCAAGATATGTGAAACTTTATATTCTAAAAGTTCAACAAATTAATTAGATGAATGAGTTTGTTCTTGTCAATTTTTGCAATGTGTACACCTAACTCCAGTAAGTATGCAAAAAAAAAATTTTTCGTTTGTTGAATAAACACTATTTAAATTTATTGGGTTTAAAATTTTGAAAAAATATAAATTTATAATAAGATATTTTTAATATTTTACAATATAATAATTTGGATGTCTTTGTAAAAATTATCACCAAAATAATCCTAATATTTTTTGACTCAAAAACGTGACAACGTGACAAAAACTAGAATTTTTTTACAAAATTTCCCAAGTTATTTCTTATATTTTTGCTGTACAAAATAATTGAACACTTAAAATTAGTTATTTTTATAATAAAATTAGTAGACAGAAAATTAATATTTACTTTTAATTTCAACAAATTGAAAAAGGCTCCAATTCTTATGAAATGCAATCTAAGGAATATCATAGTGACTGTCAACCAAATTTTTAAATGTTTTACCAGTTCAGCAATATTTAATATTAATTATTGATCGTATTTTTGCTCTGCATTTCTGAGATTCTGGAAGAAAATCTGGTTTCTATATTAAATCAGTATCAACAGGCTTTTAAGATGGGCAGGAGAACTCTGACTATACTTTTTCAATTACAGCAAGTAATCCACCTACCATTAATTGGTTATAAAAAAGCATACAATTGTATTATATTTGACCTTGTGGTATATAAGCTTAAATGCGCTGTTTGGTCATAGATGGCGTGAGTGAGCGTATTAAGCTACCACGGGCACGCCATAGTTTTTTTTATGAGTTTGACATCTGTCAACATTAATCAGTGTACATTGTCAGCAATTTCGTACAGCAACATACGTTTTTCCTTTGGTAATCATGTCTAGTTTAGTGTGCCAGGAAAAGAGCATATGCGGGAAGCTCTGCTTTTCTGCTTCAATTTGAAGAAATCGGCTGCCGAATCGCATTGAATGCTTATGGAGGCCTATGGTGACAGTTTCGTAATTTTGACTTGTGGGATAAGAAGCGTGAAAATCGGTCTAGGAAGGTTGAGGACAATCAATTGAAGGCTCTTTTGGATGAAGACGATACCCAATCGCATAAAATACTTGCAGAACAATTGGGTGTTACTCAACTACCCGTTTCCATGCGTCTGTGTGCCATGGAGAAGATTGGAAAGATCGGAAAATGGGTGCTGCATGAATTGAACGATAGGCAGATGGAGCGACGCCAAAACAGATGCAAAATCTTGCTCGCCAGACAAAAAAGAAATTCTTTCTTGCATCGGATTGTGACAGGCGATGAAAAGTGGATATATTTTGACAATCCGAAACGCAAGAAATCGTGGGTTGATCCCGGCCAACCATTAACATCTTCCCCAAGACCAAATCGCTTCGGACGGAAGCGATTTGGTCTTGGGGAAGATGTTGTTGTGTGGTATCCACAAATTACCCGAGAGATGGGGAAAATATGTAGTTAGCGAGGGCAAGTACTTTGAATAAATTTGTTTTTGCTTTCTATGAAAAAAAACATGTATTTTTTTTAACTAAAAAACAGCGGATTTAAGATGATACACCTGCTAATATTTTTTTAACTTGTAGGACCCTATCGGTTAAGGTCAACAGTTATTTGAATCTATAACTATACAAACATTGTAATTTTTATAACGAGATACTTTAATAACAGCAGAGGGGAATGTGAGAGTAAACATCCACTGGCGTTCTTTACCTAACGAGTCATATTAACATGCCAAGAAATCTTTTGGGTAAACTAACAGATGAAGGTGTTTATGGGAAAAGTAACAGAAGAGAGTTTTCTAACAAGAGGATTATTGTGGTAAAATAATCAGGAATGAAACTTTTTATAACGAGAAACACGTAAGTTTTGAACAAAGGGAACATTTGGGTTATGATGGATAATTTTTATTATGAACATTATGTAGAATGGAGCATCAATAATTTTTCGGAGGACTTTGGATTATAGGTATTTGATTAGTGATGAATTAGAACTTTTAGAAGAACCGCAGAGTTCACTTCCGTGTGTCCATAGCGGCTTTAAAGTTGTTTTGTAAATTATTAGTTTGTTTGATTGTTTTCTAACTTATAGCACCCTAAAAGTTAAGGCCAATTGTTATTAATTTACTTTTAGTAACCACGTATTTTATACGCGGCCATTTTTTTTGTGAGTTGGTACCTTTACCGTTTCAGCACAAAATACTCGACCAAGTTGGTAAAGTTATTTCTAGAATAAAATACTGATCATTAGATCATGGAGTTATCATACCGACAAAAGAACTTAGATTCAGAAAGGTACTTACCTGGACTCTCAATCCATTCATACTGTAGATTATATAAGAATCTTGGGTATAACCATTATACAAGGTAGATCAAATCAACTCCATTTTTAAAAGTTAAAGATTCTGGTTGGTAGCAAATGCAAGATTAGATAAAATTAGGCAATCAGAATAACTAATGTCCTACTCGCTGGATCGTTGGTTTAATCCCTCACTATAAGCGTTAAAATAATAGTAATAGATTTAAGGGCAGTCGTTGTAAATTGACTAGCTAGTGGAGTACACTAGACTTACCTGGTGGACTCTATCCTTATTGAAACTGTTAAAATCCTGTCGTTGATCGTCAAATGATCCGGTAAAATAAACGATATCCTTTTAAATCCATTAAAAAAAAATCATGCCATATTTTGCTTATTATCTGGGACTTAAAAGGAGATCTATTAATTCTTTTCATTTTTTATAAACCTCCCTGCAGCAACAGGATTGTAAACCGTGATTGAGAGTGAAGTTGAGAACTGTCTACGATAGTTCAAAATGATCCGGTACTCAATAAGACAAAATAGCAGAAACTTTGGGTTGTAATGGGTTCCCGGTCATGGGTGGGCTAAACGATTGATAGGGGGAGAAAAACAGTAAATGCCTATCTTGAATGTCCTGTACTCACTTGTGATCGCATATTCTGATGATCTTCTGCTTCTGATTGAGGGTGGGAGTAGGTATTCGTTTAGTGGCGGTCGCGGTCCGATACGCGCTGGAAGTACGGTACCTTGGAGTGAAGGTTGGAGAGAGGCTGAATTTTCGGCCTCTCTCTCCGAAAATTCAGCCTCTCTTCAACCTTCACTTGCATCTGCGTATGGGTGTGAATATGGTCTGTATCTTGGGTATATACTCACGGGACATGACAGTATGAATGTGTTCCTGTACATGCGTGGTCTGGCTACGGAGACTATATGCCCTTGTGAGGTGGCGGAGGAGAGTTCCAAGAGCCTTCTCGTTGAGTGTGGCCTGCACGGAGATTTGCGTGATCTAGGTGCATGTGGAATCGTGGTGAATGATGAGAGTGTGGATGTGAGTGGTGTGTTAGGTATGAAAGAACGGTACGATGCCTTAATAGATTTGATGTGGCACTTTTTGAGAGGTGAGCGAGAATGGTGCGTGAATGAGTGTGTGAATGACACGCACGGTGGCTACAACCGGGTGAAAGATGAAGGTCGTTTCCGGTTGTACTTTCGGGTGTTGGCGAACCCGCGTACCTGAGCTGGCTTAGCGGTGCCTGGAGATTTACAAGATTCCTGTTCTTAGTAGCTCAATGAGCGGAGTACAAACCGAAGTAGTCTTAAAACAAAAATTGGTAGCAAGGAAATCGGGGTGCCCCATGGTGTTAAAACACACTGTGCCCGACATTGGTGAGGCGCTAAGGCAGCAACGTAGTGGCTGTGCTTGATACCCTTATCGCGGGTACGGTCTACGGATCGCTGGTAGGAGATACTGATAATTATTTCGGGCGCTGTAACTATTTATGACAGTAGAGGTTTTGATAGGCCTCGCCACTAACAGTTTGAGTAATCAGCTTGTAACTGGTTACTGACTCTAAACTACCAGTAATGGTGGTGCGTTGATTGAGCGTAACTCAATCCCTATTGTCATAGGACACTCGTGGTTTTATGTTTAACGACAGATAAGTCATGTTAGAAAATATAATGTTACTGTGCTCTACTCACGGAAATCCTGTTGAGTAAACTGGCTTCTTAATACGTCTGCTAACTCAACCTTTTCGGATCAAAAATCCAGTTTACCCAACAACTACTCCAAAATTCTGAACAAGGAAACTTCTCAGAATCCGTATCGGTCATACCTCTTCGATGATCAATATCGTGCTTGCACACCAAACTTTTGCCATTCAACTAACTGTCTCTCATATTCTGAACAAATGCCACTTATCTCAGGATTTGTTTTTAAATAGGACCTCACCGTTCATCTTCTTAAACATCTACCCATCGACCAAGTTCTTTAGAGAAGCTGGCAACCCAAACCCATACAAGACTGGGAGTTCTAAATGGTCTCATAGTGGTGGCGCTGCAAAATCACCTCTAGCTCTGGTCTCAAAGACCCTAAATTCATGCGAAAAAAAACTATCACTTCCGTATTAGAAAAAACAATATTAATTTGATAGGAAATTACGAAAAATTATTAACAATTTTATTGTCTTCAAAAAAAATAATTTTTTTTTAAAAATTTGTTGGATTTCCCAAAAGGAGTGTTCGTTTTTCTACAAAAATTTCTTACATACTCAAAGTGTTAATACCTTTTTTTGGCTTAATAATGTAGTTACTTTTAAATATAATCTTCAAGCTAATCTCTTTAAACTTTTTATCAAAAATTTAAAGAAAATAACACGCCTTTTTCAAGTATACATTTTACAGTAAAAGAAAAATAGAGATTAATTTAGACGCGACAACATCCTATATACGAAAAGAGTTAAATTATTTGTGCATTAATTCAATATTCAAATATAAATGAAAGTTTTTATTTTCTATTTTTCAATTCTTATTCACTTCTAAAAGTCATTCCTTATCATTAATAATTCTACAAGGCAAAGAATGCTACTCGTAAGCACACAATTCAACAAAGAAAAAAAAAACTACAATTACAAAAAGATCTTGGAGAGTCGTTTTTTGGACCAATGCGGAAGACACATTTCAGTCAAAGAAGCCACAACCAGATAATTAACAGATGTTATTAATCTTAACAACGTCAACGATTACATAAACCCAATATTAAGTGCTTAGTATAGAGTTTCTTTGCCAAAAATACATAATACTGCCTATGATGATGAAGTTAAATAAAGAATATCCTTCCATTCTCGTCAAGTATACCCAATCGCTTGATGTGATCCTTTCTTTAAGTTAGCATAAAAGGGTTAAATAAATTAACAAGCAAACGAATACAAAGAATGCATTTGAAGAGAATTAAAATCAAGAATGAAAAAATATATCTTCTGAAAAAGGAATCGCCAGCCCCCCCCCATTTCCCCCTACCCCTCCCAAAAATTGGGCTATACTAAATATTTATAAGAAATCTTTTAAAGTGTTTGTCCAAAATAAACTCTATTCGGAGCATAATTAAGCTTCTTTTGCTTTCAAGAACTGATAACACGACATCTGGCACTGTGTACACATTTGCAATCTATTAGACTATATAGATACAATATGAAAATAAGGGAGACTATCGTCTGTATTCTGTATACCAAATAATATAAAGAAACAGAAATCGTATTATCATCAGGATAAGATAGTTGGATTGGGGCTATAAGCAAGAAGAATTTATGCCTTTCTTCGTATTCATCTTTGTCTTGTTCATCGGTGTCGTCCTTGATGTCGTTTTCAGCACCATCTCCTTCTTGTTGTCCGAAATGAAAACGACGAGGGTGAAATTAGCTAGCAGTACGATAAGTAAAATTGGGAAAAATTTTTCTTCGTAACTTATATCAATTTGAAATGGGGGATACTGTATGGCTCACGTAGAAACAAAGGGTCTCCTTCTACAATTTTCCCAATAAACTATCTAAACTTGCATCTATGGGGAAATTCAACAATTCAACATCTTTCGGACTCTTTTTTGGCATAAAAGATATTTCTCCAAATGCACACGACTCTTAGTTATCGTAATAAAACAGTTTCAAGAAAATTAAGATTCATGAAGCCAAGCATTAGTAATTATTCTTCCGAAACTCCCATAGTTGTCTGTATGCTACATTCTATATTATATTAAGTAAAAAGATTCTTTTTAAACTGATTCTATTACTAAATTTCGCCTAAAATCCGTTGATGTATTCTCATCGATAATGGAATTTAACTTTGGTCACAAAGTCAGTGAGTGAACAATTCAATGAAAAATTCACGAATTTTCCAAATAGAATTAATAATTACGATTGTAGTCGCTAAGAACATTTCATCGTAAAAGGACTTTTTTCGAAAGTGCAAAAGATAAAATATCAACTAAAGCTGACATTAATCCTTTTAAATGATCTTGGACATTGTCCTTCCTTTCCATGAATACATGATTTTTCAATATTTTATTTAATTCTTTATAAAAAAAAGTCACAGTATACGAAAAGTCGTATTTTCGTTTTTGGTGCAGACAATGCATCTACTCAATTTAAGATAAGTTTATGCAGATGATAGACGACGTGTTATCCTGGGGCTAATAAATAACCATCTTTAAGTTGATTCAGTGCATCCAAAAAAATAAAATAATAATTTCAGTTTTTGACGAATCGAAGAAGAAGTTGAAAAAAACGAAACCCCTTTTAGCATAATTCGAAAACATATTTCACCATCACTGATTCTATTCTTACACCTCCTTTTCTATGTAAGATAAATTTGGAAAAATTGCCAGACAAATAACATTCAAAATTGGATATGCTTTCAAATAAAAGATGAAAAGATGGTTTTTAAAATATGACTTTATGATTAAATTGCTTAGATTTGTTAGTCTCCTCCTAAATTCCAGAAGAAATTCATATTCACCAAAATACAGTAGATTGCCTTATTTATTTATTTATTTTAGTTGTCCAATGTTAAAAAAAGACACCACCCCTAAGGTTTACCCTATAAAAATAATCAAAACTCAGTCAGAAAGGGGGTTTTTTTTTTAAATCTCACTCCATGTTTAAATTGTTTGGAAATATTTTCGTTTGATGGTTCAAATGGGGTTGTTGCCTTTAGCATTTCATTCGTTATTATTATTATAACCATTGAGATTGCTTCTTAAAATTTTTACAGGAAAATTATTTTAGTTTTATTTTACTCTGCTAATAACAAATGAGTACAAAAAATTTACGTTTGATAAATTACGTAACCAATAAACGAGGGGTTTACAGCAAACTTCCGGTACATATAACTTGTTGGCTAGTCTTTCGTAGACCACTTTTAACCTCGTCCGGTAACTACGCAACCCCATAGAGTGTCATACGGAAAGAGTATCTTTTAGTATTGATGCATCTGCGTTTTTGACTAAGTACCAACGAGCCTATGGAAAATACATTTTTTAATAATATAAAGCTTCTTGGGAGAGCTAAGTAATTGTAGAAGAAAAACATCACTCAAAGACGCCTTTAACATCGAACATTATGGACAGCTAACAGACGAATACTTAAATGCAAAACAGCTACACATCCACTACGTAATACCGATGGAACCTGTGGCCAAAAACAGACAAATATAAGGCCGACACGAAGCCATCCAAAACTTTCTCAACATGACCAACAAATTCACAGAGATATATCAACTCGGTTACCTATAAGACTACCTACTAAGTTCTTCACTCTCTCCGAAATAGTATCCTCCACACATCATCTGTTCCCAACAAACCCAAAAAGCTTTCTATCTCATATACGAGGTCTGTTCAAAAAGTATCGTGAATTTTGTGTTTTTTCAAAAATTATTTAAATAAAAAATTCATTTTTTGTGATCTTGTTCAGGTCCTCCTTCGATGCCGTCTTTATCTTCTCAATCGTAGCGTAGCGTCGTCCTTTCATGGGGCTCTTCAGTTTCGAGAACAAGAAAAAGTCAGAGGAGGCCAGATCTGGGGAATACGGTGGCTGCGGCATTATTAGTGTTTTATGTTTGGCCAAAAATTCGCTCACAAGCATCGATGCGTGAGCAGGGGCGCTATCATGATGCAAAAGACAATTTTTGTTCTTCCACAAAGCCGGGCGTTTCTGGTGGATTGCTTGGCGTAACTTACTGGTAATATTCCTTGTTGACCGTTCAACCCTGTGGCAAGAACTCGTGATGCATCACGTCCCTGCAATCGAAGAAAACTGTAAGCAAACTCTTCACATTCGACCGAACTTGGCGCGCTTTTTTCGGTCTTGGCTCGTGCAACCGCTTCCATTGGGATGATTGAGCTTTGGTTTCCATGTCATAACCATAAATACATAATTAGTCACCAGTTATGACCCTTTGGAGCAAATTTGGGTCGTCGTGGGCAGAGTCCAACAGCTCCCTAGCCATGTTAATGCGATGCTGTTTTTGGTCGAAATTGAGCAATTTTGGTATGAATTTGGCGTCGACCCGTCTCACGCGCAAATCATTGGTAAAAATCGATTAGTACGAGCTATGTTTAAGTCCTCAGCAACTTTTCTAACAGTGATTCGACGCTTGGCCAATACTATTATACTTTCTTCACTTCATCAATGTTTTCGTCTCGGGCTTCCGGCACGCTTTTCGTCGTTCACATCTTCTCGGCCCTCTGAGAACATTTTGTACCACCGATAAACGTTGCTTCGGTCCAAGGTAGCTTCCGCACAATTAATTTTGTTTTTCACTCGGAATTTGATACAGATTCTTTGATCCATTTTTTGGAATGGGCAAAAATCGAAAATGAGTTAAAACACATGCAAGCAAAGCAGCTGTCAAAAATTAACTGAACATTCAAAATGGCCAAACTTGTTGGCATAAGTGAGAAATATAAGTACCAACATAACGTCACAAAAAATCGAAAATCGATTATACGTAACCCGCGGAAATTCAAAATTCGCGATACTTTTTGAACAGACATCGTAGACCAATAAGCCTCTTTCCGTATTTTATCAAAAATTCTAGAAAAATGAATCCTTAAGCATTTTTATCCTATTTTTTAAATCGAGGATGTGATTCTTCAGCATCAGTTTGGATTTTAAGCTGACCGTTTCACTATGCAGCAGTGTCATCGCGTTACAAGATATGTCAAGTTACAGCAAGTCCTACTTTATACATCCTAAAATCCTATCTCTCAGACCAATATTTTCAGGTAGCTGAAGGTTTACTTCTTCTTTTATAAGGATACAAACAATTACGACGACTCCTAGACAGTAGGACTATTATTATACAATATGGTACTGAAACCGATATGGACATACGGACTCGAACTTTGGGGTTCGAGTAAGCATTCCAATTCCCTTCCAATCCAAACCCTACAATCCCAAATCCTTCGAAAAATTGTCAATGTTAACACTCTTCAATGCTTCGTTATAAAAAATTCCCCTCGCAACTATGCTGGAATCCTATTCCTTTAGACCTTTAGACCACTGGTCCGGGATTGGCCCCACGATTTTTTGAAGGATTTGGAATTGGAAAGAAGTTATTCTTGTATATTTCCTTAAAAAATCTGCTCAATAAATATTTCTACTATATATTTTTTATAAATTGTAATAAATCTAATGCAGAAAATGAAAGATTTCTAGAGAATATTCGTGTACTTTTGGCCTGCAGTTTACAAACCAAGGTCACTGAATCCTCCCCACTAACCATAAATTTAAGCACTTCTGCCTACTCTAAATGTAAAAAATCTTACGTCTTGTTTACATTGAGTGCCCCCAGGATCCTTCGATCATTTAAGACTCTTCGATACTCCACCATAATAATGCTCCTGTAACACGGCCAATTCTATTAATTGAATAGATGATCCTGTAATGATCCAGCCTCCTATTTTTTTCGTTCCCTACTTCAAACGACATCAACTTGGTACTCTCGATATCATTCGAAGGAGTGTAACCGAGGTGCTGAAGGTGATTTCCAGATTATCCATTTCGTACTTTGACAGTCCTGGCATTTGACACATTTTTTCTAAAATAAATATCATAAAAACTAGCATTAAATTTGCCATTATTCGTTATAGTTTGCATGATGATAAAATAATCCTTTAAATTGTTAGAACTTTCCTCAAATATTGTAATTCTGAGATTTTGCACTTTAGAAGGAGATTATAACTCCTTACTCACTCCAATAAATAAAATTACCTTATATAAGGCTCTAAAAATATATAAATAGCCTTAGAGAAGCCATTGTATCCGCGACAAAGGACTGTATAATATACATTTTATTATAAAGGTGTCCTTGATCGTCATTTCTTTAAAAATAAAGAAGAAAAGTTTGTTACCGCCAATTCAGATAGTTGTGGCCAGATAATAGCCAATTTTTGTTAGCCTGAACTTTGGGCTTCATTGTACCCAAGTTTTGGGCTTCATTGCAGAGCAAAAATTGCCAGACCACAAAAATTTCAAAATTTTGTTATATTTCGTCAAATCATTTCTTATAAATTTTTTTCAAAAAAACATCCTGTTTATACAGACATCTTTAAGCTTTAAAGCATTTAAAAACCAATATCCATCAATTAATGGCCGAATTACAATAAATAAAATGAAAAAAAATCTTCAAAAATTACCTCAAAAGAATGGAGACCAACATGAAATTATTATTTTTGTTTAAATTTTTACGGCTATTTACAACTACAAGATAGTAATAAGCAAATGTTAATAATAGTTTTAATTAACTTGAAATGTTATGGGGAGTAAACTTCCATCGAAGTTTCTCTTATTAGCGTGTGCTTCTGTTAAGCCTCAGTATTTTAGTAAATCACGAGGCCAATGATGCTTAAGTCTTTGATGGGTATTTTTATAAGATTTCTTGATGAGTATGTTTGGAGACACAAGAATGAAACTTTTTATAACGAGATACAGCCACATCGAAAACAAAAAAAGAGAGCGTCGATAATTGAACGGAGTATTTTTAATTGAAGGCATAGAAGAGACCTAGAGTTCTAGATCGTAAGTCCAGATGGGTTTCAGTTGGGTATTGTATAGGGTTTTCCAATAAGAGTAATATGATTTCTAAGTGACGTTTCGGCCATTTGTAATATGTCATGATCTGTCATATTTTTTCATTGTATTCAGTAATGTTTACAATTTTATCATAGAGAAATATTTGCAAGAACAACGTTTACAAATTATTCAATTTTATAATCAAAATAATCTTTCTCCAATTGCAACTTTTCGTGCGCTTTAGCCATTTTATGGTCGTAATAATCGTCCAACTCTGCTCGCTATTCATCGAATTGTTAAAAATTTCGAGCGTACATTTTCTTTACATAATGTTCAAGTACCAATAAGCTAAAGAACTGCTCGAAGTAATGAAAATATTGCTGCCGTTCAAGCAAGTGTTTCTGAACACCGCAATTTGTCGATTCCAAGACGTTCTCAAGAATTGGGACTGTCTCAAATCACAACCTGGCGGATTTTGACAAAGGATTTGGGCTTGCATCCGTATAAAATTGTTATCACTCAAGAACTGAAGCCATTGGACCACCGTAATCGTCGTAAATTTAGTGATTTTGTCTTGGAACAACTTGAAAACGATAACGATTTTTTTAAGAAAGTCATCTTCTCCGATGAGGCTCACTTTCATCTGAGTGGTGCGGTAAATAAACAAAACTGTCGATTCTGGTGCGAAGAAAATCCACAAATTATTCATGAACACCCATTACATTCACCTAAATTGACAGTTTGGTGTGGTTTTTGGGCTGGTGGAAGGAATCATCTTTCGAAATGAAGCTGGTAACACCGTTACTGTCAATGGAGAGCGGTATAGATCGATGATAACCAACTTTTTATGGTCGAAATTGGAAGAAGTTGATCTTGACAACATCTGGTTCCAACAGGACGGTGCTACGTGCCACACAGCACGTTCAACAACCGAAATATTGCGAGAAAAGTTTAGAGATTCGATTATTTCAAGAAATTATGACATTGTATGGCCTCCAAGAAGTTATGTTTTAACACACTTAGACTATTTTTTGTGGGTTTATTTGAAGTCATTGGTCTTTAGCAATAAACCAGACTCTCTTCAAGCTTTAGAAGTCAATATTGAACGTGCTATTCATGACATACGAATTGATTTAGTAGAAAAGGTGCTCGAAAATTGGGTTCATCGAATTCGTTCCTGCAAAAGAAGTCGTGGAGGCCATTTCAATGACGTTTTATTCAGAACTTAATTGTATCGATTGTACTTCACATTAAATAAAAACATTTGAATTTACTTAACAATTAGTGTGCTTTTTTTTGAAAAGAAATCATATCACTCTTATTCGAGTACTTTGCTGCCTATAGTGAGTTTAGATCGTTTGTCTAGAAGTTGAAGTAGTTGTAGATATCGTCTTTTTAGTTTTTGTCTTTTAAAACTTGTATGTGGGTTCCATGTCAAGCGTTTGTCTAAGTTCAGTATACGGAAGGACGTGGTTTACGGTAGAGAGTAACACTTTTACTCTCCACCTGTTAAACTAGTTCTGAAGAGTTTGGATTTGGGTTTGGAAAATTTCGGAAGCACGTTGGGAATTTTCACTTGATGCAAGGCAGGCCATATCATCAGCGTATATAGCAAAGTAGGTATTGAGATAGATTGGGATATCCGCTATATAAATGTTGTTGAGGATGGGCCCAAATATACTTTACTGTGGAACATCAGCCAATACCGGAGAGATATTAGGGAGTTTGTTGATTCTTAGTGAATTTTATTAAACTTTATTTTCTAAACCGCAAACTAGATAACCATTTAATTTTTCTTTGTTTATTTTAGTATGCGTTTTATTTCAATTTGTTATTTGAAATTATCTTCTATTTACTCTATTACGATTGTAGCAATTATTCTCGAAAAAATTACCTATTAATATATTTGCACTTATCATTTTTTACGTATTATAAAAATAATCACAATACACATACTCGTAAACATTTTTCAAGGAAAATTTTTTTTCCAACAAAACCAATCCTTTTGGATAATAATATTGGGAGAAAAAAAATATTCTAAAAACTTGTTATTTATTTAACCTTTTCATATTTATCTTATTAGAGTGAATTTATTATCTTTATTGATATAATTTTTCTGACTTAATTTTATACGGATTTCCTTTTGTATATTTGTTTCAAAATGAATTTAGTTAAACCACTTCATATCTATTATAATAAATAATTTTGAAAAGAATATAAAGAAGACAAATCATGGTTAGATCAAATTTATCCTTTTCAATGAAGTTTCACATAGAAATCGTCATCCTTTCGGAAAAATTCACTTGGCAATTTGGTTCGGACTCTGATGATATCACGTGTTGAGTTCGGATAAGAAAATGAATTTAAATCACTGTCAGAAATCTGTTCGACATGGTCTTTGTAGTTGTCCACAGATTCCCTAGAATCAGATGAATATTTCTGTCCGTATTTGCCTAATCTTGTCCGAGCAACTCCAGCCGACATGACCATAACCGTTGGATTCATCGCTTCCATATGCTCCTTAAGACAACTCTGCAGCAGATTGATAAAGAAGAAAAATGACAGTAACGTTAACGCTGTCATAACAGATGACCCTTTCGACTTATGTCGACTTGTCGAATAGCCGTAGTTATAAGGTTGGGGACCAGCTGGTACACCATAACCACCACCATTACCAGTTGGAGCACCATAACCAGATCCACCTCTTTATGTTCATTGAAAATAAAGAAAAAAAAACTTTCAAAAAATTATTACAACCAATTTTAAACAAATTATATACCCATATCCGGAGGGAGCATGTCCTCCTCCTCCTCCTCCACCACCACCTCCTACTCCTCCTCCTCCTCCTCCTCCTCCTCCTCCTCCTCCTCCTCCGCCGAGTTTTAATCTAAAACCATGGTGATGTCCAGGACTAGTTTCAATGAAAATATTCAAGTAGAAAATTAAATTAAAACTGAAGTACTTGGAAAAAATAAACTCCCACCACCCAAAAGTTTCCATATTTCCTAAAACTGCATTCATTTAAACTTTTAACCAACAAATAATCACCACCAAAAAATCCACCAGGTATCATTTTCCTGTGACATAATTTTTCACTAAGTTTAGGTGAACGCACTACTACGGAAATTTCAGAAAATTCTCATTTAGCTAAACGTTATTGAATACATCGCCTTATAAAATAAAACCAAAATAGATATTGTAATAAAAAATAAAAAAAACTGAAGATAAAAAAAATAAAAGCCTATTTACAATACATAGTAAGTAACTAAAGCTGATAATCTACAATCTAGAATTCAGGATCTAAAATCCGATTCAAATACCACCTACGTGTTGTACGTTGCGGGATAATAAAAATTTCCAATGGCCGGACCCGCTCCCAGATCCATTTGTTGATGATATGGATTCTGCATCTGATAAAACTGGTATCCATGAAATACTCTATCAACTTCTGCCGGCTGTACGGTTGGATTTTTTGCAACCATCGTACTATTGGTAAAACTAGAAGGTCGATGGCTGTGTCCGTAATGACCATGGCCACCGCCAAAGCCAGGATTGGGCGTAGAAGCTGCACTACCCAGCCCTATACTATGTAGAACATCGGCGAATTTCATCTCGTAAGCCCACCGACCTTTTATCAGTTGCTCCTTAGTTATTTATCTCCCAGTCGTGTTTATTGGTACAGTCTGGCTCCTTTCTGTTCAACTATATTCACTTCCGAATTTTGTTTACCGCTATTAACTTTTAGACTATTTTCGAAAAATATTTTCGTTGGGTATTCGCCTTTTATCCTTTTCTACTTGTTCCTCCTATCGCATAACTTCAAATCGTCCTTTTTTCAAATCCTAACAACTCCTACTGTACACGACAAAAAAAAACCACTTTCGTAATGAACGCGTCGCAATGAAATACTGACACTGAATTTTTGCCCACCGACAAGATAAACTCCAACAACTCAACCCCAAGCCCCACAACATCGAATACCAAAATACCACCGTACTGACGTGCTACACTTTCAATCTAACTAACGACAAAATAGTGGGTGCGAAGCAAGTGGAATTAACGGACTGTGCTCGATGTAGTGCACTTGACTGTCTCCCACTGTCACTTGAGCAAGTAATTGCAGCAATTATTGCGCATTTTAACGTTTGCACAACCCAAATAGAGTACGTCTCTTACACCTGTCTCACTGGTACTTCCCACCGTTCTCTATAGATTTTTCCGTCTATTAATTTTCTCAATTCACCTGCTTCCCTACTAACCTCTAACCCTAATATTAACCATACGCTTTTACGCATTCGCTTATGTGCTACTATGGATTTGCTCGACGATAAATTTATTCTCATCGAAATCGTACCATCTTCAATCTAAAAAAAAAAGAAAAAATCTTACTGTCTATTATTAAGTAAAATTTTCAAGATTATGATACGAATCCATGTTGTGATAATTACACAATAACTTTCGTAATTAGATCAAATTTTCCACATCGTTCACCATATGTGCCTTGACACTTGAAATACAATATCTATAAAATGTTTCTTTTAGATACTCGTAGTTGCACTTAAAAATGTGTTCCATATTTGTTACCAACATTAACCTTATCAAATGTACAATTTTAGTTTATTTAATAATGATTTGGTGATAGAGTGTTAACAGTAAGAATTTTCTTACTTACAAAAATCGAGATTATCGATGAAAAGTATGTCGAAAAATTTGTGGTTTTTTTTCTAAATAAATTTTATACATAATCTCAGTCATAATATAGTAAAAGAATTTTTTTATATTTTAACTAAAATTAGTACAGAAATATAAATTTTAAGTCTAACGTCGACTTACATTTGCTTACTAGTCACAAAACTGCTCGTTCAATTGTCTTATCTAATTAATACCTTTTAAAATTTATTTTTTTCTCTCAGTAGGTACTCCATGGGCTATAATCAGTGATCACAGCCTATAAGGACCTATATGGCTATGATTCGGTGATCAGAAGAGGACCACTCTTTTGCTTTTAGTGATGTCCTTTTATTTGCAGAAAGGAAATTAGAAAAAATAAATACTTTTCTACCATGATTATACTACTGGTTATTTAGGCTTACTCCTGTATCGATAGCCCAAAAATTCTCTGATAGCCCAAAAATTTTACATAATAAAATTCTAATCTGTACCACCTCAAAAAACAGCCCCTCATGTGCTGAACAATGGAAAAAATCAATAACAATATGGCATCCTTGAATCCTTCGAAACGATTATAGGAATAATTTTCTATTCTTATTTTATGAACCAATAATTAATGATCTTTTTTAACTATAAAATAATTTCATTTTATCATTTAAAATTAAAATTTTTTTCTTAACTGGTACTATTAATTAAAAAAAAATGATCATCTAAAAATAAGTTGTTCAAATAACCATCTCCGAATCAGTTACAAGAAATTTTTTGTTATGATAATAAAAAAGATTTATTATTTTTTATAAGAAAATATCTTTTAAAATTTGTTTTTTGATCATTTAAAATTGTTTTTTTTTAATTTTTATAAATTAATCTCATTACCTTCAAAGTTATTTCATTGGGGAGTTACACACGTTATAGTAGTTTTGGAAGCTTTTAATTGGAATCATCATCAACATTCGATTGTATTACTTTGAATTTTATCAACAACACCAAGATGATGTCCTTTCGAGTAGTTTCTGATATTGGGGATAAAAAAAACCACACGGTTAATGATCAGATGAAATTAGGGCTGGACGAACTATATAAATCCTTTTATTGACAAAAACTCGTCGGTCGCCAAAGGGACGTGTTTGACGATCAAAATTCGTGCAATGTGCGATCTCAAGCAAATAATACCTTTTTTTTTTATCCTTTCAAGGAATTTTTATCACATTTAATTTTAATCGATGTTGATTTAAACCAACACCACTTCTAGCCCCCCCCCCCCCCTCCAAGAAAAACCCTACTCGTTCGATATTATAATCAGTTTTCAAAATTGAAGTCCTCCCTAAATAAAAATCATTTTCCAATATTTCTCACCACTCTAAAAATACTCTATGGTACGAAAAAATTGGGCTCTTAATGAGGGATATTTTTAATAGGATATTTTTTAATTTTTTCATTCGAGCATTCTTTCTAAGGTTAACAAAAAATTTTATCGTATAACGTTACTTAAATTTCAATGGTCCATTTTTTAAAGCGTACTCCACCTATGACAGTAGATAAGATCGCCTAGTTACCAAACAAGATTGAAAACTTGTACTGCACGTCAAAAATGAATAATTCGTACTTTCTAAAAATTGCTAATGAACAGAAAAATGGATTTTTGACAATTATTTTATCCTTGAAAGGTTATTTACATTTATAAGTATAGTAAAATATCCGAAAATGTCTAATCCGAAATTTAAGAAGGGAAAATTTATTACCATAATGAAAATAATATGACATTTCCTAATTTAAAAAAAAGTTATTTGTTGTTGTTGTTTGTAAGGTCCATTAGACATGTGCAGGAGTCACTTCATAGCGCCACGACCGTGAGGCCATTTGGCGACTTCATAGTACGTATGGGAAGTTATCTGAGAGAGACTGGTCTGTGGTTAGTAGTATAGAATATGGAGAATTTTGTTATATTTTGTAGAGCAGATTAGTGTGTTGTAGAAGTTTAAACAGGAGGACCAGGGAATGGAGTTGTTCGATCTAGGAGCTTCATAATGGGAGGTATCATACTTGTCAAGTAATTATTGGTTATGTGGCATTCACGTTTAATATGGATGATAGGGAAATGGGTATCACAGGATTAGCATAAGGAAGTTGTCAAAAAGGAAGTTATGAGTAAGAGCAGTATGTGTAATCCGGATTCTGAGGAGCTTCCGAGCCCAGAATTTCGGTATAGATGTTGAATAGACTGGTTTATTGGTGGTTATCCAATGAGTCGACAGAAATGTGTTACTATTGGAGCGGTCACGGTGCTAGTTGTAATGTTCTTAGTAGGCGAGGTAAATTGGAAATGACTGTGATTACTGGTCGACGGAGTGTTTCTCCAGCTAACTTGTCATTATCCACAATTCCCACATGCCTTGGCACCCATTACAACTCGACACTCCTATTGCTAAGTAGGCTATGACAAATTGCACTAAGTACTGAGTCACTCGAAGTGCCAGAAATGGCTCTAAGGGTGGCAACGCTGTCGCTAAAAATAATAACGCTTCGTTAACTGGGAATATTGGTCGTAATTTCAATTGCTGTTTTGATGGCCCACAGCTACCCGTAATATGGAGCTACACTATAGGGTAAGATTCCCCAACATAGTGAGCGGGTGCTGCAGCCAAAAAGTTCGACGACCAAAAAAGATGTAGTATCGGTGTCAGCGGCGGCGGCATCCGTGAACAACAGTCGATGATCTTTTAATCCGTCCAACTGTTTAAAGAAAAGTTTCAGAAAAAGTTCTTTGTTATTATAGTCTTATCGATGGTATTGATGATTTGGATGTTACCAAAGAGGTCTTCATATAAAATACCATGATTCGATGACGTTTCATCGAATGACTGGCGCAACCAGTACTACGATTGTGCCGTGTGCATAACGTTTGGCTTTCGGTATTGGGCCGTGCAGTCGAGTATAAATAGTGTCTAGAACAGGGGCTCGGCAACCTATGATCCGCTGGTCACCGAGTGATCCATTTGATAATTTCAAGTGACCCACTTTAGTTCCGAAAACATAGTATAATATATAAAAATAAATTATAAAACAGAGAAGTATGAGCTGTACTACATTATCGAATTTGGCGTCGCATTGATTTCCATGCATTTAAATTTGAAGCCGTTGTAGTCCAATTACAACTGGTCGGTTATACACATAAATATTTATGTTTATAAGATCCATGTCGATTACAAAGTTGCAGTTATGATAGTAGGCGGAAGAATATAGCGACATTGTCCGAACAAATTTTACCGTTATTGGAGGCGCGTATCCTTCTCTCAGTTGTGTGTCATTTTTAGTTATATACGTAGCAAATGTTCAGTAAAAGACGCAATTATAGTTACGCAGCTTACTATAATTGTGTCACTTTTACTGAACATTTGCTATTACTAAAAAACTATTATTAAAAAAAAATTACCATGAACAAAGAAAAAGAAAAAAAAAAGATTATTTCAAGGTGTGCGGTCAGAAAAGTATGAGTGTATCGAAAATGGTGACAAATTGACAGACATAATTACCGCCAGGACCTACAATATTGAGCAACACATATCTTCAAAACATAAAGATTTGAGTGAAATGGCAAATGAAGATGAATCTGAATACGATGTCTGTATCACGAATTTTGAATTTTCGCGGGTTACATTTTTTTTTTGTGGCGTTATGTTGATATTCATGTCTCTCACTTATGCCGATAAGTTCGGCCATTTTACATATTCAGTTAATTTTTGGCTTTGCTTGCACGTGTTTTGGTTCGTCTTCGATTTTTGCCCATTCCAAAAAATGGATCAAAGAATTTGTATCAAATTTTGTGTGAAAAACAAAATTAATTGCGCGGACGCATTCCGAATGTTGACTGTGGCATATAGTGAAGCTACTTGGGATCAAATCAATGTTTATCGGTGGTACAAAATGTTCTCAGAGGGCCGAGAAGATGTGAACGACAAAAAGCGTGCCGGACGCCCGAGCACGTCAAAAACAGACGAAAACATTGATGAAGTGAAGCAAATAGTATTGGCCAATCGTCGAATCACCGTTAGAGAAGTTGCTGAGGGCTTAAACATATCGATTGGCTCGTGCCATTTGTTTTTTACCAATGATTTTGGCATGAGACGGGTCGCCACGAAATTCGTACCAAAATTGCTCAATTTCGACCAAGAACAGCATCGCATTAACATTGCTAAGGAGCTGTTGGACTCTGTCCGCGATGACCAAAATTTACTCTAAAGGGTCATAACTGGTGACGAATGATAGGTTTATGGTTATGACATGGAAACCAAAGCTCAATCATCTCAATGAAAGCTGCCGCACGATCCAAGGTCGAAAAAAAAACAAGTTCGGTCGAATGTGATGGTTTTGCTTACAGTTTCCTTCGATTGCAGGTGCGTGGTCTATCATGAGTTAGAATGGTCAATAAGGAATATTACCTGCAAGTTATGCGAAAGTTGCGTGAAGCAATCCGCCAGAAACAGCCGGATTTGTGGAAGAACGAAAATTGGCTTTTGCCATTTTTGGCCAAAAACAACACACTAATAATGCCGCAGCAATCGTATTTTGCAGATCAGGCCCCCTTTTTGTTCCCGAAACTGAACAGCCCCATGAAATGACGACGCTACGCTACAATTGAGAAGATAAAGACGACATCGAAGGAGGAGCTGAACAAGATCACAAAAGATGATCTTTTGAAGTGCTTCGAGGATTGGAAAAAGCGTTGGTACAAGTGTATAATATCTGATGGAGATTACTTTGAAGGGGACAAAATAGATATTCATGAACAAATAAATAATTTTTGAAAAAATACAAAACTCGCGATACTTTTTGAACAGACATCGTACATTAGTAAATATGTATTAAATTTTGGAAAACAAAATAAATTCTTAAAGAGTTTTGTTGCCAGATTTGTTGCAGCTCTTAGCATTGCTACCAACGAAAAACCATTTACAGAGGGCGAGTTTTTGAAAAACACATTCATAAATTTGTTCTAAACACTAATTTAATGACTTTGCAAATAAAAAACAAATAATTGAGATAGTCAAAGAAATGTCATTGTCAGCTAGACCATTCTAACCTCGCGTTGAAGTAATAGCCAGAAATTTTGATGAACAGGTTAAAAATGATTTCTTATCTTGTGACATAATTAGCATTGCAGCTGATGAGGTACCGATATAAATACAATATTATTAGATCTAGACTCTAGAATAAGGTGTACTCGTATATTCCGAAAAAATCTGTTCGCCACGAAAAGCATTTCCATCTAAGACTCCTCCAATCAGGTCGTCGGTTGGCTTCATCCCTTTTGTTCCTCTCTTCTTTCTTTTATTCTCTTTTCTCTTTCTGGCTTCTCCATTTTTATTTTCGCTACTTTTTACCTTCTCTCACATTTCTTATTCCTCTCCCTCTTTGCGCTTTTCTTGCTCCCTTTCTATATTATTATTTTTTGCGAATTTCCCTTTTCTCTCATTTCTTTTTTATATTATATTTTTTTCTCCCTTCCCTCGCATGGAGAACTTAACCTAACAACCTTGGGTATTTCCATTGACTCGCTTTATATTTTTGGTATGCTTTTTTTAATCTGTTCTTTGGTGGGCGTAAGAATACAACTCAGAACTAATTTTGAATCCAAAAACCCTCCTCCTCCTCCCCCCCAAATTTTCCAAAAAATCTAAAATCAATCGTGCCTAGCTGAAACATGTGCACTCAGAGTTATGATTTCCATTGACCATATTCCTGTGGAACTGAACAGTCAGAAAATTAATATTTTTTTCCAAATTTTGATACCTTCCTTAATTCCGTCCAACACCCAAAAAAAAACCACTTTGATGTGGGATAAAGAAATGCTTGAAAATTTTCATATGTACGAGATCTGTTTAAAAAATATCGCGAATTTTGAATTTCCACGGGTTACGTATATTCAATTTTTGACTTGGCGTTATGTTGGTACTCATGTCTCTCACTTATGCCGACAAGTTCGGCCATTTTGAATGTTCAGTTAATTTTTGACAGCTGTTTTGCTTGCACGTGTTTTGGCTCGTCTTCGATTTTTGCCCATTCCAAAAAATGGATCAAAGAATCTGTATCAAATTTTATGCAGATGCATTCCAAATGTTGACTGTGGCATATGGTGAAGCTACCTTAGATCGAAGCAACGTTTATCCGTGGTACAAAATGTTCTCAGAGGGCCGAGAAGATGTGAACGACGAAAAGCGCCAAGTTCGGTCGAATGTGAACGACAGTTTTCTTCGATTGCAGGGACGTGGTGCATCAAGAGTTCTTGCCACAGGGTAGAACGGTCAATAAGGAATATTAGCTATAACTTATGCGCAACTTGCGTGAAGCAATCCGCCAGAAACGTCCAGATTTGTGGAAGAACAAAAATTGTCTTTTGCACCATGATAACGCCCCCGCTTACGCATCGTTACTAGTGTGCTAATTTTTGGCCAAAAACAACACACTAATAATGTTGCAGCCACCGTATTCCCTAGATCTTGCCCCTTGTGGCTTTTTCTTGTTCCCGAAACTGACGAGCCCAATGAAAGGATGACGCTACGGAAGGAGGAGCTGAACAATATCAGAAAAATGATTTTTTGAACAGACCTCGTATTTACAAAATTTTACCTCATCAAAGAGTATGATTATCATTAAGTAAACCAGTTAAAAAATATAGGGATTATTGCATCCCGTACCAGCAAATACAATTTTACTTAAATATTTAACAGTTGCATTTAAATTTAATACAAACTTTCATAGTTTCTTATAAAAAAAAAACGACTTAAAACTTAAAACAAAACTTTAAAATGCTTGGTCACCTATCAAAAAGTTACTAGACAAAAAAGTATATAAAATAAATGTTGACTGGAAACAAAAAAAAAACCAAGTTTAAATAAAAATCTAAATCATATACCAATAGAAGAGGTGCAAAAGTTTTCCATAACTTCGGCGAAATTTGATATTCAACAAAATCAAATAAAGGAAAATTTTCTTAGTCAGTTTAAGGATCAAAATACACTAGCTGTCGTCTGATTGTGGAATCGTTTTTGTATGCAAACAAATCTTATACGAGTACAAGACTGACTACAAAATAAAAACTTATAAAAATCAAAATGAATACGAATAGATTGAGTTAGTTTTCTTCTCAAATATACCCTCAAACTATGAAAATAAAACTTACCATACACACTGAACCAAACTATGAAGGAAAAAATTTTACAAAAAAAAAAATATATAAAGAAAATTTGCAAATATTCATATCTATGTAAAAAAAAATATATAGTTGTAAAATTTATGGTAAAAATCGTCTCTAGTCAATACGAATATTTAAACAAACCAAATTTAAGTTTTAACTTTTTTCTAAAAACCAAATCACGTATTTCTTTTGTTGGACTCTTACACTTTTATCCTAAGATCCTTGTTGAAATACTTTTTTTTACATATTCAAAAATGAAATTAATTGAAATTATTTAATAGTAGACAAAATAAGCTTATATGAACTTATATATTATGTATATAAAAATACGATTTATTTTCCTCTGATCTGATAATATGGTTATAAGAATAATTCTATTAAAAAAAGTCTGTCCTTTTGGTTATTTTTTTTTTAGCCTTTTTAATCGGATTAGTAATTTCGATTTTTATAAAATTGACCTACCCTTATTTGAGAGTGAGAATTTTTATTAAATTTTATCATTTATAGAGGATTAAATTAATATGCATTTGTGAAATTCATTTTATGATGGGCTGTGAGGTATTGAGTAACATTAAATTCCAGGTCATGTGAGAATTTTGGAAAAATTTTGAGCAGTTTCCATCTTGCTGCACCTATTAAACAAATGGCATATAAAACATTTAGCCAATCGTAAATACACGGAGTAGTCAACATTTTTTTACCAAAAAATTTATCAACAATAGCACAACCCAAGTTTTTGGTACTCGACAACCTAACGAAAATTGTAGGCATGGAATCTGCACAGAATTTGGATAGAACTTGCTGCTCCTACACAGAACCAGGATTATTTTTCGGGAACCACCTTTTCCCTATCTGCTTATCCTAAGCCAACATTTCTGTCCCAATGAAATTCTCCCCAACTTGAAGCTTTTATATCGCTCATTACTCATTTCTTAAAGTACGAGTAAACTAACAAGTTGCATAAAATCTAACCAGTTCCAACTTGTCTATGCACCGGACCAGACACCGACTTAATCTTACCCATTTACTAACAGTTTGCCAAATAGCCTCACTACCTGACCAAGGGACTTTACATAGAATACAAGCAAATAAACAATACATAATTATCATTATCAGGAGACCGGTCTAGGCGTCGTTTCGCACCACGTCTCTTTAGTTTAACTATTCTACGAGGGTCGTTCAGTAAGTCCTTAGAAAAAAATGGAAAAAAAACTGTTTTTAAAAAAAAAAAATTTATTTTTCAACATAATCTACTTTTAGCTTTATGCACTTTCCCAACCGATTTTCCAAAATGTTTATCCCGTCCAAAAAATAGGATTTCGGAAGTTCTGCAAAATACTCATCCGTTTGAGCAATGACGTCCTCGTTGGAAGTGAACCGTCGTCCGCCAAGCCATTTCTTCAGATTGGGGAAAAGAAAATAGTCACTCGGGGCCAAATCTGGTGAATAAGCGGGATGCTGCAACAATTCCATTCTCAATTCCACAATTTTGGCCATGGAAACAGCGCAGGTGTGCACACGCGCAGTGACCTGATGCAAGAGGATTTTTTTCTTCTTCAGATGGGGCGTTTCTCTTTGATTTCCTTACTCAACCGTTGCAATAATGACGCGTAATACGCTCCTGTTATTGTTTTTCCTTTTTCCAAGTAGTCGATAAACATGATGCCCTGCGAATCCCAAAAGACCGTGGCTATCACCTTGCCGGCCGATGGCACAATTTTTGCCTTCTTCGGAGCCCGTTCACCCTTGAAAATCCACTGTGATGACTATCTCTTTATTTCTGGAGTGTAGTAGTGTATCCAGGTTTGGTCCACAGTAACATGTCGACGAAGGAATTCGGCAGGATTGCGATGACAGAGTGCCAACATAGTCTCAGAGTCCACTACACGATTGCGCTTATTCTCCTCCGAAATTTTTTTCACAGACAATTTTTCATGCAAAATTGAAGCGACTGTACGTTGTGATATGGCCGTGGCCTCAACTAATTCGCGCACTTTACTTCGCCGATCGTTCAAAATCAGATCGTGGATTTTGTCGATGATTTCAGGAGTAGACACCTCAACTGGGCGTCCTGAACGATGTTTATCTTTTGTGGATGGACGGCCACGTTTAATTTCATTCACCCAATTGTAAACCATCGTAAACACAGGTGCAGATGTGCCATGAACTGCATCCAACTCGGCTTTGATTTCTTTCGGGCTTAAGCCTTTCAAATGGAGATGTTTGATGACAGCCCTAAACTCGCTTTTTTCCATTGTTATGCACAAATAAATGTCGTTAAATTTAATCGACGATAGAAATTGACCTACGCTATGGATCGAGCTGAAATTTTGACAGCTTTCCTGTCGATAATCTTTACCGACACTACGAGCGCAATTTCTTGGATTTTCTAAGGACTTATTGAACAACCCTCGTAGCATATTTTCAGCGCCTTAACTGATGATGTCACTGCATCATAGATGGCGCCCCTCTAAACGTTCCGGGCATGAATATAGATTAAGAGTCTATCCTACCCGAATATTTTGAGCTTAATTTCAAACACAACAGGGTGGTCGTAGTAGCGTTCCATCAGCTCATCATTAAACAGGCAGCGGAATTATCCATCCTCAAGAAGGGAGCTGAAGATTATTCAGTTAATGCATCTTTTGAACGTGATATAAATATGGCGATGATTTTTGTTGATAACCCAAATTTCTAAATAAAACATAAAGACTGATGTACAGCAGTAAATTCAATTAAATGGTCAGAATTTTTGTAGAACTTACTTTTTTTTATATATAAAGAAAATTTAGAAAAGAATGCAAGAAAAATCTAGAAAAGAAAACAAATTTTTTATATATAAAAAATTTTAAAACATTTTTAATCATTTAAGAAAAAATGAGGAACTTTATAAAAATAAATATTTAGACCTTTTTTGATCATACACACACAACAGATGATAAGAAATCCTTTTTTTCGTTATGTTTTACCTAAAAATTTTCCATTTAATCAATTTTATCAATGCTTAAAAACGAACTTTTCTTTATAGTAAAAATTTTTTCTCACATAGTAATTTTTATTGAAAATCTATAAAATATTATTTTTTTCCAATTTAGCATATTATATTTTATATTAAAATTCAAAAACAAGCAGAGGCTAAACAAAAAAGTCCTTTTTTTTCCTTAGCATTTGCTTTTTTTTGCAAAAAAAATCCTTGTTAAAGATTTTCAAGGCAAACGCCTTAAAAAAAACTGTTTAAATAAATTTTCAATTTTTTTATAGCAAAAAATCCAATTTTTATATTTTACAAAATTTTTTAAATATTTTTTTTTATGTAGTATTTTCTATGTTAATTTCTAAAAGATAAACTCAAAATTATTTGTAGGAAAAAACTATTATACTAAAGATAAAAGAGCCAAAATTCCCAACATTATCTTTTTTAAAAAAGACGAAATAAGTACAAAATTTATTTCTTATTAAAAAGAATAAATTTTATTTTGAAATTCTTGAAAGCCTTAATGATATATTATAATAGTAGTTAAAAGACTTATCAAGTTATATTATATCCAAAATCTTTTATGTACTAAACTTAGGCTATAACAACAAATTTGGCGAAAGTTAAACTTTATGGATAAGCTTTAAAAAGGATAAAATTTATTTTATTATTATTTTTTTTTTTTTTTTAAATCACAAAACAATTTTGAAAGCATTTAAGCACAATACGAAAAACGATTATTTCGATTGGATTTTGTTTTTTGTTTTGTTTTTTAGTTTTGTTTGTATTTTAACTTTTCTTAAAATTGTTAAAATAAATGAAAGTTTCAAAATATCACTTAAAGGTAACAAAAAGTTTAATGACACAGAAGAGCAACCAATTCAATAAATTTCTACTGTGGCCAACTTGAGTATACTTGAAATGAATCTGTTCCTTGAAGGTGTTAAGACAAAGCATCTTTTTGGTGGTAATGGACGATAGGAGATGAGAAAGAAAAACTATCACCAATATTCGTTTCCTGACAATGACTTTTGGGATATTAAAAGAAATGTACTCTACGGTCAATGAATAAAGTTGAATTCTATCAAAAGAAAATAAAAACTTCTATTTTACAAATACTTATAATATAAACGAAATTTTAGAATGTAATTTTCCAACTATTCGTACTTTTATATTTTTTTAGAGCCAGGATCAATCGTATCTATTCTTTTTTTGGTCTTCCTTCAAATATTGTAGTTTTGGTTATTTTTATTATATTCAAGGGAATTTTTAAAGCTAATCCCCAAATAGATAGAAAATCAACCCAAAACAATATGGATTTTTGTTGAAAATTTTATTTATTAAAAAAAAAAAATTTATGTATAGATATATGGTGACTGGTATTTATTGAAAGAAAGACATCTGATCGAAAGAAACAAATCATTCTGGATTCTTTAGGCATCATTAAATAGCAATTTTATTGCTTTAAAACGCTTCACTTATTCTTTTAAACCAAATTTAGTAGTGTAGACACGTTTTTGTTGCTGAAAATATATTTCAGTTAGATGGGGTATAGAGAAACACGTGGATGGAAATTTTCCACGAATATCTTAGATACGAATTTTCACCCGAATTATATCGATGAATGTAGAATCGTTACATAAAAAAAGAAGAGGCTTTTTTTCCCCCAATACAAACTATCCCCGATGGATGACTTTGACTTGAAAGCTGGTACGTGAAATCAACGACCTGGTGTAATTGCATTTTCTAGAATATACTATGAATTTCACACCCATACAATATTATCTTACTGAAAAGCCATTGAAGAGGAACCAAATACCAAAAGGGAATTAATGCTCATGTCAGGCGATATATATGTATATAACCAATATGACATATAGAAAATAGGCTTCTGATGAAAAAAAAATCCAAAATAAATAACAAAAAAAGGTTTACAGGCTCAGATGAATGCCAGGAAAATGATTTCTTTTGACTAGTTTTCGTTTCCGAATAAATTTCAATACTGATCGATACGATACGTGACCTAGATCAAGAATGGTTTACCTTCTGTTGTTGGTGGTGCTGCTATATCATCCTTTCTGGATTTTCCTTAGATCTCTCTTCACCTATTTGTACTTTCACCGAGAAACCTATCTTATTCCGAATGAAAAACCTTTAAGGCTATTTAAAAAAAATAATAATACAAGTGTCAAATACGTGTTAGGATTTTTTTATTATAATATTATCTACCCGGTAGCTGCGTACATTTTGAAATTATTCTCGATAATAATAGAAACTGATAGAAATCGACATTCGACATTTTCATTTACAATGAGTAAATTATTGCCTATTTTTCCATTTACACGAAAATAAGATAAGTGATGACAATGTCATAACATTACTTCCGGAATTAAATTTCCAACAAAAAAAAAATTCATCATCCTAAATGTTAACCTCCTTTTATTATTCTTAAATATTTTTACCTTTATTTTCAATCTCTTAAAATAGTTTTGTCAAATTTTAATTATAATCCGTTCAAAGAAGTGGTGATATTTTGTAGATTTTACATATCAATTTTGTGGTTTCTTATTAGAAATTCCTTAAATCATTCCTTCCACTCACCAACTGCCACCGAATCCCTTCAGTCAATAGTAATTACCATTCAATGTAAATCTTTTACCTTTAACGTTGCATCTGTTTATTGTCCTCCAAATAAAAAATTAACTCCCATACAATTTGATTCCTTCCTCAAATCAATTGCAAAATCCTTCATCGCGGGAGGAGATTATAATGCCAAACACCCTAAATGGGGTTGTCGTGTTTCGAATCCCTGAGGAAAGATTCTCCAAAAACTCCTCTCCCATACCACTCTTGAGGTCCTATCTCCTCCTACGCCCACATATTGGCCTACCAGTGCCAGAAACCTTCCCGATATTCTAGACTATTTAATAACCACACCTATCCATTCCATTAATACTTCCATAGATACACTCCTTGACCTGAATTCCGACCATTCCCCTGTTCTCCTAACACTAGACACTTCTCCTACCTTAAAATCCTATCCTGCCAAACTTGTAAATGGGAAAGTTGATTGGGACATTTTTAGACAGAAGTTAGACCAACAGATGCATTTACAACAAAGCCTTAAGAACGTACAAGAAATAGACGATGCCGTAAACGACTTGACTGTTTGCATACAGAACTCAATCACTAACGCCCACATAACTCATAACAAACCAACCATACGAGAACATGACTATAATCTTCCGCAAAATATTCGCAGCTTGATAAGCGAGAAACGTCGAGCCAGGGCCCAGTGGCAACGTTCAAGAATGCCAAATGAGAAGCAAAAACTGAACCAACTACAACGAGAACTGAAACAAAAAATAATTAATTATAATAACGAACGATTTACTGAATACACAGAATCACTGACAACTAATAAGTCACTCTGGACAGCTACCAGACGAATTCTCAAATACAAAACAGCTACACCTGGGCAAAAACGGAACCTGGGCAAAAACGGATAAAGAGAAAGCCGACATCTTCGGCAAACACTTAGAAAACATCTTTAAACCTCACGAAGATGTCCAAGACATTCTGCATAACGAACAAATATTCCGACAAATATCAACTCAGTTGCCCATAAGTCCACCGCCTAAGTTTTTCACTCCTTCCGAAGTTAAATTCACAATAGAACACCTTTCCAATAAAAAAGCCCCAGGATATGACCTAATAACTTCAGAAATCCTGAAACAAATTTCCAAAAAAACCCTCGTCCTTATAACCTATATTTATAATAGTATCCTCCGCACATCATTTTTTCCTTCCCTGTGGAAGTTTTCCATAATTAAGATGATCCCAAAACCCAATAAGCCCAAAAACCTTCCTACCTCATATAGACCTCTAAGCCTCCTTCTCGTGTTATCAAAAATCCTAGAAAAATTAATCCTAAAACGTCTTTATCCCATTTTTGAAACCGAGGGTGTCATCCTCAGCATCAGTTTGGATTTTGACCTGAGCATTCCACTATCCAGCACTGTCATCGCGTAGTCGACTACATAGCGTGTTCGCTAGAGCGAAAGGAATACTGCCCAGGCGTGTTTCTTGACATTTCGCATGCTTTCGACCGTGTATGGCACCCTGGATTCCTTTGGAAGTTGCAGCGAGTCCTACCCTCGAGTTATTTCCACATCCTTAAATCTTATCTCTCAGACCAATATTTTCAGGTAGCTGAAAATATGGAGTACTCTGACATTTATCCAATTTCCGCCGGTGTCCCTCAAAAAAGTATCCTAGGTCCTATCCTATACAACATTTATACCCACGACATTCCTTGCCACAATAACATCCTAACCGCAACATATGCTGACGATACAGCCATCCTGACATATCACAAAGTTCCTTCCACAGCCGTTAGTATCCTACAGAACCATATCCACTCCTTAGAAACTTGGTTCAAAAGGTGGAGAGTGAAGGTAAATGAGCAAAAATCTGCTCATGTAATTTTCACACTCTGCCGAGAACAAATTCCCGATACAACCCTAAACGGCAGTATTATTCCACAAAAAAACAGCGTACGTTACCTTGGACTTATATTCGACAAACGGTTAACCTGGAACCTTCATACGAAAACTAAAAGACGTGAACTTAACGGACGATACAAACAATTATTACGTCTCCTAGACAGTAAATCAAAGCTTACAACACCAAGTAAACTATTACTATACAATAAGGTTCTGAAACCAATATGGACATATGGTCTAGAACTTTGGGGCTCGACTAAGCATTCCAACTCCCTTCCAATCCAATCCCTACAATCCCGAATCCCCTTTTATGTGCGAAACACTGTTATCCACCGCGACTTAAATGTTCCATTTGTTCGTGAACTATGCATCTCCCGATATAAAAAATTCCATTCGCATCTATCCTTCCACCCTAATCCTTTAGGAAGGGAACTTTTCACTCCCACCCTTCCAGTATACACCCATCGACGTTTAAAACGGCGATGGCCGAGAGATTCTCTAAAATTATAAAATAAAATTACCCTGTTCTAGAGGTAACATCGATGGGTGTTTTCCTCCACATGTCCTCATGTCCATGTATATTCCCGAAAAAAATCTGCTTGTTACTAGCATAAGTAGTTGTAGATAACATTTAAAATAATAATAAAAAAAAAAAAAAATTTTGTGGTTATCACATTTTAGTTTGAACACCAAATCAAGTTTCTTGCATTTCATAAATGTTAAGAGAAATAAAATTCGTGTATCTGAATTATTATCAAATTAATTGAAAATAAAATTTATTTTTCCTAACTGGTTATTACCTAATTTATAATTATTATTAGTTTTAGCAGGAGTATTACGCAGACGCTGCGTAATTTTTGTAGCATTTTATTTTTAACTTTTACGCTTATCCATCGAATCTTCATTCGTAATAATATACATTAAAGTTTCTCGACATAACCTACTCAATTTGCCAATATGCCACATCTACTATAAGAATGCAAAACAACATCGTCAGCCATTCAGGATAAACAGCGAGAAATTCAGACTGGACAAAGGGTGAGCGATTTTTTCCATTTCACCGGCAAACTAATAAAAATCCAATCTACTCGATATCCTTTTCAAAATTTTGAGTACATAATTTGCTCAGAATCCTATTAAGGTATTTTACTCTCACCCATAACTTTTTATTTGAAGTCCAAACATATTCTATTTACAATTCTGTGACGTTCAATCTCGGAATTTTTTACAAGCAAAGGTCTTACCAATATGGTGCTCCTAGATCCCTGTCTTGAACCTGATTCAAAAAAACTAACATATTCAAGAAAATTTCCTGATCTATTGTATTAATTAGAGATACACTTCTTTTACACATGAACTTTATAGTCACCAAAACACCAATCAATGACATAAACTCACTGGTAGAGTAAAGAAGCTATTCTATCAGTGAGCTTATGTCATTGATTGGTGTTTACAGGGAATGGCTTAGACGATGATTCTTAAATAAGAGGATAAGCATGATTGGAAAAAGGAGCATAAAACTTTGTATTACGAGATATAGTAACAACACAAACATTTTAATGTATCGATGAATAATACTATTTTGAACTTTAGAGAGATCATCGAAAGTTTTCCGAAGTACTTTCTTTTGGAAGAATTAAATTTGGATGAAGTCGGAAGGCCTAGTATAACCCCAAAATTCTAGTCCCTATGTGCAAATTTATATCATTTCGAATGTAATTGAAATCGGAAGGCTTAGTATAACCCCAAAATTCTAGTCCGTAAGTCCAACTTGGTATAATTTCAATTTTAATTGAAATCGGAAAGCTTAGGACGACACCAAAATTCTAGTTCATTCGTCCAAATTGGTACTATTTTCAATTTAACTGAAATTTGTTGGCTTAGTGCATTCCCAAAATTCTAGTCCATAAGTCCAAATTGATATAGTTTCGAATTTAATTGAAATGGTAAGTCTTAGTAAAAGTCTAGAATTCTTGTCCATAAGTCCAAATTGGTATCATTTTCAATTTAATTGAAATCCCCACAATTCTTATCCATAAGTTCAAATTGGTATAATTTCGAATGTATTTGAAATTTGATGGCTTCGTACAACCTTAAAAATATAGTCCGTAAGTCCAAATTGGTACTATTTTGCATCTAACTGGAATTTGTTGGTTAAGTACAATCCCAGAATTCTTGTCTATAAGTTCAAATGCATATCATTTTGAATTTAACTTAAATTTGTTGGCTTAGTGCAATCCCAGAATTCTTGTCTATAAGTCCAAATTGGTATTATTTTGAATTTTCGCTGAAATTTGTTGACTTAGTACAACCCTGAAAGTCTAGTCTATAAGTCCAAATTAGTATAATTTCGAATTTAATTAAAATCGTAAGGCTTAGTAAAAATCCAGAATTCTAGTCCATAAGTCCAAATTGGTATCATTTCGAATTTAATTGAAATTTGATGGCTTAGTACAATCCCAGAATTCTTGTCCAAAAGTCCAAATTGGTATTAGTAACTCATCATATAAAAATTCATTGCTCTCTTTTGATAGTTTGAGAAAGTGTATCTAGAAGTTATTGTCGATATCGTCTAATAAGATTTACCTTTTCAAATAATGTGTATGGGTTCTATGATAAACGTTTATATGAGTAAATTCTTAGCTACCTGACTTCAGCATCCTATTATGTGATACTACCATCAATATATATAAGAGGATTTGGTTTATGGTGGAGAGTAAAAGTTACATGTACACTTTTCTATTGTGCTGTTTAAACTAGTTCTGAAATACCAATTTTTGGGGTAAGAGAATTTTACAAGCATGTTAGGATTTTTTTTTTAAATCTAAGACAGACTGTATCATCAACATATCTAGTTAAATAAATTTAGTAAAAAATAGGCCCAAGTATGCTGTCCTGCGGTAAATCAGCCAATATCAAAGAAATACTCCAGAGTTCGTTACCATCATTTGGTTGAAAAGATCGATTCATAACGAATGACTCAAGCATTATATAAAATATTAAAGAAAGGATCCTTTTCAGTATTTAGAGTAGGCTTGAATAGCTGACCCGATCAAAATTTTGACTTATATATTTTCTTTTTAAAATAGATGTTGTCAAATCGACGATTCAATGAAAAAATACAGATTTAGATACATTATTCTAGGATTTGCTTATCTCAATTTTGCATATAGAAAATTTATATTTGCCTAACCAAAAATTAAAAGACAACAGCTGCTATATACACTTTGTTAATTAAATGTTATTTGCAACCTGATAGTTACTAAGGAATACAAATTTTTTTATTAGAAATTTATGGGAAACTTTGTATTGGAAAACCATATTGAAAGTAGAAAAGGATTCGGTACAATCAAATAAAGTAACTAATTGCTAATTACAGAATAAATATCAATATACACATGTGCCTTATAACAGCCTTGCAAATTCTGAGGTAGATTTTTGGAAAGTTCCTTTCAATATCGTTCAACTACCAAAATGAAATTTTCAATTCATTTTTTAACCACGTTAATTACTACTCTTGAATGTTGACATAATTTCAATTAACATTTATAGTAATGTGTATTTATATTATCAAAGAAATCACTACTAATTATCTGTGCAAATTTATTCTATTACTCACCAGTTATTTACGATTTCAACTACTTATTTACATGTCTTAAGTTTTGATTTTCATTTTCATATTTATTTTAAGAAGACGTAGTTTCGAACTTTTAATTACCCTCATCATCTTTATGTTATTTGAAATATTTTGAATTTTGACAATAATTCTAAGGGTACCACCACTTTATATTCGTACTAAATGAGTTTATCTGTAATAATTTTGTTTATTTTTATTCCTTTTGTTCTTTTTTAAAAAAATAAAAAATATTTTTTCCACATACACCTAGGAATTTTTTTTTATAATAATAAGAATTGTTTGGAACAATAATTTCAGCTTCTATCAATGAGGAAAATAGTAAAAAAAGCTAATTTTTGATGAGAATAGTTTAAGCTTAATTTGGGGTTCACCAAACTTTATTCTCATTAAAAAGTTTCTCACTTATTAATACGAGGATCGTTCAATAAGTCCTTAGAAAAAGCTGGAAAAAAACTGTTTTTTAAAAAAAAATTTTTTTATTTTTCAACATAATCGCCTTTTAGCTCTATACACTTTTCCAAAATTTTTATCCCGTCCAAAAAATAGGATTTCGGAAGTTCTGAAAAATACTCATCCGTTTGAGCAATGACGTCCTCGTTGGAAATGAACCGTCGTCCACCAAGCCATTTCTTCAGATTGGGGAAAAGAAAATAGTTACTCGGGACCAAATCTGGTGAATAAGCGGGATGCTGCAACAATTTCATTCTCAATTCCACAATTTTGGCCATGGAAACAGCGCAGGTGTGCACACACGCATTGTCCTGATGCAAGAGGTTTTTTTCTTCTTCAGATGGGGGCGTTTCTCGTTGACTTCCTCGCTCAACCATTGCAATAACGACGCGTAATACGCTCCTGTTATTGTTTTTCCTTTTTCCAAGTAGCCGATAAAAATGATGCTCTGCGAATCCCAAAAGACCGTGGCCATCACCTTGCCGGCCGATGGCACAGTTTTTGCCTTTTTCGGAGCCCGTTCACCCTTGAAAATCCACTATGATGACTGTCTCTTCGTTTTTGGAGTGTAGTAGTGTATCCAAGTTTCGTCCACAGTGACATATCGACGAAGGAATTCGGCAGGATTGCGATGGAAGAGTGCCAACATAGCCTCAGAGTCCACTACACGATTGCGCTTATTCTCCTCTGAGAGCAAACGCGGCACCCATCTTGCCGAAATTTTTTTCACAGACAATTTTTCATGCAAAATTGAAGCGACTGTACCTTGTGATATGCCCGTGGCTTCAACTAATTCGCGCACTTTATTTCGCCGATCGTTCAAAATCAGATCGTAGATTTTGTCGATGATTTCAGGAGTAGACACCTCAACTGGGCGTCCTGAACGATGTTCATCTTTTGTGGATGAACGGCCACGTTTAAATTCATTCACCCAATTGTAAACCGTCGCAAACACAGGTGCAGATGTGCCATGAACTGCATCCAACTCGGTTTTGATTTCTTTCGGGCTTAAGCCTTTCAAATGGAGATGTTTGATGACAGCCCTAAACTCGCTTTTTTCCATTGTTATGTACAAATAAATGTCGTTAACTTTAATCGACGATAGAAATTGACCTACGCTATGGATTGAGCTTTCCTGTCGATAATTCTTCTTACAAAAAAAAATCTTTACCGACACTACGAGCGCAATTTCTTGGATTTTCTAAGGACTTATTGAACGACCCTCGTAATTCATGGTTTTTTTTTAAAGTTAATCTTTCAAAATGTTGTTTAAATAAGTTTTAATAATTTATATAAATAACAATAATTTTGTTGTTCAATTAATTCATAAAATTACTAAATTTTATTACTTAAAACGAAAGTCAATGTAAAAATCAATAGTTTTTATTATTTTATTAATAAGTTTTCTCATATTTTATAATTAGTATCTAATTTAAAAACAAACAAAATTATACATACCACTTTACAAATATTACTTATTCAGTTAATAATAATAATTATATAACTTACACTTAAAGGTATTGACAAAAATGATAAGTTGCTTAAAAGGATGAGAATACATTTTATAAAATCAATCCTGACAATACCACCACTCTCTAATTCTGACCAAAACAAAAACAATCATGTACCATGTAACCACTTCGAAAGTCCACACAATTTAATGGAATGGAATATAGTATAAGTAGTGGTATTCCTTCAAACATTTCAGATAGTCTATAAGTTCGAATGGTATCAAAGAAAGGACCTATTTAGATCGGTACTAACCGGGACTGATATAAGTATTTTATGTACATTTGATGTGGTATACATATTGTCCTTGCATACTTTATCCATTTCACAAGTTGACCGCTTTATGTCCACTCTCGAAATTATTCAACAGGACAACTAACTAGTAACAATTCAGAAATAAAGGACAACTGAAACTGGACACTGTTTGCAATGTTACGAGTCGACAAAATGCCTTTCGTTGTCAGTCATCTTACTTCTCTCGTATTCTAAGCCCACGACCATCTAAATATTGTATAATGCCTTAAATTTTGGGCAGAAATTGGGTTTCCCATAGGATTTAGAGTTGTTGTCAAAAGCAACACTTGCAATAGAATCATCACACAACCATTGTCGAATGGATGGCATATGCGGTACGGAAGTGTTTTGAGATTTGTATGCTCACTGGCCAGAAACAATATACGAAGGATGTGCCATCCAGTTTGAGAAGATTAATAAACCGCAATTGCACCCAGTACTATGCTGTTATGGCCTGTTTAATGGCACTCTCTCAAAAAGCTTCTCTACATCTATTCGACATCACATCTTCTAACCTTAAAATTAACTGACCAATCTAACTGAACAACACTTCATCAACAGTGTACATATACAATTTTATATTTTACGAGAACAGGTAAATAATTATGTTTCTATTGGTGGTATATTTATGCAATGTATATTTAGAAAAAAATATAAAATAATAAAAAGAAATTTTATTAAATTGTATGAAAAGTTTTCCCAAATATCTTTAAAAAAAATCTACAAAAAGTAGCAGCATTCATGAAGAAGTAAAAGTAACGAGGTATCCATTTTATGGTTAGGAAAATATTATTTTATTATTTGCTAATTTTTTTAAACTAAAATATTTTTTTAAAATTTTTAAACCAAACCAATAAATTTTAATTAAATTCGATTAAAATTTATTGGTTTGGTTTAAAAATTTTAAAAAAATATTTTAGTTTAAAATTAAATTTTACCAATTTGGACTTATGAACAAGAATTCTGGGGTTGTACTATGACTTCCGATTTCAATTAAATTCAAAAACTTTACCAATTTGGACTTATGGACCAGAATTTTGGTATTGTACTAAGCCTTCCGATTTCATTTAAATTCTAAATTTTACCAATTTGGACTTATGGACAAGAATTCTGGGGTTGTACTATGACTTCCGATTTCAATTAAATACGAAATTATACCAATTTGGACTTATGGGCAAGAATTCTGGGGTTGTACTAAGCTTTCCGATTTCAATTAAATTCAAAAATTTTACCAATTTGGACTTATGGACCAGCATTTTGGTGTTGTACTAAGCCTTCCGATTTCATTTAAATTCTAAACTTTACCAATTTGGGCTTATGGACTAGAATTCTGGTGTTGCACTAAGCCTTCCGATTTCATTTAAATTCTAAACTTTACCAATTTGGGCTTATGGACTAGAATTCTGGGGTTGCACTAAGCCTTCCGATTTCAATTAAATTTGAAATTTTACCAATTTGGATTTATGGACTAATTCTGAGGTTGCACTAGGCCTTCCGATTTCCATTAAATTCAAAAATGTTGCCAATTTGGACTAATGGATCAGAATTTTGGTGTTGTACTAAGCCTTCCGATTTCATTTAAATTCTAAATTTTACCAATTTGGACTTATGGACTAATTCTGTGGTTGTACTAAGCCTTCCGATTTCAATTAAATTTGAAATTTTACCAATTTGGACTTATGGACTAGAATCCTGGGGTTGCACTTTGCCCTCCGATTTAAATTAAATTCGAAATTATACCAATTTGGACATATGGACTAGAATTCTGGGGTTGCACATAGCCTTCCGATTTCAATTAAATTTGAAATTTTACCAATTTGGACTTATGGACTATAATTCTGGTGTTGCACTTAGCCTTCCGATTTCATTTTAATTCTAAATTTTACCAATTTGGACTTATGGACTAATTCTGTGGTTGTACTAAACCTTCCGATTTCAATTAAATTCAAAAATTTTATTAATTTGGACTTATGGAGAAGAATTCTTGGGTTGTACTAAGCCAACAAACTTCAGTTTGAGGACTAATGGACCAGAATTTTGGTGTTGTACTAAGCCTTCCGATTTCATTTAAATTTGAAATTGTACCAATTTGGACTTATGGACTAGATTTCTGGTGTTGCACTAAGCCTTCTGATTTCAAGAAAAAAATATAAAATAATAAAAAGAAATTTTGTTCAATTGTATGAAAACTTTTTCAAAATGTCAAAAAAACTACAAAAAATAGCAGCATCCATAAAGAAGTAAAAGTACCGTATTATCCATTTTATGATTTGGAAATTATAGTTATAGTATTTGTTAATTTTTTTCAATTAATAATACAAGTAAGATTTTATTTAATAAGAATTATATTTGCCATTTTGTTTAATAAATTAACAATATTCAAATTTTTTTTACAAAAGTAGTATTCCTACCGTAGAATTGTTTATCCGTTTTAAGTGGAGATAATTAGCGATAACGATGAGCCCATTTCTCACTTGGTTGATTCGTCAGTAGACAAAATTATCATATATAAAGCTCCAAAAATAACTATAGGTAACTATAAAATAGCCATTGTATCCAAAAAAATAACCTTTCAGTGTGCATTTAGTTTTGACGGTGTCATTTGCATGTATTTCCTTGGAAGTTACCGTCAATTCTGAGAGCACTCCCGCCATATGAAAACCAATATTTTTTAAACTGAACTGAAATATTTTTTTATTTAAATGAGAAAATTTGTCTCCAGTATGCAGAAAAGTTGCTCAGTACACTTAATTTCGAAATTTCGTGATATCAATTAAACCTTTTTTTTCTTTAATAAAACTATGCAAAAAATCATATTTACGGCTAAGATTCGTCATGTTATAACCGAAATAAAAAAAATTTTAACTGAAAATAATTGAGTCCTGAAAAAGGTCATGTGGTGTCTCTAATTAAATATAAAATATTGCCAATATTTAGGCAATTAAATTATGTAAAATAATAATCAAAATCTAAGTCGAAAATGTATTTTATTTTAACTTTACTATCCAAAGCTCATATTGGATAAGTCTTTATAAAGAAACAGAAGATCCAAGAGATAGAAAAAGAAATTCCTTTAAATTGTTAAGAAAATCCTATGTTATGATGTACAAACTATAACAAAACGATTTGCTCGATTGCATTCTAAAGTGAAAATAAATACTTGCACAAGAAAAATTAGAATCACTATTTCAGGTTTATTTATTCCTTCACAATTTAAACGAATCCTGTTTTTGTCTTTTGCATTTTCTTACCTAGTTTATTCATATCGTTTCCAAGAAACTAACAAAGTTTACGTTGATATCATTCATTCAAACTGCAGTTTATATGAGCAATATTTAACGTTAACTACATCAGTGCTTGGAGCACATGTGCCAGGATAACGAAAATATTTTCATAGAGATTTTCTTATATTCCCATTGCCAAGTCTATCGCTTGTAAAGTGTAAGTATTCTCTCAATCGGATCTCCTTCTTATTGTACTAAGAATACCACAAAATGCACACTTGTTCCTTTCCACAGGATAATTATGTTACTTGCGTCTCTCTATAAAAACTTTTCACTGCTCAATTATTAGATATTCGCTTTATACAAGGGCGTATAGTAGTTGCACCAGCTTTCAATCGTGCTTTAAGACGATTAAAAAAAACACCTATTTTAGTTTTTAAGAAAGCCATTCATTCACCTACATTTTCTGTTATAGAATTGCAACCAGGAAACAGCATGAGAAAAATATGTAATAGAAAAAAATATATACTTTTCAGTTAAAAAGGAAAAACATGAACAATAACAATAAACTTATTGGATCGAAAGGATATGCTACCACACCTGGTTAGATGTGCAAGGTAATGTTTATTGCAAATTCTGTCATGCAACTATCGCACACGAGAGCAGGAGCAGATCTTATATATTTGTGCGCTTATGCGACTTAGTACAAAATACCTTTTTTAATACTGCGAGAACTAAAATGTGCAAATATTCTACCATTTTTAATTACGTGTTTAATTTATCTGTAACGTTTCATTACCAGATTTTTTTGTAACAAATATTATTACTATTGTGATTAAGATAATATGTGTATTTTTTTTTAAACAACTAATATTAGCGTAGATTAATTTCGTTTGTTGTTTTAATTTTTATGTAAATTGCTTGAAGAAAATTGAAAAGAATAAGGATTTATAGAAAGTTTTCTTCTAAAGGATAATTAAGTCCTTCTAAATAGGTGTGATCATCTGTTAGGCAGTAGAACAATCATATAAGAATCCTATTTAAAGGCAGTAATTAGTCGAGCTTTGATTTATTGAACGAAAAATTTTGGTATATTTTTCCAGAACGAAAAATCCTTACTACAAGGACTTTTTAAGCTTTTAACAATTTCTACAATTTTATAAGCTTTAAACTGCATAAGCTTTTTATAAGAAATGCCAGAATTTTAAGTGCTTTTGATATATATTTGAGCTTTTTATAGTTATATCCTTTTTTAAGCTTCAAAAGGGGTAAACTTTTTATAAGAAATGTCAGAATTTTAAGTGTTTTTTATATATATGTCTACAATTTTATAAGCTTTAAACAGCATAAGCTTTTTATAAGAAATGCCAGAATTTTAAATGCTTTTGATATATATTTGAGCTTTTTATAATTATATCCTTTTTTAAGCTCCAAATGGCATAAACTTTTTATAAGAAATGCCAGCATTTTAAGTGTTTTTGATATATATTTGAGCTTTTTATAATTATATACTTTTTTAAGATTCAAACCGCACACGATTTTTATAAGAAAAATGCCAGAATTTTGAGTGCTTTTGATATATATCTGAGCTTTTTATAATTATATCCTTTTTTAAGCTTCGAACGGTATACGATTTTTATAAGAAAAATGCCAGAATTTTGAGTGGTTTTGATATATATTTGAGCTTTTTATAATTACATCCTATTTTAAGCTCCAAATGGCATAAACTTTTTATAAGAAAAATGCCACAATTTTTATTTGAGCTTTTTATAATTATATCCTTTTTTAAGCTTCGAACGGCATACGATTTTTATAAGAAAAATTCTAGAATTTTGATTGCTTTTAATATATGCTTGAGCTTTTTACAATTATATCCTTTTGTAAGCTTTCTATGCTTTTGGTTGGATATTTTGGAAAATTGCTATAATTTCAGTAAAAAGATTTTTTTTATTTAATAAACTTTTAATCATAAACATTTGAATTAAACTTAATATAAATGATTATGCAATTTATTGTTTGGAAACTAAAGTTAAATCAAATATATTTTGAATAAAAGTTTTAATAAAGTTTGTTTTTGTTTAATTAAATTATAAAATTTCTGTTATTATTTATAAAATATTACTTTAATTAAATGGTTTTGACGAAATGGTTTGAAGGATTTGATCTTTTTAATCTTGACCAATTATAGGTTTTTCAATGCTTAACAGTTAAATAACTATTTGATAAAAACACATTTTTTTTATTATATTATTTTTAAAAAATCCAACGACTTTGAACTGTATGATATTTGAGACCAGTTGACATTATTAAATCTCAAAATGGCGCATTCTGGGATGTTTTCGCGCAATAAAGCCAAAGATTTTCGTTAAAAAAAAATAAATAAAAACTAATTACGCCTTCAAAACAAAATGCATACCAGATTTTTGCAATCGAAATGGCTTTTCTATAATTACTTGTCAGTTTTTAGAGCCTTATAAAAGATAATGTTGCTTATTGACGTATCGATCGGGTGAGAAATGCTGAAGAAAATTTTGTTCTATCAAGCACTATAAGCTTTGGATTCTGGTTTTTATCGAGCAAACATTTTCTTCAGCGTACATCTTTAGCGTAATTTCTGCCATTTAAAATAGTTTATTTTAGAATAAGAAAAACTTATAGTAAACACATGTTAAATAAAAAATTACTAAATAATAATATCTTATAATTTTAACCATAAAATGAATAATCCTTCATTATATATAAGAAAAATTTAATTTAATTTTTGTTTTTTACACAATAATAGGGAAAAAATTCTTTTATTAGCCATTATTTATTGGTAATCAAATCAATATCAAATTTGTTTATACAAAAAAAAGAGAAATAATAGATATAATTCTAACTAATATAAATTTAGTACAATCAATAGAAGAGTTGTGCTTATCAAAAATAATATCCTTTATCTATTGTTGCAGAATATTTTAATTGGAATTATTTCTAAACGGTTTCATATTCACTTAGTATAACATAATTTAGGAAACTTTTTAACTATTATTAGATAAATACTACTTTTATACTAAAAAAAAAAAACAATAAAATAATGATCGTCCTCTCAAATAGATAATCTCTCAAGCCTCATATTATAGTTAGTTTTATATACAATAAAAAATATTTAGTAAAATTTATCAAATGATTATAAAATGTTCTAACAAAAATATATATATTAAATGATTCATTTTGGCATTGCAATTATTCTTGACTACATACACTTTTATTAAATATTAACAATATAGAAGGACGAAAAAAAAAGGATTTCAACATTTTATCATCAGCTGTTGTGCATACTAATTGCACAATAAAATTATACAAAGATAATAAAATAATTAACACTATGAACTGTGATCTAATAAATGTTCTTTTTTTATTAACATTTTAATGTGCTATTTTTCTGCTCCATCTAGATGGGCCAGCAAATTATAATAATAATTTGTTCCATTTCAACTTTCCAACGTGCAACGTTTTGCTAAGAATATGAAAATAGTACATCAACGTATAGTCAGAGTATAATTAGATTATATTCGCTTGGATTATGTCCTTTTTGTATCCTGTATGCAGTAATAGTTTTTTTTTGGTTCGTACGACTCTTTGTAAAAATTTCATGTACAGAGGGTTCTTTGAACGCACATCTAATACGGCAAAAAAATCTTTTCCCTCAACACACGTTTTTATCGCCTTTTTTCAACACAGAATTTGTGCGCTCGTATAGTGAATGGCTTTGTACTCAAATATGGACGAGTAGCTCAAATCGCTCAGGAATACATAAGCATTCTTATCAAAAGCAGAGCTTTGAGCACATAGTATTCAGTTAAAAGCTTCGAACAAATAATATTAAAGCATTCAAACTTTGATAACGTTTATAGTATCATTTTTCAATCAGTTTCCTGTCGACGGTGATATTGAATAGTCCTTTTATTGCGCAAAAATAGTAAAAACTTATTGTTAATAAAATTTTTCGGCACATCATTTAAATTCTAATAAAATTGATATATAAAAAAAAAATAAGAAAAAAAAAATATTTAATAAAATTATGCTAATACAGGATACAAAATGAGTCAAAGATTTTTATTGAATGGTTGCCTTCTTGGCATATTTTTCTGGATGATTATTGCTCAAGGTGCTGAAAATGAAACATTTTACGAATGTGGAAAATCTACAAAAATGCTCAACGATTGTTTTAGTGAACTATCACCAGATTATATGACATATTTGAATACAAATAATATTCCGATAACAGAAAAAGAAATTATGGGAAAGTGCATGTAAATAGAAATTAGTTAATACAAAAAAAAATTCAATTTTAAAAGTTTTTGAAATTTATTTAAAAGTTTAAAAAAAAATATCTACTCGTACAAGTTTTTAGGAAATAAATTTTTTAAAATTTTGTTTTTTTTTCTCTCTCTCTCTCTCTCTTCAAATTAATTAAGTGTTTTCAAACAAGGAATGCGATGTATTGATAGTTATTTAAAGAAGTGCATCGAATCTGATCAGAAAAAAATTTTCGACAATAACGTTTTTGGAGCTAAACAATTTTTAAATGCATTATGCGATAATAAGAAATTTCAAAGAGGTTAGTGTTATAATGTTGGTTGTTTATTATTATTATTATTATTATTATGATTTTATCATAAGTGAAATATGAGAAAACTTATCTGCGTACCAAATTTGGATATTTCAGAATATCTTAATCAGAAAGATTGTCTACATTTTATCGAAGACGACTGGCAAAGATGTTCTGCAAAATTTATAAGCATACTCAAAGATGAGTTGAATACACCGACAACCACTATGAATAATATGAGCACAAGATATATGCAATTTTGTTGGTCTGTAATATCCTAAAATATATTTGAATTTTTTGTTTTATTTTTGCATTTATTTCTATTATAGTCATAATTATTATTATTTAAACTAAGTAAATATAGAATATAAAATATGATAGCTTATGAAGGATGTAAGCTAAATAACGATTATCTTATGGAACGTAACCAACATTAATATTTCAGCTCCAGATATGCATACGAACGATGTATTTTTAACAGTGCAAAATTCAAATGTGAAATAAATTCAGCACATTTTGTTCGGGGGATCGTAAGGATGTTATCATCTGAAAAGCACTTTAGTAATTGTGCAAGTTTTGAAAATCTTATGTGCTCAGCTATGGTATATACTTCGGTAAAAATATCGCATGTGATACAAATAGTTGCAATAATCCTTACAATATTTTTTGTAAATGAAATTCGTTTTAAAATTTTTGTAAATTAAATTGGTTTTTTTTCTTTGTTGTTTAAAGTAAAAAAAATCTATGTTTTTATAAATAATATAATTTAGAATTTAATTAAAAATTTAATTGTAGTATATTCAGCTAATATTAAAATAAAATTTGCTATTTATAAAAAAAAATGTGTTTGAAAATTCATTTTAGTTTGGGTTAATATTTTTTTTAAAGTTATTTCCGTCATTTTTTCTAAATAATTGATTTATTAAAAAATTATCTTAATAGCCCCAAATTTATGAAAATTGTTGTGCTTTCTAGTATAAATTCTTTAAAAAAAAAATATTATCTAAAAATAAGAAAAAGATATTCTTTCATAAGAGAGAAAATATAATAAATTGTTTTTTTTTACAATGACTTTAAATGTGTTATGAAAAATCTATAAATATATTAAATTTAATGAGAAATAAATAACAAAAATAAATGAAATTATAGAACGTGATTTTAATATCATAGTAATCATGAATATTTAGAGAACGTGATTTTTGTAGTATACTATTAAATAATTGAAATTTATCAAAAAAAACTTTTATTTAACGTGAAATTGTTTTCTAAAATACACAACTTGTTGATATGAAAAACCTTATTTTATCGAATAAAAATTAAAAAAAAAAAAGATTAGCCCTAATACAAATTATATAATAAGTTATTATAGGAAAAGATTCAAATATCCTTGTTAATACAAAAAATAAAAGTCCCTTGATAAATAGAAAAAATTCTGTTGTTTGAAAACTAATTTTTCTTTCAATAAAATTTTTATATCCTTACCACAAAGTTTTAGTTGAAAATTTTAGCATAACTGAAACACGTCTTAACATAAACACTCAAAAAAAAGGAAAAATATTTTATTCGGAATTGTCCGAAATAAACTTTTTTGAATAAATTTAAACTTTATTTTCTACAAAATTGATTTTCAATGGAAAAAGTCATGAAAAATGGCAAAAAAATTTATCGTCTGAAAAGGTTAAAAAAAAGTTATCCAATAATAATTGATTAAGAAAATTTTAACTAAAGCCTTTCTAAATAAATAAATTTAAAACAAAACACATTTTTTACATTGATTTGATAAAAAATTGATAAAATCGAAATAATATCAGCAAAATGATTTTAATTCAAATAACATAACATGTGTTGTACTTCCCATAAATTATTTTAAGTAAAGTTACTATTTTTATGAAAGGACATGCAGTCTGGATGCTCACCATTGAGAAGAATTACCGTCGAAATATCAATTTTAGATTTTCTTAAATTTTTCTTTTAAATTTCCATAAGACTATTGTATTTATTTATCTTTAAATTTTAATTAATTAATTTGATATGACATTTTTACTTATTGATCAGTGCTCACTTCTAAGCAATGCCAAACAGAATATCAATGTAATAATCCAATATACACAATTTAAAAAAAGTGCAGTTTACTAAAATACATAAAAAAGTTTAATTAAAAAAATTTAATTTTTTAATATAACCTTTTTTTGAAATTATGCAAAATAATATAAAATAAATCTAATAACAGCCTTGAGATTTCTTACAGAATATCATTTTTTAATGATTTTTTTTCTAATAATTCAGACTGTAATTCGTCCATAACTTGACGGATTTTGTTTTTTAATTGCCAAGAAAATTGCAAAAATTATCTGCGTAGTATATAATTTTTTATGCAAAAACTAAAAGAAACAATTCAACATCGTCAAATTGCATGATCTTAAATTGTAACATCATCAAATCTTCAAAGTACGTGCCCTATAAAGTTTTGGTGCAATAAGGCTAAAATTTGTAGTATTAAGTGACTTAAACGGTCATTTTATTAATATAATATATAACAAAAATACATATTTTCAAGTTAAGATAAAAAAAAGTTATTTATCATACAACCATAGTGTTGAGAATTAACGGTAAATTGGCGCTTCTTCTTCAATTCCAAATAAATATATCTTCGGACTAAAATGCACAATAGATTGTCATATACCATGGATATAGTAGCTACTCTTCAGTCACTTGTGGGTTTTCTAAGCCCCAAATATGGAAATTTTGCTTATTAACACATCCAACAAGCGAGAAATTATCCTCATTGCTAAAGAAATTTGGCACGAAAATGTAAAAAGGATACTTAAATTTTAATAATAGTCTATAAAATAGACTTTATCTAAATTGGTGGAATTTTATCTAGATAATCCTCTATACTCAATAGTACTATCTAAACTACAGAATGGACAATTCTTTACTACAAATCTAAAATAAATAAAATAAATAATTTTATTTTAACTGCTTATATATTTGAAGCTTTTTTTCTAATATTGCAATTAACTTAAGGACGATTATATGAAATATTTTTCATCGAAAATTCATCTAGCAGACCATATACAATAAAATACAATTTCGCATAATTCTCTACTCAGATTATATATACACATATACCAGGTTAATAAGCTTAAATCCGCTGTTTTTTAGTCAAATTTATTCAATGTAGTTGCTCTCGCTAGCTACACATTTTTTCCATCTTTCGGGCAATTTGTCGATACCACGCCAACAAAATTCTTTCTCTTTCGAGGCAAATCACTCATCAAACCATTTTCGAACGTCTTCGTAAGAATCGAAGTGCTGCTCAGTCAGCGCGTGGCCCACCGACGAACACAGGTGATAGTCGAAAGGGGCCAGGTCTGATGAATAAGTGGGTTAGGGTAGCACCTCACAGTTGAGTATCTCTAAGCAGCTTCGGACCATTTTTGACGTATGCGAAGGTGCGTTGTCGTGGAGGAAAATTAACTTGTCATGTCTTTGTTGATAATCCGTCCTTTTTTCACACAGAGCACGGGGCAAATTGATCAGTTGTTGGTGGTGGCGGTGGACATTGACAGTTCCACCAGGTTTCAACAACTCATAGTAGACGATACCCTGCAGATCCCACCAAACGCACATCATCGTCTTCCGTCCGGAGTGATTTGGTCTTGGGGAAGATGTTGATGGTTGGCCGGGATCAACCCATGATTTCTTGCGTTTAGGATTGTCAAAATATATCCACTTTTGCAGGAACAACTTTCTTTCCGATGCAGGAACAACTTTATTTTTTTGGCGTCGCTCCATCTGCCTATCGTTCAATTCATGCGGCACCCATTTTCCGATCTTTCAATCTTCCTCATGGCATGCAGACGCCTGGAAATGGCTATTTAAGTAACATCCAATTGCTCCGCGAGCATTGTTTGCTATTGGGTATCGTCTTCTTCCAAAAGAGCCCGCAATTGATGGTCCTCAACCTCCCTAGGCCGATTTTAACACTTCTTGTCCCACAAGTCAAAATTACCGTCTGTCAACCGACAAAACCAATCTTAGCACGTTCTTTCCGGTAAAGCACTGTCACCATAGGCCTCATTAAGCATTCGATAGGATTCGGCAGCCGATTTCTTTAAATTGAAGTAGAAAAGCAGAGCTTCCCGCATATGCTCTTTTTCTGGCACAAAACTAGATATGATTACCAAAGAAAAAATGTATGTTGTTGTACGAAATTGCTGACAATGTTTACTGATTAATGTTGACAGATGTCAAACTTATAAAAAAAATATATGGCGTGTTCTTGGTAGCTTAACACGCTCACTCACTCCTACTATGACCAAACAACGGATTTAAGCTTATACACCTAGTATATATTTTTTTGTTTTTACAAAATCAATTATTTATTTATCAATATTACATTTTACTCGACCAACATTCTAAAAGATAAATTTATACTTCGAAAACACTATCCAAACAAAAAAAAAAAATTTCTCCAAACTTTGAAATAGCCTAAAGCAAATATTTTTTAACTTTATCATAAAAAAGTTAAATAATATTATTTTTTATACCAATACGCTCAAACCCTTTTGATATTAAAAATCTAATAATGTATCATTAAAAGATTTTTAGTATAATGATTCTTAAATGGTTGCCGAATAATTTATTCTTTTATTATGAAAAATTTTTATTTAAAACTTTTTTAATGAGAAAAATATGTACTCAAAGTAAAAATTTTTTATACATAATAGTAGAGGGGAATATCCTTTTTAATTTATTTAGGCTATTTTTGCCAGAAGGAAATTTCATTTAAAACATTTCTCTTCATAGAAGGTGGCTATAATAAAATAGCATTAAATATATTTTTATTATTATTGTATATTTTTTTTATGTGTGTGTATAGGAGAAAAAAAATCATAATCTTTTTTTTTGTTCAACAGAAGTATGAATTAGCAAATTTTTTATTTAAAGAGAAGTTATATTATAGAAAAAAAAAATAGATTTGAAAAAAAAAATTATAAAATTCTGTAATTATCGATTAAAAACTAAGCTTTCGAATATGAATTTCCATTCTTTAAAGATATTTTTTGACTATATTTTCAACAATGGCTGAATCAGATTCATAATAATTTATATTGAGAAAAAAAAGGGATTTTATTTTTTGCTATATAATCATAACTACGTTATCGAAAGAACATCCTGTTGAGATTCATTCAAAATTGTTGTACATTATTTTATTCAAAGCAGCTCCAAAAATTGCCGTATACTAAATTTACCTTAAAATTCAATTACCATAAATAAATTAGACTAGCAGTATAAGAAAATGTCCTTAAAATATATATATGCTTTGTGGTTGAGGATGCCATTTGAAAAATAGTTACTGTTATTCTGATGGTGATATTTTTTTTACGACCAGTAATCTCACGTGCTTCGGAATTTTTGCAATTTCGTCACGTTATACCTACCCACAACCCACTCATAATGTATAGAAGGTAAATTATTTTTCTGACAAGTGCAAATTGATATTGTACTAAAATTCTAATCGTGTTATAGCAGCAAATCTAATTTTATTCGTATTAGCAAGAAGGAAATATACGTTTGAATAGTAATTTATCTTTTTGTTCGAAGATCATAAAGCATCTATTGTATCATTTTTATTATACCCTAAAGGCGATACGAAAAACACACCAGGTTTCCAAAATTAATCTGGGAAAATTATACAGGAACTAAAAATAAAAATGGATACTCCAATATTTGTTGAAGCTGTAATAATTGTAGCCAATGGTGATATTCTATAAATCTAATCGGAAATTACATTACATATGGTCGCATCAATTTATTTACATGAACATATTTGGATCTTTATGAAAACTATGTAAAATTTTTTATTATTAAATTTCCTATCGGATCCAATAATTCGGATCATGTGTGCATATCCAAAAAAAAACTGAAAAAAAGTATCCACATTTATATGAATTCCTTTTAGTTTTTGCAAGTACACTACTACCTATTATGCGATTTTCTATATATTACCTCCACTACTATTAGTGTTTATTTAAAAAAAAATCTATAAAAACCTTGTTTCTAGTATATGCCATAAAAAAATGGATACTGTTACGCAATTGTGCAAATGTGTTTTCTAAATTGAAGTACTTTCAAAATACTTTAAATTCTCGTTCAATATAAAATGCATTCCTGGAAGTTGAGATGATTTTTTTCTATTACGAGTGAATTGAAATACTATTTCTACAATACTGAAAAGGAATTTGAATAAGGATATTTTCAAAAATACACAAACAAGTTGTTATATAATTATTCGGTCGTGCATTTCTGTACCCATGGTTTGTGCAATTCTAAAATTTATTTAAATTTTCTTTTTTGAATTTTGTTTATTAAAATTACAATTTACAATTTTTATTTAAACTTTTAATAGTAAACAAGTCCATTTAATGGCAAAATCCTTTTTCCAACGCAAAAGTATGTTGAGGTCGTTCCTACAAAAGGCAATCTGATAAGTCAGTGATAAAGACCAAAAAATTGAATTTTGTATGTTAATAAAATACTTTATTTTAAAGATACCTGAAACCAAAAATATTATAGAAAAGTATTATAGAGACTCGTTGAGGTTATGTAAGTAAAGCTGACAGTGAGCAGTCAAGACGTCCAATTTAGGTCATCATCGAAAAAAATATTTTTATTAATAATTTATTGATTTTTTGTTTAGTGTATTATATTGTTTTTTAAGTTCCTCGAGTGAGAGTGTATGAGATAGCTGATATTTTAGATATTTCAAAAGAAACGGTAGGTATTATCTTATAAAATTTTTTGGATATAAGACAGCTATCAGCGTGATTTCTAAATAAGGCAAAAATAGTTCTATCATCAGAAAAGTTTTTTGCGATGCACATGGTATAATCTTCATAGACTATCTTGGAAAGAAGAAACGATAATAGGAAAGTATTTTAAGGTAATTTTTGACCAAGTAAATAATTAAATCAAGATTAAGCAACTACTTTTTCCAAGAACTTCTGCACATTCATTGGTAAATGCAACAGTAAAATAAGTGGAATTACGTTCTAAATAGCTTGCCTACCTAACATATTCTGCAAAATAGGCTTCCTATGAGTTTTTCTTATTTCAAATCATAAGAAAATGGCTTGGTGGAAAGAAATTTGTATCCAATTCTTATTATAGCTGAAACTAAGGCCTATTTCGCAGAGTTTAAAAAATCGCACTGTATTGATGATATAAATAAGAATATTATTGAACAAAATATATCAAACTGCGTTAGAAAAAGTGTATTAAGCTAAAGAAGTATTATTTGGAAAAATAAATCATTTATTGTTTTATTTATCACTGACTTATCAAAATGCCCTCGTATATATTTAATTTAAGACTATGTCAAAATGGTAGAAGGAATTTTTTCTTAACACTTTCAATTAGAAAATTGTCAAATATAAATTTCAGAAGTTAACAAAAACCAATCAGGAACTATATGTAAGTTTTTCCAACATAAATAAGGATCAGCAATTTTGTCGCCACTTTAATAATATTCAAATTAAAAGAGTTTTGGATAGCATTCATTTAAGTGCGTTGAAAAATGTTTGTGTAAGCAAAAAATTTTCCACAAAAGCTCTGTGTTGATGATGAAAAGCCAATTTTCAAGATTTAATTATATTTTAAAATAGTAAAAAACTTACGATAAATTTCAGAGAAAAAAATTTCAAGCATTTAATTTCCGTACAATGAATTATGGAAAATGATCCAAAATAGCTTCCTATTTTCAGCAAGATTATTAGTAATCTTCAAATAAATAGCTTAAACGATTTTCAACTGAACATACTAATATGAATGTTCAATTATGGATTATTGCCCATTATTACCTTTTCTGTATTAAAATGTTCATTGAACCAATCATTTCCGATTTCTGTTAATTTATCGAAAATATTCACTTATTCATATTTTAATATACAAAAGCTAAATTTATAGTTATGAAATAAATTTTAAATTTTTATTTCAAAATGAATAATTGCTAATGAAGAAAAATATTTAATTAATAATTTTTAAATTATAATAAATTATAGAATTTTGATGGATATTATTATTGAAACTAATTATCCTTCTCGTAGTTTAAAAATTACAACCCTATTTTTTGTAAATATTAATAATATATATCATTTAAGGTAATATCTGTTTAGATTAGAATTTGCCATTTTGAATTGCTGAGATATTTTAAGAGAAGATCATTGTCGTCATTATATTTCTACTGGGAAAGATGTGCTACAACAGTAAAACTAATTAAAAACCCAGTCAAATTTATCGATTTCACGGTGAACTTAGCATTTGGGCTTGTTTTCCGGCATATTAATGCTCATTTTGCATTTTGACTTACATCTCCATCAACAAAAAGTTCAGCTCACACATGAATTAAAGCCTGCCGACCATGGGTTGCTCAAAAGGTACACCAATTGTGTCCAGGAACAACAGACTTTGGATGCCAACTTTTTAAACAAAATTTTCTTCAATAAAAGGGTTCTTTTCTCGCTTGTTGAATATGTTAATAGGTAAAATTAACATATATGGGGCTCTGAAAACCCGCAAGTGACTATAAAATATTCCGGATGTGCCATTCTGATCCGAGGATGGCATTTGCTTATATTTCTTTAACAATGAAGAAGGAGCTATTGTTACCGTTAATTCTGAGCGCAATGTCCATATGGACAGCTAAATTTTTTTTTGACCCTAACTTCAAGATCAATAAAATACAACATGAAAATTTTTGGCTTTAGTGCACATAAAAAGTTATTAATAAAATTACAACAAAATATAAATTTTCCAGGACTGAACCAGCTTAAAAGTCATTAAGAAAATATCTCACAAGGATCGAGTCTTGCTGTAAATCTCGTTAACTATATTATAATTTTTTAATATAATAAAACTAAAATAGCAAAATTATTAAAAAAACAAAATTTTAATCAAAACTTTAATTTTAAATAGCTTTGATTTAACTCAGCAACAGATGAATAATCCAGTTCGATATTCCCAATATGTTTTTGGCATCCTGGCTAACGCCGTCGCTCCACTGAAAGTAAGACCTATCTCGTCTTGTGGGAATACAAATAGAGATACTATAGACTTTCCAGGTAGAATATTCCTCCATGACTTTAGAGCTTAGTTGCAGCATTCATGGATTCCAAGTGATAAAAAAATATGAAACCGACTATAACGAGAACTGAAACGAGAAATCATCAATTAAAACAACAAACGATTCACTGAATACAGTTAATCACTGACAACTTATAAGTCACTCTGGGCAGCTACCAAACGAATACTTAATTACGTCATACTCACGGAACCTGGACTAAAACGGATAAACAGAAAGCTGACACCTTTGGCAAATACTTAACAAACACCTTTAAACCATAGAAAGGCGTCCAAGTCCTTCCGAAGTTAAATCAATAATATAACATCAACCCAACAAAAAATCTCCATGATATGACCTCATAACTTCGAAAATACTTAAGCAAATATTCAAGAAAAACCCTTTCTCCTAATAACCTATATTTATCACATTACCCTCCGCACATCATTTTTTCCTTCCCTTTGGAAGTTTTCTATAATCAAAATGATCCTCAAACCCAACAAACCCAAAGACCCTGCTACCTTATAGACCTATAAGCCTCCTTCCAAAAATCCTTGAAAAATTTATCCTAAAATGCCTTTATTCCTTTTTTGAAACCGAGAGTGTGATTCCTAGAGTGAAAAAAATACTGCCCAGGAGTATTTTTTGATATTTCATATGCTTTCAAAAGTGTATGACATGTTGGATTGATTTTGAAGTTGCTGTGAGTCCTATCCTCTTACAGACCGATATTTTCAGGTAGCTTAAAATACTGAGTTTTATGACATTTATCCTCTCTTCGCTGGTGTTCCACAGGGTAGTTTCCTTAGTCCAATTCTTTACAATATTTAAATCCATGATATTCCTTTTCAGAGTGATGTACTTACCGCAACATATGCTGATGATATAGCGTTTCTTACACATTACAAAAATCCTTCCACAACCATCAATAACCTACAGAACCATTTCCACTCCTTAAAAGGTGAAGAGTGAGGGTAAATGAGCAAAAATCTGCTCATGTTACTTTCAAACTCTACCGAGAACAGATCCCTGATATAACCCTAAAGGGCAGTAATATTCTACGAAAAAAACGAGCGCGTGTTAACTTGGATTTATAATCAAAAAACAGTTAGTCTGGATAGAATCCTTATACGAAAAGTAAATGAAGTAAACTTAACGGACGATACAAACAATTACTATGACTCCTAGACCTAGTAGGTCATCACTGATAATAAAAAGGAAACTTTTACTATATACAGTACATTATTGAAACCCATATGGACATATGGATGCGAACTTTGGGATTCGACTAAGCCTTCCAATCCAAACCGTACAATCGCAAATCCCTCGTAAAATTGCCAACGTCCCCTTTTATGTGCGAAACACGGGTTTATCCATCTTGATCTAAATGTCCAATTCGTTCGTGAACTCTGCATCTCCCGATATTTCGAGTTTATCCTATTATCCTCATTCTTTATTAAGAGAACTGTTCACACATACCTTTTCCATTATACACACATCGATATTTGCAACCCTTCCATTATCAAGTACCATCTCTCCTTCTTTGCAGCTAGTAAGAATGAATGTTAAATGTCCGATGTTGATATGAAAGGATTAATTTAATCTTTTTTTCATTATAATTTATCTAACTATTAAAAACAAGCACAAAAATTATATAATTAATTTTAAATTGCGCTCTGCTTTGTTATTATATTTAACGAAGGTAAATCGGACTATTTTAAAGTTTCAAAGATTTGCATTCGTGGAACTACAAAACGTTATCATCAGATCGAAAGTCATTAGAACTTACCACGGAAGTCATTAGAGTCTGGAAGGCCTTAAATTACTACTTTAAGTGAGAATCGCTTCATTTGTACTACCAGTAAAAGTAATCGGAGACTTACAGCTGAATTAATTAAAATCCGTATCAAACCACCAGTGTCTCTAACAACGGCGAAAAGGCAATTGAGAGCTGGTAGTCTACGAGGGTCATTCAACAAGTACTTAGCTTACAAAAGAAAAACGAAAATTTTGAAATTTCTCCTTAAAGCTCGATACACTTGGCCCAGCGATGCTCTAACTTTTTTAACCCGTCCAAAAAATACATTTTCTTGAGGGAAGCAAAATAGGCCTCCGTGGCGACGATGACCTCCTCATTCGACCCAAATCTATTCCCGGCGAGTGATTTTCTCAGGTTTGGAAACAAAAAGTAGTCACAGGGGGCCAAATCTGGAGAGTACGGTGGATGGGGCAGCAATTCGTAGCGCAATTCGACCAATTTGGCCATGGCGACGGCGAAGGTGTGAGCCGGCGCGTTGTTGTGGTGGAACAGCACTATTTTCTTCGCAAAGCGGGGCCGCTTTTTCTTCAATTCGACGTCAAATCGGCCCAATAAGTCAGCATAGTAGCGCCTCGTGATTGTTTTACCCTTCTCGAGGTAATCGATGTGGATCACACCTTGTAAATCCCAAAAAACGGTGCCCATCACCTTTCCGGCCGATCGAACAGTCTTCGCCTTCTTCGGAGCACGTTCGCCGGGTGAAGTCCACTGTTTCGACTGTTCCTTGGTCTCTGGTGTGTACAAGTGAATCCATGTTTCGTCGACGGTCACAAAATGACGCAAGAACTCCGCTGCATTACGCTGAAACAGCGCCAAACACGTCACCGATGTGGTCTCACGGTTGCGCTTGTTTTCCGGTGTGAGCAAACGCGGCACCCATTGCACCGACAGTTTTCCCATGCCCAGTTCTTCGTGTAGAATATGATGCACCATTCCTACTGCGATGCCCACAGTCTCAGCTATCTCGTGAACCTTCAATCGACGGTCTGCCAACACGAGATCGTGGACTTTTTTAACGTTTTCCTCCGTAGCAGCCGTTTTCGGGGCACCTGGGCGTGGCTCATCAAAAACCGACGTGCGGCCACGAACAAACTCGTTGAACCAATTCTTGACGGTCGCCATCGAAGGAAAAGAGTCACCATACACAGCATCCAAGCGATCTTTGATTTCGCTGCGCGTTTTCCCTTCCAAAAACAAGAATCTAATCACCGAACGATATTGTTCTTTTTTCATTTTTGTGCAACCGACCGACACGCTCGCTTTCAAAGGCTCTTAAAACAAAACTAATGAAGAGAATCGACTGAAACTTTGACAGTAGATTATTAAAAGAATGTACTGCACGATGGTAAATTTCTTTTGTGACAGCAGTTCTATCGGTTGGTGAGGCTAAGTACTTGTTGAATAACCCTCGTATCTTGACGCGTGGCGGTAAGAAAACCATTACCATAAAAGAGGTTGAATTTGGATTTATTCCATTAAAAGTGGACTCTTCAGTACTTTAAAAATTGCACAGTTTACCGAAAGCTGTGGTGCAAAAACTCAAACAAGGTGGTTTGATTATTGTTTAGAGTTCCTTCTCTATGGATGGAAGAGACTTAGTACAAATGAAAGAAATTTTAAAAAAGATCATTATATAAATAATTCAGGATACAAATGCATTTCTACAAACTTATCAGTTAATTGGTGAAGAATCCATTATGGATAACGATCCTAAACATACTTTGATATTATTTATCACTCGATCTCAACCCCACAGTATTCCAAAGGATACTATAAAAAAAACTGATCGGTCGAATGCCATAAATCGTACTAGCTGTCATCATACAATTAGGTTTTTTCGATGAAAATTCTTTTTAGTCATTTTTTTTATTATCATATTTTTAATTTAATAATAATTAATTTCAGATTAATTCTGAAGACAGAGTTATTTCTGGCAGTAGCATGATTCCACTCTCATAAAATTAGTGTTCTTTGCTGGCAAAAAACTGTTCCAAGTGATTTTTGACCTCCTCATTTGAATTAAATATTTTTAAAGTCTAAAAAATTTTGTACAAACCAGAACAAATGATAATCGGATGGTGCTAGGTTTGAAGAGTTTGGTGGGTGTGGCAGTATATCCCATCCAAGCTCTAAAAGCTTTTGCTGAGTGGTCAAACTTGTATATAGTTCGGCATTATCCTGTTGGACGACTATACCTTTCCTATTGACCAATTCTGGCCTTTTTGCTTTAAGTGAATCATTCAATTTGTCCAACTAATGATAGTACACTTCAGAATTGATCGTTGTGTTGCTCACTAGAAACGTAAAATAAACGATTTTTTTGAAATCCCACCAAACAGATAGCACAACCTTTTTTTGATTGGCTTTCAAAGTGCTTTGATCCGGTTCATCTTTTCTACTCCAGGATCTTTTGCGCTTAAAATCGTTGTAGACAACCCATTTCTCGTCTCCAGTGATGATACCGTTCAAACATGGATCATTTTCTTGGCGTTTGAGAAGCAAATCACAAACGTCAATGCGACGGCACAAATTTTTTTCTATCAGAAGATGAGGAACTCATATGTCCCGGTTTGCATCAATTAATGCCTTTATTGTGTTTTCATCTGCTTCAACTGGCCTTCCAGAACGTGGTACATCGTCGGGATCAAAATTGCTGGATCGAAATTTTGCAAATCAGTTTTGGCACTGGTGCTCACTCCATACACATCGAAAAAAATTTCCCTTGCTTGAAAAGCATTTTTATCTTTTCTAAAGTAAAAAAGTAAAATATGCCAAAAATGCTGTTTTTCACTTTCCATATTTAAAAGGGTAACAACCAAAAACTACTGTGCGCAGAATCAATTAATTTTTTTCACAAACAAGCCTTGCTATGTCAGCTGTCAAAATACATATGATCATACGGCTTAAATGTAAAGTTGGTTGTAAAAAAATACAATTAAGTCCTCTGTTGGCAAAAAAAACAAAATTACTTTCCGAACAAAAATTAAAAAAACCAAATTACTTACATTACTTTTAAGAAAAATAAATACTGTTTCAGTAAAAAAATTTTATTACTAAAACGTGTTATTTAAATTAGGCTAATTTATATATGGTTAATAATTATTTTCATTCCTTAATTAAGTAAATTTTGACGATTTTCCAAGATTACATCATAAATAAAGTTTACAACTTATTTCAGCACATTTTGTATTTATTAATTATTCTTGAAAATAATATAGAATACGAGGTCAGTTCAAAAAGTAACAAAACAGTGCCACTAGCTATACACGTACAACACAATAATGTTTGGCATAATTGCGCTAGAAGGTCGCAGAACTTGCAATTTTGAGATTTGATGATTGTCAAATCTCCTCCAAGATCGTGCGATTTGACGCCGTTGCGATTTGATGCCGTTGTCTTGTGAAATTACGGAAAAAAATGAATTTCATAAATAATTCTCAAACATTTTACAGCATTTAAAAAAAAAGACATTATTCAAAAAGTATAGCGAATTTTGAATTTCAGCGGGTTACGTACCATGTATTCGATTTTTTGTAGCGTTATGTTGAACAACAAGTTCGGCCATTTTGAATGTTCAGTTAATTTTTGACAGCTGCTTTGCTTGCACGTGTTTTGACTCGTCGTCGATTTTTGCCCATTCCAAAAAATGGATCAAAGAATCTGTATCAAATTTTGTGTGAAAAAGAAAATTAATTCCGCGGCCGCATTACGAATATTGACTGTGGCATATGGTGAAGCTACATTGGACCGAAGCAACGTTTATCGGTGGTAAAAAATGTTCTCAGAGGGCCCAGAAAATGTGAACGACGAAAAGCGTGCCGGACGCCCGAGCACGTCAACAACAGACGAAAACATTGATGAAGTGAAGAAAATAGTATTGGCCAATCGTCGAATAACCGTTAGAGAAGTGGCTGAGGACTTTAACATATCGATTGGCTCGTGTCATTCGATTTTTACCAATAATTTGGTCGTGAGAGGGACGGGTCGCCGCGAAATTCGTACCAAAATTACTCAATTTCGACCAAAAACAGCATCGCATTAACATTGCTAAGGAGCTGTTGGACTCTGTCCGCGACAACCCAAATTTGCTTCAGAGGGTCATAGCTGGTGACGAATCATGGTTTTATGGTTATGACGTGGCATATGGTGATGTTTCCTTGGACCGAAGCAACGTTCTCAGATGGCCGACAAGATGTGAACGGCGAAAAGCCAAGTTCCGTCGAATGTGAAGGTTTTGCTTATAGATTTCTTCGATTGCAGGGGCGTGGTGCGCCACAGGGTAGAACGGTCAATAAGGAATATTACCTGCAAGTTATGCGCAAGTTGCGTGAATCAATCTGCCAAAAACGCCCGGATTTGTGGAAGAACAAAAATTGGCTTTTGCACGATGATAACGCCCCTGCTCACACATCGTTGCTTGTACGCGAATTTTTGGCCAAAAACAACACACTAATAATGCCGTAGCCACCATATTCCCCAGATCTGGCCTCCTGTTACTTTTTTTTGTTCCCGAAACTGAAGAGTCCCATGAAAGGACAACGCTAAAAAGTTTATAGCTTTTTTTATACAGTTCAAAGGCTGCAAAAGTTTATAAGGTAACAAAGTAAAAATATTTTTTTTTGCAAAATTCATTTTTATTATTCAACATAGTTGCCTTCGAGGGCGATACAGCGATTATAGCGATCTTCCAACTTTTCGATACCATTTTTATAGTACTCCTTTGGTTTTGCCTCAAAATAGGCCTCAGTTTCGGCAATCACTTCATCATCGGTCTTAAATTTCTTGCCAGCGAGCATTCTCTTGAGGTCTACAAACAGGAAAAAGTCGCTGGGGGCCAGATCTGGAGAATACGTTGGATGGGGAGCAATTCGTAGCCCAATTCATTGAGTTTAACCATCGTTTTCATTGACTTGTGACACGGTGCATTGTCTTGGTGAAATAACACTTTTTTCTTCTTCAAATGAGGCCGTTTCTTAGCGATTTCTTTCTTCAAACGATCCAATAACGCTATATAATAGTCGCTGTTCATCGTCTGTCCCTTCTGGAGATAGTCAATGAATATTATACCATGCGCATCCCAAAATACAGACGCCATCACTTTGCCAGCCGACTGTTGCGTCTTTCCACGCTTTGGATTCGGTTCGTCGCTCGCTATCCACTCTGCCGACTGCCGATTGGACTCTGGAGTGTAGTGACGGAGCCTTGTTTCATCCATTGTCACATATCGACGCAAAAATTCGGGTTTATTGCGCTTGAACAGCTCCAAACACTGCTCAGAATCATCAACACGTTGTTGTTTTTGGTCCACAGTGAGCTCACGCGGCACCCACTTTGCACACAGCTTTCGCATGCCCAAATATTCATGCACGATATGTCCAACACGCTCTTTCGATATCTTCAGAGTCTCAGCTATCTCGCTCAACTTCACTTTACGGTCATTTAAAAATATTTTGTGGATTTTTTTGATGTTTTCTGCCGTAACCACCTCTTTTGGGCGTCCACTGCGTTCTGCATCAACTGTGCTCGTACGACCAGTTCGAAATTGACGAAACCAATATTCCACAGTTGAAATAGCTGGAGCAGAGTCCGGATAACGTTTGTCAAACCATGCTTTGGTTTCCACTGTATTTTTTTTCATCAAAAAGCAATGCTTTATCAATACACGAAATTCGTCTTTATCCATTTTTTTTTCAATAACAAAAGTTGCTTCACTCAAAATGCTATATCTCACGAACTAATCGACCGATTGCTGTCAAATTTTGACAGGAATCATTTGAAGCATGGTGCTTTGTGATAGATTTTTGAAAGAGGCGCCATCTAGACGTCAACGTTCTAAACTTTTCAACGGAACTGTTTGAGGAGATAAAGACGGTTACGATTGAGGAGATAAAGACGGCATCGAACGAGGAGCTGAACAAGATCACAAAAAATGATTTTTGAAGTGCTTCGAAGATTGGGAAAAACGTTGACACAAGTGTATAATATCTGGTGGGGATTACTTTAAAGGGGACAAAATAGATATTCATGAATAAATAAATAATTTTTGAAAAAAAAACACAAAATTCGCGATACTTATTGCACAGACTTCGTAAATTGATTGCAGCTATAATATTTTTCTATAAAATTTTAAAATTACTTTCTGAACAACCCAACATATATGTCTTTATTAAAAGTTAACATACACATTTCTTTTATTCGCACTCTTAAAAATTTGCTTGTTACTAGAGTTGTAAGTAGTTGTAAATATCAATAAAAAAATATGAAAAAAAGGAAACTTCAATATCCGTACGTCCCATCGAAGCTTTTTGAGCTTAATTTCAATGGCCTTCTTCATTATTTTTTTTTCTCAAAATAACTAAAATGTTCACACATAAATTAATCGTATTTAATATTTCAATAATACCCCAGAACGTTAAGAAGAAGAGATTTTTCTTTCTTATCTGAATAATGTCAATTTTTTGTTGTTTATTTTTTGAGAAAAATTGATTGCAAAGTATCTACAAAAAGGATACCATTTTCAAAATTCATCCGTATTCATTTCAAATAGTAAAACAAACACTCGAAATATTATTAAACTTTTAAAAATATATTTTGGTAAAAAATCAACTTCAAATAAGAAATAATAAATTTTTCTTTGAATTTTTGCACCTTTTTCCCAAGTCAGGTTTTACTATTTCAAATAAAATATTACACAACTGAGATTTGATATATGATTGAAACGTAAATATTATTTATTATAAGAAAATATTAAATTTCCTAAATAAAAAATGATAAATTTGTATTCAAAAATCTTTGAAAATATCAAATTTCCTAGAATATTGATGATAAAAATCAAAATCATTTACGATTTGGTATTGTTCAAGGATTTTGTTTTTGTTTTTTTTTTTTAAGAATCAAGGCTAAAAGGATAGTAATTGAACAATGACATAGAAATTTTAACGCTGAAATTTTAGTAATCGAAAAAAAGGAAAAGGGAAAGTTTCATTTATGTGCATAGTGAATAAATAATATCGATTAGTAGTGACTTGACAACAAAAAATTACACTTATACGAGTACACATCCCCACGTGTAGATTGACTTTTTATTTTTGGTTGTTGAACAGTTCGTCTCCAGGATTCTTCAAGATAATAAATTTAACTGTCATCATTGTCATAAACATTCATTATTGCATTGTCTAGAAAAGTTGTTATAAAGTTTTTCATATTGAATCCAAAACCGTATGGTCTTGTTCGTTTACAAAAGTTATAAAGCTAAATGACAATATTTCGGTATTTGGTATTTAATATAGCAAAATCAGATAATATCAACTTGATTCGAACTTGTAATTGTTTAGAATTCTTCAATGATATGAGAAATACTATCCCAGAAGTACAAGTATCCTGTCGAGTGGAATTTATTGTTATAAAATTTTTCCAAGAATCACTTTTATTTATTTGAATTCTCTTGAAGCAATCTTTAACCACCCCTCCCCCTTCTCCCCTTCAGCAATACTGAAATGATGGTAGTTTTTAATTTAAATTTTGGTATCAATGTAAATATTACAGTTTAGTCATCCATCGTATTCACATTAATTACAAATGGTACTTTTATGAAGTCATTATTAAGAGAGAATTATTTTAATTGAAATTATAGTGGTATTTATCCGGCAGACAGAATTTCATCAAAGTCTCAAGATATCGAAATAATTGGTTGGAATAATTTTGGACTTGTTATCAAATACTTACCATATCTATTGAAATGTACTTTGTAATGACAGAATCAACGATATCGTAACAGTATCTATTATTGCGAAACATTATAACTTTTTCCCTCATCCTTCTTGATTACTGTGGCAAATTTTATGGAATAGTACGAGTATCTAATAGAATATGACTCTTCAAAGAGCCCATATTTTAGTCTCTAGCAAAACTATGATCTAATCAACCATCGTTCCATGCCACTTACAAATCAGGAGTCATGTTTCTGGTGTTGGCATTTCCATTACTGTACACATCCAAGTGAACAAACATTTTCTTACATAACCAAAATGGCTATGCTATAAAAAGGAACAAGAAAATTCAATCGTGCTACTCTCAACGAATAATGATAACCATTCTTCACTCTTGTCCACTATTATTAAAATGGAAAAGGATGATTTTCGCAATAGCCCTCGTACAATACAAATAATTCTTCTCGCAATTAGTATCATGTGGAAATTGCCTTTTCCTCTATATTATTAATTTCGAAGAGTAATAATCAAAAATCTTTTTTGTAAATATATATTTAAAGATAACCGTTCGAATCCTTGTTGAAATTTCCTAAATTCTGTTCAGGTCAGATTCTGTGTTATACTCACGGGTTGTTCGAATACAAAATAGTCTCATTAAGTTGACGTTGTATTCAACTTTTTGCCATAATTTTCACTAATGAACAACCACCAACAGGATATGACATGATATATAATATTTTCGGACTGAATTGTTAATATTATATGAGAACCGAAATATAACATGTTTCTTTGGAAAAAAATCAGTAACAATAACAACCATTAATAGAATGTACGTGACTATCTTTAAAAAAAAAACGAGTAGTAATAACTGATGTACACTTTATATTAATGCTTAGAAATAATCAAATTACATTCATTAAAAAGCATGGAATACCATAAAATTACCTTCGTCGTTAGTTATTTAATAATAATTTTATAACGTTAACATTTTAAATTTCATATTTTTGACCTTAAGTTATGTTTTTTTTTTTTGAATTTTCAAAAAGTTAATAATTATTGTAATTTTCAGAGACATTTTTTTATATAAAAATTATCTATTATTTCTTAGTTGTGCATTAATTATAGAGAAATGATATTTACAACAACAGAAAATTTTGATATCGACCCAACGAAAAACAGTGGGTTTAATTTTCAATGCTAGAACTTAGAGTTCGTTGTCACGCCACCAGTTATTTTCAAAGTTAATAGAAATTGTCATTTTTTTATAAGTGGGTACATACTTAAACAATAAATAAACTATTATAGTACTTTTTTTGGTTACTGGGTCACTCACACAATTAGAAAATAGCCAACTCAAAACTTCAAAAGTAAGAAAACTCGCATGGTGACCACAAGTATTTTTTTGATTACAAAACAGGTTTCGCATGAGTATTTGTCTACCGGGTTTTTCTGGTAGAAAAAAAATTACATTATTCCGTCTCTGCTCTGTTTACAGACCTAATTGATTCCAATTTCTGATCACCTTATCTTGAAATTATTGACCTCTCGAACTTTACACGCAATTAATCGATTTTGGCATGGGCTGTGTGGTACGTAACCCCATCTTGTTAAAACCACATATTTGCAAAAATCAAAATCTTCCAATTCAGGCCACAAAAAGTTCGTCATCATCGTCATTATCACCGCTCACCAATGACAGTACCGACAACCCCTTCCTCATTTTGAAAAAAAAAATTAATAACCGATGATACGACCCTGCGATAAACCACACCAAACGTGAATAATTTGTAGATTGGCTTTAGCCCAATTTATACAATAAATAAAATTGTATTCACTCATTCAGAGAGATCAAAATACGTCGCAGCTGAGAAGATGATTTTTTTGGAAAATAACTTTAATTTGCAGGCGCTTCAGAGGAAAAATCAGCAAATTCACAGCTTGACTTTAGTTTTATATCTGTACAAAATTTTTATTACATAAATAAGAATTTTGTAAGGATATAAACCTAAATCTAACCATAAAATACTCTTTGAAATCGATAAATTTCACTCAGCACTTGGACCGGATATTTATGTTATTGGTACGCGAATAACGAATACACACTAGTCTGATTATGATGACTATAAATCGGAAGAAGTGCACGATAAATTGCAATAAACAAACAATTATTTTGATAAAAAAAATTTGGTTAATTTTAAAGCGTTATTGAAGTTCAATGAATAAATTGCAAACTTTACTGAATACAACTGATAGTGACAGCATATTTTGATATTACAAGTATGGCCACACGGACTATTTGATAACATTTTACCTAAATTAGGTCCAACTGTTGAAATTAAATGTTTATGGAAACTTTATTTTAGAATGTATGATTTTATCGTCAAAATAAGAAATATGATTTTAGCCAATTAACACATGCACTCTCAAAAATGTGGCATATACGTATGACCTGGCTCTCAACCTGGCTCTCGTTCATAATTTTGGGGGTCATGGTTTTGTTCTATCGGCAAAATCTATTTATTTCCAGTCTTTGGTAAGGGTCAATGTACAGCGTAAGTACCGCGATGCATGGAAGACCTAGATGACATGTAGATTGATACCATCTGATTACTTCTTCTGAGGATATGTGAAATCGTTCGTGTGTGCTGACAAATTAGATTCCTACTTTGGTAGCCAAATTTAAACGAGATCTAGAACCGAATTAACACAAAAAAATTAGTCATAATATGTCAAAATAAATTTTTTGTTGTAATTTTTCTTAAATATATAATTAAAATTAACATTTTTTATAAAATTACGTTTCTAAAATTTATAAAAGAAAACATTTGTTATAAATCCATTCATAAATTTCTATTTTTCTAAAATTAAAATAACAAAATTTCAATTTGGTTTTTTATTTAATTACACTTACCTAAAAATTGCTGAAGAATAAAGCTCAAATGGAATCATTATGGGAATTGATGAAGATAAATCAATTCATTGCGGAATAGCTCCGGAACTGGGAAATGAATTTCATCAATAATGAAAAAAGCTTTTTCGGTTAGAAATTTATAGGAAAAATGTCCAAAACTTCAAACGTCAAGAGTACATTTCTCTTTCGGAAATCATGAGAGACATTTATTAGAGTTGACATCTCTGATTGGTCTATCGTTTCACGAAACTACTGTTTTTGTTGGACTTGGATTATTAGTATCTGAAAATAGTATTATCGTAGTATCTGGAAATTGTATGCAGAAATATTAATCAAAATTATCAATAATTTAAGGACTCTTCAATAATTAGGAATGATTTTTTTTTGTTCAGGACCTAAGAATATTTTTAAATTTTAATCCTCGATTATTTGAAAAATTTCTATAACACAGAAAGCATCGAGGTTGTAGTTGGTTTGTTAGTGTACAATTTTCCCTTACGAAAAAAAAATACGAAAAATTCGCGAGGGTCCAAATCAGGGGATCGTCGGAGCTTCTCAATATCAGCACTTCGGCTGGGAAAAATTTCTCTCAAATTTGCATCGTAGCACAAGCTGCGTTGAACCCACATGGTCTGTAGACTTAATTGATCCAATTCGGGCAAAAGAAAGTTTTCCAACATGTCCAGATATCGGTCACCAGTAGCTGTTACAGCATTGCCTCCCGCATCCTCAAAGAAATATGGCCCAATGATGCCGCCGGCCCAAATGTCGAACTATACAGTTACTCTACAAGGGTGTAGTGATATTTCGTATATAAGTTGAGGGTTTTCAGTGCCCCAACAACGGCTAGTCTGTTTATTAACAAAGCCAGCCGAGCTAAAAAAAACTCTTAGATTAAAGAATACCTGGATAGACCCGAACGTCACATTTTCGTATATGTGTATGCAATTTTCTGGCTGAATTATTGCAAAAGCGGCGAAATATCGTAACGCTTGCATACTTTTCTGTAGATATTTTTATGTAGACTGCCATCTATTGTAGTTTTCGTAATATAAATTTATTGAATTTCAAAAGCATAATTTATATTCATTTTAATTCACTTATTCTAAACAAAATATAATTTAAGGTTACATTTATTTTTTTCCAATCTAAAATATCAAGCGTCTAAATTTTGTAGACTTTCGGAAAGTTTTAAAACGCGCCATTCTCTATGAAAGTGGTAGCTAACCGAAATGTTTGCATACTTTTATTATTTTTAAGTTGTTATTTTGTCATTTATCGGAAAGATACTTCGAAGTATTAAAACGAAAAAGTAAGTATGTACATAAATAATTATATTATTGATAAAATTTAATGGGAAGTTTTTATTACAGAATATAAAGTGTTTTATAAAGAGTTGCTGGTCATTCAACGGAGAGAGAAAGCCGGAAAATTTTGATATCTTTATTTTTACTTGAGAAATTTATAAAAATTTAGTTTGTCATGTGTTCAAATGACTTTTAATGATTTATTTGTTTCAAAAAGTGGTTTAAAAGAGTAAAATATACATCATTGAATAAATGTAAGCAAATGTGATGTTGACAGTTCAATGTTTACCAGAAAATAGTTCAATACCGGCGTACGTAAAGTGTGTGTAAAAAATTTTTTAAGGAAAAGTATGTGCAGATGGCTGGAAAAAAAAATATTTTAACTGGCCATGATTGTTTATTTAACCCATTTGCACTTAATGAATATATGGTAGTGAAAAAGAGATCGAATATATATCAGGCTTTATCGTTTTTAAGTTAGGCAAGTTTCTGCATTATGAAGACTGCCTTTCAGCTTTAGAAAAGCACTTTTGGTATGAATTTTTATTTATGCACATAATTGCTTTGATAAAATCAAATAACTTATAATTTATATTCTTATTTGCACTCTTCCACTTTATAATTCTATTTTAATAAATAAAAATATACAGTGTGTCCCAAAAATAACCGAACTTTATATACAATATGCAGCGCCATCTATTGAAAAATTTGAAAGATACATTCATCCTCTTTCAAAAGTTTAAATTTTATGTTAAACTTGAAAACAAATTCGCTGAGACATATGAACTGATGAAAAGAGTTTATGGTGATGATTGTATGAGTCGTACTCAAGTTTATACGTGGTTAACACGATTTAAAAATGGTTGTGAGGATTTAAATGACGACCTAAGGCCAGATCGTCCAGAAGCTAGTAATCGTATTGAATTGGTGAAAAAAGTCCGTGAAATCATTGGTATCGATGCAAATTTTACTACGAGAATATTGGCTGAGGAATTAAATACGAGTAAAAACACTTTTAGGAGAATTTTAACTGAAGATTTGGGTAAAAGAAAGGTCTGTGCGCGTTTTGTTCCACATGAATTAAATGAAGACTAAAAAATCGCTCATGTGGAGCATTGCAAAGACATTGTTGAAACTGGTGAAAACGATCCAGACTTTCTTGATTCGATCATAACTGGTGATGAGTCATGGTGCTTTAAATATGACCCTGAAACTAACCGTCAATCTGCTGAATAGAAGTCCAAAGGCGAGCGAAAAACCAAAAAAATTGCGTTTTCAGAAGTCTCGAATCAAGACAATGTTGATTATGATTCGAACGATATTGTCCACAAGAAATTTGTTCCAGAAGGTCGAACTGTTAATGGAGAATACTATTTAGGCATTTTAGATCGTTTGTGGAAAAGAATTGGTCGTGTTAGACTTGAAAATCCAGCAGGAAAACAGCTGTTTTTATTGCACGATAATGCACCACCTCATAAGACCAAAAAAGTGAACGAATTTTTGATGAAAAAACGGATTTCTCTCATCAACCACCCTCCGTATTTGCCTGATCTATCACCATGTGACTATTTTCTATTTCCAAAACTGAAAACCAAGATGAAAGGAGCATCTTATTATGATATCCCAGCCATTCAAGCAGCCATAACCGAGGTGCTGAAGAACATTCCTATAAATGACATAAAAAAATCTATGCATTTGCTGGTTGATCGTTCCAAACATTGTATTGAGTCTAATGGAATCTATTTTAAATAAATAATAACTTTCAAAGATAATATAATGTGTATTTTATATTATATCCAAAAAGTTCGGTGTATAGTAAAATAAATATAATGAAAATATATATTTAATATTTTAAATTAAAATATTGTGTTTTATTGCAAATTTCCAAAACTAATTCCATCAAACAACAAAATAGGCAATATTAAAAAAATTATTTATTTACGCATAAAAGACATCACATATGGAAATGGTTTTAAACGAACCGCTTCAATTGCATACTGAAGTTTAAAATTGGCCCCCACCGATTTACGCCGTTTCTGACGGAATTTTTATGTAGAGGCCTATACATAGTTCTTCTTTTAGATTAAAGAAGAACTGGATAGGCCTCTACACAAAAATTCTGTCGGATTTTTGTTGCAATACATTCGTAGAACGCACACACATGCAATACAACAGAAATGGCGTAAATTATTGGGGGCCAAATTAAAAGTTCAGTTGGCGATTGAAGCGGTTCGTTTAAAACCATTTTTCATATGTGATATCATTTATTCGTAAAGAAGCAGATTTTTTAATATTGCGGGTCTTGTTGTTTGATGGAATTAATTTTGTAAATATGCAATAAAACACAGTATTTTTTTTAAAAATATTTATATATTTATTATGTATTATCATTTTATTTATTTCACTGTATATAATTTATTCTTGGGAATTCCGGATGCTGCTGGCACAATCCACTTTTCCCGCAACCATTTATTTTGTGGGAACCTGTAAAGTTAACATATAAATATACGATCGTAACATTTACTTTTACAATTAAGAATTAATAGAAATTCACGTATTTTTTGCACTATTAAAAAAATTCGGTCCCTTAAACTTTCTTACACACACATTATATACACCGGCACTGTACTATTTTATGGTAAACATTGAACTGTCAACATCGGATTTGTTTACATTTATTCAATGCCGAACTTTTCACTTTTTGACAACTTTTTCAATAAAATAAATCACTAAAAGGCATTTAGGAACATCACAAAGAAAGTATTTCTTATTTTATTTAGCAAAAATAAAGATGTCAACTTACCGAAAGAAAGAAATTCCCGGTTTCCTCATTTTTTCGTATGAGAAGCATTTATTAACGAAACACTTCATTTTCTGGAATAAAAAATTCGTATTTAGCTTTATTAATAATATAATTAAAATTACACTTTAAACTTCACTTTCCTTTCTCACACAATAACAACTTCACAAATGACAAAGCTATCCCTTAAGTGTCCCCTTTCACGGAGAATTAAAGTTTTCAAACTCTCCGCAAGTCTACAATACTGAGGCGCTTTATATTTGAATGATATCTTTACGAAATGAATAAAAATCTAAAATAGAATTCCATTTCATATAAAAAGTTTGTACAAAAAATAAAAATTGCTAATTGTTGTGTTTAACATAAATTGTATTTTTTTTTCCAATAACTGAATTAAAATGAATATAAATTATGGTTTTGCGATTCAATAAATTTGTATTACGACAACTAGATGGCAGTGGGTGTCATGTCTACATAAAAAAATCTTAACAAAGCTATGCCAAGCGGCGAGAAATGGCAACAACGGGATAGCAAAAACGGGAATTCCGACGCAAAATTGCGTATACATATACGGTCAGGGCCTATCCAGGTATTCTTTAATCTAAGGTTCTTCTATAATCTAAGGTAAAACTGAAAAAAATGGTAGTCTGCACAAAATCGACTTGGAACATAAAAGCCACCTTGCATTTGTTTGACATCTGAAATAACAGTTCGGCTGAAAAGTTTAGAACGTAGCACAGTAGAAATATTTTTTTTTGCAAAATTCATTTTTATTATTCAACATAGTTGCCTTCGAGGGCGATACAGCGATTATAGCGATCTTCCAACTTTTCGATACCATTTTTATAGTACTCTTTCGGTTTTGCCTCAAAATAGGCCTCAGTTTCATCATCGGTCTTAAATTTCTTGCCAGCGAGCATTCTCTTGAGGTCTCCAAACAGGAAAAAGTTGCTGGGGGCCAGATCTGGAGAATACGGTGGATGGGGAAGCAATTCGTAGCCCAATTCATTGAGTTTGACCATCGTTTTCATCGACTTGTGACACGGTGCATTGTCTTGGTGAAACAACACTTTTTTCTTCTTCAAATGAGACCGTTTCTTAGCGATTTCTTTCTTCAAATGATCCAATAACGCTATATAATAGCCGCTGTTCATCGTCTGTCCCTTCTGGAGATAGTCAATGAATATTATACCATGCGCATCCCAAAATACAGACGCCATCACTTTGCCAGCCGACTGTTGCGTCTTTCCACGCTTTGGATTCGGTTCGTCGCTCGCTATCCACTCAGCCGACTGCCGATTGGACTCTGGAGTGCAGTGACGGAGCCATGTTTCATCCATTTTCACATATCGACGCAAAAATTCGGGTTTATTGCGCTTGAACAGCTCCAAACACTGCTCAGAATCATCAACACGTTGTTGTTTTTGGTCCACAGTGAGCTAACGCGGCACCCACTTTGCACACAGCTTTCGCATGCCCAAATATTCATGCACGATATGTCCAACACGCTCTTTCGATATCTTCAGAGTCTCAGCTGTCGCGCTCAACTTCACTTTACGGTCATTTAAAAATATTTTGTGGATTTTTTTGATGTTTTCTGCCGTCACCACCTCTTTTGGGCGTCCACTGCGTTCTGCATCAACTGTGCTCGTACGACCAGTTCGAAATTGACGAAACCAATATTCCACAGTTGAAATAGCTGGAGCAGAGTCCGGATAACGTTTGTCAAACCATGCTTTGGTTTCCACTGTATTTTTTTTCATCAAAAAGCAATGCTTTATCAATACACGAAATTCGTCTTTATCCATTTTTTTTTCAATAACAAAAGTTGCTTCACTCAAAATGCTATATCTCACGAACCAATTGACCGATTGCTGTCAAATTTTGACAGGAATCATTTGAAGCATGGTGCTTTGTGATAGATTTTTGAAAGAGGCGCCATCTAGATGTCAAAGTTCTAAACTTTTTAGCCGAACTGTTAATGTACAATATTATTGAAAATTATTTCCTCTTGCACTATGACATTTTTATTCCGTTTTCTAAAAGTACACACATTTCATCTCTAAATAATAAATAAAAAGAAAAAAAAATATCCTTTCTATTTTTTACATTAACCAATAATCAAATAAATAAATAACAAATCAACTTTAATGGAATTATTGGTCTCTGAATGCATACAGTATTCCATGATTTTTGTACCATTAGAACTAATCGAATATGAAATTACCAATACAGAATACAAATCAAGGAAGGATATCTGAACACATATCGACGGTGGCAAATTTATCGCTAAGAGACACACGTATCCCTATTTGTAAGGTTTTTGAAAATTTGACAATTTTAGACAAAAGATTGACTAGATAGAATCAGGACTCTGCTATTTATGAAATCTAATGTGAACATGTCGTTAGTACCGTGTTCGATAAGATATTCATTGATGAAAAATTTTATGTATGTTGAATTTCCAATAATCCAACTAATAAATCGGGAATAATGCCATAATTTCGATTCATTCGAATTTCATCAACAATAATATCATAAACAAGGCTTTCTTTTTACTGCTCGTATTTCAATTTCAAAATCAAATACTTTATTTTATACTTCAATTTACATAAGAGTATATTGATATTATTATTGTATAATTTGTTTTTACGTCGATCATAATATTTTATGTTTTATTTTTATATGCCATAAAAGGATATTTGGTTTTTAATTTAATGCAGGGCATTTAAAGATAATTTGTTTTTACCTTTCCAAATAATATTAATAGTTTTTTTTTAAATTGATTTTTTAAAAATTCTTTCATTTATAAGATATTCTCCGCTATCGTACCAGGTAGAAATAGCCCTATTCGCCCAAAAAATCAATGGCCCATAACAAAAAAGAGGGCTTCGCGCAAATAAATCATCAACAGACTGTTGGGATATAGTCAACCGATTCACCATCTGGTCATCAACTTTAAGCCCAACGTAAAACCTTACACATTTCGAAATGAAAAACTGCATCCCACAAGGATCCTCTCTATCTACGATCCTATTCAATAGGCTCCCCTCTATCTACGATACAAAAAGTTTCGCGAATTTTGAATTTCCGCGGGTTATATATATTCGATTTTCGATTTTTTTGTGGCGTACTCATGTCTCTTACTTATGCTGGCAAGTTCGGCCATTTTGAATGTTCAGTTAATTTTTGACAGCTGCTTTGCTTGCACGTGTTTTGGCTTGGCTTCGATTTTTGCCCATTCCAAAAAATGGATCAAAGAATCTGTATCAAATTTTGTGTGAAAAAGAAAATTAATTGCATGAATACATTACAAATGTTGACTGTGGTGTATGGTGAAGCTACCATACACCACAGTCAACATTTGTAATGTATTCCATACACCACAGTCAACATTTGTAAAACATTTGTAATGTACCTTGGACCGAAGCAACGTTTATCGGTGGAAGCTGCCGCACCAGCCAAGACCGAAAAAAGTGCGCCAAGTTCGGTCGAATGTGAAAGTTTTGCTTACAGTTTTCTTCGATTACAGGATCGTGGTGAACCATAAGTTCTTGCCACAGGGTAGAACGGTCAATAAGGAATATTACCTGCAAGGTATGCGCGAAGCAATCCGCCAGAAACGCCCGGATTTGTGAAAGAACAAAAATTGGCTTTTGGCATTTTTGACCAAAAAGAACACACTAATAATGCCGCAGCCACCGTATTCCCCAGATCTGGCACCCTGTGACGTTTTCTTGTTCCCGAAACTGAAGAGCCCCATGGAAGGATGACGACGCTACGCTATGATTGAGAAGATAAAGACGGCATCGAAGGAGGAGCTGAACAAGATCATAAAAAAACCTTACCCTATTCCCTAAGTATATGTGTTAGTGTGTCAATAGCAGGGAAAAAGGCAGTCGAGGAAGCTTTAAACCGTTCCATTAGACTAGCCAGTGGAACACATCGGACATTTCCTGTGGAATCCATACTCGTAGAAACTGGTCGAAAACCTATATCTTTCTATCTTCAAAAAACCCGCCTAAATTTAATTTACAAGAAAATATGCCTTCCAAATTATCCCCTACCGAAATTTTGGGCACGGAAGCTCCTCAGAATCCGGATTGGACTTGCTTCTCTCAGTCATAACTTCCTTTTTTGCAATACCAATCATCCCTTATGCCAATCCTGTGACACCAATTTCACTATCATCCATATTCTATAGGAATGCCACATAATCAAGAATTACTTCGCGAGTAGGATTCCTCTCATTATGGAGCTCCTGGACCCAACAAATCCATTCCCTAATCTCCCTATTTAAATTTCTACAACATACTAATCTGCTTTATAAAATATAACAAAATTCTTAATATTCTATACTACTATGGCCTCACGGTCGTGGCACTATGAAGTGGCCCCTGGCACATGTCTAAGGGACCTTATAAATAACAACAATCTTACACATCAATGTGAGAGTTCGCCATTCCAAAAAATTGAATCATCTGACTAGGAAGAACTTGACTTGAAAGGAAGAGTAAAACAGGCCCATTCCTCAATGGTCTCCGGCAAAGAGACGCACTTTCGTGCGTTCATTGTAACCTGGCGCTGGAAAAACTAATTCCTGACTCATTAGCAAGCATGAGGGACACCATCTTTATCAATTCTGCCCAGCTTTTAGCATACGCCGGTCACATCGACTTTACGTATCGATCAGGAAAAGCTGTACGAAAGGTCTTTATCAAGACTGAACCGGCGGCAAAAAATCTTGGACTACACATAAATGAAAACAAAACAAAGCACAAAGCTGCTGCTGTACCAGACACTAATCCTGCCAGACTTAGTGTCGAAAATTTGGGTCCGCCGCGTAAACCATTGCAAAATCTTGTCCGCAATCGACAGGAGGAGCTTTTGAATTATTTTTGGACCTCTACAAGAGAATGGACGATTTCGGCATCTATTTAACGATGTGATCATGGAGCGTTACCATGACCGCTTAATTTTGGATCAAATTAATCCCAAGTAAGCTTGATACTTAATCCCTTGTTATATAGGGTTTTCCAATAAGAGTAATATGATTTCTAAGTGACGTTTCGGCCATTTGTAATATGTCATGATTTATTTTTTTTTTCATTGTATTTAGTAATGTTTACAATTTTATCATGGAGAGATATACGTAAGAACAACATTTATAAATTATTCAATTTTACGAGGGTCGTTCAATATGTCCTTAGAAAATCCAAAAAATTGCGCTTGTAGTGTCGGTAAAGATTTTTTTTTGTAAGTAACAGAAAAGCTGATAAAATTTCAGCTCGATCCATAGCGTAGGTCAATTTCTATCGTCGATTAAAGTTAACGACATTTATTTGTGCATAACAATGGAAAAAAGAGAGTTTAGGGCTGTCATCAAACATCTCCATTTGAAAGGCTTAACCCCGAAAGAAATCAAAGCCGAGTTGGATGCAGTTCATGCCACATCTGCAGCTGTGTTTGCGAAGGTTTAGAATTGGGTGAATGAATTTAAACGTGGCCGTTCATCCACAAAAGATGAACATCGTTCAGGACGCCCAGTTGAGGTGTCTACTCCTGAAATCATCGACAAAATCCACGATCTGATTTTGAACGATCGGCGAATTAAAGTGCGCGAATTAGTTGAGGCCACGGGCATATCACAAGGTACAGTCGCTTCAATTTTGCATGAAAAATTGTCTGTGAAAAAAATGTCGGTAAGATGGGTGCCGCGTTTGCTCTCAGAGGAGAATAAGCGCAATCTTGTAGTGGACTCTGAGGCTATGTTGGCACTGTTTCATCGCAATCCTGCCGAATTCCTTCGTCGATATGTCACTGTGGACGAAATCTGGATACACTACTACACTCCAAAAACGAAGAGACAGTCATCACAGTGGATTTTCAAGGGTGAACGGGCTCCGACTTGATTTAATGATCAAATAAGTTAATTTATTCAGACCTTAATTGTATCAATTGTACTTCACATTAAATAGAAAACATTTGAATTTCCTTAACAATCAGTGTTTTTTTCTGAAAAGAAATCATATCTTTCTTATTCAAAAACCCTATAGTAGTTCCCATGGGCAACTATACATCGGCGGTGGCATCGTACCTACTCTTCGTAGCAGTCCTAAAAAGCTTCAACTGGAATCTTCTCTAGTTTCTCAGATACACTTCTTCGGATGTTATCACTAGAATTAGGGTTTTTATTGACACAGACTTTGACCAAGTGTATTTAAGGCTGGGAAACCACTGAGTTTCTTTTTTCTGACTAAATCTCATGGAAAATATGGCTTTATCCTAGCATCAACAGGCTTTTTCTGACCCTATCAAGTATCTTTAACGTTAATCGATGATCTGTCCTCGCAAGAGTCCTTAATCGTTCCATCTTTTCATCAGTTTTCATTGTTGAAGGTCTACCTGAGCGAAGCACTACTTCTGGAACCTCTAAAAATAATTTATACCCACAGGCCACTTTTTCATAAGTAAAACTCGGCAATTCATCAAAGAAAATTTGATTGCATATCCTAGGAAGCACTTATATGTAAAATTTGTAACGGGGAAATCCACAATGTTGCTAGACTGCTCTCAGTGGTCTAAACAATGTTGCTAGACTGCATAACTTTTCTGACACAGGTTCTACACTCATTTTAAAATTAATTAAAATATTAATTAATATGTTTTATTTCTGTTTAAAATAAAAAGTTTTAATTCAAAATATTTAATGCTATCTTTTTGTATTTGTTATATTTGTACATACAATATATATTTATGGTCCTGTATTAAAAATTTCACCGTCACATGTTTTAGTATTAAAAATGTTTTTAAAGACTGAATATCTAAAAAGTTTATTAATTTTTTTTACTGAATTCTAACAATATTCATAAACTAACCACCCTTTTTTAAAAACTATACCAAAATAACCTACAATTTATTATTAATAATTTTCCAAAAATAAGAAAGAAAGTATTTTTTTCTTTCCATTTCTTTTAACTCGAAAAAAATATTTTTTTTTTATATAAAAAAAGTTTATTAATTTCTTTCAATTTGATTTTATATTGTACTTTTTATACAATATTATAATTATGATAAAAGCTGAAAATGAAAGCTCTTTTAATGAGGTAAAAAAGAATTTCAAAAACATTTTATAAAAATGTCGGTAGAAAATTCTATTTATTATTATTTCTATTATTAATAAGATATTCTTTTGAACATTTCATTACTAGGGTATATAATATGGAATTAATACAAAATTAATAAGTTTTCGGAATGGGCATCATTCATTTTGCATACACAATAAGCTCAAGTAAGAAAAATTGTTGCAAAATAAATTTTTCGGAGGCGTTTTAATTTTTAAAAACAAGTTAATGAAGAATTTTTAACGAGGAAAAATTTATCTTAATGAAAAATCATTATTTCATATAAACGGAAATAATATAAGAAGCTTAGAAATGCAGATAAAAAAACAGAATCTTATTGTATTAGAAATCTTATTTTTATACTGATTTATACGAAAATATACACTATTAAATGAAAAAAGGGACCCATTTTTTATATTTGTGTATGCGTATTTAATAATATTAGTAATAATAATAAAATTAATAGAAAAACCACTTTGCAAAATTGAAGTATTAATGTGAGAAAAAAACAATATAATAAATTAATTGATTTTCTCCATCGAAAATGCTTTATTTTTACAAGAATTCTATTTTATAAATGATGATTTTTTGAATGAGTTTACAAAATATTTAAGCGTAAATAAGATTTTTTCTTCGTATTGATTTTTACTATCATTCTATTCGAAAAGTATCTTCAAATAATCCATGAAATATTTTGTTCTTTATTTTATAGCTTACAGCTTTAAATTTAAGTACGTCTAATTAAATAAAAATAATATTATAATTGAAAAAAGAAGAATAATAAAATAGTTACGAGTATAGTAGTTTAATAGAATCAATGTTTATATCAGAACAATACTTAAGATAGGTGAGAAACCTTTTAGTCATTTTAATTTTTTTGATTAAAAATTAAATAGTCTAAAAACGAAGTTTTAAAAATGTTCCTGATTTTGAATTCCAAATTTTCATAACAAAAATATTCGTAATTTGGTTTCATAAAATATATTATATTTTTACAAAATAATTTATAATATTTGCTAACATAGAAAATTAAATATTTCGTATATAAAATTATTTTTATACTTTTAGCACAATGGAGTAAATTTGAATATTATTTACCAATATTTTAAAAATATTCATAATACTTTGAAGTTTTGCTATATTTTTTTAACCATAAACAAATACAAGTCTACTAATATTTTACCTTATGTCCTTAGATAAAATTTTCTTCTTTTATAATAAAGAGTGAAAAATGATTTCATATTGCATTAAAGGGCATTACTTAGGATATTTTCTAAATAAGAGATTAAGTTTAAACCCAGAAGAATCTGGGTTTAAACTTAATCTCTTATTTAGAAAGTCTAAAAAAAACTTGGTGCAAACACACTTTATCGATGATTACTTAGACTTTTTACTAAATTTAAATTTTCTAAAGGTTCTAGATTCGCTCACCGATTTTTTATACCTTAAAGCCTTGACAGTTATCGATGTACGAGATGAAGTAATAAGATTGACATCACTGAGATCAATCTGGCAATACTCCGAAGTGTCCCCTTCACATAGTTTGTACACCAGTTAATCCTAGATGTCCTGAATTTAATAATACAACATTATAATTTCTATATTATTCTAAGAAGAACAAGTAAAAAAAAAACTTCTAAAGTCTAGAGATCTACGTCAATATAAGGTTTGTCCAAAAAGTAGTAAGACTGATATCTCAGAGAACGATATGGGAACAGTGTAAACTTTGCTTCCACACACCTTATGGAGTCAGTTAGTCCTTACTAGATGCACAATACAAGTTTTAAACACGTCCGGTAACTACGCGATCCTATATACTATGCTAAGTAAAGTTGTATTTTCATAGTGTATTACGAAAAATAGAAGAGCGGAATTTTGAGCAAGAATATGTCATTCAAATTTGTATTAAGCTTGATGAATCTGTAAGTTTTAATAACCAAAAGGTGAAGAAGACACGTTTTTTCAGCAAAATAATTTTGCAGTCCTGAGAAGCAATAGAAAAAATAGAAGACACACATTGCTCAAGGAGACCTTCAACATTGAAAACTGATAAAAAGTTGAATAAGTGGGGATCTTGTGAGGTCAGACTGCCGAATTATAATGAAGCTCTCCAGCCCATGTGTAATATTTTTTTCCTAAAGGACGTAATTTTGTACTCTCGATAACATTTTTGAAAGGACGTATTTTTTGTACTCTCGATAATATTGTAAATGATTACAACTGAACAGCTGAGAACAAATTTAGTTGAAACCTTCCAGCACTGCTACGAAAAGTGCAATCAACGCCTCCGCTCGCTGATATATAGCTTCCCAACATTAACGTAAAAATTTTTAAAAAATGCTCATTACTTTTTTATTAAACCTCGTTAAAAAATATTTTTTAAATCATATACATGGTTATAAGGTGATAAATTTTAATAAAATGCGTAAAATAAATTATTTTATGCTCAAATAGTTCGGCCGAAATATTTACAAAATAGTTTCGTTTATACAAGGTGGGCCAACTTGGACTAATTGACGTAAAATACACTATAATTTTTTTTTAATTTTAATCTTCAATTGGAATTTATTCTTACATAAAAGTGTTCATTTAGTATTATGGGAAAAAACTTCATTTAAATGATCTGAATTTATTTGTTGACAAATACATATTATCCTTTATATAAGAGGTCTGTTCAAATCCCTTATATTTTGAATTTCCGCGGGTTACGTATGTTCGATTTTCGATTTTTGTGGCGTTATGTTGGTATTCATGTTTCTCACTTACGCCGACAAGTTCGGCCATTTTGAATGTTCAGTTAATTTTTGACAGCTGCTTTGCTTGCACGTGTTTTGGCTCGTCTTCGAATTTTGCCTACTCTAAAAAATGGATCAAAGGATCTGTATCGAATTTTGTGTGAAAAACAAAACTAATTGTGCGGACGCATTCCGAATGTTGACTGTGATCGAAATAACGTTTATCGGTGGTACAAAATGTACTCAGAGGGCCGAGAAGATGTGAACAACGAAAAGTGTGCCGGACGCCCGAACATATCAACAACAGACGAAAACATTGACGAAGTGAAGAAAATAGTATTGCCCAATCGTCAAATCACCGTTAGAGAAGTTGCTGAGGACATAAACATATTGATTGGTTTGGGCGTGAAATGGGTCGCCGCGAAATTCGTACCAAAATTGCTTAATTTCGAGCAAAAACAGCATCGCATTAACATTGCTAAGGAGCTGTTGGGCTCTGTCCACGAGGACCCAAATTTGCTCCAGAGGGTCATAACTGGTGACAAATCTTGGGTTTATGGTTATGACGGGGAAACCAAAGTTCAATCGTCCCAATGGAAGCTGCCGCACGATCCAAGACGGAAAAAAGTGCGCCAAGTTCAGTCGAATGTTAAGGTTTTGCTTACAGTTTTCTTCGATTGCAGCCGCATGGTCAATCATGAGTTCTTGCCACAGGTAGACCCTGCAAGTTATGCGAAAGTTGCGCGCCGCAATATGCCAGGAACGCCTGGATTTGTGGAAGAACAAAAATTGGCTTTTGCACCATGATAACGCCCCTGCTCACGCATCGTTGCTTGTGCGTGAATTATTTGCCAAAAACAACACACTAATAATGCTGCAGCCACCATATTCCCTAGATCTGGGCCCTGTGACTTTTTCTTGTTCCCGAAACTGAAGAGCCCCATGAAAGGACGACGCTACGCTATGATTGAGGAGATGGCATCAAAGGAGGAGCTGAACAAGATCACAAAAAATTATTTTTTGGAGTGCTTCGAGGATTGGAAGAAACGTTGGCACAAGAGTATAATATCTAGTGGGGACTACTTTGAAGGGGACAAAATAAATATTCATGAATAAATAAATAATTTTTGAAAAAACGCAAAATTCACGATACTTTTTCAACAGACCTTGTATATTTGAAAAATAACTTTTTTTTAAATGATCTCCATTTAGTTGTTGACAAATTTGATCTTTTATATATTGGTGTACGTGTATGCAAAAGTTATGACCGTTTTTTAGGATCTTAGGTAAAAAAAATTGTTTCTTCAGAAATGATGAATAGTATCTTCTTTTAAATGATTCCATTGTATAAAGGATGCTTTCCCTCTACTTTCTATTCAGTTTTAGCCTGGCCAGAGTACAGTGAAGAGCCCTTGTATTTTTTCAAAATGTCGGTCGATAAAGTGCATTTACGTCATTGTTTACTTTATGAATTCCGTAAAGACAATACAGCGAGTGTAGCAACCAAAAACATTTGCGAAGTGTATAGAGCAGATGTCATCAAAGTTCGACAGATACGAAGATGGTTTACGAAATTCTGATCTGGGGATTTTTCACTAATTGATAAACCACGTACCGGGCGGCCATTGAAGTCTGATGACGACAAGTTAAAAGTCATAATTGACACCAATCCACGTCTAACCACCAGTGAGATCGCGTCGATGATGGGAGTCAACCAGACAACCGTATTAAGACATTTGAAGCGTATGGGAATGGTTTCGTGGTACGACGTTTGGATACCTCATCAATTGTCCGCTGCCAATTTATTGGATCGTGTTTCAACGTGCGTTGCTTTGAGTGCGAGACAAAAACATGAACCTTTTTTGCATGTAAAAAACGGTTATAAATTTTGCATACACCCAATATAAAAGACATTTTACTTGTTTGCAACGATTTGGAAGCCAAATGAATATTTTGCCTAAACTGCTGAATTGTTCATGTAAATGCGTTTCTTTAAATAGTCCCACAAAAATAATACAGTCGCTGTGTTAAATCGTAGGAATGGCAAAGTCAAGCGAAATCTGAATTTTTTAAAATAATTCGATCCCCAAAAAGTTCTCAAAAAATCTTTTTTGTTATGGTCTGTAGCGGCATCCTGCTGGAACCACATATCAGGGTAGCTCAAAATTCTCTACCAAGTACCGATTTATCATTGATGTTCATCATCATCCATGAACAAATATAGACAAATAACCTTATTCGTCATAATTTCATACCAAATAGTGCATCAAAGAAGGTGTAATCTACTCTACAATGATCCATACCCTTAATTTGACAATTCAAATTTATAATTTTTTTAATCCCATTGAATCTTATATGGAAATATCTTCAGATCAGGTTACAAAATCTTTCTTAGCTATGCTCTAAAAATATCCAAATGAGAAGCATGTAGATATGTATCATCGTTGACACAGCTTATACTGCTCCTTGCATTGTAATAATAGACAATCGGTTTTTTCAATGATTTCTATTCATTCTTAGATAAAATTCTAAAAATTTTTTATAATCTGCAAAAAAAACCTTAACAATTAAATAAATTAAAAGCGCAACAGTTACAAAATTTTTAAAAATAATCAATCCAACTTAGCCCACACTGCATGAGAATCAATTTCAAGATACTTTAACTTCCTTAATTTGTAGATATGAAAAATACAAAATATTTCCAAAAAAAAACTGAAATGAACTATTCCAAATATAGACTATCACAATTTCATAATAACAGATGATTAAATTGACATCTACTATCATTGGTTGGCTCATAAATGACATCGATTAGATATAATAGTCCCTGGCAAATACTACACTGAAGTACAATACTTCTGATTAAAATGGCAAACTTGAAAGATTAAGCTTGTTAGTCACGAAATTAATTCTGTTAAATGTAGTGGATAATAATCCACAAAGAGGAAATGGAATTCAATGTGAATGGAACAAACAACCGCATAAACATATGTGTGGAAATATTATTGAATAATTAGTCAAGACCAATTTTCGGCAAAACACAATATCAGAATAAGGATATACGGTACATAAAAGGTTTCGAATGCTTGAGTTTCTAAAGAATAGAAAATTAGAAGTTTACCCATTAGGTAAGTAGAGCTAAATTGAAAGGACTTCCTTATAGGTAATAGTATCAACTAGGATGTTCACCACCATGAATAACTATCACAATGGAAATTAGGAAGTTTGAAAGCAATTGTTTTATAAAATCATCCATACTACAATAAAATACAAATTTATTAAAAGGAATATTGCCAAATACTGAATAGCTTAATGGTATGTGGATTAGTTTAAGTAACTAGAACATAGAAAAAAGGCACTTATTTCACCTTTGGCTAGCCACTGAGAAAAGCGAAATTATTGTTTAATAATAATTTTTATCTAAATTTTTTTATTGTTCTTCTAAAATTTTAGGCAGTTTTAATATACTATAAATAATAGGTGGAGTTTTAAGACAAAAAAAAATAATTTAAGACGCAATTAGGCAGGTTTGCGAGTAGTATACAAACGCATTCGATTTATGGTGCCTACACATATAATCAATATTTTTGCATTAATAGTATAACTTAAAATTATAACAATAATATAAATGGTAAATATTATTTCTTATTAATAACTGAGCTTTTGTATTTTCACAAGTTGGACTACTTATTCCAGTTTTCTACTGGAAATTCCTACTGAAAATTTCTAAAGACAATTTCTACTGAAAATTTCTACTGGAAATTTCGACTAAAAATTTCTAAGGAAAATTTTTACTGAAAATTTCTAAGGAAAATTTCTACTGAAAATTTCTACTGAAAATTCCTACTGAAAATTTCTAAGAAAAATTTCTACTGATAATATCTACTGGAAATTTCTACTGCAAATTAATACTAAAAATTTTTAAAGAAAATTCCTACCGAAAATTTCTAAGGAAAATTTCTACTGATAATATCTACTGAAAATTCCTACTAAAAATTCTTACTGAAAATTTCTACTGGAAATTTCTTCTGAAAATTCCTACAGAAAATTCCTATGAAAATTCCTACTGAAAATTCCTACTAAAAATTTCTACTGGAAATTCCCACTAAAAATTTCTACAGAAAATTCCTACTGAAAATTTCTAAGGAAAATTTCTACTGATAATATCTACTGGAAATTTCTACTGCAAATTAATACTAAAAATGTTTAAAGAAAATTCCTACCGAAAATTTCTAAGGAAAATTTCTACTGATAATATCTACTGGAAATTTCTACTGCAAATTAATACTAAAAATGTTTAAAGAAAATTCCTACCGAAAATATCTAAGGAAAATTTCTACTGATAATATCTACTGGAAATTTCTACTGCAAATTAATACTAAAAATGTTTAAAGAAAATTCCTACCGAAAATTTCTAAGGAAAATTTCTACTGATAATATCTACTGGAAATTTCTACTGCAAATTAATACTAAAAATTTTTAAAGAAAATTCCTACCGAAAATTTCTAAGGAAAATTTCTACTGATAATATCTACTGGAAATTCCTACTAAAAATTCTTACTGAAAATTTCTACTGGAAATTTCTTCTGAAAATTCCTACAGAAAATTCCTATGAAAATTCCTACTGAAAATTCCTACTAAAAATTTCTACTGGAAATTCCCACTAAAAATTTCTACAGAAAATTCCTACTGAAAATTTCTAAGGAAAATTTCTACTGATAATATCTACTGGAAATTTCTACTGCAAATTAATACTAAAAATTTTTAAAGAAAATTCCTACCGAAAATTTCGACTGAAAATTCTTACTAAAAATTTCTACTGGAAATTCGCACTAAAAATTTCTAAGGAAAATTCATCCTGAAAATTCCTATTGAAAATTCCTACTGAAAATTTCTACTGGAAATTTCTACTAAAAATTTCTAAGAAAAATTCCTACTGAAAATTACTATTAAAAATTCCTACTGGAAATTTCTACTAAAAATTTCTAAGTAAAATTCCTACTAAAAATTTCTACTGGAAATTCCTACTAAAAATTTCTAAGGAAAATTCCTACTGATAATATCTACTGAAAATTTATTTAACGGTGTAAATAAATGTAACCCCTAAAATTAACATTTTTATAATATAAATATTTGTAAATATAATATTTATTTGAAATAAAAAATGCCATGTTATATTATAAATTATTTATAATAATAAAGAAAATGTGAAAATTGTGAAAAATTTTAACCGCCGTAGCCATTTTTCGCATTTTAAGAGGAGATTATGGTCATTAAAGATGAGGCTCATTTCTCAATTTTGAGATACGGTCATGAGCAAAATTATAGTTTTAGGGCTCTGTTAATCTATAAATGACTGATTTCAAATGCACAAGCCTTTTTTTATTTTTGGGTCCAAATTGGCAATTTCTGTTCGAATATTCTGCTTTAGTTCCCGAATGTTTTGTGGTTTATTCACGTAAACTTGTTCCTTTAAAAAAAACCACACAAAAAAAAATCAGGGGCTTTCAAATCTGCGTTATTCAGAACTGCTGGACGTAAAAAAATTCTAACATGTTCGGGTTAACCGCCCCAGAAATGATTTGTGGACGCTCACACCCATCTTCGAAAAAATATTGACCAATAACTCTATCGAACATAATTCCATACCAAAAAGTGCATCTAAGAGGGTTTGACTGACGCTGATGCACCACTCTCGGATTCTCCATAAACAAGACAAATAAATTCTGTTAATTGGCATATCCTTTTAAATTAAAATGTACTTCGCGGAATGAGATTGTTCAAAAACTTGGCATTATCTGTCGCAAGCTCAATGTTTCTTGTGGCACATTGTAGCCATTGTGCTGCAATAATTCTTGAGCCAATTGAATTTTGTATGAAAACACCCTCAAATCAGATTACAAAATGATTTTGGAATCTGATTTGAGGGCGATATTCTGGAGATGCCCAATTAAGTAACACGTCGACGAGTTGATACAGATCGATCATCATTGCCACTTTCGCGTACAGCGTGGCTTATTAAATACTGCACCACAACCCCTCAAAATGGGTTATTAAGTTTCTTATCCTGCACTGGAAACTGTAACAGTATTAAAATGCTGACGAAATTTTCTTTGTGTTGTAAAAATAGATTGCCCGAAAGAAAAATAAAATTCAACAAATTTGATACGTTTTTGTTCTGAGCACGAAGATATAAGGTGTAGTAAAAACAAATCCATTATTTTTGCATAAAATTGAAGGTTTTATTTAGCATAGATAGAATGATACGATTAAGGTCAAATATTCACCGTTTTGTTTGATAACTTGTTACCATTTTGGAGGTAATTTCATAATCCCTCTCTCATAGAAACCCTCGTCCCTATTGGCAAAAAACTGGGACAGTCGATTTTCACAATCTTCTCTTGAGGCGAATTTTTCACCTGCAAAATCATTCGTCATAGGCAGGAAGAGGTGGTAATCACTTGGTGCTAGGTCCGGACTATAAGGTGGATGCATAAGAACATCCCAACCAAGGTCCCAGAACGTCTGACTGGTCACTATCGATGTATGCGGCCTGGCGTTGTCCTGATGGAACACAATTCCTCTCCTATTGGCCAAAGCTAGCCGCTTCTGGATGATTGCTTCTTTCAGACGGTCCAATTGTTGACAGTATTGGTCCGAATTAAGAGTTCGGCCGTAGGGGAGCAGCTCATAGTAGATGATTCCCTGCCAGCCCCACCAAACACACAGCAAAACCTTCCTGGCTGTCAATTCTGGCTTGACTACAGTTTGCGCCGGGTGACCGCGATTTGACCACGACCGTTGTCGCTTGACGTTGTCGTAAGTGACCCACTTTTCATCTCCAGTAACCATTCGCTTCAGAAATGGATCGATATTGGTGCGATTCAGCAGCGATTCTCAGATGGAAATTCGGTCCATGAGGTTTTTTTGCGATAACTCGCGTGGCACCCATACATCGAGCTTCTTTTTGTATCCAGCCTTATTTAAGTGGTTCCAAACGGTTTTTTGTGCAATGTTTAGCTCCTGGGCAATCGAAACAGTACTTACGTGACGGTCGGACTCGACGATTTCCATTATTTTATCGACATTTTCGACAATTGGCCTTCCAGAGCGTGGTGCATCTTTGACATCAAAATTACCGGAACGGAATCGACGAAACCAAAATTGCGCATGATTGACAGTATCAGGACCATAAACATTGTTCACATTTTCAACTGCCAGGCTAGCGTTTTCGCCTTTATCGAAGAAAAACTGTAAAATATGGCGTGTTTACTCTTTGTTGGTGTCCATCTTTGACGCGTGCTTAAAAAATACTGAATCAAGTAATCACAAAACTGTATGAAAAATTTTTTTAGTACGAAATCTTATCTTTCTAACGTCATCTAGTGCAACCCGATCGCACTTTTAAAATGGGAGATACAGACTCCTAAAGCCATCTATTGGCAAAATAATGGATTACTTTTTACTACAACTTATATTATAAAATTTTATAAATTGTTTTATAATATGCATAAAAAAAAAAGAAAAAAAAATTTCAAAAATAAAAAAGTTATATGCGTTTTATATCTGTAAGTCCAAATTGGCTCATTCCTGTATAAAGTAACTATTGGTCGGGTATTAATTTTAATTATTAATTTTTATTAATTATTTGTCAACAAAAAAATATCTATTGATAAATGGCCAAATTAAGGGCTAAAATATAGAAAAAAGTCATAAAAAATTACATCAGAAGGATCGAGTGCTGCAAAAAGTATAATAATAAATATTTTAATAATGTTATATATTATTTATAATAACAAAATATAGAATCTGAATTTAAAATGAATTTTACCAAGCACTACTTTCCATAATACAAAATGAAAAACAAATCATTTGTGTACTTTTAGCTTAAATAATTTTACTAATAGAAAAAGAGATCCTTAGAAAAATTCTTATTATTAAAATATAGGGAAAATATCATATTCTTATTTTCTATAATATTGAGTCTACAAAACATTCAAATGAATATTACAACAAATCCTTTTAACAAAGGATATTCAAAAACTAAATCGCCCAATAGGGGATGGACGAAAACATATATCTGAACTTTAATAGTCATTAGAGTTAATTCCACTGAAGATATTGTAAGCATTGATGGAGAAAAGAAATGGAATGAAAATTAACAAATAAATAGAAATATATCAAAATTAATTTATCACAACCAAAGTAATAATGGTCTCAAATGTGTATCAGCAAATAGCTTTATACAAATGGCTATACATTAATGATTCCAGATAAAATAGGAATGCAAGAGAACTGTTTTCTAGTTCATTAATTCCAGAGCAGTATCCTTATATACATAATAGATCAATATATTGTAGTACTTTTACAATAAATAAAATTTGAACATAACTTTTACAGTCGAATGATTTATAACGAAGGTTAAGTATGTCAAGTTTTTTCTATAGATTTCTTAGCATATTTCTGATCCTTTTGGCTATTCTTGAATTTATATGTTAAATATTCGTAAAAATCATATCATATAAAGTGTGGTTTTTTTTATAAATCAGTGAAAAGTAAATAATACAACAATATTTATTCATAAAAGAGTTTTGTATTTTCTTAGAAGTACTACATAATTGTAAAGATTCTTGTGCTCCTTCAAAAAACAAAAAAAAAACTCCTTTCTGACAGTAGAAAAAGAAATCTTAAAGAAAAAGAAAATTTCTACAAGAAAGATGTTAACATGTTGCCTTATGTTAATAATAATAATAATAATATGCTGAAAATATCAGATTTTGACCAAAAGTCAATTTGTTCATTGAAATTTTATTTATGACCATATTCGTACTCAATGTTACTTTGAGCGAAATTTATTACAATACAAAAAAATTCTATTTAAATAAAATATGCTAAATTGTTGTTATGGAAATATGTCCAAAAAATCTTTATTATATTTTCATGAAATTCAAATATATGATAATATTATGAATTAAAATAAATCAAACTCTTTCATATTACCATAGTTAGAATCTTTTCAAATTTGTTGAATAATATAATCTCATACCAATTTTCATATATAATAAATAAAATAATAAAAACAATAAATACTGTAAAATATTAATTAAGTTAATTTTTTTTAATGAAATTTTACAAAAGTGAAAAAATTTCTTATTTAACTATTGTAATTAAAAAGAATTCAAATTAATAAGTTCGAAACATTTAATATAAAATTTTCAAAAGTATAGCGAAAAAACACCTTCGCTTGTTTATATATTGAAGAAAATAAGAAATATCCCGGAAGCTCTAAGAAAAATAAAATTACAAAAGAAATTTCTCTAGAATTCGGTTTAAAAATATATTTTATAAGTTTACCAGTCAATATATTAATAAAAATATGAAATTCCTTCGATTGCTTGTGAATTCTTACAAATTTGAGAATCTATAAGGAAAGAATGGAATTTTATTTATTTATGTTTATAGCAAATACAAATAAGATTTTCACTAGGACAATTCATAAAAATTCTTGTACAAATATATCTTTTTAAATAAAGAGAAAAATCTTTAGTGAAATGCTTCAAATTCTTTATTTATATCCCTCTCAATCGTAATACACACCTTCTATACTGACAATATCTTTGTGTTGGTGGTGGAACCATTGCCATAGAAAATACTCAATCAAATTGGTGAGGTTATTTATATTATAAGATAATCTTTAAAAAATGGAAACATTATCCCTTTTCTGCTTTCACCGTATGACGCAAAAGAAACTGTGATCTATGAACAAACGCGTCTGGGCCTAAGCCTATTCATAAGACAGGCCTAGGTAGCTAACGACCTACAAAATGGAACGTTGCTCTATTCTGTCACTTTATGGGAGATAAGAGCAACGTTTTATTAGAGAAAGAGAGTCGAACAAGCTGTAAGCCTGCATAGAACCAATTTGGTAAGTCCCTGTGTTTCAGAAACAAAATGGTGGAAAGCCTGTTAGATGCCTCCAATAATCGTCTTTACAAAAAAAGATTGCCCTCAAAAATAGTTGTTTAAAAAAAATAATCGCAATATCAACTCAAAAATAAATTTACCCCCTTTTTTCCTAATGATCACTAAATTAAAACTAGATCGATTCACTCTTTTACTTAATTTCCAAACCTTCCTCCTGTACCTGGACTGAAAACCGTAGCTTTGAGTGTGTCTACGTTACTCAGAAAGAACAAACAGGCAGGAACCGATCCACTATATACAGGAAAATGAACTACCTTTGTGGCTCATTTGTTGACACAGTTCTTAGCTATCCTTGTGGCGTTCAACTTACCTTTTCCCAATGAATATTTATTAATCCAGAATAAATTTTTGAATAGGATTCCTTCTGTTTTAAACCTCCTTGATCCAAAAATTCACTACCCCAATCATATTTTAATTTCTAAAATAAACTTAGATTCTCCATAAAATTTTACCAAGTCCTAAATACTCTCTCAAGCTAATGTGATCAGTTTCATTAGGGAAATTGGCAATGCCAATCACACGAAACATCAAGTCACCAAAGGTCCTGAAATTTACAGATTTTATGGCTTTTGGCACTTATTTCAGAGCCCTTTTTTACAAACAAATAAAAAAACAGAGTATGTTGCTTCACAGTCCGATACCAATTGTGGAGTTATGCTGCACATTGCATAAATAATAAATAATAATGTGGCTGCGGCATTATTAGTGTGTGGTTTTTGGCTAAAAATGGCAAAAGCCAATTTTTGTTCTTCCACAAATCCGGGCGTTTCTGGCGGATTGCTAAGCGCAACTTGCGCATAACTTGCAGATAATATTCCTTATTGACTGTTCTATCCTGTGGCAAGAACTCATGATGTACCACGCCCCTGCAATCAGTGACTTCATCGATGTTTTCGTCTGTTGTTGATGTGCTCGGGCGTCCGGCACGCTTTTTGTCGTTCACATCTTCTCGGCCCTTTGAGAACATTTTGTACCACCGATAAACGTTGCTTCGGTCCAGGGTAGCTTCATTATACTCGTATGTCACTGTCAACATTAAAAACCTGCCAGAGTACAATGTTACAGAAGCCAGGCAATTTTTTTCTATGCGTAACAATGTACTGTGTTTTACTGGAATTGTTGTACTCACTTTTGAGGCATACGATATTTTGGCAAAGGTAAATATTTTTTATAATAAAATATCCAATCTAATGAGATGCAAAAATACCAGCTACTGGGACACACCATAAAACATTGTAAATCGTCCTAGGTCTGTGGGAAACGCTGTGTTTCCCCAGATGCAGATCATCCTTGCTCTTGCAGTTATTATATGAACTGCAATGATCAGACGTGTCAAAAGATGAACAATACCTCTGGAGAGAGGTATTGTTCATCTTTTGCGTAGATGAAAATGGATCTCAAAATTATAATGACAAGTCCCACTGAGATTTTCTGAACAATGTCCGGTCAGTCTGCGGTTAAAGAACATGCCAGATTTCCATAGACACTACGCTAGAAAATTACTCACTCCATATCCATTCCCTCCTAACACCAAATCCACTCTTCTCCTCTTCCCTATACTTCCTTATCAACATCCTCCACTTCCACCCACATAACACCAGTCGCACAAGCTAAACCATCTACATCTGTTCGTAGCAATCAACAAAAATCTCCTAAAAAAAACAAGTACCTTCACCATCCTCTCCAAAACTTCCCCTTAAAAAAACTAATGCAAAAAGATCCACCCACTCATTTACTTATTCAACAAACCAAACCCCATTCCGCCCCCCCCCCCCTCCCATAACCGGATAGGAAGCCTTGGTTGGGAGCGGAGTTAAAGGTTCTAACGAAATTATGAAGTCACAAAAAGGAAACTTTTCCTTATATTGTTGGATGGATTGGGTGATTCCGCACTTCTGTTCACAGAACCCTTTGTCGATGACCATACAGCATCCTTTGCTGTCATCCAGCTTGTTGGCAGTGATCAACGCGATATAAAGCGTGGAATCTTCACCTAATAGAAGTTCCCCTTTCTATGACGAACTGTGGGCAGTTGAGTTTGCAATTAATCTCTCCAAACATTACAGCATAAATATTTTTACCGACAGTCTCGCAACTTTGGAGACCATTATGTGGACCATCAAATGATCCGGTGCTTAGCGAAATTCGTCATAGTCTAGTAAATAATAGAATCGTCGAATTGTGTTGGGTTCCTGGTCACGCTGGTGTCCTCGGAAATAAGCTGGCTGACCCTCCGTCCTGTTCGTAATAAAATACTAAACTTGTCGTATTTGCTTACCAAATACGACAATGGTCGGACTAGTATATTTGTCTACACTGCCATGCGTAGACAAATATACTAGTCCGAAAGTGGAAGATTTCTTTCCACACATTGGCCTAACATCAGAAAACCAGTCTACTATATAAATAAGCATTCTAAAATTCGGAGCAAAAAAACTTCTCAGAATTCAAATTGGCCATACCGCACTTACCCATAATTTCCTCTTCGATAACAAACCTCATCGTTCATTCCTGTGACATTACCATTCCCCATATTTTAAATGAATTTCAGTTTATTCGGAATTTCATTTTGAATAGTAGTCCTTCTATTATGGAGCTCCTAGATCCAACAACTCCATTCCCCTAAGTATTCTCTTTAATTTTCTAAAGAAAACTAACTTTCTCCACTGAATTTAATAACGTGTAATTGCTCCCTCCAACTAATGTTCGACCAGTTTCATTGGTGAAGCTGGCAATACCAACCCACAACACCGAACATGATTACGCCAAATAGCCTCATGATCGTGACACTATAAAATTGGCCCCTGGCGCTTATCAGAGAGACTTTGAAGAAAAAAAGAGCATGTTGCTGCAACATGTTGCTGAGTTATATCGTGTAATTTGTCAGTTTCTCGATAATCTGTTCCCATTGATTTAAATTTTTTTGATTTTATTATTTTAATTTTTTAGCTATTAATTATATTTTTAATTATTAAGAAAAATATTGAAAAATAGTACGCAAAACCATTATTATTATGAGAGTTCGTATTTTTTTTAAAGTGTAAAATCCAAACATACAAGCTAACAAAGACCATTATAATAAAATATTATCTAATTATTTCATTTTTTTTAAATTTTTTATTATAAAAAATTACAATATTAAAATGAAAAGCTTTGGATAATTAACTATTTTAAATTGGCAATTATTTCAAAATTGAGTTTTAAAAGAAAATTTCAAATAAATTTTATGCTAAAATGGCTATTCATATTTATTCAAGTTAACTGACCACAAAATGAATTTTTTTTAATAAACAAATGTACACACACACATATATACGTACTTGTATAAATAAATATAGTTGAATGAATTGTAGAAATAAAAGCATAATCTTGGGAATTGGAATACTGAACTTGATCCTCATAAATAAGAACCATTCAGTCGGGTAGTGAAAAATGAAAGTTTGCAGTATTCGAAATAAATCATTTACGAGTTCAAGGATAGACGATATTTTGGATACAACACACATATGCATATATATATATATATATATATATAGGGGAACAATTGGATCCTTGTAGATATTATAAACGCGTTGTGGCAATTACAAAATATTTCCGAATTAATTTTGATGACGAATGAATTCATTTGTCAAAAAATATGATTTACTCAAGATTGAACAGGAATTTTTTTTCAGATGAAATTGGATTTATTTTCTTTTTACATCATTTTGAGCGATTCTTATTGTAACGCAGTTGGTTTTATTACATATCATTTGATGGATAAATTTCATAAAAAGTATTTCTTATAAAATGTGCTTCTTTCTCTGGGTGCAATCATGTGGTGCGATATAAAAAAATATAAGAAATCATAAATCAAAAATAAATATACACTTTTTCGATGTACAATACAATTGATGGCGATATTTACTTTATATAGGATTCAGTAAAATGTATCGGTACTGTTTGTTTGGAGGTTTTGTTGGACATGATGGATTAGTACGTTTAATGGTGGCATATTCTTTTGACATGAATTCAATTTATATAAATTCAACCCCTTCAAAATATACGACTCCTATCTATTTATGTGCATATATAAGTGATTATTATTATTATCCTTCTAGAGCTCGAGTTAAGGCAATCATATTATCGAAATGGAAGTGTAAAACTACCCATCAGTTGTGATAAAGATCGTAATTAACATATCAACTATCGTATATATTCGGCTATTATGATACTTATCCTTCATTTCACATTTTTCAATATTGAATTTGAAAAATGAATACATTCAACTCTGCTTGGTAAGCTTTTATTAGCCTAACAGAAAAGGAAAATGGAGATAGATTATGGGTAATAAATTTTTTAGCAGGTATTTTTCATGAAAAAATTGCTATAATTTAAAAGTCAAAAGAAGTATAAAATTTTTATTTAACATTAAATTTATTTGAGGAGTCTACGAAAAAAAGAAAAAAAATTCTTTTTATTCAAATCAGATAGAATTTTTTTGCAAAAACTTAGTTTTCAATATATTTAAAAATACTAAGGGTATTTTTTAAAAAACCAAAAATTTTTTCATACATTTTTTTTTCTATATGCTTAAATGGTTCTTTTATTAGTTTAATTTTTATCAATCATATTTTGTAATTTTTTATAACATTATTGCTATTATCGTAGGAAAAGGAATATCAACATCTAGTCAAATATACTATCAGCCCCATAGTATTTGAACAATATAAATTTATGGAAGTTTTTATAAATACAAGATATTTTAAGGTATGATAGAAAGTAAGGAGACTAGCATCACTGAGAGTAATCTGGCAACACTCAGAAAGGCCTTAAACTTCGGGAACTGATGAAAATATGGCACCATTGAGAACCAATTAGTATTGAAACTCCTTTGCAGGCTCAGAAAAGGGGTTTGTCTTGATGGCTCCACTATGACAAAGTCTTCCAAAACGTTGCATAATTATCTATTAAATTCTAAGCTAAAAAATTATTATTTACAGGGTGTTTTTTTATGTTCCAGATCGATTTTGTTTGGCCGCCATTTTGGTTTGGATGACATTTACCTGTTAGCATTTGACAGTTGTAGAGAATGATTGATAATAATTTATTATGGAGTATCTAGCGATGCAACAACATGTTCAAATTATTAAAACATTTTATTTAAATAATTGTTCAATTGTAAATACATGGAGAAAATTACGTGACTTTTTTGTGGTTAATGATATGCCGAGCAAGTTAAGCATTCAGCATGTAATGAATAATTTTGAAAATAATACAAAATTTATTCTTTATTGATAAAGTCTTCACTTTATCTTCCAGTGTAATTTTTGACACTGGAAGATAAAGTGAAAACTAGGCGACAATTAATCCACCGTATACCTGACGAAATTTTGCTAAAAAAATCATTATGAGCGACTAAGCACACTATGACTTGGTTGGCCTTACTAATAAACAGAACAGTCACTATTGGGGCACTAAAAACCCTCAACTGATACACAAAAGACCACTACAGCCTCGTAGACTGTATGGGGTGACTTATGGGCCATATTTCCTTTCAGGATGCTGGAGGCATTACTGTAACAGTTATTGGCGACCGCTATTGGGACATGTTGGAAAACTCTCTTCTGACCGAATTGGATCAATTAAGCTTACAGAACATGTGCTTCCAACAAGACAGTGCCACATCATACACAGCTCGTGCTACGATGAAAATTTTGAGGAAAAATTTTCCCGTCCGAATGTGGTTATATCGACTGGCTCCTACGATCCCCTGATTTAAACCCTACCAATTTTTGCATTTTAAGATACTTAAAGGAAAAGATATACGAGGTCTCCTTAAAAAAGTATCGCGAATTTTGAATTTTCGCGGGTTACGGATATTAGATTTTCGTTTTTTGTGGCGTCATGTTGGTACTCATGTCTCTTACTTATGCTGATAAGTTCGGCCATTTTTAATGTTCAGTTAATTTTTGACAGCTGCTTTGTTTGCACGTGTTTTGGCTCGTCTTCAATTTTTACCCAATTTCGACCAATAACAGCACCGCATTAACATAGCTAAGGAGCAGTTGGACTCTGGTAACGATACATGGGTTTATGGTTATGACGTGGAAACCAAAGCTCAATCATTCCAATGGAAGCTGCCGCACGAGCCAAGACCGAAAAAAGCCCGTCAAGTTCGGTTGAATGTAAAGGTTTTGCTTACAATTTTCTTCGATTGCAGGGACGTGGTGCATCATAAGTTCTTGCCACAGGGTAGAACCGTTAATAAGGAATATTACCTGCAAGTTATGCGCAAGTTGCGTGAAGAATTGGCTTTTGCACCATGATAATGCCTGTGCTCACGCATCGTTGCTTGTGCGTGAATTTTGGGCCAAAAACAACACAATAATAATGCCGCAGCCACCGTATTCCCCAGATATGGCCCCCTGTGAATTTTTCTTGTCCCCGAAACAGATTCTTTGATCCATTTTTTGGAATGGGCAAAAATCGAAGACAAGCCAAAATACGTGCAAGCAAAGCAGCTGTCAAAAATTAACTGAATATTCAAAATGGCCGAACTTGTCGGCATAAGTGAGAGACATGAGTACCAACATAACGCCAGAAAAAATCGAATATACGTAACCCGAGGAAATTCAAAATTCGCGATACTTTTCGAACAGACTTCGTATAATGTTTAAAGACCATATAATCAAACACTAAAATAAAAATTATAAAATTATATTCCATTTAAAACTTACATTTAATCAAAACAAAAAAAAAAATTTTTGATTTTAAAATGGTACACGATTTTTTCCAAAATTATATTCTACCTTTTATAAATGTTCAAATTAAAAAGAAAATCCATATTCATTGGTAATTTTACTCACATATCATATACTTTTTATACCAAATATTTAATTTGTTTAATTTCAATAAATCATTTCCGTGAAAAAATTCAATTTCTTTTGCCATATTTTATTTTCTATTAAAGTATCAAGATAAGAAAACTTATTTTTCGACAGTAAATAACAAACAAATATTCGTTTAAATTAGAATAATACAAAATTCAAATAGAAAATATATTCTACAATAAAATATAAAACAAAAAATAAATATTCAATTTTTAAGGGTAAATATTTTCTATTTATTCCCTTAGAGAAATATTTAACGAATTATTACTAAAAAGGTAAACATTTCTTATACACGTATGAGCATACACTATCGATTTGCTTACGATAGAAAAACAAATAAATTTTTTATCAAATGTAATAAAATTTCATATTTTTTATATCAGATCCTATATCAATATTATTTTGGTTCGTTTGAATTTTGTTTTTTTTTGTTTTTTTCTTTTTAACACTGGAGTTATTTAATATAAAGTTTTTTTTTCTTAGAAAATATCCTTATCGGTAGTATGTGTATACTAAAAATACTAATCCTTGTACTATTGAGCAATAATTAATACTATTGTTAACAAGTAAAAAAGCATTATTCACAATACTGAATTTACACATATTTCGAACCATGATTAATTATATTAACGGCTTCGAAGCATTCTGCTATAAAAATTTGCTCACGTAAATTCTTCCAACTTCCAGTAGATTTTTTCCTATTAAGGTGCACCACCAAATGATAAGGTGATATTTTATTAATTAATTTCAAAGCACATTTAATCTTAAATGATTTTATTCGAACTTGTTTCGTTATTTTCTTCGGTCTTCTCCAAATATATTCTGATTCATGCTCGCATAAATGAGCTTTTTTTTGCACTCGTTTCTTCTGTTTAATTGATTTACAGGTATTGCCAGTTCATCAAACTTTCATTATTGGATTCATCAATATTGGAAATACGATAAAAGGATATACAATCAATTAACGATATTTTCTTATATTAAGTTTCGTTATTTTTTTTCCCCCTTTCATTAAATTTTTTCCTATAAATCAAAAATAAGTTTAAGAATTTTTTTCAAATATATAATTAAATATTTTCGTTAATAACATAATTGAAAGACATATTTCTTGTTAAAAAAAAATTATATACGTTTATAAGAATGAAAAATTCTTGAGTTCACTTTATTCTCTATAATTCCAGCCCTTTGTTGCAGGAAGGACTGATGTCGATGAACTTATTTAGTGTAAAACTATATTGGGACTGCTAAAGGCAATCTTTTCCCATTTTTGGCTTAGTATCTTAGTGATTCTTTTTTAAATTATATTTCAGCGGAAAATATATATTCCCTCAGGTATATTTCTTATTGGAAATTCTTGAAGAGAAAAAAACAAGAAAATAGACTCGGAATATATAAAGAAATTTTATAGTTACTAAGGATACGCAAATAGAAATACTAACTACACTATTGTGGTATGCAGAAAACTGCTGTAAAAAAGCGTATACCGCACAGTGACCACAAATTAAGGACATTACTGGGAATTTGCAAAATAATAGAAGAATAAATATTTAATGTACAGTTTTCTTTTCACAAACAATCTTAATAATCATAAAAATTAAACTTTAAAAAACTGATTTTAATGAATTAGTCAAAAAAAAACGAATGTAAAATTAAATTAATCTTTAAACTTGAAATTTGTTTTGTTGTAAATACAATTATACTTTATAAAAAAAATAGTATGAAAAAAATTGTTATATCATAGTCCTAGGCAAAAATAGAGGATATTTTAACGTTTCAATTTAATTTTATTTATAATTTTTATTGTATGTACAACATATACTTTGAACAGCACAAAAGTCTATAAAATAAGTCATAAAAAATATTATTATCGTTTTACCTGAAAAGGACTATATTTTAATAAACTCAGTAAAAAAAAATTACTTTTATTTTGTACATTTTCTATAAAAAAAACAAATACAATTCAATTGTGTGACTTCATTTTTTATTTGTAAAACCATTCAATTTTCTGCTGTTTTATTATTAGGTGAAAATATAAAATAAAATTGTTGTTTTTTTTTGTGAAAATGTATAATTTCCGAATGTTTTTGAAAACAATAAATATCCTGGAGTATTTCTATTATTGTCAACAGTTTAGAATCATTGTTTTCTCCCATTTACTGATAAAGAGCCCCAAAAAAAATTACGCTTTTAAAATTCCTTCGTTGTAGCACAAAATTGATTTTATTGATTTCTGTCAATGGAAGCAAATTATTTTGTTGGATTGATTTATACGTGAGATTAATTTTAGAGAATCTGTTACAAAAAAAAATATAGAAGCTGCAAGTTTATTGTACAGTTTAATAGTATTTTCAGAAATTGATGAAATAAGATTTGTTAATATTTGTAATAAGAGCACCCATCAAAAGTAAGGACATAGAAGACGGCTTTCTCCAAAAGATTTCATTTATAAATGAAATTGATTTTTTGCAATACTTGTATTTTATTTTAGTTATATAGGAGGTCTGTTCAAAAAGTATCGTGAATTTCCGCGGGTTACGTATATTCAACAAGTTCGGCCATTTTGAATGTTCAGTTAATTTTTGACAGCTGCTTTGCTTGCACATGTTTTGGCTCGTATTCGATTTTTGCCCATTCTAAAAAATGGATCAAAGAATCTGTATCAAATTTTGTGTGAAAAACAAAATTAAATGCGCGGACTTCACCATATGCCACGAATGTTGACTGTGGCATATGGTGAAGCTACCTTGGACCGAAGCAACGTTTATCAGTGGTACAAAATGTTCTCAGAGGGCCGAGAAGATGCGAACGACGAAAAGCGAATGTGAAAGTTTTGCTTACAGTTTTCTTCGATTGCAGGGTCGTGGTGCATCATGAGTTCTTGCCACAAGGTAGAACGATCAATAAGGAATATTACCTGCAAGTTATGCTCAAGTTGCGAGAAGCAATCCGCCAGAAACACCCGAATTTGTGGAAGAACAAAAATTGGCTTTTGCCATTTTTGGCCAAAAACAACACACTAATAATGCCGCAGCCACCGTATTCCCCAGATCTGGCCCCCTGTGACTTTTTCTTGTTCCCGAAACTGAAGAGCCCCATGAAAGGACGACGCTACGCTACGATTGAGGAGATGTTCGGTTATAAATGAAGAGGTTCAGGATCTTAGTCTACGCCAGCGGCGTGTACTGGTCCTGAACAGAATGTATGAAATTTGGCAACGTCAATGGGATGAGACTGTGAATGGCCGATGGACGCACATGTTCATTTTGGATGTGTGCTTAACATATACGCATGGGTTTGAATTGGGTCTGTACCTTGGGTATTTACTCACGGGACACGGCAGTATAAATAGGTTCCTGTACAGGCGTGGTTTTGTTGCGGATGCTAGATGCCCTTGTGAGGTGGCGGAGGAGAGTGCCAAGAGCCTTCTCGTTGAGTGTGGCCTGCACGGAGATTTGCGTGACTTAGGTGCATGTGGAATCGTGGTGAATGATGAGGGTGTGGATGCGAGTGGTGTGTTGGGTGTGAGAGGGAGGTATGACTGATAGATTTGCCGTGTCTCTATTTAAGAGGAGAGCGAGAATGGTGCGTGAATGAGTGTATGAATGACACGCAGGGTGGTTACAACCGGGTGAAAGACCAAGGTCGATTCCGGTTGTACTTTCGGGTCATGGCGAACTCGCGGACCTGAGCTGGCTAAGCGGTACCAAGGGATTTAGAAGATTCATTACTGTAGCTCAATGGGCGGAGTATAAACTGAGGTACTCTTAAAATAAAAATTGGTATTACGGTAGTCGGGGTGTCTCATGGTGTTGGAACACACTGTTCCGACATTGATAAGACGCTTAGGGAGCTACGTAGTGGCTGTGGTTGATACCCTTATTGCGAGTACGGTCTTCGGATCGCTTGTGGGAGATACTAGTAATTATCTCGGGCGCTGTCACTGCTAATGACAGTAGAGGTTTAGGTACTCAACAGGTGAAGTAATCAGCTTGTAACTGATTACTGACAGTTAACTGCTAGTAATGGTGGTGCATTGATTGAGCGAAACTCAATCCCTATAGTTGTAGGCGACTCGTAGTTTTATGTTGAAAGACAATTAAGTTACGTTAAATAAAATATTATAACTGTCCTTTTTCTGGACAAAACGTCATTTTTATAAGGAATTCCTTGAGGAGTTCTATATTTACATTAGTTTTCATTGTTGAGAACCTCCTTTTGGGACGTAGACTCATTATAAATATCCGTAAGTTAAACTCACCCGATTCACTACGCTGAACAAAAAATTGGATGGCGTATCGTTGCTCCAAATATTGCTGATCCATTTTTCATCAGGAGTAACGATGACTCTTAACGCAAGTAGTAATGACTTTTTATTTCATGAACTGGAACGATATCCATTTGACTAGTTGGTAGTTAGAATTGTAGGGTTTGTAAATCTACATATTGGGTTGTCCAGAAAGTAATTTCGTTTTTTTCCCAACAGAGGACTTAATTGTATTTTTTCACAACCAACTTCACACTTAAGCCGCATAATCATATGTATTTTGATAGTTGACATAGCAGCATTTTCGGCATATTTGACTTTTTTGCTATAGAAAAGATAAAAATGCTATGCAAGCAAGAAAAAATTATCCGATGTGTATGGAGAAGATGTGTTAAGTGAGCGGCAGTGCCAAAACTGGTTTGCAAAATTTCGATCCGGCAATTTTAATCTCGGAGATGCGCCACGTTCTGGAAGGCCAGTTGAAGCTGATGAAGACACAATAAAGGCATTAATTGATGCAAACCGGCGAATTACAGCTTGTGAGATCATTGAGAGATTAAATTTATCAAACTTGACCATTCATGATCATTTGAAACGGTTAGGTTTAATCTCAAAGCTCGACATATGGGTTGCTCATCTTCTTATAGAAAAAAATTTGTGCTGTCGTATTGACATTTGTGATTTACTTCTCAAACGCCAAGAAAATGATCCATTTTCGAAGCATATCATCACTGGAGACGAAAAATGGGTTGTCTACAATAATGTTACGTGCAAAAGATCCTGAAGTAGAAAAGATGACCCGGATCAAAGCACTTCGAAAGACAATATTCATCAAGAAAAGGTTATGCTATCTGTTTGGAGAAATTTCAAAGAAATCGTTTATTTTGAGCTTCTATCGAGCAATATTCTGAAGTGTACTGTCATCAGTTGGACAAATTGAATGATTCACTTAAAGAAAAAAGCCCAGAATTGGTCAATGGGAAAGGTATAGTGTTCCAAAAATCACTTGGATAAGTTTTTTGCCAGCAAAGAACAAAAATTTTATGAGCGTGGAATCATGCTGCTGCCAGAAAGATGGCAAAAGGTATTGGATCTGACTGGACAATATTTAAATGAATAAAATAGTAATTCACTATAAGAAATTGATCTTTTATTTTTATAAGAAATTACTTTCCGGACAACCCAATAATTCGTTTTATAACTTGGTCCATAGTTTAGCTATAAAAAGTCCATAGTTTACGGTTATAAAGGGAATAGATGTTCATATAGCCTCTTAAGGATTCTGCAGGATATAACTTTCAATGATTCGACAATAGTGCAGTTGACTGTACTCTGCAGGAAAACTACGCGGTACTCCAAAAATAACCAGGTTTTCCTTACATAAAGTCGGATGAATGCGGAGAAAAAATCATGCCATCTAGAAAATATGATAGGCTATTTGATTCCAGAACTTACTGTAGTATGAACACCCTCCGATGTTCATAGAAATGGTGGTTCCAGTGTGGCCTAGGTTCCGGTGTGGCCTAAATTCCAGTTAAAAAATGTACAAGGCTTCTTAAAATAGCTCTATGAGTGGGACTTCCAATCATATACTCTTGAAAGAAAAAGTCGTACCATAGGGTTCGGTTACCCCATGGTCTATAGTTAAGAGTCCATAATACTGTTTCATTTTTCATAACCCACTAAAAGAACATGACTTCGCTTATCACGCTCTTTAAGGCCTTGCACTTACCAGGTGTATAAGCTTAAATCCGGTGTTTTTTAGTCAAAAAAACACATGTTTTTTCATAGAAAGAAAATACAAATTTAATCAAAGTACATGCCCTCGCTAGCTACCCAGCATTTTTCCTATCTCTCAGGCAATTTGTGGATACCACGCCTTCTCTTTCGAGGCAAACCAATCATCAAACCGTCTTCGTAAGAATTGAAGTGATGCTCAGCGAGCGCGTGGCCCATCGACAAAAACAGGTGGTATTCGGAAGGGGTCAGGTCTGATGAATAAGCGAGATGGTGTAGCACCTCCCAGTTGAGTGTCTCCAAGTAGTTTCGGACCATTTTTGACGTGTGCGATGGTGCGTTATCGTGGAGGAAAATCAGCTTGTCATGTCTTTGTTGATAATCCTTTTTTCACGCAGAGCACGGTGAAATTTGATCATTTGTTGATGGTAGCAGTAGGCATTGACAGTTTCACCAGGTTTCAACATCTCATAGTAGACGATACCCTGCCGATCCCACCAAACGCACAGCATCGTCTTCCGTCCGAAGCGATTTGGTCTTGGGGACGATATTGATGGTTGGCAGGGATCAACCCACGATTTCTTGCGTTTAGAATTCTCGAAATATATCCTCTTGTCATTGTCTGTCACAATCCGATGCAGGAACGACTTTCTTTTTTATCTGGCGAGCAAGATTTCGCATTTGTTTTGGTGTTGCTCCATCTGCCTATCGTTCAATTCATGCGGCACCCATTTTCCGATTGGCAATCGTCTTCGTCCAAAAGAGACTGCAATTGATGGTCCTCAACCTTCCTAGGCCGATTTTCACGCTTCTTGTCCCACAAGTCAAAATTGCCATCTTAGAACCGACGAAACCAATCTCGGCACGTTGTTTCCGATGAAGCACTGTCACCGTAGGCCTCCATAAGCATTCGATGCGATTCTGCAGCCGATTTCTTCAAATTGAAACAGAAAAGCAGAGCTTCCCGCATATGCTCTTTTTCTGGCACAAAACTAGACATGATTACCAAAGGAAAAATGTATGTTTTTATACGAAATTGCTGACAATGTGCACTGATTAATGTTGACAGATGTCAAACTCGTTAAAAAAAGTATGGCATGTGCATGGTAGCTTAATACGCTCACTTACGCCATCTATGACCAAAAAGCGGATTTAAGCTTATACCCCTGGTACCAAATAAGATTGAAACATATACTGCACTTCTAAGAAGGATGTCAACATTACTGCTAGATTGCTCGCATTTTGAGAGCTTTTTTTTTGACGCCACAATTATTTAAAAGATATGCTGTCATTTTTTTCTTCTTATAATAATATACAAAATATGATATATATTTATAAATTTGGTTCTTTTTTAAACAAAATGTTTGGGGTAATTTATAAAATTTCTAATAGTTATGCAAGTGGTTATCTATTTTTGACAAACATAAATCACCTCTTTTAATACTGTCTATCCCCTCTTTTAATAATGTTTTTTTCTAAATTCTCTCTTTTAATACTGTCCATAATCCTATTAATTTTACATAGTAAAATATTTATTCAAAAATCTGAAATTTTATGAATTAATTTCCGCATTAAATTACACAATAAAATCTACAAAGTTTTAAATAGAAATACTTCCCTTCTGATAATCTTATTAAATTATCAGAATTTATAATATGATTTAGAAAAATTTATGAATAATGTGATAAATTATCCAAAAAATGTAGATATCCTAATTCTATACAATTACATTGAGAAGAAAAAAGTCCTTTTTTTCGCTTATCACTCTTGTAAAAAGAAATTCTGTCATTATGTCCATATTATATTAGGCTAATAAATTAATTGCGGAATTTTAAAAGTTTTTGTTGACATTACATTTTTATAACGAAATTAAATTTTGATAGCAAAAATTATTTGTTTTTTTTCTATATTTAATTTTCAATGAAATTTGCCAAAAAAAAATTTACTGAAATAATTCACATTAAAACAATTTTGGTTGGTGTTTTTTTTTTTTGTTATTTCGTTAAATACTTATTTAAAAGATCAAAGATAGGCACTTGTTTTAAGACAATATACAGCATACCCAAAATTAAATAAATTACAAAAAAATTAACATACCAAAGAATATAATTTGCCAAGGATAGAAATAAACCAGAGAATTTTGTGAGAGTAGAAGAAAAAAAGCATTTTTTGTTGTTGTAATTATTTCTTAGAAGAATTTCTTGCGATGGTATTTTAAGGGAATATAATATTTTTCATTCTATTATAATGTGATAAGAAAAATGTTTCTCTGTTAAAACTTTTCTCTTAGTATAATTTTTATTAATTAGCATGTATTTTTATCCCATTAATGTCATTTGAATTATATGGAAATATCCTGTTCACTATCATAACTTCTTATGATAATATTTTCATACACAACGTGAACTATTTCAACATATTCCATAATTTAAACGGTTAATCCACTCATATGGAAAGTTGGCTTAAAATTTTGGTTGAAAATAATTACAGATTCCGATATACCAACTAGCTTAAATATGTTAGAGTATTACAACTTTATAACTTCATACATATTCATTGGCAAATGGATACCCTGGAGTTTACGAATAATAGCATCCTTAATTTAATTCATGAAAATATTATACTTTCACCACGTATCGTGTCTCTAGAAATTATTATATGACGACAAAATAAGTCTTTAGAAATTTATTTCTAATTTTCCTTCCAGCAAACTTCGAACACCCCAGAGATTGTAATCTTCAATTTTTTATTATATATTTTATATCAACTCATATGCTATTTTCTAATCTATAAAACAATATAATGTTTACGAATAAAGAAAGGATAAATATCCAAAGTTCTATATGTTTAATCTCATCTATCTATTAACCATAGTAGTATTGTAGTTAAATAGATTACGGTCATTTATTTTTCAAAATGTCTACACATTAAAGAGAAATATTCTCTACTATAATAATACACATATATAATGTTTTTAGAGTTTCTATGGGACTATTTAATCCTTTTTTTGCTTTTCTGAGTTTCATATTCATGCAGAGAACATCATATCTTTTTTCAAATTGAAAAAAAAAGTTTAACTGATTCTACTTAGTTTGGGGATTTTTTTAAGGACCAAAAAAATTAAAAGTAACATTTTGAAGTAAATGAACCCCTCTCCACCTTACAAAAAAAATTTTAAAACATAGAAATATTAATAATTTTATTTTAAATAGAAGAATTTAGATAGGAAAAATCCTTGTTACTCAAATTGGATATTTATTCACGAATAATTCTAAAATGTTTGATTCAGAAAATTATGTACAAATACAAAAATTTTATTTGTTGTTAGACTAAATTCAATTGAATATTTACTCAAAACCCATATTGACTGAAACTTTTTTCTATTTACAAAAATTTATATTGATTGAAATAATAATATTTACACAAATTTAAATTCGTTATCCTATTTAATAGTAAGGTTGATATTTATTCACGTAACAAATATTGATGCAAAAAAAAAAATTTATTCAAATCAAATATGATATTTTGAAACTTAATTTTCTATATAATATTGGATTATATAATAAAAGTGAAACTATTTTCGTTCTACTGTAAAAGACGTTTGTTATTGCAAAAAAAATCCGATTATCCATTTTATAGTTTGGAAAATAAAGTTCCTTAATTTAAAAAGTTTTAATATATTATATACAATAAAATATTATGTTTATTTATAATAAAATTTGCCAATTAAAAATTTTTAATAATTAAATAATTTAATTTTTAAACTTTCTACAAAAATGGTAGTTTTATCGTAGTCTAGTTTGGTCCTTTTTTGCAAAAACAAAAACAGTGGAACTCATTTCTTTGTTTGTAGATGTGAATACGTCAATTATTAAAATTTTAATATGTCTAAATCTCTAGAAATTCACAAATTTCTATAAAAAAAAAACTTATATTGTATATATGCAAAACGTGACTCTATAGTATACGTTTTATTCTGAAGTTATTATTGGCCCGTATGTCTTTGAAAATGAAGAAGGAAAGATGCTTACTGTCAATTCTGAGTGCCGCCCCGGCAGAGCGAAGCTACGTTTAGACCAGTTTCTCATCCGAATAATGACATAAAAAGGAAAAATATGGCTAACAAGTGCAAAATTACCAGGGGTATCAGCTGTTTGGTCATAGATGGCGTGAGTGAGCATATTAAGCTACCATGGGCACACCATACTTTTCTTTTTATGAGTTTGACATCTATCAACATTAATCAGTACACATTGTCAGTAATTTCGTACAACAACATATATTTTTCCTTTGGTAATCATGTCTAGTTTTGTGCCAGAAAAAGAGCATATGCGGGTAGCTCTGCTTTTCTGATTCAATTTGAAGAAATCGGCTTCCGAATCGCATCGAATGCTTATGGAGGCCTATGGTAACAGTGCTTTATCGGAAACAACGTGCCGAGATTGGTTTCGTCTGTTCAAAGACGGCAATTTTGACTTGTGGAACAAAAAGTGTGAAAATCGGCCTAGGAAGGTTGAGGACCATCAATTGCAGGCTTTTTTGGACGAAGAAGATACCCAATCGCAAAAAATGCTTGCGGAGCAATTGGGTGTTACTAAAACGGCCATTTTTATGCGTCTTCGTACCATGAGGAATATTGAAAAGATCGTAAAATGGCTGCCGCATGAATTGAACGATAGGCACATGGAGCAATACCAAAACACTTGCGAAATCTTGCTTACCAGACAAAAAAGAAAGCCGTTCCTGCATCGGATTGTGACAGACAATGAAAAGGGGATATATTTTGAGAATCCTAAACGCAATAAATCGTGGGTTGATCCCAGCCAACCATCAATATCGTCCCCAAGACCAAATCGCTTCGGACCGAAGACGATGCCGTTCGTTTGGTGGGATCAGCAAGGTTTTGTCTACTATGAGATGTTGAAACCTGGTAGAACTGTCAATGCCCACCTCGACCACCAACAACTGATCAAATTGAACCGTGCTCTGCGTGAAAAAAAGATGGATTATCAACAAAGATATGACAAGCTGATTTTCCTCCACGACAACCCACGTCAAAAATTGTCCGAAACTACTTGGAGACACTCAACTGGGAGGTGCTATCCCACCTCGCCTATTCACCAGACCTGGCCCTTTCCGACTACCACCTGTTTTCGTCGATTGGCCACGCGCTCGCTAATCATCACTTCGATTCTTACGAAGACGTCCGAAAATGGCTTGATGAGTGATTTGCCTCGAAAGAGAAGCAATTTTGTTGGCGTGGTATCCACATATTGCCCGAGAGGTGGGAAAAATGTGTAGCTATCGATGGCAAATACTTTGAATAAATATGTTTTTCCTTTCTATGAAAAAAACATGTATTTTTTTGACTAAAAAACACCGGATTTAAGTTTATACACCTGGTATATCCGTGATGGTTCATGTGATATTAGAAATTGCATTGTACAAAACAAGGTTAGGAATTTACAAGATTCCTGACCATTGCTCACTGAGCGGGGTACAAACATAAATTACTCTAATATTAAAAAATAGGAGATGCCCCATAGAAATAGAAGATTCTATGCTCGGTTATGGTGAGGTGCTTCGGCATTCACGTAGTGGCTGTGGTTGATACCCTTATCGCGGGCACGATCTTCGGATTGCTGGTGTGAGATACTGGTTTAAGATGGGCCTCATCACCAGCAGTTGATGTAATTAGCTTGTAACTAATTTTTGATTGCTAACTATTAGTTATGTACGTGCATTGATTGGGCGTAATCTGGTGCTATTATGTCTAACGACCGGCATAGCACCATTAAATATAGAGAATATAATGTCAATTCTAAGATTATATGTTAACCAATTTTTTTGGCCTAGTCTTGAAGATTTTCAATAAATCATATGTGGTTTTGACAAAATAACATCACATGCAACATAACACAACAAATTCTGGCATTATAGCATTTCCAGGATGTATAATTTTGCGATATAATAATATCAAACTTCATTCATGATCGGGTGATTTGACGCTGTTGTACATTAGTAGAACTATATAAAATATTGTACTTACGTATATATTGGGTTGTTCGGAAAATTTCGTTTTTTTGTTTTTAAAATAAAAGACGATTTTCTTATAGTGAATTAATATTTTATTGTCCAGTCTAATCCTATACCCTTTGCCATTTTTCTGGCAGTAGCATGATTCCACCCTCGTAACATTTTTGTGCTTTGCTGGCAAAAAACTGTTCCAAATGATTTTTGACCTCATCATTTGAATTAAATGTTTTACCGTCTAAAATTGTTTGTAGAGATCGGAACAAATGATAATCGGAAGGTGCTAGGACTGGAGAGTATGGTGGGTGTATCAGTATATACTTAAACGTTAAATTAAGCATACTTTTTAATACGGATTTTTTTTAAAAAAAATTTTTAAAAAAATATATATTAAAAGTATGCTTAATTTAACTTTATTTTTAAAGTACTAACTGGATAACCCTTAAAAAACTTTATGCATTTCCATATAAAAGAAGTCGACTATTTTTACTTAGCCTTTTGAAGAATAATTCCCTGACTTATTAGTAATTTTAAATTGATTTATGAATAAAATATACACTCTTAAGTCTTTTCCCATAACATAAAAATATTTTGTATTATACATTAAGTACTAGTAAGTATATTTTTTTTGGCATTAATTTAATTTCCATCTAAATCAAATTAATTTCCACATAACAGCATATCTTAATGTGTTATTTGTTTTCTTATATATTTGAATTATGGTAAAATGTATATAAATATAGGTTTTAAAAAATAAAATATTATTTTTTATATTGGTAAATTCTACTTTTATATTGTTGGTTTTTTTTTATTGAAGAATTTTATTTTTGTAGGATATTTGCTCACTTCCTTCCATTCTACAACGATATATGCTCGCACTCATTGTCATGCCTTAATTTTTTCCTAAAACAAACATTTTCGTGCATAAGTAAGAAGAAAATTTACGACAAAATATAAGCCTTTATATTGTAATAAAGTTTAGAAAATACTTGCTTACTTAGAGAACATTGCGTGTACACGTAATATATCTTCCCCTTTTCTTTGTTTCAAAGAAAAATATCTAAAAATAAAATGTACTAACATATTCAACAAAAACAGTAAAATATAAAGTCTTATGAAATTTCTACAAACTTGATTTATTGTATTTGAAGGAGCAAAATCTCCTTTTTTTAAGTGTATGAAATTGTTCTATTATTATATAAGTAAGTACATCATTTCGAAAGCAAATCAACAGGCATAGGACACCAATTGTTTAAATGTTTTATACATTTTATAAAATATAAATTTAATAACAATACATCTGGGATCGGTTTTTAGATTTTATGATTGGATCCCTTTAAATTTTTCTATTCACTAATTTTCCTATCAAAAAAAAAAATTAAAAAGATCATAGTTAATTGCAAAAAAAATCCACTATAAAAACGTATCCTTAATGGGAAATTTAATATTTTTGATAAACTTTTTAAATAATTGCATTGAGAAAAATTATATAAATTCTCAAAAATATTTAATAATCATAATCAATTTTTAATGATGAAAAAAATCGATGGTATCTAAAAATGTCAATTCTAAAAATGTCGATGTTATCAATTTATACTTATTGTTGGCTCATTAAAATTTTCCAAGAATAAAACAAGAGTTAAACAAAATGAAAAAAGTTAACTTTCACAAAAATTTATCCTTAATTTACTCAAGTGAAAAGATTAGGTTTCATAAGAGATTTTACTTCTCAGGAAAATAATTATTAATATTTTTTTTTTATAAAATAAAATCATTAAGATAAAGTATAGTTATTAGTCAATTAATAAGTATTGTACGATATTTGAATTTTGGATACAATTTTCAAAAAATTATCATTCAATTTGTACTTCAAAAGGTGAAATTTAAAAAAAAACCACTGAAATATTTTATTATTATAATAATTTTTAAATCATATTATTTAAATAAGGGAAACCCGATCCTTTTGAGTTATTTTTTATAATTTTTTTCGATACTATTTTAATTTTAATTACTCTATAATTTGAAAATTATCTGAATAAATACAATATTTTATGTAGTTTTATAATAAAAAGTCGAACGATTTCAATTCCGCACGATCTTGGAAGTCAATTGCACATCATTAAACCTCAAAGTAACGCATTCTGGCAATTTTTTACTAAATAAAGATAAAATTTGTCATATTGTATGCCATATGGTATAAGATAAAAAAAGCCAACGGCATATATTCTAGGCTTCTTAGAATGTATCGCTCAGAAATCCTACTTAAGGACATGAAACTCATTATTTATAAGCAATTTATATAGCAACAGAACTGCACAGGATAGAAAGGAAGATCCTATGGAAAGCCTCAGGGCTCGGCAGATCTAGACAGACAATAAAGTTTATATCAAATGACAGGTTGTACCAGGAGGTAAGCGTTTCCCCATTTATCGTATGGCAAATGGGAATAATGCACAAATTGGTTCAATCATTAGCCCATCATCAAAACAGGGAAGTAAGGCTGCTAACGGAAAACATATTATTGGACCCAAGTACCTGTCACCGTTACTTCTATTGGAGGATACAGAAGAAACTCTAGAGAAACATTTCCAGATCTACAAGAAGAAGCCAAAGGCACAACATCGAGATTAGCAATTATATCACACGAGGTCGGGAGCACCGAAGGGAATCAAGAGGACACAACAAACGCATCAGTTGCCAGATTCAAACATAGAATTTTGCTTTTAGGTTAGTTTTAAGAATAATTATATAAAAACCGTATGTTTAGTTTATAAGAATAGATTTAGGGATGAAGGTTAGGTTAAGGGTGTAAGCAAATTTTTTTTAAAAAATGTTTCATTATGACATAATAAATTCAAAGATATCAGAAAGCTAACAACCAATAAAGACAAAAATTGGGCTAGGATTAAATATTCTTAAGAGAAAATAATATTAAGATTTTATTGGGTTGTTCGGAAAGTAATTTCGTTTTTTCCCAACAGAGAAATTAATTGTATTTTTTCATAACCAGCTTCATACTTAAGCCGCATAATCATATGTATTTTGATAGCTGACATAGCAAGTATTTCGACAGCCGACATCAAAATTCGATTTATTCCGCACAATAGTTTTTGGTCGCTACCATTTTAAATATGGAAAGTGAAAAATGGCATTTTCGGTATATTTTACTTTTTTACTATAGAAAAGATAAAAATGCTGTACAACCAAGAAAAAAATTATTTGACGTACCACGTTCTGAAAGGACAGTTGAAGGTGATGAAGATACAATAAAGATATTAATTCTCGTGAGATCGCTGAGAGATTAAATTTATCGAATTCGACCGTTCATGATCATTTGAAACGGTTAGGTTTAATCTCACAGCTCTACATATGGGTTCCTCATCTTCTTACGGAAAAGAATTTGTGCCGTCACATTGACGTTTGTGATTTGCTTCTCAAACGCCAAGAATTTGCTTCTCAAACGCCAAGAGAAATGGGTTATCTACAATAATCTTAAACGCAAAAAATCCTGAAGTAGAAAAGATGAACCGGCTCAAAACACTTCGAAAGCCAATATTCATCAAAAAAAGGTTATGCTATCTATTTGGTGGAATTTCAAAGGAATTGTTTATTTTGAGCTTCTACCGAGCAACACAACGATCAATTCTGAAGTGTACTATAATCAGTTGGACAAATTGAATGATTCACTTTAAGAAAAAAGGCCAGAATAAAATATTAATTCACTATAAGAAAATCGTCTTTCATTTTTATAAAATAAACTTTTAGAACAACCCAATATTAGAAGAAAAATGTAAAATGTCAAGGATATGTAATAAAGTAACAGGTGTATAAGCTTAAATCCGCTGTTGGGTCATAGAAGGCGTGAGTGAGCGTATTAAGCTACCATGGACACGCCATACTTTTTTTTATGAGTTTGACATCTCTCAACATTAATCAGTGCACATTGTCAGCAATTTCGTACAACAACATACATTTTTCCTTTGGTAATTATGTTTAGTTTTGTGCCAGAAAAAGAGCATATGCGGGAAACTCTGCTTTTCTGCTTCAATTTAAATAAATCAGCTTCCGAATTGCATCAAATGCTTATAGAGGCTTATGGTGACAGTGCTTTATCGGAAACAACGTGCCGAGATTGGTTTCATCGATTCAAAGACGGCAATTTTGACTTGTGGGACAAGAAGGGTGAAAATCGGCCTAGGAAGGTTGAGGACCATCAATTGCAGGCTCTTTTGGACGAAAACGATACCGAATCACAAAAAATGCTCGCGGAGCAATTTGGTGTTACTCAACTAGCCATTTCCATGCGTCTGCGTGCCATGGCAGATGATTGAAAAGATCGGAAAAATGTCATTTCCATGCGTCTGCGTGCCACGGGGAAGATTGAAAAGATCGGAAAATGGGTGTCGCATGAATTGAACGATAGGCAGATGGAGCAACGCAAAAACACATGCGAAATCTTGCTCACCAGATTAAAAAGAAAGTCGTTCCTGCATCGGATTGTGACAGACGATGAAAAATGGATATATTTCGAGAATCCTAAACGCAATAAATCGTGGGTTGATCCCTGCCAACCATCAACATTTTTCCTAAGACCAAATCGCTTCGGACGGAAAACGATGCTGTGCGTTTGGTGGGATGAGCAGGGTATCGTCTATTATGAGATGTTAAAACCTGGTGAAACTATCAATACCCACCGCTACCAGCAACAACTGATCAAATTACACCGTGCTCTGCGTGAAAAACGGACGGATTATCAACAGAGACGTGACAAGCTGATTTTCCTCCACGTCAAAAATGGTCCGAAACTACTTGGAGACACTCAACTGGGAGGTGCTACCCCACCCCGCTTATTCAGCAGACCTGGTTTCTTCCGACTACCACCTGTTTTCGTCGATGGGCCACGTGCTCGCTGAGCAGCCGAAGACGTTCGAAAACGGCTTAAGGAGTGGTTTGCCTCGAAAGAGAAAGATTTTTTTTTAGCGTGGTATCCACAAATTGCCCGAGAAATGCGAAAAATGTGTAGCTAGCGAGGGCAACTACGATGAATAAATTTGTTTTTGCTTTCTATGAAAAAAACGTGTGTTTTTTTGCTTTAAAAAACAGCGGATTTAAGCTTATACACCTGGTAAACTTGATGTTGAACTTGTGTGCGCTATGGTCTTAGGTTAAAGTGTTCAAGTTTAGGTCAAAAACAATCGATTATCACATGACAATTGCATCAGGATTGACGATTCCAAAAATACGGGAAACTTTCAGAAAATTTTTACAATTTAAAATCGTTGAAAACTTTAATAATTTTTAATGCTCGGCATTATTTGATTTTTAGGCAACCCATTATATAAAATGGAATACTTTATAAAAAATATAATATAAAATTTGCATACGAGTATACATTGAATTGCTATCAAATAACAGAATTATATTTTCCAAACCATAAAATAATAAAAATTTTATTGTAAAAAATCAAATCTATAATATAATTATTGGTCCAAAAATGTAGATTGTATGGACATAACCTTAAATAATTATTATATAAATACTTCTGTTAATTGCTACTCATATTATTATTAAATATTTTTGAATGTAGATAAATTGAAATTTTCATAAATTATCATGGGAAAAATTCTTCCCTACACCAATTATGGTCAAGTTTAGTATTTTTTCTCAGAAGATGAAATAAGATATATTTGTCTAAAAGGATTCTACAATAATTAAATGAAAATTTCTATTTAATTTATTAAAAAATATTATCTTTTTACTATAAAACAATATAAAACAATAATCAAATTTCATTAAAATTTTAGTAAATCAAACAATGGAAGAATATAGCATATTTTGTCCTTTTCAAAATTACAATTAATCTTTGACGTTGAAAATTTTCAATGGAGAATTATTTATGAAAAGTAAAGAAACCCCTCAAGATATTAAATGTGTTCTTTCATTTATACTTTCAATCAATGTTAAACAGAATGAAAGCATTATTTATTTATATATTTTCTGATACAACATGATATACATAATAGCATATATTATTTAGTATAGAAAGTTTGCCTTTGTTCTTTTGATCGAACGGCTCCTAAATAAAGGTAAGAAATTTCAGGATTTTTGTTATAAGGAATATTGTTTCTAAAAATTTAATGTGAGTTTATATACTTTCTTTCAATTGTACATGATTCGTTTTGTATTTTTGATAGCTAAATTATATTTTTCAGAAAATAAGGAATAATATTTTACTTTTGATCACACAGAAATAGATTATTTATATTTGGGACTTTGTCAACAATTCAAAATCAAAGGGAATGTCCTACTAAAATTATGAATTCATGTGAAATTTTTTTCTGAATGGACATTATAAAGAAACTTTAATCAAAGCTTTTCTGATGGATTTTAATAAAATTGAATTAATTTTTTTTCAACAGATTTATTCAATAAAAATATTCTTGTTTTGCTTCTAAAGGATCGAAAAAAGGAAACAGAAATATTCATTCATTTTTGAATAATGAAAAAAAAATCCCTAAAAGAAAGAATATAAATATTAAAAGAATGTAAAATATCTTTTCCAAGGGAAAACTAAACAACAAATATTAATTAAAAAATAATTAAGAAAATTTCTAAAGATAAATTTATATTAAAATTTAATTAATTATTTATAAGTTTTTTTTTCTTTTGTATTATTAAAAAGAATACGATTATTAAAATTACCTTTATAATTAGCAAAAAAATATGTAATTAATCAAACTAAATAAGAATAGAGAAACTTATTGGGATTGTTTACAAAAAGTTAAAAAATTCGTATTCTTTCAAGATAACCTTTAAGTAGTAATATCAGAGAAAAAACTGTTACAGTTGTCGATGGTTAAAAAAATTCTAAACAATATATTTTCTAGATTGATTTAAAAAAATCCCTCTAAATAATTCAGGCATTTTTAGATATACACAAAAAAAGGACATTCAATTTTTACGTCATGCTAAAATAATTAGAAACTCTTTTTACTTTTTTTTTACAGATATATACAACTGCAAATAGTTACAAGCAGATTTTTATAATAGTAATAATTGGCGTGAATGGTTTGTGGGGAGTAAACATCCATTCAAGCTTCCCCTGCTAGCGTGTATTTATGACAAGCCTCAGTAGTTTAATAAAATCACGCGACCAGTGAAGAAAGTCTTCCTTCCGATGGATGTTTCGAGGAAAGGAAGTGGAAGATTGTTCTTTAACAAGACGATTAGTATGATTGGAGATACGAAAATGAAATTTTTTATAATGAGACACATCCATATCAAAAATAATTGGGGCTTCAAGAATTGTTATGGATAACAGTATTGCGAACATTAAAAGGAGCGTCGACAATTGTATGGAGTATTTTTGATTGAAGGAATTGCATTCGACGGGAGCCCCAGAGTTTTAGTCAGTAAGTCTATATTGGTTTCAGTATGGTAAAAAAATAATTTGATGTCTATAGTAAGTTAAGAACGTTTGTCTAGAAGTCAAACTAGTTGTAAGTATCGTCTGTATAGTTCTTGCCTTTTAAGTCTTGTATGTGGATTCCATGTCGAGCGTTTGTCTAACAGGTGTATAAGCTTAAATCCGCTGTTTTTTAGTCAAAAAACACATGTTTTTTTCATAAAAAGCAAAAACAAATTTATTCAAAGTATTTGGCCTCAGTAGCTATACATTTTTCCCATCTCTCGGGCAATTTGTGGATACCACGCCAAAAAAAATTCCTTCTCTTTCGATTCTTCGTAAGAATCGAAGTGCTGCTCAGTGAGCGCATGGCCCATCGACGGAAACAGGTGGTAGGCGGAAAGAAGCAGGTCTGGTGAATAAGCGGGGTGGGGTAGCACCTCCCAGTTGAGTGTCTCCAAGTAGTTTCGGACCATTTTTGACGTGTGCGATGGTGCGTTGTCGTGGAGGAAAATCAGCTTGTCATGTCTTTGTTGATAAAACGTCCTTTTTTCACGCAGAGTACGGTGCAATTTTATTAGTTGTTGGTGGTAGTTGTGGGCATTGACAGTTTCACCAGGCTTCAACATCTGATCCCACCAAACGCACAGCATCGTTTTCCGTCCGAAGCTATTTGGCCTTGGGGAAGATGTTGATGGTTGGCCGGTGCAGGAACGACTTTCTTTTTAATCTGGCGAGCAAGATTTCGCATGTGTTTTGGTGTTGCTCCATCTGCCTATCGTTCAATTAATGCGGCACCCATTTTCCGATTGGGTATCGTCTTCATCCAAAAGAGCCTGCAATTGATGGTCATCAACTTTCCTAGGCCGATTTTCACGGTTCTTGTCCCACAAGGTAAAATTGAGCTTCCGCATATGCTCTTTTTCTGGCACAAAACTAGATATAATTACCAAAGGAAAAATGTATGTTGTTGTACGAAATTACTGACAATGTGCACTCATTAATGTTGACAGATGTCAAACTTATAAAAAAAAAGTATGGCGTGTCCATGGTAGTTTAATACGCTCGCTCACGCCATCTATAACCAAACAGCGGATTTAAGCTTATACACGTGGTAAGTTCAGTCCTACGGGAGGACATTGTTCACGGCGGAGAGTAAAGGTCATGTGGGTAGATTTACGTTCATCAATTTTTATTCTCCACTGTTAAACCGGTTTTGGAGAGTTTGGACTTGGGTTTGGAGGATTTGAGAAGCATGTTGGAGATTTACGCTAGATGCAAGGCGTCAGCGTATGAAACAAATTTAAGGAATTTTTCAATTAAAAAGTTCGCGTAAAAGGTAAAAAAAAAATGTTTTGTTGTTAAGTTGGTACTAATGCACCAAAACGTCAAACTGATATTTGGCGGAATCTGTCAACTATTTTGTGCATTAGTACCAACTTAACAATAACACAATTTTTCGATATCAAATTGGCTCTATTTTTCGTGTGAAAAAAATATCGAACACAGGATTTGCTCGAAATTTTTTGTTTCCAACCAAATATCTTATGGTCAATCGTTGCTAATATTGAAGAAAGCTTATAATATATTAGGTTTATCGAAAGCATAAGTATAAAAATGGGATAAAGCACTCAAATATGGCCGAGATATTTTTGAAGTCTTCCATTGTTTTGTTAAGTAGCGTCAAAACCTGCCAAAATCATTGATAAAATAAAGAAAATGATTATATAAAAATTGTCATTTGAGCTTAAGGAGTAATGGCTAAGAATTTGGACAATCTATTCGCAGCATTTAAGTTAACCTTTTTGGCATAAGGCAATTCACAGTTCGGCTAGAATAGATGGAGCTGAATTTTCTTATAATGGGCATGTAGCTTGAATGAGCCAATTTGGACTAAACTTTTATGAAATACAGAATAACGAATAATAAAACGCAGTTTTTCAGAATTAATTCCATCAACAGACAATATCATCGGAGCATTTTGAGGGATTTGATTATAAATTAATATTTTGTGTTTTATTTAAAATTTCGGACACATTTATTTGACTTGTAGGGTGCTTTTTATGTTTCATATCGATTTTGTTTGGCCGCCATATTGGTTTGACCAAGATTTGTCTGTTGGTATTTAACAAACCATAGAGAATGTTCAATAACAAATTATTATAAAATATCTAAGGTAGCAACAGGTTTAACCGTGTGTGTGTCGACCGACTCACACTCGGTAGGTAGCGGGTTCGATTCCCGCTGCCGCTATCTCGGCATGGTGCCGGGGTGAGAGGCCGACTACAAGCCTTATATGTAGTCCGTAGTGTCCCCCAACGTCACTGGAGGTTACTTCGCTGGCCTGATAAGCCGCAAGCTATAAAAACCACCTTATCAAGAAACAGCACAAGAAGAATCAACCGGACCGTACCTCAGGCAAAAAACTCATCTGGTTTTCATCGAACAGCCCGAATAGGTACCTGGAACGTGCGGGACTCTCTCCCAAAAACTTCTCGACTGGCTTCTCTCCCAAAAAACGCTTACAACCTCGACATCCTGGGAATCTCCGAGACAAGGTCGACACATCAAGGGAGCCCTCACAACGCAGACGGGTGAACACTTCATCTACAGCGGCAACGACAGCGGCCACCACTGTGGAGTCGGATTGATCCTATTGGCCAACGCAAAAAGAGATCTCTCATGGGCTACAAACCGGTCTCCGACCGCCTTCTGACAGCCAGGCTCCACTCGAAGTTCCGAAAGATCACCATCGTGCAGTGCTATGCCCCAACCGAAATAGATGATGACGCCAACAAAAAGAAGCCTTCTACCACCAACTAGAGACGTGTATTCTCTGTGCCGCCATATGCTCCATAGGAGCAACTGTGTCTCATGATTATGTGTATATGTGTTACAATGTATAATGTAGAAATGAAACCTGTCAAATAAAAATAAAAAAAAGGTAGCAGCAACATATTCAAAATATTCAAACATTTTATTTAAATAATTTTTCAATTCTGAATATGGAGTGAAAATTACGTGACATTTTTTATTTGTCAATCATATGCCGAACAAGTCAACCATTCAGCGTTGTAATGAATAATTTTGAAAATATGCGTTTACTGGGAGATAAAACGAAGAATGGGTGACAATTAAGCCAACGTAACAACCTGAAAAGATTGATGCTGTGAGACGGAGGGTGGCTGAATATCCGGGAACTTTTCATCGACGCCGTGCACAAGAATCGGAAAATTCTCCATCATTCTTGTTAAAAATTCTCAAAAAACATATACTATTTTTCTCCGTATAAAATTTAATTGACACAACACCTGTAGGTAAATGACCATAAACGGCAGCGAGACTGGAGTGCACAAGCTTGACAGCTTGTTATAGATGACCACTATTTTTGGCAAAAAATCCTTATGAGCGATGAAGTACACTTCGACTTGGCTAGCTTTTTTAATAAACAGAATAGCCACTATTGAGGCACTAAAAACCGTCAACTGATATACCAAAGACCACTAAATCCTTGTAGAGTAACTGTATAGTTGCGGCATTTGGTCCGGCAGAATTATTGGGCCATGTTTGTTTGAGGGTGCTGGAGGTAATGCTGTAACAGTTACTGGTGACCGCTATCGGGACATATTGGAAAAATTGTTTCCACCCTAATTGGACAGCAAAACATGTGGTTGTAACAAGACGGTGCTACATCAAAGCTCGTGTTATGATGCAAATTTTGAGAGAAATTTTGTTGGGCCGAATAATCTCAAAAAGGTGCTGATATCGAATAGCCCCCACGATCCCCTGATTTGAACCCTCCCGATTTTTTTTAATGAGGCACTTGGAGGAAAAAGTTTGCACTTATAAACCAACGGCCAGAGACAGGTTTTTTACCAATATTATATTCCATACATAATTCTAAAGACCATGTAATAAATTAAGAAAATATAAATTACAAAATTATATTTCATTTAAAAGTTATTTAAAAAAACTTCGACCTGGAACATAAAAATCACCCTGCATAAGCCTCATATGCCATACATAAAAGCCTTAATTTGAGGCAATGATATTGACCTCTTCTATAATTTTAATATAAAGAAAACTAAATTTAGCCAATTTTTGCGATACCTTAGACAATTATTAAATAAAAATATTCAAGTCTGTAGCAACATACACGTATGTCAATTAACCCTCCTATTTATGGTTAATTAGTTGGCATGTGGGCTGCTATATTGACAAGATCTCACTAGACTCCAATAACCTAGATTTTCTTGTTTCAAAAATTGCGTCAATAATCCAAAAACCTTTATTTTAATATTATTTTCATTACTGAATTTACGAAAGTCATTTAAGAAAAAACTAAATAAAGCGTTTTGAATATTTCAGCTATTGTAAGTACCGGAAAAAGGACTCTTTTCGAATACGAAATAAAAAACAAATAAATTCGTTAGAGTGTACAGCTATTGTGAGTTTATTTACTTTTCAATCTATTTTATCACGAACTTAGTTTTATTGAATTTCCCCATTATTAAAAGAACTTTCAATTGCCAAAAATCAATAACATTGATTATAAAAAATATATAAAAGTTCAATTGAAGCTTTAATTTTAGTATTCAAATTGTGGAGTTTTCTTACTGTCTACTCATTAAACTATCAATTCGTGAACTTTTATTAATTTTTGTTAAGAACCCTTTTAAGTTTATGCAGTATATAAGACCTTTTATATAGAAAAATCAATACTAAATAATCATGTCCTTTCGTAGAACAGCTTTAAATTTTACTCTTACTCTCTCGAATTTCGACGGTAATAATGTTAGGAAATTTCAGCCTTTTGTTCATGAATGTTTATACTGAAAAATTAATAGTAAATAAGGAAAAATTAAAACAATCAAAAAGTTTTTCTGAAATTTTTCTAATTCCCTATTCGAGTTCTAATTAAAAACGAAATTTAATTAAATTAATTAGCGTTTTTTTTTTAATGAATATAAAAAAAGGGTGGCAAAACTCACAGAATTCGAGAAACTTTTTAATTTCAATTCGAAAGTGTTTTGCTTTTAATTTGAATTAATCTATAAATATTTTATGACAATTATTCTGAACAAAAAGCTTTTTTTCGTATACAGTCTTATAAAAAATTAACATTTAATTTTCTTCCTCGTAGGTATTGGGTGCTTATTTTTTTTTTTTTTGGTGAAGATAGAACTTCACACTTTTGTCCATCAGAATGGAAATTAAAATAAACTCTTCTCCCTCAATATTTGTCAATAATTTTTATTATTTTTAATGTCCTATTTTATTATAAATAGATGCGCCCTTAAAAAATATTGCGTTATAGTTCAAATTAACTTAAAAATAAATACTCAGTTGGCAAAACGCAAATCTTTTGACTTGATGAACAATATTTTCGTTTGTTTAATTAGAAAAGTCCATCAAAAATATTTAAGACTCACAAAAATGTCTTTTTTTCTTGTAGGATTTGGCGCCGGCAAACTGAGGCGATTAATTCTTTGAAAACATGGAACACGCAGATGGCGCCACTACACATACATACCGCGAAACCATTGATTTATTAGAGACATTATTTGAAAGCAACGGAATACATAAATCACGTTATTTTGTCCTTCAAAAATGTGCGATTTGGCAGCACTCACGAAATTTTGCTGTTTAAGCAACCACTCGATTTTTTCCGCTGACGGAAAATGTGAAGTCATTGGTACTTAGATTATAGAGTAAAGGATAGATAAATGCCCTATCAGTATACGAATTTTATTGAAGCCAAAAAATCCCGTGGAATTGCATTGAACGAAAATTCTCCTCTGCCGACTCTTACCCATCTATGCTATTAACTTAAAATTGAGCTACCCCGATAGCCGACGTTGTTTGAAATGTATATTAAACGCTTTTAAAATGAAAAGCAAATATCATTTTACTTTTAAAAAGTTATTAAAATTCTATAAAAATACTTTGGATTGCAAACAAAAAACAAAGAATAATGACCGAAAATATAAATCAAAATGTTTATAAACATTTTTTTAAGCTGCTATGCCTGACATACATTTGGCTACTTATCGAACTAAAAACCACATTTTACGTGGGCGGGAACTTATTTTTCATTTAATTTGTAGTTTTTGACAATTTTTTAAATATTTTGTTAAAAGTGAAAAATATTATAAAAATTGTGATAAAAAATGTTAAAATTAATATAAATAAAAAATGTTAATAATAATAATATGTTTATGGTAACACGCCGTTTCCTAATAGATGGGAGTAACTTCTGCTGGCGCCATCTATTGGAAAACGGCGGTTTACCGGGGAAAAATATCGGTTCAGAAAAGCTAAAGCATCTGCCAACAACTACTCATCATTGCATTTGTGACATTTTATCGGCATTATATATTTTTTCGTGCGTGAAAATGTTCGAAATTTGATCCAAATAAGGGTCCTTTGCGAAAAACTCACCTTTTTGCCTTCAATTTGAAAAAAATATGTGGCTGAAGTGCGTCAAATGATTGTAAAAACTTATGGTGAGGCTTATATTAGTGAGAGCACGTGTCACCAATGGTTCCAACGCTACAAAAGTGGCGATTTTGATGTAGTAGACAAGGAGCATGCCTCGTGGAAGACAAGGAGTAGAATTGGATGCCTTACTGAACGAAGAACCATGTCAAATGCAACAAGAACTGGTATATTTATTTGGTGTGGCTCAACAAGCCATTTTTTAATCGTTTGAATGCCCTGGAAGTGAACCAAATATCAAACCATACGAGTTGAAGCCGAGAGACGTCGAACGGTGTTTTCTCACGTGCGAACAGCTGCTCCAACGGTAAAAAATAAAAAGTTTTCTGCTTCGTATTGTGACTGGCGGTGAAAAGTGGATCCATTACGATAATCCAAAGTAAAGAAAATCGTCGAGGCGACGCGGCCATGCATCAACATTGACGACCAAGCCAAACATCCATGTCTCGAACCTCATGCTATGTATTTGGTCGGACCATCTTGGAGTGGTATATTATGAGCTATTGCAACCGGGTGAAACCATCACAAGAGCTCGCAACCAAACACAACTGATGTTTTTGAGTCGAGTATTGGAGGAAAAACGGTTACAATATGAGTAAAGACTCGACAAAGTGATTTTGAAGCACCATAACGCTCGGCAACATGGGGCTTAGGTGGTTAAAACCTATCTTGAAAAACTGAAACAGGACATCCTGACCCACCCGTCGTATTTTCTAGACGTCACCCCTCCGTACTACTACCTCTTCCGATCCATAACACGTGGCCTGGCTGAGCAGTACTTCCGATCTCACGAAGAGACCAAAAGTTGGGTCGATTGGTGGATCGTCTTAAAATACGAGCACTTTTTTTGACATGGAATCCATATGCTGCCAGAAAAATGGACTGAACCATACTTTGAAGCCCTAAATTTTCAGATGAGTTGTCGGTAAAAACTAATTATATATTTAAATAAAGGTTGTAGTTGCCTATCATTCAACTAATTTTAATTGGATTTCGAGTGCTCTAAGTGCTTAAAAACTAAAAAATTCTTGTGCAACATTGAATGTAAATAGACGATTAATTGTGATCAGATTGACGTTTCAATGATGGTCGGCTGAATAATTTCTGATGGGTGTTTTATTAGTTTTATAATTTTTCATAGTCAAAAATTGTACCTATAAATATGCAATACAATTTTTATATATGTCAAAATATATGTTGCCTGGTAAATATTTAATGGAAGTGTACTAACAAATCACATTTATAAATCGTTTATAAGAATATAATTTTGAATCTATACATTTTTATACTAATGTCAGCGATTATATAATATTCTAACTTAAAGTTAAATTTAATCACAAAATAAAATAAACTTTTATATGCAAAATAAATGAATTGATTGTAAAAAAAATCTCTTATTTATTTTCCAATTCTAAATTTATAAAAAAATTAATTTAAATAATTTTGACTATTATTTTAAAAATATGCGCCAAAGCAATATGTACAAATATAAAATTGCCCCAATCCGAAAGTGATGGCTTTGAGCAGAAGTTTTTTGGCTTCAAATTATCTGAAGATAGAGTTCCAGTGAAGATAGAGCCCGGTTTACTCAGACAGGTGGTAATAAATTGAGCCGACGGGATAAGCTTCATCCCGAAATAATTTCTCAAAAATATTATCTTTCGTACGGAAAATATAAAAATTGTTTTCTTTTATTGTATTTTTTGTTTAATTATAATATATCCCTAATTGCTAACTTTCAAAAGTGTTCAAATTCTTTTTTACTCTTGCAGTATTCAAATTTAATTTAATCATATTTAGTTGATTAGAATCCAAACGACTTAATTATTCTTGAATTTCATTTCATATCTCATTATTATTTAATTGTGCAAAGATGATCAAATATTACAATTTAATTTAGTGAAATTATGGAATTTCCCCAATTATTATTGAATTACGATTATACGAGTAGATGAACTTTTTACTACTACCCCTGGTAGATTTGTAAGAAAAGTTTTGTTATATATACTTAATTTTTTTTTCGTTTATTGACATCAATCAATTAGAATACTCAGAATTTTTCCTTTATTCTTATCCTGACCGATTTAATTCGATTAACCAAAAGGTCAATCACGTAATCTGGTTCATTTTGGAAATCCAAAAAACAGGGCGATTACTCTGTAAAAAAATTTCTTTTTATTTGTTACTCGTGCTTAAGTTGAAAAGAATTTCTTAATAAAAGTTCATTTCTTAGAAGTTCTTCTTAATAACTTTGTAAAAATATCGAACACAATTCTTCAGACAATATCTTTTTCATATATTTTTTTTTATTTATATAGTGTATCTTACAAAAGTTATGCAATTTAGAAATATTTGAAATTTTATTTCAATATATTTTTGTCTGATTTTAGACAATTCAAATCTGATAACATTATTCTATTAAGGATATTATTCATTTAATACTTAAAAAATGAACAAAAGATATTTATGATATTATTCATTTAATAATTAAAAGATAGACAAATGTTCTAAACTTATTATAGACAGCAAAGCACTCTTATAGAATGCTCTACTGAAACCTATCTGGACTTACGGATAAGAAATCAAGGGTCCTATTACGCCTACCAATTCCTGTCGAATCGAATATCTTTATGTCGTCGACAATTGTACGGAATTTTTTTATATTCCATTTTTCGGAATACTATTATCTATCATGATCTCAAAACCCCTTTTTCTCATGATGTTACTGTGTCTCGTTAAACGTCACTGGCCATGTGATTTATTAAAATACGAGGTCTGTTCAAAAAGTATTTTTTCAAAAACTATTTATTTATTCATGAATATCTACAATATTTTGTCTCTTTCAAAGTAATCCCCACCAGATATTATACACTTGTGCCAACGTATTTTTCCAATACTTGTTCAGCTCTTTCTTCGATGCCGTCTTTATCTCCTCAATCGTAGCGTAGCGTCGTCCTTTCATGGGACTCTTTAGTTTCGTGAATAAGAAAAAGTCATAAGGGGCCAGATCTGGGGAATACGGTGGCTACGGCATTAATAGTGTGTTGTGTTTGGCCAAGATTGGCAAAAGCCAATTTTTGTTCTTCCACAAATCCGGGTGTTTTTAGCGGATTTCTTCGCGCAACTTGAGCATAACTTGCAGGTAATATTCCTTATTGACCATTCTACCCTGTGGCAAGAACTCATGATGCACCATGGCCCTGCAATCGAAACCTTCACATTCGACCGAACTTAGCGCTTTTAATCGTTCACATCTTCTCGGCCCTCTGAGAATATTTTGTACCACCGATAAACGTTGTTTTGGTCCAAGGTAGCTTCGCCATATGCCACAGCCAACATTCGGAATACTTCCGCGCAATTTATTGGGTTTTTCACACAAAATTTAATACAGATACTTTGATTCATTTTTTGGAATGGGCAAAAATCGAAGACGAGCCAAAACACGTGCAAGCAAAGCAGCTGTCAAAAATTAACTCAACTTTCAAAATGGCCGAACTTGTCGGCATAAGTGAGAGACATGAGTACCAATATAACGCCATCGAAAATCGAATATACGTAACCCGCGGAAAATTCAAAATGTCTTTTTAAACAGACCTCGTACTGAGTCTTATCATAAACAAACGCTTACAGGAGAAACTTCAATGGATGTTTACTCCACATAACCTGTCACGTTAATTAAGATTATTATACAAATCTGCTTGTTACTATGTTGTAGTTGTAGATATCTGTAAAAATTAAATTAAAAAAATGGATATTACTGATATTCTAACATGATTGTTTGATTTGATCAGTTGCAGGATTAAACATTTCATATAGACTGCACGCATTTTTGTTAAAAATAAAATTTCCATACACACTTTTTTAAATTTCGAATAAAATTATAAATCAAAACTTTATTATCAGAATAAAATGGGTTTTTTAAAAAGTCTATTACACCTTTTTTTTTAATAGTAAACATAATCTTTGGTATGAATGAATTCATGTAAGGTATTTATTTATGAGAATTTTATTTCAAACAGCTTTTCTACAATAAAATTTATGATTTTCTTATCGAAAAGTCCACTAGAAATTATTTAAAACCAAATTTAAATAAAATTTTGTTATACGTGTAAGTTTGCACATAATATCTATACTGTAAATATTGTTGCAATTTTTTATTACAGTTGTACTATTAAAGAGAATTTTACACAATTTTCTGTACTTTTAACTTTGAATATTTAAAAATATACTTTAAAAAACAGTATATTTTAAGGTATAAATTAGAATTTTATATTTTTATATAAGCATCTTCTATTGTTTTATAAATAATAAGCATAGCTTTCAGTCTACATAAATTATATTGTACGTTAAAAATATATTATTTCTAATTGTAGCATAAACATATATTTATATTAAAAGGAATATAAATTATATATTTACATAATTCATAAAAATATATCCTTTATGAATATTTATTTTAAATAATTTAAGTTCACTCTAGATATCCTTCAAATTTTCTATATTATTTCTATACCAAGCCTGCCTTCAAGTGGAAAATTTTGCTACCGACTAATTATCATTTGTACTTATTAGACGCAAATCATTTTAAATTTCTCAAAGTTTCATCTCATCAGCATATTCCAAGAAGACAGTTCCTTTTGCAAAGTAGCAAAATCTCTTCAAATCCCACTTAGCTACTTATTTACAATAATATGACTTCATAATAATAAATCACCCCAACAACTCTAAGAATATATTTACGATTGTATCACGTATTTATCTAGAAAGAAAACAAAAAACAAATTTATCAAAATATATTTCTGGAAAATTTATATAAATCCTGAGAGTGAGGATGTTATTTTTGTTTAAATTATTCTACAGACAAAACTGTTTATTATTGAAATTTTTCGAAGAAGTTTCCGTTTTCGATAAAGATTGTTTTCGTAAATGTTCATCATGATTTGTAAATTATGTATTTACAAAAGCGTACAAATTTATTGGATATAATTTCGTTCGTCACATTCCTTTTCGAACCTTTTTACAAATGTTCCTCATTACATTTATATCGGTTTTTGTCTTTGCTTAGTAGATGATCATTCCGCTGCAACTGGTGCGATGCCATGCTTTTTTCAGTAGGAATAGCGGCCATGATGCCAATTTGAGGTTGTTGTCTTTGATCAATACGGTTGTTTGTCTAAGATTGATTTTTTTCTTCTGAAAGCTAGTATTGATATTTTCGGGTTTCTGATCGCTAATGGCTTTTGCATTTGATTTTCTTTTCGTTAATTTTTTGTTAAGGAAAAAATAATGGCATTAGGAAATCAGGCCTCTTGGGTACTAAAATAGTCTAGCACGATAACGACCGTGCTACGGGGTAGCGTTATCCCCTTTAAAATATTGCAGTTTCCTTGGGTAACTACACCTTAGCGGAGACATTGTTTCTACTCTCCATAGCAGTGCTGGAAGGCTTCAACTGAAATCGCTTTCAGGTCCTTAGTTAGACTCCTTTGGATGCTATCAAGAGTACCAAGATGACGGTTTTTCAAGTAATTTTGAACTTAGGGAGCAAAAAAAGTGAAAAGGAGTAGGATCATAGGAATCAACAGGAGGCTTGGGAAACCACAGAAATCTCTTTTCCTAATAAAAACTCATTCAAGGAGATGACCATGTAACAGGGGAATTTTGAAAGTGTCTGCAATATCTCATCTAAAGCGAATAATCCTTATTCAAAGCCTTTCAAGGACTTTTTTAATAAGGTCTTGCTTAATAATTTGTTCTGGACGCACAAGAGATCGATGATGAAGCCCTTCCCGAGTGAGATTTGTCTTTTACTATCGGGTAATTTTTTTACGTTTTTTGTTTCTTATGTTTTTATTTTTGACAGATGACACGTGACGTGAGTCAAAGTTAAAAGTGCTCAGTAAGCATTGCTATTTCATTATTGAAAGACTTACACCCATTTCATCAACGCTCAAGCCAGAGTAACAAAATTTCGCAGCAATTTGACGCTATTGGATATCAAACCGCCAACACGTGTGCGTAGAGTGCATACAGAGGAAAATATTACTGCCGTAGCGTCCAGTATTGGTGAAGACCGCGATTTGTCCATCCGCCGCCATTCACAATTTTCGTCATAGTCAAATAGCACCATCCCAATGTGTTATTCGACTATGTCGAAAATTTTACGCAAGGAGTTTGGCATGAAAGCATATAAAATACAGTTCGCGCAGGAACTGAAGTCGAACGACCTGCCAAAGCATCAAATTTTCGGTGAGTGAGCCCTAAAACAACTTGAGAAAAATCCGGTTTTTACCAAAAATTAAGTTCAGCGAAGAAGCTCATTTCTGGTTGAATAGGTATGCGATTAAGCAATATTGTCGCATTTAGTCTGATGAACAACCACAGTCAAAACAAGAACTAACTGCCACTGCACACAGAAAAATGCACTGTTTGGTGCGGTGGAATCATCGGACCGTATTTCTTTAAAGATGACGCTGACCACAACATTACCGTCAATGGCGCCCGCTATCACTCAGTAATTTCGAACTTTTTTTGCCCAAAATGTAAGAACTGCAGATGGTCGACCTGTGGTTTCAATAAGACGTTGCAATATGCCGCACAGCATGTGAAACAATAGACATATTAAGAAATGAGTTCAGTGAGCAATTTATCTCACGTTTGGGACCGGTGAGTTGGTCTAGACTATTTATTTTTATGAAGCTACGTGAAGTCGGTGGTGTATGCCGATAAACAAGCGTCACTTGCAACCTTTGAAGACAACATTACACGTGTTATTAGCGAAATACCAGCCGAGATGCCCGAAAAAATTGTTCAAAATTGGACCTCTCGTATGGATCACTTCAGGATAGAGTAATCTTGTTTGCTTGTTTGTTTGTTTGTAAGGTCTCTTAGAAATGTGGCAGGTGCCACTTCATGAGGAAATAGAGTAAGGTTCCGTCTAAAAGGGCGTTGGATACTCTTATTACCTCACTTTGTCTTACCTTACTTTTGCTGATAACTAAAACTATAACCATTCGGAGAATGGTATTAATTTTGTCAACAGCATTGCTAATCTGAAGATTCCATCTTCCTCCACGGGTAATTGAGATACACAGGATTTTTATGGAAGATCCCCAGTGACGAATCAGATACACTACAATTTTTTCTCTGGTGGGCTTGATGTACAGATTACCGCACCGTTTATGCTGCTCCAAGTGTGGATGTTGCGGATGGGGTTATTAATTTGCTGTTGAAGATCAGTGGCAGATGCAAGTACAATAATATTATCAGTATATATGTTATGATTGAAGGATGATAGGAGGTGGGAAAGGGAGTGAATATATATATTGAATAGGATTTTAAAGAAAGAGGATCCTTGTAGGATGCCGTTTTTCATTTAGTGTTTTGACGAAAAATGACTGTTGGCGCGTACCGTGAAGGCTCTACCATTTAGAGAGGAACGTAGAAGTGCCAATTTTGTAGAGTCTACAGAGTTTCAGAGAATATTCAAATATTTCGGTACGCTATATAGGGTCACGTTATTATCGAATGACGTAGGAACTTGTATCTCACGTCTAAAAAGAACCAACGGATAAGCTATTAGAATTTAAAAAAAAAGTTCTCAGTGTTTCCGGATTGGTCTCCTTTATTTATATTAATATTTTTACACTGCACCTAAATTAATTAAAGATTATTAGCTTTTTAAGAAAAATTGGTTAAAGTTTTTGTCAATTTTTTAAAAATAATTCTTAATGAAATAATTTTTTTTTTTTGATAGTGTTAGACACATTTTTAGAAAGTTCATTTTATTAAGGACCAAAAAGTGAGAACATGTATTTTTTTTATACAAAAAATCACAAGGTAAAAAAATTCTTCATTTCTCTTCTTCAATTTTTGTAGGCAAAAATTTACCCCAATATATGTTTTGTAAAAGGTTTGCATAAATAATTTTCGACCAGGCTAATCTTTTACCAAATATTCTCTCCATAAATAACTGATTTCAAGGATAAATTCCAATTATTGATATTACTTGTCGAAGTAAATGCAAACATATATAATATGTGGCTAGATAAATATGGCCATGCAATAATACCAAATGCTTTATGATCCTTGACAAAACCTAAAAAATATCTTAACGTATGTACATATATCTTCGTGCTATCAATAGAATGAATTTTTTGTTTGCAAATGGCATTTTGGAGATTCAATTACCACTAATGTAAGCTGTGATGTAAATGAATATATTTCTTGTTGCCTCTTTAATGTACTAGCATAACCCTAGCAACATAAAACATAAATAGTGTTAGTCCTTAGAAAGTGTGTCAATAATAATAACACCTTTTCGTATATTCTATGTTATGTAACAATATATTATGTTAAAAAATAATGTTAATGGATATATTCGTCAGGTAAGGAAGAAGGTATTTATAAAATTTTCCAGAAGATTTTTTTATTTGCTTTTAAAAGGGAAATCAATTTTTAAAAACCATTTCACTTAAATCACATAAAATGATCGGCAAATGTTTACCAAGAATTTAGAAAATGGAAAATTTTTTTCATTAATTTTTATTATTTTATATTAAGTAAAAAATTTTAAAAAAAAAATTATTGTTGTTTTCATAATTTTTCTATATATTGTTTTATTAGTAATTAGAAATATATTTTGCTATCCTAAATACTTTCTGGGAATTTATTGAAAGTGAAATTAACTCTTTTCACTATGCGACAGCATCACACATCATACAAGGAACACTACGGAATTCCCTTCAACATACGAGGTCTGTTCAAAAAGTATCACGAAATTTGAATTTTCGCGGGTTACGTAAATTCGATTTTCGATTTCTTGTAGCTTATATAGAGGTACTCATATCTCTCACTTATGCCGACAAGTTCGGCCATTTTGAATATTCAGTTAGTTTTTGACAGCTGATTTGCTCGCACGTGTTTTGGCTCGTTTTCGATTTTTGCCCATTTTCGACCAAAAAACAGCATCGCATTAACATTGCTAAGGAGCTGTCGGAGACGACCCAAATTTGCTTCAGAGGATCATAACTGTTGGCGAATTATGGGTTTATGGTTATGACGTGGAAACCAAACCTCAATCATCCCAATGGAAGCTGCCGCACGAGCCAAGTTCGGTCGAATGTGAAGGTTTTGCTTACAGTTTTCTTCGATTGCAGGGGCGTGGTGTATCATGATTTCTTCCCACAGGGTAGAACGGTCAATAAGGAATATTACCTGCAAGTTCGGCGCAAGTTACGCGAAGCAATCCGCCAGAAACGCCCGGATCTGTGGAAGAACAAAAATTGGCTTTTGCACCATGATAACGCCCTTGCTGGCGAATCGTTGCTTGTGCCCGAATTTTTAACCAAAAACAATACACTAATAATGCCGCATCCATCGTATTCCCCTGATCTGGCTCCCTGTGACTTTTTATTATCCCCGAAACTGATTTTTTGATCCATTTTTTGGAATGGGCAAAAATTGAAAGCGAGCCAAAACACGTGCTGTCAAAAATTAAGCAGCTGTCAAAAACTAACTGAACATTCAAGAAGGCCAAACTTATCGGCATAAGTGAGATACATGAGTACCAACATAACGCCATAAAAAAATCGAAAATCGAATATATGTAACCCGCAGAAATCCGCGATACTTTTTGAACAGACCTCGTCGCTTGTGCCATAAATTAAGTTGGGTTTTTATAGTGCGTTACGAAAAATGGAGCATCGAACTTTGAACCAACGATGTGCCAGTAAATTTTATGTTGAGCATGGTAAATTCTTGAGTTTGACTTAAAAAAAGTGCAACGAATTTATTGGAAAAATTCCTAAAAACGGTTTTTGGTGGCAAAAAATATTTTTGGAGGAGCAAGAACCTGTGGAATAGGATCCTCACTCAGGAAGGCCTTGAACATCAAAAATGCTTTTAGCCTTCTCGATAAAAAAAGAAAGACTTAAAATAATGGTTTTCCGTATCGAATTGGATATTGAAGATACAACATAACCTACAAGAAGGAGCTATATAAAAAAATAGCACCTTGTGGTGCCTCAGCCCCGCTTTTTACCTAATCTAAGTCCGTGTGACTTTGTTTTATTTTCCAAGGTCATTTTAAAGAACAGCATCTTGCTACGGTTGATAAAATTCAAAGAAGTGTTTTTCAGTTTTCGGTAACACTTTGTAAAAATTAAATCTCCTCAAATCTTTGATATCCTTTTTCTTATTAATTCTCTGATTAGAAGCCTTATCAAGAACTGCTAATTCAAGTTTACTAGTGGCTCTATGGTTATGGATAATATTTCCAAAGTTACCATTTAATTAGAGTATATACATACATATACACATACATACATATTCATATACAATATTGAATATACTTCCTACCAAAACTATTGATTAATTATTGAATTTCCCCATCAACATTTGTTATTTGCTATTCAACATATTCTGAAGAATAATTTCAGCTCAATTTTCATATTGATTGATGTTTCAGTAATGATTCCTTTATGCCAATTTTGTTTTTCTTTGATATTCGATTCAAGGTCTGACATACAAGAGCATAGATTCAAGAGACTTGAATCAATAAAAACTGGACAAGAAGTGTATCAATAAAAAAAAATTCGTTTCTTTTTATTCTTTTTATTTTTGTAAAAATATATATGTAAGTGAAAGCAAAGCGAAAAGTGGGTACTTATTTGTTTTCGAAAAGAACGAGTACTATATGGTCAAGAATTCAATAGTTTTTTGAAAGATGACTTTCGTCCTTACTCGAAGATTTCCACAAGATTAAGAGTACAATACGAAAAGTTCAAAGAACTGATTTTCCTAAGAAATTCGTCTCCATTAACGCATATACATCCAACTAACCATAATAACATCATTTTGGCTATCAAAACTTTTTCTATAAAATACGAGTACAAACACAACAAGTCTGGAAGTAAGTCCTTTTGGAGTAAGTGCAAAGAGCTTTAATAAAGAAAATATAGAAAATAGCCTGAAACTGTGGTTACACTTAATACATACTTATAAGTTCAGTAAAAATTTTATATGCATATAAATTCTCTATTACCCTTCATATTTTGGAGCTATTTGAATATTACACCTTTCAATGTAGTTGTTTGCTATTTAATTATGCGCTACTTTCTCGTTTAAACCAAAGAAAATTCTGTAAATAATATTGAAGGCACGTAGCCGCAACTTCAAATGCAATTAATTCTTTGTGTAATCTTTGCACTTTCATTTCTTGGAAAAGTAAGTTACCTGAGCACTAAGATTTTTATGTATATAAATGCAGACTACCCTGGGATGGCAAAAGCTTTCTACTCTAAATTTGCAATTTTAACTCCTAATATTTTGACTGATTAAAGGGTTATTGTAGTGCTCAATTGAATTTAACAGAATTAAATTTAATATCAATGCTTTTACTCTACTTGCATTCGAATTCTTCAAAAATAAGATTTTAGATAATTTTATGCATGAATATATCTAAAATACGAGATATAAAATAGTAAAAATTAGTAAGATTAATAAATTTTTGTATTGAATTTATTTATTCTTTTGAAAATATTATGAATTTATAATAATTTTTTTTATCTCTAACATTTAATTTATTTCAATTGAAGTTTTTTTTTAAAAAAAAATTTGTAAAAATTTCATCTTTTTATTAACTCAATAAAGAGAAAAACTGAAATACTCTTTATTTAAAATTGATTCTAAAAAGTTTGTCAGCAATTTTATTAAATTGTCAAATAATTTTCTACAAAAGCAAAAATTCCGAATATGTTTTTCTTTTACAAAATAATTTTTAAAATTAAAATTAGAAAAAGAAGCTTACTATCCCCGTATTTTTCTTGTTATAAGTTAAGCTTTTGATAGAGTTTGGCATCCGGGCTTATTCTGGAAACTCAAGAGAATTCTTCTTTATACCTACTTCTTATTCCTAAAATCATTCCTTTCCAACCGACGCTTCCAAGTAAACGAATCCAATGAACTTCTTAATATCTCTCCGATATTTTCTAGTGTTCCGGAGGGTAGTTTAGCCAAATCCATCCTCTAGAACATTTACACATCCGACAACCCAATCTGTTCTAATACCTTCTTTGCTACATACGCCGATGATACGGCGAAAACCCCCAACATGCTTCCGAAATGCTCCAAATCCAAATTCAAGCGCTACAGAACTGGTTTACCAGGTGGAGAATGTCAATGGATGTAAAGCTACCCACGTAACTTTTACTCTCTGTCATATCCTCCCATATACCTTAATAACAGCGAAATACCACAACACACCGAAGTTCGGTACCTAGGACTGAACTTAGACAAACGCTTGTTGTTTACAAGATTTAAAAGACAAAAACTCAACAGACGATTTTTGAGGAGGATATTAACGAGGGAATGGTGTATTCGGGGGAGGGTAATGCGAATATTATACAAGGGCTTATTTGTTGTATGTATGGCGCATGGAGCTTGTGTTTGGGGTGATGTGATGCAGTTTAAGTATGCTAGGCACAGAATCAATAATATTTAGCGTTTGGTTCCGTATGCATGTCTAAATGTTTGTAGGACAGTCTCCACCGATACAATGCAGGTCTTTTTTTCCTTTTTTTTCTGTTTAGATTAATGAGGTACAGGGGGAAACCTTCAAAAGGTACTCGCCTGGAAGTTTTTCCTGCCAGGCGAGTTACACGGGATTTTTACCTCGCTAAAACCTAACCTGCATCTCTGATCTTGCTCCCGGAACAATGGTTCCCCGGCGGCACTCTTTGGAAATACTAATTCGCCGGGGCGTTCTTGTTTGATGCTACTGCTGTCCCGATGTTATGACGCCTCGCGGCCTATTCTTTGTACGTTGTGTGGAGATCCTTGATAATGGATTCCGCGTACTCTGCAATTCTGTTCCAAGCCGATTGGCTCTTCAGTATGCACTCCACTATATTTTCTGGACTGATGGAACGGTCCAGATTTCTCTCCAGCTCCACCCGCGTCTCCTTGTAGAGGGGGCACTGGAAGAACACGTGTTCTGCGTCTTCGATCACATCGCGGCTATGATGATAGTTTGGGGAGTCAGTTCTCTTGAATCTGTGCAAGTATGCCCGAAAGCATCCATGCCCAGTCAAGAGTTGGGTGATGTAATACCCCAAAGGCGAAGACTTTCGGGTCTCTCCTTTTCACAGAGGACCTTTCACCGCTCTTTCTTCTTCCTACGATGTTGGCGTTCCCGCTCTCCTACCAGGATTTCGATGGGTGGGCATGATGCCACGATGTTGACCGCATCGTGTGATACCGTTCGGTATGCTGACGCCACTCTGATCGCTGAGAGCCGCTGGACTGATGTCATTGTCTTGCGGTATATTGTTAGCTCTAGCGATTTCGCCCACACTGGTGCTCCGTATAGCAGGACGGAGGTAACCACTGTTGCCAGTAGTCGCCTTCGGATTTGCCTGGGACCTCTGATATTGGGCATTATCCGCGAAAGTGCGCCCTGTACTGCTGATGCCTTCCTGCTGACGCTGGAGATGTGCATCCAAGACCACTCCTAGATACCGAATGTAGAGTAGCGACCGGATGTCGTGATCGCCTACTCTTATGGTGATGGTCTCCATTTTCTTCCGGCTACTCACAAGGAGTGCCTCGGTCTTATGTTCCGCCAAAGACAGGTATGCCGATGTCATCCACTGTCTTATGCTCCGGATGGTGGTGGAGAATGCGGCTTCCAGTTCCTCTAGGTGTTTGGCTACCAGGACAACCGCTACGTCGTCCGCGAAAGCCACGAGTGTTGTGTTCGTCGGTAATTGCAGATGGAGTAGGCCGTCGTACATGACGTTCCACAAGAGTGGCCTCAGGACAGAGCCCTGAGATACCCCTCCCGTGACCCCATACTCTGCTGGTCCATCCTTGGTCTCGTATTGCAGTAGTGGATCACTGAAGTATGATCTGACCATCCTCTGTAGGTAGTAGGGCACCCCCATGTTCTCAAGAGCCTCCGAGATTCGATCCCAGCGGGCCGAGTTAAACGCGTTCTTGATGTCCAGGGTGACAATGAGGCAATACTTTTTAGAACCGCCTTTCCATCTCTTTCCTGAGATGGCTTCCTTTGCAATGTTCGTGACGAGTTCCAACGCGTCAATGGTTGATCTCCCCTTCCTGAATCCGAATTGAAATTCGGAAAGTTGAGGATCAATGTATTGCTCCAATCTGTCGGCCACTATCCGCTCCAAATTCTTCCCGCCCGAACCCAGCATGCAGAGTGGACGATAGGAAGCTGGCTCGTCCAGTGGTTTCTTTCCTTTTGGGATAAGAACCAATCTTTGTTGCTTCCATCGGGTCGGAAATACGCCTTGTCGCAGGCATGCGTCGTACATGCTTATGAACAAGTCTGGCCTGGCGGCAATTGCACTCTTCAGTGCGATGTTGGGTATGCCGCTCGGTCCTGGTGCCTTGCCATTCTGCAATTTAGTGCAGGCCCTCGTGAGCTCTTCCATGGTCACACCAGGAATTTCCACTTCTTCATCCTCCGGGTGTTAGTCGGGGAGTTCTGGTTTCTCCGGGAACAGATGTTCTACTATTCTGTGCAGTATGTCGGGACAGGTTGGTGTTGTTGCGGGTAGGCTTTTAATCCTATGCATGACCGTCTTATACGGTCTGCCCCACGGGTCCCGGTCCACTTCCGCGCAGAGTTCCCTCCAACATTCTCGTTTGCTGGAGTTGATGGCGTTTCTGAGAAGACGCCTTTTCTCTTCGTAGATACATCTGAGTTCCTCTGTCGAGGCCCTGTCTTGCCTACGAGCACGCTGGTGTTGCCTTCTTGCCTTCAGGCATGCTCGCCGGTGTAGGGAGATGGTCGGGTTCCACCAGTGGACTGATGCTCGGCCGCTGTTTGGGCGACTCCTTGGCATCGACGCATCGCTGGCTGCCACCAGGGTGGCTGTTACCTCTTCTGTGATGCCCTCGGCAGTTGTTGACCGGGGCGCTGGTGATCCGCTCATCATCGACCTGAAGGTCTCCGTATCAAAACATTTCCTGTTCCAGCCCACTGGCTGCCTCCTTGTGGGTCTCTGACGCCACCCGCTTCTGGGACTGGTGTTGATTTCCCAGATTATAGCTTGTTGATCGCTATTTGTGAACTCTTCATCGACCTTCCATTCGTAACCCCTTTTTGTTAGGACACTGCTAATGAACGTCAGGTCGATAATGGAGTTCACGGCGCCTTTGCGATAGGTGCTCGCAGTTCCCTCATTCATGAGAGTGAGGTTTAGTGTCGAGAAAGCCTCTTGCAGGGCTTCACCTCTTTTGTCCGTATCACGACTGCCCCATTCGATGGACCAGGCATTGAAGTCTCCGGCGATTACGACTGGGTCATGTCTTCTTACGTCCTCTGCTAGAGTATCCAGGAAGTCCTCGAACATGTCAATCGGTGCACTCGGTGGAGCATAGCAACTCGACAGGTGCACCCCTCCAATCTTGGCCCTGACAAACCATGAGGTGGGGTTAGTTGGTAGCTGTTCGAAAGGCAGTCTACCGCATGCCCATATTGCTGCCTTTTTTGTGCTGTCTGAAACCCATGGTTAGGTGTCCATGTCGTCATACTGCTCGCACAGCATAGCCACGTCAACTTTCAGTTCTCTGACTCGCTGTGTATCTAGAGGTACAATGCAGGTCTTATTAGGCGAAATCCGATGGTATCTAGAGGTACTCCGTAGAAGTATTCTCTATCGGATGCGGCGTGGCATTGTATTAGTAGATGGCTGATAGAAATTCAGGAGCTTGGAAACCGCCAACGGCGGGCTCTAGTCCTGGATAAAATGAATGAGATTTGGCAGCAGCTTTGGGATGAGAGTGAGAATAGAAGATGGACCCAGAGGTTCATCTCATGTGTAAGTAAGGGGCACGGCAGTAGGTCTGTTCCTAGATTATTGATAACCGGGCACGGCAGTATAAATGAGTTCTTGTATAAGAGAGGATTAAGTGAAAGAGAAGAGTGTGTGTGCGGTGCACTACAAGAAAGTACATATCACCTCCTTGTGGAGTGTGATTTATATGAGGATCTCCGGGATTTTGATGCTTATGGCATTAGAGTGAATGAAGGTCGAGTGGATCTGAGTGGTGCACTTAGTACACCTGAGAAGAGGGAATGTCTGGCTGAATTTGCCATAACACTGTTTCAAAGAAGATTAAGATTAATTAATGGGTAGTGAATGTGCATGCGAGTGAAACGCAAGGTAGCTAAAACTGGGTGAAAGACCAAGGTTGCGCTTTCGGGTCTTGGCAAACCCGCGTACCTGAGCTGGCTTAGCAGTGTCTGCGAATTTATATGATTTCTTACCATAGCTCAATGAACGGAGTATAAACCGAAGTACTCTTAAAACAAAAATTGGTACTACGGGAATTGAGGTGTCCCATGGTGTTAAAACACACTATACCCGATAATGGTGAGGCGCCTTATGAAGCAACGTAGTGGCTATGGTTAATACCCATATCGCGGGTACGGTCTTCGGATCGCTAGTGGGAGATACTAGTAATTATCTCGGTGGCTGTCACTGCTTATGACAGTAGAGGTTGAGATAGTCCTCGCCACTACCAGTTGGAGTAATCAGCTTGTAACTTATTAATGACTGTAAACTGCCAGTAATGGTGGTGCGTTTATTGAGCGTAACTCAATCCCTGTGGTCGTAGGCAATTCGTGGTGTGTTGTTTAACGACATGTATATCACGTTAAAGAAACATAATTAATCTAACCAGACAATACCTACAACTATTTCAACTTCTCGTCAAATGTTCTTAACTTACTATAGACTGTAAAGTAAATTTATAGAATGCCCTACTGAAACCCATGTGGACTTATGGACTAAGCCTTCTCCCGTCAAATTCAATCTCTTCAATCAGAAATACTCCGTACAATTGTCGACGCTCTCTTTTATGTTCATAATACTATTATTCATCGTGAACTTGAAGTCCCATTTGTGGTTGTGCCTCGTTATAAAAAGTTCCATTATCGGATTTTCAATTATACTGATCGCCTTGATCAAGAACTGTCCTCTACTTTCTTTCTTCGAAACACCCATCGAAGAATTAAGTGATTTAATTGAATTTGTCATTGAAGGGAAGACTTTTTACCGTCAACTCTAAGCGCTATGGCCCACTTTTTTCTGATTTGAACTTAAAGGTTTTATTCTAAACCATATGCAATTTTTACAAGACGTCACTTTAAGCTAAAAGATATGACAAATTTTAACTTCAATATGGAAAAGATTTCTAGGCCGCTTAATTTCGTGATTTGATCATGTAAATTAGCCTCCAAGATCATGCAATTTGACGCCGTTAAACTTTTGCATATAAAACTATATAAATTTTAGACCATTAAAAACCAACATCCGTAAAGTAATGACATTATGATCTTAAAGTCTTCGATGTTCGTGATGGGAATGCATCTCGTTATAAAAAGTTTCATTATCGTCTTCCCAATAATATATTTCCTCTTATTCGAGGACTGTCCTCTACTTGCTTTCCTACAAACATAAATCAACAACTTAAGCGTCACAGGTCCCATGCTTTGTTTATTTATTTCTTGGTGGTCCATTGGACATGAACCTTTAGGCCATTTGACGACTTCAATTTTCGTGTGGGTTGTCGTTACCAATTCCCTAAGTGAAGCTGGTCTATTGGTTACAAGCTAGATCAGTTACAGTTGATTAAACCTTGTTGAGCATGTTAGTTTATTTAATCAGGCTTAAAAGGGGACTTGTAAATGAAATTGTTGAATCTACCACAATTTGTACAAATGGACGAAACCTACTCGCAAAGAAATCCGGGGCTTGCTGGCATTCGCTTAAAATATGTGGAACACGAGCGCCGCAAGATAGGCCGATAGGTCATGTATAGTTTTCATGTAAAAATGTGTGGGTGTGCACAATATGTTCAATCCGGATTCTGAGCAGATTTTGAGGTCAGATTTTTGATAAAGACATTGAGTCAACTGGACTGTTAGGACTTACCAGTAAGACGCTAAAAAGCTGTTGTTGTTTATCAATTTTTACGTATGGCTGAGGATATTGTCTGACATTTTGTTAGTAGGGAGAGCTTAGTTGAATAAGTTAGATGGAATCGGTTGACTATAGGACCCTTCAATAGAAGAAACTACTCCCTAAAACCTTCCTCCCCATACTAATTTTTACTGTTATTTAAATATATTTGTTAATATTTTTTATTTATAAAAATATCTGTAAAAATTAATTTTAAAAAATACTTTTGCAGTAATGTGTAAAAATCACATTAATATTCACAGAACACCGTGAACGGATGGTATTCAAAAATATTGTCAGTTTTATAATTTTATTATCCTTGAATTCTATTCAGAAAGAGCACTACCATTACTACTATTACAGATCCAAAAATTTCCCCTAATGAATAAATGACATTTTACTGTATCACCAGTTCAACCGTAAATTAATCTCATATAGAAATAATGATATTTTCAAAATGAACTGTTCTGATTGAAATAAACCTTTTTTTTTATGAGAAAAAAGTCAAAAACATATTATTTTGATATAAAATAGTACAAAATTTCAATCTACATCACTTTAAGTTGGGAAATTTTCTTTAATTTCTCCATATTGTATTTAAAGTTTTGGTAAAAATGTAAAAACTCCTTTTGAATAAATAACAAAATTGTGCTGTTGGAATTTTGTTTGGCAAATATTTTCGGTTGACTTTTTCATGATACTCGAAGTATTTTCAAGTATTTTAAATATATTCAAGAGTGCTGTAAAGTGTGCTCGTATAAGTATGCGAATAAGTGGATACTCTAAACTTTACCATATGTACTATATACGACAAAATTGTTTTTCATTCCTTTAACTTAATGTGTTGATCTTAGGATATAATCTACTATGTACTCATATATGTAAAAGTTTCCGCAGAAAACGACTGATTTCACCTAAAAAGAAAACACGATTAGATACTGTCGCTATAATGTATAAATCTTATTAACTCTTCAGACACATGATTTTCTATTTTTTAAGAATTCCAAGAATACGACAACTTATCCAACTAAAAATACCAGCTAGGATAACGAGAACAATTTAAATCCAATTATCTATCGAAAAAATTTATAAGAAATACAAAATTGAAATGCCACTTGATAAATTATAATTAAAAGTACTTTCCAGCGTTAATAATGATATTATGCTGGAAATTCATTGACTAAAATTAAATACAATTTTATTAATAATATAGGACTTAAAAGGAATTTTTTTTATTACTTTTTAATCATCGACATGATGATTAATCTTAAAACGTAAAATTGATTAAAAACCCTTTTTAATTTAAATTTTAATTTCAAATTTCCAAGTATTCTTTTTTTCATACTGTCGAATCGTTTAAAAATATTACTTCGTTGATTTTGAAAAGTTTTTAATTTTGCTATCCTAACGATTAAAATCATATTATTAAAATAAAGGTAATCAACTGTGAATTTTATTGACAACTTATTGAAGAAAAGCTGACATTGTAATTTTAGTGGAAGAAATTTTGTTAGAAATTAGTTCTTTTTCTTGGGATCGTTGAATTTCTGAACAGCAAAAATTCTTTCCCTTCTTTTGAACTTTGGAAAATTTTAACATTACTCATTGAGTTTCTATGTATATATATATATATATATATACGACTACTACAGATAAATATTTTATCGGATAAAATATTGTAAGTTTGTATATTATCCTTTTACAAATGATACTTTATACTACGTGTATATATAAATTTATATCTAAAAGAAAATTTAACCTCATCATTTCTGTCAAACAAAAAAATAAACGAGCACACAGAATTAATTAAATAACGATCTCAAAAGTTTGAAAAGCATTCGAAATGGAATAACTTTTTTATTGTATATACAAAAAAAAAATGAAAAATAAAATTAAAAGGGGACCTTTTAAAAAGGGGAAACTTTCATGTTCGAATAGATTTTGACAGTAACTTTTAAAATGCCTAAACGAATATCGCTTAATGGCATTTATTCGCAAAAATTAAATTGTTATATTGTAGAATTTGGAAAATTCAGTAATTGAAAAATAAAAGTTTTTTTTTTGTTGGATACTTTCACTTTTGGGGCTAATTTTACCTAAAGTGATGTAATTATTTTATAAAATAAACAATTACTGATTATATAACATATATTTTAAAATACTTTGTCTATTAAATTATTTTTGTTATAAGTATTTATAGAAATTTTTTAATACGAATTATTTTTTTTAAAGTATTATAAAAGAAAATTTTTTTTAACACAAAAATTCATTATAAGTCTACATTTTTTATTTAAAACTAGGCTATACTGGCAAGACTTGATTTTTTTAGGTCACTGTGTCACTAGTCCAATTAAAAAATAGCCACTTCCAAACTACAAAAGTAAGAAAACCTATTTAGTGACCACAAAAATTTTTTTGAACTCAAAACAAACCCCTCATAAGCCTACACCTTTTTATGAAACAAGGCCGCAATGGTGAAACGAAATTTTTTTTGGTTCACTGGGTCACTGATCTAATTAGAAAATAGCCACTTAAAAACTACAAAAGTAAATAAACCCATTTAACGACCACAAATATTTTTTTGAACACAAAATAAACTCCGCATGACCCTACACTTTTTATTTGAAACGAGTTCAAACTGGTGAAACGAGATTTTTTTTGGGACACTGGGTCACTGATCCAATTACAGAATTGGTGACCACAAAAATATTTTTAAACACAAAATAGGCTCTGCGTGAGGTCACTGATCCAACTGTTTGGTGACCACAAAAATATTTTTAAACACAAAATAGGCTCTGCGTGAGCACTCACATTTATTTGAAACTAGGTCAAACTGATGAGACGCGACTTTTTTGGGTCACTGGATCACTCATCTAATTAGAAAATAGCCTCTTAAAAACTACAAAAGTAAGAAAACCTGTTTGGTGACCACAAAAATATTTTTAAACACAAAATAGGCTCTGCGTGAGCACTCACATTTATTTGAAACTAGGTCAAACTGATGAGACGCGACTTTTTTGGGTCACTGGGTCACTCATCCAATTAGAAAATGAAGTAAATAATCCTATTTGGTGACCAAGTAAATTTTTTTAAATACAAAATTGGCTCTGCATAAGCACAGAAATTTTATTTGAAACTAGGTCAAACTTGGTGAAGCGCGAATTTTTTGGGTCACTGGGTCACTCATCCAATTAGGAAGCAGTGAACTTTAAAGAACCAATTTTACATATACGTAATTCCAAATATAATTTTTTTGTTAAATCCCATTGAGTATATAGTATTTTTTGCAAGACTTAAAAAAAAACTTTGAGATTTTTTACAGCTAAAATTTTTTATCTATTATAAACCATGAGATTGAAGAAAACTTTAAAGATATTTGTCAACCAGGAAAAAAGTATTTAGCATATATTTCCTAAATGACACTTTATTAATACTCTTAATCCTATAATACATCAATTCTTCCATATCCAATCATTTCCTAATAAATTTGTTTGACTTAAACTACGTTCTTCTATTATCAGATTTAAATTATATCAATAAATTGTAAAATGGAAATTAATTATATCGAAAGATGTATCTTCTTTTATATCTGAAAATCAATTTATTTCAAAAGATACTGTAAAAAGGGATCTTAGGTTTATCCTTGCAACATGAATCCAATTTATTTACAATGGTGAATTTTTTTATTAGGCTTTATAATATCTTACTATCAATTTATCTATAGAATCGGTTTGAAAGTGCTCAACCTCATAATTAACATAAGTATCAAGATTATTTAGTTACAAATACCTTTTAAATTTTATGTAAAAAAAATTTAATTTTCAAAATTATAACACATAAAATCCATGAATTTATTCAGGGAACCAAATACCTTTACTAATTCAATTCCTAAACAATGGACTTATACGTATAATAGTAGATAAATTAATTTGTTCGATTTTTAAGTTTATATCCAAATAAAACATATATTTTTATTTTTTTTATATTTATTATAAAACCATTTAAACTGAATTTTGAAATACTTTTTAATAATTAAAAAACTCCTTCAAATAAGCACAACTCTCTCCCAAAAAAAATTATAAACTCTCTTTAAACATTTGCAAAATTTGTTCAAATTGAAATTTTATATTATTGTTGATAATTATTTTTGTATAAACTTAATTATTTAAAATAAATAAAAAAATAATTCCTTTTTAATATTAAATTAATAACGAGAAATTATAGATACTTCTTGGACGAATTTTATAAATACTCTTTAAAATGTCATTTTTCCACAATACTATTTGGAAAATAATTGAAAAAAAAGTTTCCAATTAATTAAAACTTATTTTTATTAACTCGTTAAAGAAATTTTTAATTATACTTATTTAACGACAAATGTGTGTATTAAAGAAAATGGCAATGAAAAATGTCTCAAGTAAATTGTTATTTTCATTTTGACTTATTACAATGTGTTAATCTTCTTTTATCCAATTTATTAGGATGATAGAATAAAAACAATTTTATTATAAGAATTTCAAAATAAACTTAGTCAAATATACAAAACAAATTCCAGGTAACAATGAAAACAATAAGAAAACTTATTATTGTGAACACAAAGTTAGGCAAAGTTAACGGCAAGAAGACAACCAAGAACCGTTCAAGTTCAAAGCTTTTTACTTTCGATCATACAAACAAGGCTGCTTTGAATGAGTTTCCAACTGAATTAGAAAATGTGATCCTTCAGTGCTTCGTCTTAATTTTGTAATTTCAATGCTTTGGAAACTGTTTCGAATGAATTAAAGACATTGCAAATGATTTTATAAAATTCAATAAAATGAAACTTTTCCGTAATTCCTATTAAAATCATTAAAGTACACCCCGCCGCTCCACCACAAAACAAAAAATTAAAGATTTCCTACATTTTCCTTAACTTTTATTTAGACTCATTATTAAATTTATGAGGAATTACTATGAAAGTTTAGTGTTAATGAGAATAAATTGGATTTATTTTTGGAAATTTTATTATAAAATAAATGAAATTTTTTGTGAATTATGTGCAGGCATTAGTGTTTCTTTTTTTTTTGTTAATGAAAATTAAACTAGCAATTAATATGAAAATATTAATTTCATTTGTTGCATAAACATAAGTCGCTGTAATATATTTAAAAAAGATTGGCCATGAAATTACGGTGGCATACAAATTGATAACCAACCGAATAAACTAGAAAAAATGTGCACAGCAAATCCAAATTTCATAATTAGTTTTTCTAAAATTATCAATCACTTCAAAATAATACAAACATAATTGTTAACAAAAATACGTCAATAAATTTCTTATTGCATAATTTTGTATGCCAGTGTAATAATAGTGACTAGCAAAATTATGCAAATACAATTTATTATGCATATTTTTGTAGTTTTTTTTTAATAATTGTTTGTTTATGAAGGCTTCTGTAATTTTCGTGGTATTAAAAGTATATTTTTAGACGTAGTGAACATAATGGTCATCAACCACGTCCATACGCAATTTCAACAAACTGGTTCTCCTGTATATAGATTAGTGGAAGAAATATACATTTCGATTTTAACCTTCTTGGCAAAAACGCATTATGAAAACATCCTGTAGGAAGCAATTGAAGTAAGATGGGGCAATCAATTAGTTCCGGCGAAAATTGTAATGCTGTTAGTGCGAAAATATCCTGCACCATGATATAGATTTGAAGCAAAAAATAAATTATTAGGCATGCAGGTGTTACCAATAGTATTTATGTTAGCCGCAACACTTGCCCCCTTGCAGAAAATATTTGAGGGGGCAAGTGTTGCGGTTAATTTAATTACTATTGTGAGAAGGCTCAAAAAAAATATAGTTAAGATTTCACCTAATTATTGGTGACATACAATACGTACTATTTTTGAAGGCTACTGTAATTATAATGACATAAAAAGTTAGGCATACATTTTTGCCAACCAACCAAATTTTGACTAGTTTTGTAATTGACTGTAATTAAAGTGACTTACTAAATTATGAAACCAACATCGTTTATGCACATTTTTAGATTTTTTTGTGATTGCATTTTTTGTAGGCTACTGTTATTATAGAAAGATACAATATACTGGAATCACGATATTGTATTTTTTTTTTTGCCGAACAAATTTTGAATAGTTTTGTATGCCACTTTTATGAAAACGATACAAAGTTTATACAACAACATATGTGTTTTTTTCAATTATAATTGTACTCCTCTGTAGTAATAGTGACATAAAAATCTATACAATTAGTATTTTTTTAGTAACTATAAATGCATAGTTTTGTTGGTCACTGTAATTACAACGACTTACATAATTATGCTATTTTAAATTTATTTATATTATTTTATTGGCAACCTTATTTTGACACTTTGTGGAAAAATGTAATTATATTGACGCACGAAATAATGTAATTTGCATTTTATATTTGGGCTAGAAATTGCAATAGGTTTTTGTGTTGACTACCGCTACTGTATAATTGATAATCTGCTCTTTTGGGGCCAATTTCATGCACATGCCATTATATGGTAATTCGTTTTTTTTTCTTAAGACTGTTTATTTGACTTTCTGCATTTTTTAGCCGAAATTTTGGGAGTTTTATTATTCACCCTTTCTAAGCGAAGAATTAATTTTAAAAGTCAAAAAGGGTACAAATGGAAATTGCTCGTTTTTCAAAAGATGGCGCCAGTAGTAATTGCTCGTCTAAAATATCGGATCAAAAATGTCAAATTGTAAGCTTAGAAATCTGTCAACAAAGATCCAAGTCAAATGTAACAAGAACTTACAAATTTATTGGGCGTGACTCAACAAGCTGTTTTAATCGTTTGAAAGCTTTGGAAATGATCGAAAAGCAAGGAAATTGAGTGTCATACGAGTTGAAGCCGAGAGACGTCGAATGGCGTTTTTTCGCGCATGAACAGCTGCTCCAGCGGTAAAAAAGGAAAGGTTTTCAGCATTGTATTATGCTGGTAATGAAAAGCGAATCTATAACGATAATCCAAAGTGAAGAAAATCGCGTGGGTCCGCAGCCATGCATCAACATCGAAGGCTAAGCAAATATCCATGTCTCGAAGCTCATGTTATGTATTTGGTGGGACAAGCTCGAAGTGGTTGCAACTGAGTAAAACTATCGCAGGAGCTTCCTACCAAACACAACTGATGCATTTGAGCTGACAATTAAAGGAAAATGGTCACAATACGAACAAAGACACGACCAAGCGATTTTGCAGCACAAAAACACTCGCTCACATGCTGACAATTAAAGGAGGCGGTTAAAACATACCTGGAAATACTGAAAGAGGATATCCTACCCTAACTGTCGTATTCACAAGACATTGCCTTTCCAGACTACTATCTCTTCCGACCGATGACACGTGCTCAATTTTTGGGTTTTAAAATTGGGTAAATTCAAGGATCGCCTCAAAAGACGAGCAGTTTTATTGACAAGGAATCCGTATGCTACCAGAAAGATGGAAAAAGGCTTTGAAGCATGGATATGTGAGCCTTTTTCAACAATAAGGCCTCAAATTTTGAAAAAACGGCAGTTTTATTAGTAATTTTTTTTTTTGGCGGCTGCACCCTTTAAATAATTTTAATAATAATATAATTATAAAAGGATTACGCAAGCTGTAATTCTAAATAAGACAAAATATGTATTTCAACGCAATCACCTAGAATGGCTAATAAAACAGCTGTAATTAATCAAAACATCCTTTTACATTTTAAATACATTTAGTACAAAGAGAACTAATTTTTTTTGTATCTATCTAAAATTTACTATAATTTTATTGATATTCTCTCTTTAAGGATTTTGTGTGCTTCCTTATGTGAAATTTTTTTTTCTTTCTAGTATGTCATAATTTCATTCTTAAAGCACAGCCTTTACACCCTACCGGAAATAGAAATTCTCCTCATTTCCGTTCAATTTAGTTGTTCCCGATTGAGAAAAACAGAACTTATCGGAAAACTTGGTTTATTCCATATTCGCTTGCAAAAAAATACTACTATCGACAGGAAGACGTATTTGTATCAGTAGAGAATCCTTGTACGAAACAATAAATCATAGTCAGAGAGCAATCTGATATAAACACGTCATATCCGTCACTAATAACAAAATCATTTTTGGTATGACTTTTATTAATTAGCGAAACGAAAATTTCACTAATCACGAATACAGTGTAATATCAATTATTGCTTATTATATGCATGATTTGTGAAATTTCCAAAATTAATATAATAAAAAATGTGATTAGAAGAAGATAAATTATATTGTTACTAAGGAAAACTTTATAATACAACATATATTACCAAGAATTACTAATTAATTAATATTTACTTAATTACGAGTATGTTAACAAAAGCCATCGTCGACTAATATGGCAGTACTGATTAACATTAATATACGAATAAATATCAATAAGTCCTTATTTACTATAAATTTATAGATATTTAAATATTTTACAATTACCTTTTTATAATATTAAAATTGATAGAAAAATATTATAGAAAATTAAGCTGCAATCAATTTATTTTATATTATTTTCAAGGATAATTAAATAAATACAAAATGTGTTGAAATAATTTTTAAACTTTATTTATAATGTAATGTTGGAAAATCGTCAAAATTAACTTAAGTAAAGAATAAAAACAATTTTTTACTATAAATAAATTAAGCTTAATATGAAAAATATTTTTTAGTAATGAAATTATTTTTACTAATAATATTAATTTTTCTTAAAAGTAATTAAAGTAATTTCGTTTTTTTTTACATTTTGTTCGGAAAGTAATTATGTTTTTTTCCCAACAGAGGACTTAATTGTATTTTTTCACAACTTCACACTTAAAATCATATGTATTTTGACAGCTGACATAGCAAGGCTTGCTTGTGAAAAAATTCGATTGATTCTGCACAGTAGTTTTTGGTTTTAAATATGGAAAATGAAAAACAACATTTTCGGCATATTTTCCTTGTTGTTCAAGGAAGGAAAAAATTATCCGATGTGTATGGAGAAGATGTGCTTTGATCCGGCAATTTTGATCTCGAAGATGCACAACGTTCTGGAAGGCCAGTTGAAGCTGATGAAGACATAATAAAGGCATTAATGGATGCAAACCGGGACATATGAGTTCCTCATCTTATTATGGAAAAAAATTTGTGCCGTCGCATTGACGTTTGTGATTTGCTTTTCAAACGCCAAGAAAATGATCCATTTTTGAAGCGTATTATCACTGGGGACGAAAAATGGGTTGTCTTCAACAATGTTAAGCGCAAAAAATCCTGGAGTAGAAAAGATGAACCGGCTCAAAGCACTTCGAAAGCCAATATTTATCAAAAAAAGGTTATGTTATCTGTTTGGTGGGATTTCAAAAAAACGTTTATTTTGAGTTTCTACTGAACAACACAACGATCAATTCTGAAGTGTACTGTCATCAGATGGACAAATTGAATGATTCATAGCCCAATGTCTTTTTCTTGTCACGTTGTTGTACACGACCCATTTCTCATCTCCCGTCACTTTATCGACCGACATTTTGAAAAAATACAAGGCCTCGTCACTGTACTCTGGCCAGGCCAAAACTAAATAGAAAGTAGAGGGAAAGCATCCTTTATACAATGAAATCATTTAAAAGAAGATACTATTCATCATTTTTGAAGAAAAAATTTTTTTACTTAGGATCATAAAAAACGGTCATAACTTTTGCATCAACATAAAAAAAAACGAAATTCCTTTCAGAACAACCCAATAATAAAGCATTATCCAATTTAGTTTTTGTCAATATTTTAAATTTAAAATTCCAATTTTGATTAAATTGTTAATTAATTATTTTATATAATTTTTGCCATTTTATATTAAATTAAAGAAATATAAATTACTTGTATAAAACTACTTACAAGACTCGATTCTTTTAAAATTATTTCTGATGACTTCTTTACACATTTAAGGCTGCATTATAAATATTACTTCATTACCATTACTGATTTTAAAATGTTTATTTATAAGAAAAAATTCTAACGATATCAAATAAAATTATCTCAAAATTACGCGTCCGGTTAACTTTTCACGCAATAAAGCCAAAATATGTCATGTTGTGCGGGTTGTGATGCCGTTTTATTGAAAAAAAAAACATATAGTGTAAAATAAGATCTTTAAGTTAAGGCAAAAACTGTTGCGATATCTCTTATTTTGTGTATTTTCAAAGAAATTTGAGCCAATCATACCTTCGGACAAAAATGCACACTTTTGGTTATAATAGATATAAGCCTCATAGCTGAAGAAAATTTTGATAACAAAATTTTCATCAAAATTCTATTATTGCAATATCAAAATAAAAAAATGTTATCTTAAACTTCATCTTTTTTTTTAACTCAACTAATTCAGTTTTTTTCAAGATTTTTATAATTTAAGAATATAATATTGGATTTTTCAATAGCAACTTAACACTTTCAATTTCTTACTGTGAACGCATTTTTACTATCAAAATACTCACTAACTTAAACATTAAAAATTACTACAAAAATTCCGTGTCGGTGATTACAGCTTTAAGAGCGCTTAACCCAATTTGTGATGAAGGGCATTTTTGGTTGAATGGCTTCCTCAACAAACAAAACATGCGTTATTGGAGTGCTCCAAACCCTCATGTGCTTTATGAAACATCACTTCATCCACAAAAAGTGTCTATATGGTGCGGTTTTCATGCCGGTGGCGTCATTGGGCCATTTTTCTTCGTTTATGAAAATGCCGTTACATTACAGTCAATGGTGAACGCTATAGAGATATGTTGCAGCGTTATTTCTTCAATCAATTGCATGGGCCAGACATCAGTGATACCATATGTGGTTTCAACAAGAGGGTGCCACATCCGACACAGCGGGAGAAACAATTGACTTATTGAAGTCCAAGTTAGGTGAACGTGTTATATCGAGAAAAGGTCCTGTCGATTGGCTACCGAGATCTTGTGATTTAACACCTCTAAATCGATGGCTTATTCCAACAAGCCGGCGACGTTAGAGGACCTAAGAGCCAACATCGAACGAGAAATAGCGGCCGTTTCCGTCGAATTGTGTGGCCGAGTCATCGAAAATTGGCGTCAACGAATCGACCGCTGCAAGCGTGCCCGTGGTTGACATATGACCGAAGTGGAGTTCCATTCATAATTGCATTAATTGTACTTTAAGGAGATAATAAAAGTTTAGATATATCTTAAATGATTTGCGAGATATTTAAAAAAAGCTGTCAAGTTCTTATTCAAAAACCCTTTATATACAATATTAATTAAAACTATTCATTTAATACAAATAAAAGTTGGAATATTTGAATATTTCTTCAACAATTTAAAATTTTTTTTTTATTAGAAAATAGTTGGAAATTCATTTAATTTTTATAAAATTTCAAATATTTTGATTTATTCAGCAAAATATTTTTGATATAAATTTTCCCATCCGCAATACTCAACAAGTACGAACAGATACAAAATCTGTCCAGGACTTGGAAACTGATTCCTACCCACTTAATAAAACCTTTTTACAATACCTAATATAAACGATTATATTATTTTTTAATTATTTTCTAGTATTTAAAATATGGCAACATAAAAAAGTACTATGTCTATGATAAAGTAAGGAGAGAAAAAATGCGGGGAGGACTAGAAATTCTCCATAACTAAGGATAAAATTAGGTTGCCTACAAAACGCTACAGACTTATTGCAAAAAAGTAAAAACTCGAAACCTACACAAAACCTGACAATTCAACCATTAACAATTAGGCGTCTTATTGCAGAAAAACGAAAAGCAAGATCATATTGGCAACACACAAGAATGCCCAGCGACAAAACCAAACTGAACAAACTGCAAAAAGAACTACATGACAAAATCACTAAATACAATACAGAACGTTTTAGAAACTATACTTCAACCCTAATGAAAAACAGAACTTTGTGGACTGCTACAAGACAAATACTATCTTATAGAAAAACAAAGCACCCTTTACGAAAAACTGACGGAACCTGGGCCAAAACGGACAAACATAAAGCAGACGCTTTTGCTGAACACCTTGCACAAACATTTACTCCACATGAGGACATATTAGACAGGACTCATTGCACTACAATCGAGACGGAACTATCCATTCCCTTACCCATGAGTCTTCCCCCGAAGGCAGTCACTCCTTTCGAAGTTGCCAAATTAATCCTTCCCAAAAACAAAGCTCCTGGCTATGATATGATTACCTCCAATATACTCCAACAACTCCCTAAAAGAGCAATAGTTTTCCTTGCCACAATATATAACTCCATCCTTAGAATAACACATTTCCCAATCCTATGGAAATTTGCCATCATATAAATGATCCCGAAGCCCAATAAACCAATAAACCGCCACACTTCCTTTCAGTACTCTCAAAAATCTTTAAAAAAATCCTCCTTCGCCGCTTACATCCTCTACTCGAATCTTTAAATTTAATTCCTAATCACCAGTTTGGTTTCCGCGCCGAACACTCCACTACCCAGCAGTGTCATCGAGTTGTCGATTTCGTTGCATCCTCTTTAGAGGAGAGGATGCAATGAAATCGACAACTCGATGACACTGCTGGGTAGTCCCGGTGTGTTTCTTGATATAAGTCAAGATTTTGATAGAGTTTGGCACCCAGGTCTACTCTGCAAACTCAAGAGGTTCCTTCCTTCCACCTATTTCCTAATCCTAAGATTATTCCTTTCCTACCGACACTTCCAAGTAAATGAATCCAACGAACTCTTCAATATCTCTCCGATATTGGCTGGGGTTCCTGAGGGTAGCATACTTGAACCCATCCTCTACAACATTTACACATCCGATGTCCTAATCTGCCCTAATACCTTCTTTGCTACATACGCCGATGATACGGCCTGCCTTGCATCTAGCGAAAATCCCCAACATGCTTCCGAAACTCTCCAAATCTAAATCCAAACCCCCCAGAACTGGTTTACTAAGTGGAGAATAAAAGTCAATGAACGGTAACTTTTACTCTCCGTCGTGAGACATGCCCTCCCATATACATTAATGGCAGTGCCATACCTCAACACACCGAAGCTCGGTACCTAGGACTGAACTTAGACAAATGCTTGACATGGAACCCACATACAAGACTTAAAAGACAAGAACTGAAAAGACGATACCTAAAACTACTTCGACTTCTAGACAAACGTTCCAAACTTACTATAGACAGCAAAGTTCTGTTATACAATACCTTACTGAAACCCATATGGACATACGGACTAGAACTCTGGGGATCTACTAAGCCTTCTAATTCCCGTCGAATCCAATCCCTTCAATCAAAAATACTCCGTACAATTGTCGATGCCCCCTTTTATGTTCGCAATACTGTTATTCATCGTGATCTTAAAGTCCCATTTGTTTTTGATGTGGCTGTATCTCGTTATAAAAAGTTACGTTCCCGTGTCCTCAATCATAATAATCCTCTTGTTCAAGAACTATCCTCCATTTCCTTCCCTAGAAATACCCATCGAAGACTTAAGCGTCACTGGTCGCGTGATTTACTTAAATACTGAGGCCTAACAGAAACACACGCTAGCAGGAGGAACTTCATTGGATGTTTACTCCCCACAACCTATCAAGTTAATTAATACTATTGCAAAAATTTGCTCATTACTATATTGTAGTTGTAAATATCTAAATAAATAAAAAAAATAAAAAAAAAACTTAAAACAAAAATAAAACGTAAAAAAGTATAACGTTAATTTTTCACAGAATACCACTGACCTGTATAAACGTACGTTCTCAATACCTAAAATAGAATCGATGATTTTAATGATGGAACAATTTATTGAAATCAAATTTAATGCCAACATGATATCTTTAAATTGTTAACAAGCACATTTTTGTATCAAAATTATTTATCTCAATTTTTTTTTAATATTGCACAGAATTTCATTTGATTAAGAATTTGTGGAATGGAAAAAATTAAGTCCATTCGATTAATAAATATGGTTCAGTGATGTAGAAGATAAATTTGTGATATTTTTATTAATAAATTTATCATATAGAAAATATCTAAGCTTTTATATGATAATATTTTGAATCCAATCTATATATAGGGATAGATAACTATATCCTTCCAAATAGTTCCCTTGGGCAGTTATATATCAGCAGAGGTGCTATTTCCATTACTGCTGGAAGGTTTCAACTGCACTCGCCTTCAAGTCCTCGGTTGTTACCTTTTCGATATTATTGACAGTGCTAAGATTATATCCTTTTAAGTGGTTTTTCATCTTTTTAATCTTGGTTAACAAAAAAAAGTCATATGAACTTACGATAAAAATGTGTTGATGGAAATAACCGTGCGGAAGGGAGGATTCCGAGTATCTGCAACTTGTGTACAAAAAAAACTTGGTAGGCAGATTGTCGTGGAGGCACAATAGCTCGTTTCACATTTTCACCAGTTTTCGATTTTGAAGACTTATCTGACCGAGATTTATCTTTCACTACTTCTTGGCCCTTCAAAAATTGTGCTCTTGATAAGTAATATCCCTCATCGATTCTTTACAAGACTTTTCGTAAATCAAATTTTCGAATTTAACTAGTTGCATTTTTTGTAACTCACTATAAACAAACAACTTCACTTATTATTACGCTTTATAGGATCGCAAAGTTAACAGACAAAATTGAAACTTGCCCAGGGTGCATTTATATGTTCCAGATTGAGATTCTTTGGCCGCCATTTTTGTTCGGATGACATATATATGTTGGCATTTGACAGTCGTAGAGAATGGTCAATAATAATTTATTATAGAGTATTCAATACTGCAACATCATGTTCAAATTATTAAAAAAAATTATTTAATTAATTGTTCAATTGTGAATACTCGGAGAAAATTACGTGACGTTTTTGGTGTTAGTTATATGCCGAGCAAGTCATTCATTCAGCGTGTAATAAATGATTTTAAAAATATCCACACATTGGAAGATAAAAAAAAAACTAGGCGATAATTAGGCCAACGTATACCTGAAAAGATTGATGCCGTGAGGCAGAGTGCTGCAGAATGTCCGGGTACCTCTCATCGACGCCATGCACAATAATTGAGAATATCTCCCAGTTCATCATATTTGTAAAAAATTCGCAAAAAAGATTTGCTATTTTACCAATATAAAATTTAATTGACAAAAAAGCTACAGAAAAATGCGGTATAGGCGACCTACATTTTAGGCAAAAAATCATTATGAGCGACGATGTACACTTCGACCTGGCTGGCTTTGTTAAAAATCAGAATAGCCCGTATTGAGGCACTGAAAACCCTCAACTGATACACCCAAGACCACTACACCCCCATGGAGTAACTGTATGGTGCGGTATTTGGGCCGACGGCATCATTGGGCCATATTTCTTTGGCGATGCTGGAGGTAATGCTATAACAGTTACTGGTGACCGCTATCCAGACATGTTGGAAGACTTTCTTCTCCGCGAATTGGATCAATTGGGCCTACAGAACATGTGGTTGCAACAAGACTGTGCCAAAACACACACAGCTCGTGCTCGTCCAGCCGAATAATATCAAAAAGTGGTGTTATCGACTGGCCCCCACGACCCCCAATTTAAATCCTCCCAATTTTTTCGTATAGAGGTATTTGAAGGAATCGGGTGTACACTAATAAACCAATCACAATCTCGATGCTTAAGGACAACATTCGAAATGAAATTGCTAAAATAACACCACAAGTCTGCGAAAATTTTATGAAAAATGTGCTGAAAAGAGCTTATCTTTGTGCCGCAGCTAGAGACGGGTATTTGATAAGACCATATAATCAATCAATAAAATATAAATTGTGAAATTGTATTTTTTTTTAAAGTTATTAAAAAAAATCTTCAATCTAGAACATAAAACGCATCCTGTATTTTGCGTCTAAGCCAGACTAACGCATAAGCTATGTGAACATAACTCTTAGTAATATTGGTCTTACGAAGGTCATTCAACAAGTACTTAGCCTACAAAAAAAAACGAAAATTTTGTAAAGGTGGCAATTTATTTTTCCACATAATCTCCTTCAAACTCGATACACTTGGCCCAGCGCTGCTCTAACTTTTTTAACCCGTCCAAAAAATACATTTTCTCGAGGGAAGCAAAATAGGCCTCCGTGGCGACGATGACCTCCTCATTCGACCCAAATCTATTCCCGGCGAGTGATTTTTTCAGGTTTGGAAATAAAAAGTAGTCACAGGGGGCCAAATCTGGAGAGAACGGTGGATGGGGCAGCAATTCGTAGCGCAATTCGACCAATTTGGGCATGGCGACGGCGGAGGTGTGAGCCGGCGCGTTGTCGTGGTGGAACAGCACTTTTTTCTTCGCAAAGCGGGGCCGCTTTTTTTTCAATTCGACGTCAAATCGGCCCAATAAGTCAGCATAGTAGCGCCCCATGATTGTTTTACCCTTCTCGAGGTAATCGATGTGGATCACACCTTGTGAATCCCAGAAAACCGTGGCCATCACCTTTCCGGCCGATCGAACAGTCTTCGCCTTCTTCGGAGCACGTTCGCCGGGTGAAGTCCACTGTTTCGACTGTTCCTTGGTCTCTGGTGTGTACAAGTGAATCCATGTTTCGTCGACGGTCACGAAACGACGCAAGAACTCCGCTGGATTGCGCTAAAACAGCGTCAAAGACGTCGCCGATGTGGTCTCACGGTTGCGCTTGTTTTCCGGTGTGAGCAAACGCGGCACCCATCGCGCCGACAGCTTTCCCATGCCCAGTTCTTCGTGTAGAATATGATGCAACGTTTCTACTGCGATGCCCACAGTCTCAGCTATCTCGTGAACCTTCAATCGACGGTCTGCCAACACGAGATCGTGGACTTTTTTAACGTTTTCCTCCGTAGCAGCCGTTTTCGGGGCACCTGGGCGTGGCTCATCAAAAACCGACGTGCGGCCACGAACAAACTCGTTGAACCAATTCTTGACGGTCGCCATCGAAGGAGAAGAGTCACCATACACAGCATCCAAGCGATCTTTGATTTCGCTGCGCGTTTTCCCTTCCAAAAACAAGAATCTAATCACCGAACGATATTGTTCTTTCTCCATTTTTGTGCAACCGACCGACACGCTCGCTTTCAAAGGCTCTCAAAACAAAACTAATGAAGGGAATAGACTGAAACTTTGACAGTAGGCTACTAAAAGAATGTACTGTACGATGGTAAATCGTTGCCAGAATGTACTGCACCATAGTAAAATTCTTTTGTAACAGCAGTCCCCTCGTATTACACAACGTACGTCAAGAATAAATTATAATTATTATTAATATTATTTATATTCAATACAAAAATTAATGAAAAATTATTATTTATTCTGTATTTTTTAAATTATATTTTATTTTGCCATAGAAAAAAACGACACTCTAAAGTTTAATAAAAGAATACAAGTTTAAGTACATATGATAAAAAATTACTTTAATTTTTTTTTAAACCTTACACAAGACTTATAAATTTGGCTAAAATAGTATTTCATATTATTGGAAGAAAAAAAAATTTAATAGAATTTTTCTCATAATTTTCTTATATAAATAAATTTATTTAAAAAAATATTTCCACGTGTTTTAGTTATTCCTTTTTAATAATATTTCTAGTTTAATTTTAAGTATATTTAAAATTAAAAAAAAAAATATTTCATTTATAAGGAACTTTTGTAAAACAAATTAATCATCCTCCTAGTAAAGACCAAATAATTCCATTTTTATTACATTAAAATCAATATCCACCGAAATAGCAAAAAAAAAGAAGTCTTAAAAATATACGAATATCAATTTATATCAAAATACAATTTTCCGTAGAGTCCTAATTAAATAGATATTTTATCTTTTAGACAAGAAATATTGAAGTTGAATTATTTTTATAGCATTAAAACTTAAATTATAAATCATATTTTCATAATCAACAATTAACCACAATCAAATTAATTAATTTAAATGATTTACGACTTTTCAGAAATTATTTTTATTATCTAAATATAACAATAAGTATTGTAAATATATTTATTTGAGATTTTTATAAGGGAAATATGTATAAAAAAAAATATGTTTATTTATTAAACAAGAACTTTTTGAAAGGATTTATTGTGATGGCAGGGTAAGTGATACCTATAACCAAAAAATAGTTTTTTTTTTACTTTTCCGCTTCATTATAATATTTGATTTATACTCAAAAATTTATATAATAAATCAATTAAATTACTATTTGTTAAAAAAAATTACAATTTCCAGCTAATTTGTTTAATAAAGACTTCACTTCATTAACGACTTTGTGCACATACCGAAAAGGATTACAAAGTTCTACACCTGCCCCGTCTAATAATTTTAACCAAAATATATATTACATGGTTTATATATGTATGTACATATAAAAATAAATACTATCTAAATTAATATGACATATTCTTAAATAATATTATTAATTTTAAATCAATTAATTAAAAATTTTACCAAAAAAAGTTTAAATACGAGGTCTGTTCAAAAAGTATCGCGAATTCTGAATTTCCGCGTGTTACGTATATTTGATTTTCGATTTTTTTGTGGCGTTATGTTGGTACACATATTTCTCACTTATGTCGATAAGTTCGGCCATTTTGAATGTTCAGTTAATTTTTGACAGCTGCTTTGCTTGCGTGTGCTTTCGCTCGTCTTCGATTTTTGCCCATTCCAAAAAATGGTTCAAAGAATCTGTATCAAATTTTGTGTGAAAACAAAATTAATTGCGCGGACGTATTCCGAATGTTGACTGTGATATATGGTGAAGCTACCTTGGACTGAAGCAACGTTTATCGGTGGTACAAAATGTTCTCAGAGGGCCGAGAAGATGTGAACGACGAAAAGCGTGCCGGACGCCCGAGCACGTCAAAAACAGACGAAAACATTGATGAAGTGAAGAAAATAGTATTGGCCAATCGTCGAATCACCATTAGAGAAGTTGCTGAGTACTTAAGCATATCGATTGGCTCGTGCCATTCGATTTTTACCAATGATTTTGGCGTGAGACGGGTTGCCGCGAAATTCGTACCAAAATTGCTCAATTTCTATCAAAAACAGCATAGCATTAACATTGCTTAATGCGATGCTGTTTTTGATTGAAATTGAGCAATTTTGGTAACAATGACAAGTACCTGGTTGGACTCTATCCATGATGACCCAAATTTGCTCCAAAGGGTCATAGCTGGTGACGAATCATGGGTTAATGGTTATGACGTGAAACCAAACCTCAATCTTCCCAATGGAAACTGCCGTACGAGCCAAGACCGAAAAAAGTACGCCAAGTTTGGTAGAATGTGAAAGTTTTGCTTACAGTTTTCTTCAATTGCAGGGGCGTGATGCATTATGAGTTCTTGCCACAGGGTAGAACGGTCAATAAGGAATATTACCTGCAAGTTGCGCCAAGCTATCCGCCAGAAGCGCCCGGATTTGTGGAAGAACAAAAATTGGCTTTTGCCATTTTTGGTCAAAAACAACACTCTAATAATGCCGCAGTCACCATATTCCCCAGATCTGGCCCCCTATGACTTTTTCTTCTTCCAGAAACTGAAGAGCCCCATGAAACGACGACGCTACCCTACGATTGAGGAGATAAAAACGCCATCAAAGGAGGAGCTGAACAAGATCACAAAAAAAATGATGTTTTGAAGTGCTTCGAGGATTGGAAAAAACGTTGGGTCAAGTGTATAATATCTGGTGGGGATTACTTTGAAAGGGACAAAATAAACACAAATTTTGCGATATTTTTTGAACAGACTTCGTAGAATATATCAATTCTTAAAAATAATATTATTAAAAAATTTTGTTTAGTACAAATTATAATTAAATTTATGAAGAAATCATTAGCAGAAAATTTGTATTGACACGAAAAGGTAATTGAATATACCCAGGCTATTAAGACGATGATTCCTTTGTTGTTTCTATACTAAGTAAATATTTCGATTTGATTATGTTCGTCTGTCATTTAATATAAGATGAAATCCATCAAAATCATATTGTTTTGGGGATTATTTTCATAATAATAAACCCGCTTATAGAAAATAACAATTTATGACATTAATTTTTATAGCAAACAAAAAGAAAATTGACAGTTAACCAAATCGTTCTGTCATCGGCTTTTTTTGGAAGAAATGTTTATACACAAATGTATGATGATAATATTTATCGATATTTTATCTCAGAAATTTGTCCGTTCAATGAGCAGATACTCTTCACCTGAGTGCATTTATAATCTTCTCTAACCATCCTAAAACCTCATTACTTATAATTGTAACAAAATTTTAATATAAAATTTTTTTTTTTTAAAGTCTTAAAAGCATATATTTGTATATGAGTATAATTTACAACTAAAATCAAATAAGAGTACTTAAAAAATTTTTTTTTAATAAATCAGACACTTTCGGAAGTGGCGGAAAAATTTTCACCAGAACAGGATTGTTTTTTTTTTAAGGAAAAATTTTTATTTTTAATAAAAATATTATATACTTGCGTGGTTATAACAAAATTTTACTGAGAAAATACATTTTGCTTTATACAAGAAATTGGGTTTTATAATATTAGAAAAGGTTCTTCCTAGAATATAAGGTAGCAAAAGGTAGACATTATGCTACAATGAATATTCTCAAATTGAATTTCATCTTTCCAATGTTACTTTGGAAAGATATCAAATCTGGATCGAACAGATCTATATTAATATATTAATATTATCTTGAAAATATTTTCATAGAAATGTAGTTTTTTTTTTTAAATAAGAATTCTCATGATAAATAAATTCTAATTATTTTTTTTTTGTTTTTTTATTTTTATTTGATTTGAAGTCGATATCTGAGTGAACATTAAAATAAAATTTTCTCTTCTTTCATATCCTTATCCCCTTTATCCCTTCCTCTAAGCGCCATATGGCCCAAGCAGCCGCGTGCGTCAATACCAGTCTGACCAGATTTACTCTAGGACAAAATCTGCATTTAAAAAAAAAAAAAAAAAAAAAAAAAAAAAAAAAAAAAAAAAAAAAAAAAAAAAAAATTTTCATACTGCTCCATTTCAAATGGGATATTTCTGTAATTGTTTAACCAAAAGCCGGCTCAATGTTGACCCAAATAGAGTCAATAAAATTCTGAAACCCGAATAGTTATTTTGAATAGTTCTTTTTCCATATTCGCCATCATATATCAATGCTAAAAACTAGAAAAAATGTAACAAAAAATTGGTTTTTCATCTGTAAAAGTGAATAATTGACTACAAAAAGAATAAATTATAAAAAAAGTTCCACTTAAAAATTTTCTTTAAACTTTAAACTTGTACAAATTAGCAATCAAAAAAAATTTTTTTTTTAAATGTTTCATACTCCATTTTTTTTTTGGTATTTTTTTGCAAGGACGAAAAGAAACTTTTTCTAAAAATAATTCTATCAAAATTTCTATTTAGAAAAAGTTGAACTGTTTATTAAACTCTTACCGTGAACAACTGTTTATTTTCGAACAAATTTGTTTATTTTTTTAAAAATATTTTTCAAATGAAATATTCCATAAAAATGAAATAAATCTTAGAAACCTATGATATTAGAAGAAAGATTTATAAAATTTATACACCAAGGGGAGTATCAGTAAAAAAAACTTTGATAACATGGAATTTACTGAAATTATTTGATTTATTACATAGAATATGATTCCCCATATTCTCATTTACTTTTACTTACACTTTAGGCAATAAATCATATTTTATGTAAACTTAAATTACTTTCTAACCTTAAGGAATTCAGACTTATTTTAAATGCATTGCTTCTACTTTAAAAAAAAAAAGTATTTATTTTTATGTAAAAATATCAGAATTATTCACTAGCAAATTTAGTTATCTCTGAAAAGAATAAATCAAAATAATTTTTGTCTAACAAAAGAAGGAAGAAAATTATACTACTACATATAAGCTTACCTAATATAGATTATATACATTTATAAATAAACATTTTTTATAACCTACAATAATAATTTACCAAGTATATAAGCTTAAATCCGCTGTATGGTCATAGATGGCGTGAGTGAGCGTATTATGCTACCATGGACATGCCATACTTTTTTATTTGAGTTTGACATCTGTCAACATTAATCAGTTCATATTGTCAGAAATTTCGCACAACAACATACATTTTTCCTTTGGTAATCATATCTAGTTTAGTGCCAGAAAAAGAGCATATGCGGAGGCTCTGCTTTTCTGCTTCAATTTGATGAAATCGGCTTCCACGATTTCATCAAATTGAAGCAGAAAAAATGACGGATTATCAACAAAGACATGGCAAGCTGATTTTCCTCCACGAGAACGCACCATCGCACATGTCAAAAAGGGTCCAAAACTACTTGGAGACACTCAACTGGGAGGTGCTACCCCAACCCGCTTATTTACCAGACCTGGTTCTTTCCGACTAGCACCTGTTTTCGTCGATGAGCCACGCGCTCGCTGAGCACAACTTCTATTCTTACGAAGACGTCCGAAAATTGCTTGATGAGTGGTTTTTGCCAGTGTCCATATACGTTAATGACTGTGGAAGGAGGGAGGGGGGGGGGGGGGTCCATTTGTACACTTGTGATCTCGCTAACAAAATTCATTGTTGACACTCAGTTTGGGTGGAATTTTTTTTTCTATTTTTTTTTTTGTTATCCCCCAAAGGCATTGGATCTCTACGACAGCGGATTTAAGCTTATACACCTGGTAATTTTAAGATTCATTATCGGTATAAATAATACAATAATTTTTCTTTTAAATTTTCTTTACTTACATCAATGTTATTCCTTTCAAATTTTTTATTTTGAGCAGCTTTTTTTTTCATGGAAAACAACAACAAGTTACATGGACTATGATCATGTGAATATTGGGACTGGATAACTAAAAGTGATATCTTTTTGTGGCAAAAACTCATTGATGGGGATAGCCATGTGATATGGGTTGTTTTCATGGTGGAGCATACAAGTGTGCCTTTTTTTTTTACTTCGGTAGTGGGAAATCTTCTAAATACGCTGTAGAGATATCGATCCTTACAGTGTGTTGTATTTTTACCAACTATAACCCACCTCTTCTTTCTTCAAATATGAGGTCCTATGGGACCACCATCAGGTATTACGTCTGACATCAAGCCTATTATCCTATTTAGGCTACATGATGCTGTCTTCTTATTCTTTATTTCTGATGGTGCTTCTTTATAACTCGGAATGCGTATATAGTCGATTTAGATCACATCAACTTCCACCTTAAAGCGATATAGATGTGCTTTGAAGTCCCATGTCCTGTCAGAAATTAGGCCATGTAGTGGTCCGCTTCTCCATGGTTTCTTCCGTTCCATGTAGCTATGTCAGTTATGAGATAATGCTGTCATTTTCTTTTAATCGATAGATCCTTGTGTCTATGCCATCTCACCACTGTCTCCTTTCTTTCTTCTTTCTTTCATTGGCCAAAAGCTCAATTTTGAGCATGTTAACGTCAATATAGATAGAGCGGCAACGAAACAACACAGAATGCTCTCTAGACTCGAAGTGCGCTCCGATAATATACCGCCATTACCTGATGATTTTTTCGGTTACACTTGCCTTTTCCCTAATAGGAGTTACAATAGATTATCATAAAGTTGATAACTGTGTATAGAAGCCTGCGTTGGCTCTGTCTGGATCCTCCGTGGTTGGGCATGACCCTTATTGAGGCGTTCACAACCCAACATGCCTTTTCAGCTTAGTTAGTTGCAATTTCATTCACAAAGTTACTCGTTTTGTCATCGAGAGTTTGAGCAGCGCATCATACATGATATTCCATAACAATGGGCCAAGGACCATAACCTAGAGATATAGCATGTTTTCATCCCAATTTCAGTATCGTATATCAGCGTTCTGTCGGTATCCTTGTGATATACTCCGGAACTTTCACACGGCGAAGCGCATTCAGAATACTGATCCATATCACCGAGTTAAACATGCTCTTGACGTTAAGTGCAACAATGGCACAGTCTTTCTTAAAACTTTGTTTCAATCGTTTTCTTTCGAATGCCTTATGGACCCAATATGGATTCAGGAAACCTAGCATCCACCATTGATCTAGGCTTCCTGAATTCATATTGGTTTTTTGATAGACCTTCTGGCACATCAGCGTTCAATTACAAAAAATGGTAAATTCAACAAATAAAAAGGGCAGTAGAAGAATGTGTCCTATGTTGGTTTCAAGGATTCACTCTACAGCTTAAATAAAAATCAACGGTCTGACCTCATAAGAGCCCTTAGTCGTTACAGTTTTTCATCAGTTTTCGATATTGAAGGGCATCCTGAGTGAGGTACATCTTCTATTGCTTTGCGACCCTCTAGAAATACTTTATGCCACCGATAGACTTGTTCTATTGATTATGAATTCACTAAACTTAACCTAAAATTCGAAGGCATATCCTTGCGCCAAATTTTTTTGGTCCATTTTCCGTAATTTTCGCGTAGCTCCTAAATATTGAAACTTGTACAGAACGTTTATGAGGGACCAACGCACAAACCATCTAGAGCGGAAGGGGACCGTGATGCCAAATCGAACCAATAAGAATATATATTATCCAATCAAATTTAATATATCAAAATAAATACTTTTAATGTAAAATTTTTTTTTATTCATTGTTTTTCAATTGAAAAAAGTATGCTTTAAAGGAAAATGTTCGTATATAAAAAGTATTCTAATTAAAAAAAATTTTTTTTTAATCAAAATTGTTTTAAATAAAACTTCTCAATTAAAACATAAAGTAGATATAGCAATAATAATCCAATTATAAAATTCTAGATAAAAATTTTACGTCTACCTTAAATCCTGTTTAAATCAACAAAAAAATGTTAAGTTTAGATAAAAAAAAATTATTTTCATTTTCATTCTAAGTTAAAAATAATTTTTTTTTAATTTATGCTATTCCAATAATATTTTAAATATCTTGTAAAGTTTTCTGTTAATTTTTTTTTTAATTGTTAATTTGACTAAAAATATACTTAAAAAATTTAAGAGGTCTTTGTCCTTCTGAAAGTTTATTTGAACTTGTTTTTATCTACTCTATCATAATATCGTTTATCTTTTAAACTTACAAAAAAATCTCTTAAGAAATGGTTAATTCGTTTCCAAATTTGATGAAGTTTTTTGTTAAATAAATTTAAAAACTAAAAACTTTTGTAAAAATACCCTTTTACAAAAACCTCTACCGTCAAATAATAACCAAATTCCAAATAGAATTAAAAAAATTCCTATGTTTAATAAAGAAAAGTTTATTATTTTTCTTCAAGTTAAAATAATTGAACATAAAAACAACGTTTGTAAATTTGAAAAGTTTGTAAATAAAAATACACCTCTTAATATTGCTTATTTAAAAAAAAATCCTATATTAATAAATGGATAACGAAATAATATATTTTTTTTTATTTTGAATTGGATACTTTTTTTTATTAAGCAGACACTTATAGGGAATTACGTAAAATTATAAACTTTTAATTTAAAAATCTTTTGCATCAAGGATAATTTCTTTTTAGAAGTTCACTTTAGTAGCGAAATTTGGTAAATTTTCTTTTATAGGGACTCAAATTGAAACAGACTCTCCATATCAAATAAGTTTATATAATTGTTTATAGCTACAGTTCTCAAAATAATCAAAATAATAATTGTTTTATTTTTGCTAGAATCATTAAGTTCTCAAAAATAATGGTTTATTGCTATTGGCTTCCTTTTGGTATTGCACAAAAACCAAAATAGCTTCAAAATGAGTCTACAAAATTCCTTTTACTCAATGATTTAAATTCCTTTTTGATAAAATATCAAATAATCATTTTAATTATAAATAAGGATATTTCTATTAAATGAATTGACAAAATAATCATTAATGTGGTGTAGCCTTGATTATTTTATGATGTCAAAATGCTTACAAATCAAATCTTAAATGGATCTAAATTGATAATTAACCAAATTCTTGGTAAACATGAAAACTGATTTCATACTTAAGAAAATACATTTCAAAAGAAGAAGTCACAACAGTTAATCTGTTATTTAATTAATGTATACTATTATCCTTAGAAGGCTTCATTTTGAGAAAAGCACCTTTCTATATCTGTGAAAATTTTGATTGATGAACGATAGGACTAAGCTTAATTGTTGATTTATGCAAGTAAGACATTAACAATAGTAAAATGACAATATTCTATATTTTATAGTTTTTTTAATGTTAATTTTAAAAAAAAACTTCTTATAGTTATTTTAGTTTAGTTTTATATATCATCATAGGTAATTCATATTATTTAAGAAAATCAATTACATATTTATTAAACCCACGATAAAAAGGGGTTATCAATTTTGTAGTTTGAAAAGTAAATTACTTTTTATTTAATAGTTATGAGACCTATATATTATATAAGAAATTATTTATTTATTTAAAAGGTTGCCATTTTTTTTTAAATTACCTTATAAATAAACAACATTTTCAGACTGTACAAAATATACGCTTGCAGAAGTAACTGGCTTTGGAGGCTCATTTATCGCTTAGTGGAAACATCAAACGAGGTCTGTTCAAAAACTATCGCGAATTTTAAATTTCCGATAAGTTCGGCCATTTTGAATCTTACTTATGCTGATAAGTTCGGCCATTTTGAATGTTCAGTTAATTTTTGACAGCTGCTTTGCTTGCACGTGTTTTGGCGTTTTAAAAATAAAACGTTTATTTATTTAAATATTAGGCACAGACCATAATAAAATGTTTATATAAATAACGTTTTATTATGGTCTATAACTAATATTTTTAAAGACTCTTTTTAACATTATTTTATAATTTATATTATTTTTCTAAATATTAAGGAAACAATATACCAGGTTTGTTCAAATAGTATCGCGAATTTTGAATTTTCGACATGTTCGGCCATTTTGAGTGTTCAGTTAATATTTGCAGCTGCTTTGCTTGCACGTGTTTTGGCTCGTCTTCGAATTTTGCCCATTTTCGACCAAAAATAGCAGCGCATTAACATTGCTAAGGAGCTGTTGGACTCTGTCCGTCACGACGCAAATTTGCTCCAGAGGGTCATAGCTGGTGACGAATAATGGGTTTACGGTTATAACGTGGAAACCAAACCTCAATCATCCCAACGGAAGCTGCCGCACGAGCCAAGACGCAAAAGGCGCGCCAAGTTCGGTCGAATGTGAAGGTTTTGTTTACAGTTTTCTTCAATTGCAGGGGCGCGGTGCATCATGAGTTCTTGCCACAGAGTAGAACGGTCAATAAGGAATATTACCTGCCAGAAGCGCCCGGATTTGTGGAAGAACAAAAATTGGCTTTTGCACCATGGTAAGCCCTTGCTCACGTATTATTGCTTATGCGCGAATTTATGGCCAAAAACAACATACTAATAATGCCGCAACCACCGTATTCCCCAGATCTGGCCCCCTGTAACTTTTTCTTGTTCCCGAAACTGAAGAGTCCCATGAAAGGACGATGCTACGCTACGATTGAGGAGATAAAGACGACATCAAAGGAGGAGCTGAACAAGCTCACAAAAAATGATTTTTTGAAGTGCTTCGAGGATTGGAATAAACGTTGGCACAAGTGTATAATATCTTATGGGGATTACTTTGAAGGGGACAAAATAAATATTTATAAATAAATAAATAATTTTTGAAAAAACACAAAATACTTTTTGAATAATCCTCGTATAAGCTTAAATTTTATAATATAATTTAAATAAAAATATAGCAGTAACTGTAAAAAATCTATTGTGTCTTTGAAAAATGGCTGTCTATTATGCATTTACGTCTGAAGCGGTTCTTGCCCGTATTTCTGAAAATGAAAAAGAAGAGACCATTAGCATCAATACTGAGTGGTATGGCCGTATGATATATAACTGCTTTTAGCCTAGACTTAGAGATTTTGATTGTGGATTTAAAAAGTGGATTTAAAAAGATTTAAAAAATCATATGTGGATTTAAAAAGAAGACACCACAAGCCACATAACAAGACAAATTTCGGCTTTATTGGACGTAAAGTTTCCACGACACGCAATTTCTGCATTTAGTATAATATCAGTTACGTAAAGTTTCCACGACACGCAATTTCTACATTAAGTATAATTTTTCTAGTAAAAAAAATTTCGTGTACCAGGTATATACGCTTGAATCCGCTGTTTGGTCATAGATGGCATGAGTGAGCGTATTAAGCTACCATGGACACGCCATATTTTTTTATGAGTTTGACATCTGTCAATATTAATCAGTAATTTCATAGAACAACATACATTTTTCCTTTGGTAATCATGTTAGTTTTGTGCCAGAAAAAGAGCATATGCGGGCAGCTATGCTTTTCTATTTCAATTTGAAGAAATCGACAATGTGCCGAGATTGGTTTCGTCGCTTCAAAGACGGCAATTTTGACTTGTGGGACTAGAAGCATTAAAATCGGCCTAGGAAGGTTGAGGACCATCAATTTCAAGCTCTTTTGAACGAAAACCCAATAGCAAACAATGCTCGCGGAGCAGTTGTTTGTTACTTTAATAGTTATTTTCATGCGTGTGCGTGCCATGAGGAAGATTGAAAAGATCGGAAAATGGGTGCCGTATGAGTTGAACGATAGGTAGATGGAGCGACGCCAAAACAGATGCGAAATCTTTCTTGCCAGACAAAAAATAAAGTTGTTCCTGCATCGGAAAGAAAGTTGTTCCTGCAAAAGTGGATATATTTTGACAATCCTAAACGCAAGAAATCATGGTCCCGACCAACCATCAAAATCTTCCCCAAGACCAAATCACTCCGGACGGAAGACGATGGTGTGCGTTTAGTTGAATCAGCAGGGTATCGTCTACTATGAGATGTTGAAACCTAGTGAAACTGTCAATGCCCACCGCTACTACCAACAACTGATCAAATTGCACCGTGCTCTGCGTGAAAAAAGGACGGATTATCAATAAAGACATGACAAGCTGATTTTCCTCCACGACAACGCACCATCGCACATGTCAAAAGTGGTCCGAAAAATGGTCGATGGGCCACGCGCTTGCTGAGCAGTACTGCGATTCTTACGAAATGGCTTGATGAGTAGTTTGCCTCGAAAGATAAGGAATTTTTTTGGCGTGGTATCCACATATTGCCCGAGAGATGGGAAAAATGTGTAGCTAGCATTTGTTTTTGCTTTCTATGAAAAAAACATGTGTTTTTTTCACTAAAAAACAGCGGATTTACTAAAAAACAGCTTATATACCTGATACAAAATTAGTTAATTTATAATAAAACTTTAATGAAAGATAAAATTGTTACTAAAGAAAACTTTCTGCAATTTCGAAGAATGATTTTTCACATGCAACAATTTCAAACAACAAAACATATATAAATTCTTTAAAAAAAATAATTTCTTTTGAGAAAATCTGCAAATTTAAAATATCTTTTATATAAAATATAATTCTCCTTAAGTTTTACTTACTAGAAACGTGTTAGTAAAAATTTTTTTTCTTTTAACAAAAATACTTTCGAAAATTATTCAAAGTTTAACATTTTAACACTAAACTTTTGACTTTAGCTAAAAAATTCTGTCTACATTCTTGGTGATGGAAGATCCTTTTGATCAAAGTATCGTTTGAGTACATACTTTAAAATATGTATGCCAAAAATTCTATAAAATAATTTTCTTAATCATCAAGTTTTTGTTCTACAAATTTTACGTTTAACGTTCAACCATGAAGCTGGCAATTCTTCATTTTCGAATAAACACTTTAAAAAAAATATTTTCTATCTAATAAGAATATTTTCCACCTATAATATCAGTTTCCATATACTTTATTAATATGGACCTAAAAAACATAACAGTTGATCATTTTTTTGATAATAAATCCCACTTTTATGTTATATCCTTTTTATACTCTTAACCTCTTAATTGTCTTGTTATTCTTTACATGAATATTTTCTAAATACAAGTGTTTATAGAAGTATTATGCAAAATATGATTTTATTTTTAATATAAAGTGGTTTTCTATAATAAAATGATAAACCCTTATTCCATTAAAAAAATCATTGTGCTCTATATTCATCCCTTAACTAATGGATATTCTAAAAAAAAAAATATCCATAAAATTTCTTCATTACGTATCAATTTTCATAGTTTGTGTTAAATTATTCCCTAGCTCACACTTATAAACCATACATTCCGCTATGTCACAATAGTTATACCAATGATGAAACTTTTCAATCTAAAGTAGTTTAAGTAGCAATTTTCGTTATACAAGGATATATGTATATACTGTCGACTTTCATGAAACCCACATCAGTGGAAAATATTGCTGAGTGTGAATTCTTTGCTGTTTTTCATAACCCCATACTTGATATATTTTGCTTAGTATTTAATAAAACAAGGATCGATAACCCTTTAAGGATTTTATTTACTTTTCCATAGAGTATATGAAGGCAAAAAGATATCGTCACTGTATGCATGTAAGTAGCTAAATGTGTATATAGTTTTTGCCGTCTGATACAAAATATTTGCTTATCACCACCGCATAAATTTGGTTTTGGAATAATTCTCTTGGCATCTGTTACACAATCTGTTCCAGTATATTTTTAGAAGCATAAAAAACATTTCAATTTTTTTTTTTTTTTTAAAAAAGCCTATTATAATGTTTAACATTTTGGAATCATGAATATTTTTGTATGAATTCAGATAAAGCACGATACCAGGTATGTTTTACGATATTCAGCAACAAGTTATTGATAAGTGAGATAAAAATTTATTTATTCATTTTATACACACATGGAGGTATAAAATACCTTTAGCATTATTTATTTACTTATTCAACAGGAATTACTTTGTTATATAAATTAGTTTTTTTTTTTAATAACTACTTACCCACGGACACGAAATCAATTAGCATTTGAAGCTGCGCAAATTAAAAATAAAATTTTTCGATTCAATTCACATTCTACGAATTTGTATAAAATATATTGAAAAGGAAAAGATTTTAAATACAATTACACTTTGAAAATTAACGATTAATCCCTTTGTATGCATGTTAATTAAGAAATTTATTAACCAAAACATTGTATAAACAATATAAGGAAAAAAATTGAATATAAATTGTTTATTAAAAAAAAAGGTTCTTCCTAATTGCAACAGGATTACATGTAAATTAAAATCAATAAAAATTTCTAGAATTTTTTCCCGTTTATTATATTTAATATTTTTAAAAAAATTGCAAATATTTGTTCATATTCAATGTACGAAGATTTAATCTCATTAGCTGAAAATGTTCTAATACAATATTATCGTTATCAGCTTCAAAATTTTAATGAAGAAATTTATTATTACTCTAGAAATTAACGTTCAAAGTTCATTTAAACATAAAGTTAAAAAGTATAAGAGTTCAATAACCTTGAATTGCTTGAAAAGTAACCTTGACACGTGAATATAGATGACCTTGATACGCTAATAATGGGCCATTACTATTAACTTTACAAAAGATTAATAACTCTGACCTATATTTAGGTCGCTGACCTTGACCTATATTTAGGTCACTGACATTGACCTATATTTAAGGTCACTGACCTTGTTTCATGCAACATGTTATAATGGTTGCTCCATATACTTTATTGGAGCAATTTTTATAAAACATTTTATATATAACATTTTATTTTTATTTCTTATTTTTATATTTACATTTTTTTTTACCATTAACAATTTTATTTTTATGATTTTTATTTTTATTTTTATTTTTATTATTTTTTTATATTTTTTATATTTTTTTTTTTTATATTTTTTATATTTTTCATTTTTCTATATATTTTATATTTTTTTTATTTTTCATTTTTTTATATTTTTTATTTTTTTTTATATATTTTTTATATTTTTATTATTTTATATTTTTATTTTATTTTTATTTTATTTTTATTTTATTTTTATTTTATTTTTATTTTATTTTTATATTATTTTTATTTTATTTTTATTTTATTTTTATTTTATTTTTATTTTATTTTTATTTTATTTTTATTTTATTTTTATTTTATTTTTATTTTATTTTTATTTTATTTTAATTTTATTTTAATTTTATTTTTATTTTATTTGTATTTTATTTGTATTTTATTTTTATTTTATTTTTATTTTATTTTTATTTTATTTTTATTTTATTTTTATTTTATTTTTATTTTATTTTTATTTTATTTTTATTTTATTTTTATTTTATTTTTATTTTATTTTTATTTTATTTTTATTTTATTTTTATTTTATTTTTATTTTATTTTTATTTTATTTTTATTTTATTTTTATTTTATTTTTATTTTATTTTTATTTTATTTTTATTTTATTTTTATTTTATTTTTATTTTATTTTTATTTTATTTTATTTTTATTTTATTTTTATTTTATTTTTATTTTATTTTAATTTTATTTTAATTTTATTTTTATTTTATTTGTATTTTATTTTTATTTTATTTTTATTTTTATTTTATTTTTATTTTATTTTTATTTTATTTTTATTTTATTTTTATTTTATTTTTATTTTATTTTTATTTTATTTTTATTTTATTTTTATTTTATTTTTATTTTATTTTTATTTTATTTTTATTTTATTTTTATTTTATTTTTATTTTATTTTTATTTTATTTTTATTTTATTTTTATTTTATTTTTATTTTATTTTTCTTTTATTTTTATTTTATTTTTATTTTATTTTTATTTTATTTTTATTTTATTTTTATTTTATTTTTATTTTATTTTTATTTTATTTTTATTTTATTTTTATTTTATTTTTATTTTTGCTTTTATTTTATTTTTATTTTATTTTTATTTTATTTTTATTTTTATTTTATTTTTATTTTATTTTTATTTTTTTCTATTTTTTTTTTTTAATTTTTTTTTATTTTTTTATTTTTTTTTATTTTTTTTTTATTTTATTTTTGTTTTATTTTTATTTTTATTATTTTTATTTTTACTTTATATTTTTATTTTTTTTATTTTTACTTTATATTTTTATTTTTTTTATTTTTACTTTATATTTTTATTTTTTTATTTTTTTATATTTTTTGTGATATTTTTTTTATTTTTATTTTTTTTATTTTATATATTTTTTTTATATTTTCTTTTTATATTTTTTATATTTTTTATATTTTTTATATTTTTTATATTTTTTATATTTTTTTATATTTTTTATATTTTTTATATTTTATTATATTTTTTATATTTTTTATATTTTTTATATTTTTTATATTTTTTATATTTTTTATATTTTATTTTTTATTTTTTTTATTTTATATTTTTATTATTTTTTTTTTTTAATTTTATTTTTTTTTTCATTTTATTTTTTTTTTATTTTTATTTGATTTTTATTTTTTTTTAAACTTATCAATTCACATCTAAGTGTACTAATAAAGTTAATATACTTCAGTGTGCCAATACACTACAGTGCACACTATAGGCGCACTACAGATCAGTGCCAATACACTACTGTAGGCAAACGACACAGATCAATGACCTTGAGCCACGGTAAACAAACCTGAACGCGTGCCCTGTTGAGCCACATTAACCTTATTTGATTTAAAGTTTTTTTTTTATTTTCGGGATCTAGAAGCCAGCTTTAGTTATCGATCCATTATAAAATAACAAATTTCTTTTAGTATCGTATTATCTAATGACCTGAAATTTAAAGTGGAAAAAAGTAGTAAGGACCCAATTGGACCTTGTACTAAAAAGTAGTAACTAGTTAATCAGTCGGGATGTGGTTTAGTTGACCTTTAAATGGTCTGAGTTATCGTGAAGCAAATAATTTATATTCAAGTATAAAAAAAATTATTTAAAAATTGTTTATTTGTATTTGAATTTATTTTATTTTATTTTAACAATTTTTTATATTATACATTATTGACTCAAATATTTTTCTTCTTAATTTATTGTAGTTAAAACCAATAAACTATATAACAAATTTTTATATATTTAATTGTGCATAGATATGCCATTTTTTTATATATGTTTTTCCTTAATAAATATGCTTTGTTTTAATTTTAAATTATTTAAAAAAAAAAATATAAATATAATATCCTTTTTCGTTTATTGCTTTGAGATTATAGTCCAATTGTTAAACAATCAGAAATAAAGTTTATTTTGTTCTTTCAAAAAATATTTCATAATTTATGAAAGACATGTATTATTGTAAAATTTCCTTACAGTTATTTTTATTTCTTAAATTTAAATTTTAAAATTATATTTATTTACACAAAATTACACTTTTCGTTTTTTTTTCATTAATCATCTTAAACTTATAATAACGAATTCAAATATATTTTAGAAATATTTTCACAATTAAAACAAAAAAAAAATTTGAAATATTTTCACAATTAATAAATATTAACTAAAACCTTAGTTGTTTTGTGTAAAGTTTTTATTTTAACAATTTTTTATATATTATTTTATTATTAAGTCTATAAGAAATTTGTAACATTTCTTGAATACGTTAAAATTTTCAATAATTTATTTCTCGATTTCCATAATCTTAAAAATTTTATTTTATATTTTCTGTATAAGACTTAGTCTCATTATAATTTTTTTTTGAAAAACAATAATAAATTTAAATTTTTTTTTGGCTTTTATTTATTAAAATATACAAAGTTTTACTAATTAAATAAAAGAAAGATATTGTTTTTTTTTCTTATTTATAATTTTTTTATTACAATAATAGTATAAGTATGAAAATTTCGACAACTATTTAAAATTGGAAGAAAAAGCTAGCCTCAAAACATTTTTTTGTCTGTTTATTAAAAATTTTGTGGTATGAAAAATTTATTTTTATAATTCTAAAAAATTAACAAAACTAATAACTTTATCTATAATAATATGATTTAAATATCGTGAAATTATTAAATATGTTAAAATAAATGAAATACGAAAAATTATGCAGGTTTAGGTTGTTCGCTTTCTAATATTTCGACGATTTCTTTATGATTACCTTTTCTAGCATAGTCGATGGGTGTCATTCCAAGCAAATCTAGATCATCTTTTTCAACGAAATTCTTCAACAGATAATTTACAACTTCTATATGACCATGAAGGGCAGCCACATGTAATGCTGTCCTTCCAGAAGGATCCGGTTGACAAAGATCAGCGCCAGCCAATTGATATGAAATCAAACGCCGAAGAAATCCTCGAGCAGCTGCTGAGCATAATTGCTCACCAATACCTCTTGAAGATCCAGTAATATGAGCGCCACACTTGATTAACAAACGAATAATATCATGCTGATCTGTAGTGATAGCCTCTAGTAAAGGTGTCCTATCATATCGATCACGAATATGCACTGAAACTCCATTCAACAATAAATGCTTAACAATATCCTCTTTTCCTTCACTGCAAGCTATATGCAATGCTGTTCTATTATCATAATTAACTGCAGATAAATCTGCTCCATATGACTTTAAATTATTTAACTTAAAAAAAAGCATAAATAAAATTGTTAATATTTTTAAATTAGTAATTTTTATTACATTGTTTTTTTTTTTAATATTTACTTTCTGAATTTCACCATCCACCACTGCTGTGTTTATCATAGCCGGAAATAGTGTAGCTCCCAATTGCACCAGCTCTTTGGGAGAAGATAAATGCATAGATCTGGCTACAGCCTCAACCAAATCGAATTCTTGCATTTTTGGTGCTTTCCCAGAAGTTAACTCCCCTCGTATATTTGTTTGCATCATCTATATTGTAAATATATATAAAAATATTCTATCATATTTATCATATTCTCAATAATAATTCATTACGGGTAGGATTATTTACAATAATCCTCAAAAAATTGTAGATATTTATTCCCTTACAAAAGCTAATTTCCATTTTTAAATTCATAGCAAACTCTGAATTACTATTACTTATAATTTCCATACTAAGTATTTAATTGCATTATTGGCGTTTTTATAAAAAAATATCTGAAATATTATCGATGCAAAACACTCTTGATTCGATAATCCCAATAATAATTTTTCAGATTTACTCAATAAGCAAACTCATAAATTTTATTTAAAAAAAAATTGTTAATTGGTAAATAAAAAACAATTTTTTACACTTAAATAGTTTTATGGGAATTTTTTTGGGATTAAGAAAATTTAATAGTATTATAATAAAATGCATTAAAATTAATTATTTTGAGGTTATTATAAAAAAAAATCTATTTATTTGTTATTTAATTTTTAATGTAAGAATATTATTTTATAAATAATATTTAAAGAAAAATTCTAAAGATGCAATTATAAAAATACTCACTCAATTTCGAATTATCCTAATACTAAGGTGACTAATTGGGAAAACTTACGAGCTGAGCCAAAAATAATTGCTTATTAATCCCGATAATTACTAATTTTGCTGCACTAATAAATTCAGATTATATTTATTTTTATAAAATAATAAATAATCATACAATAGTTTCTTCTATCAAAGATTTTGGTTTAGACCTACTCGTATCCTTATCAATTAATTTATACAATTTTCAACAATCTACAATATTATAATAAAAGTCGATATTATTATTAATGAGAAAAATATTTTTCAGACAAAATTATTAAATAATATAATTGAATATGTTATGTTTATAAATAAAATATATTAAATTAAAAGAAAATATTTTAACAATACCTGTTTTTTCACTTCAATTGGCCATTCAGATTTTCCAAGAACATATGATAGTTTAGCAAGTGCTGCTTCCGGTGTCATATCACAACCGGAAATTACACCCATTCCATCAAGAATCTGTCCAGTCTGATAAATACCACATACGGAACCAGTTGTACACTGTGTACAATTGACTATAATTACTCCACGATCTGAAGCATCTTTTAATACTTTAATAAGATCCTCCCGATTTGATGGAATATTTCCAGCGCCAAATGATTGGAGAACAACTCCCTTCATGGGTGGTTGTAGAAATGATCGAATTGTAGAGCTTGAAATACTAGGGAATATTCTTAAAATGCCAACATTCTCATCCATTTGTGATTGAATTATAAACTTTGATACTGTGCATGGTCGAAATATTGATCGATAATCAATTTCGATGTGAATACCGATTTTTGCGATTGGTGGTGAATTGGGCGAATCGAAAGCTTCTAATGAATCTGCACTAGCCTTTATTGTTCGATTACCACGCATTAATTTCGATCCAAATAGTACACAAACTTCTGGTATCACATAATTGCCAGCTAATATAAGTGCTGTTGTAAAATTGTCTTTTCCATCAGTACGAGTTTCAAATATTGGTATTTGTGATCCGGTAATAATGACAGTTTTTCCTAAATTTTCAAGCATAAACGACAGTGCCGAAGCTGTATACGATAAAGTATCGGTTCCATGGAGTATAACGAATCCATCAAAAAATTCATATGATTGCTAAAAAGAAAATTTGTGGAAATAATTTTCAAATTTTTAATCTGCCTAATTTTTTGTTGCATACTCTTATATCTTGGGCTAATCTGACCCATTCGTTTATGGTCATATTGCTAGAGTCCAATACTGGATCATATTCTGTTATTGTGTATATAACACGGCGATTCTCACTGGGAACAATCGGAAGAACAAGTGGGCCCATCGATGCAGCTGCACCAAACCGACGTGATGCATATTCTTCATCGTGCATATTCGGATATTTGCGAATTTTTCGTACCAAAGCATTTGGAATTGGTTCTAGTACTGCAAAAATTATTATTTCAATAAAAATCAATATGATTAAATTCTCTTAGAATTTTCTTAAAATTTTATTTGTAACAAAAAATAAATAAAAAAAACTAAATAGCTTATCCTACATGACCGAATAAAATGCTTGGTTGTGTACATCTTCACCAAGACCTCATCATGCTGTTTTTTTACCAAAAATCTTGAAGGACTTTTATTCTCTTTACTGGACATAATATATTATATATCAAATTTCAAAAGACAGTTTGAATGGGCACACTTCACTCAACAACACTACTAGACGATGATAATGGAATTTAATTTGTTCTCAAATTTAAAATGATACTCGTACTGTTTGCCGTACTTTATCAATCAAGACAGTTTCGTAATTAAATTTGTAATACAAACTGAAACCACTAATCAACTTTGAACATTTCTAATTAGAAATTTTTCCTATCACATCTAATTTATTTATATATAATTTAATTAAATCATAAAAAGAAAAAAAACATTTATTCATCACTATTATTCGATACAATATCTAGGATGGTTGTTCACAAACCACTTAATTACGAAACAATTTAACAACAAATTTTATTTAATAATATGCAAAAAGTTTTAAATTAGTATTTAAAGAATTTTTATATTATATCTACACATATACCATAATTTGGAGAGTTTACACTATTATACTTATGCATTAAAAGTAAAATCATAGTAATTTTTTTGCTGGATAAAGTGTTTGCTGAAATTTTTCATTATCGACACACTTATCAAACTTAATTCATAATCCGTTGATAATTTGTGCATGTAACATGGTATGTAGTATTTATTTATTAAAAATGACACTAAAAATTATTTTTATATTATATACGTAATTGATTGTAACTAAATTTCTAGTATGAACTATTTTATTGTATAAATAGATTGTGTGAATAGTACTGATGAAAGTTTCTCCGCGTTTGCGTTTATGAGATTATTGTTTACATGAAAACATTCTTTATAGAATTTTCTATTTATATATTATATAATAAATATAAATAGGCAAATTATAATTTATATTCAGTAGATAATGATTATCAGTATTTCTCAGAACTATTTTTAGTTTTTCTAAAAACAATTTCCAGAAATGGACAGTTCATGATTTCGAAAAAAGAAGAAAGAAGTTCCATTTCGGTTCTATGCATCGCAATTGAATGTAATCTTTTAAAAATAATAATAACGAATTTCAAATTTTTGAAATTCGTTATTAAATAATTATTATTATAGATTTTTTTTAAAAATATGACTTTGATAAATCTTTTTTTTACTATAGTTAAATTATTATAAACAACAATCTAATGGTACTAACTTTAATTTTTAAAAAAAATTACCATTTCTAAGATACTCAACTCAAACAAACTCCAAAAAAATACAAAGTTCTTAAAAAAATAAATAAACACTCGTAAATACAACTGATAAATAAAATTAAAGTAAAAATCGCCGTTGAACTTTTTTCTCTAAAGCTTTGTAAAAAAATCGTGTTTCCGTAGACACTTTTGAATTTTTAGACAGATTTAACATCAACATATTAAAAATAACCTCAAAAAATTTAGGACCTATAAGAAATTGCATGGCAGCCATTTATATGATGTAATATTTTACTTTAAATAACAAAGTTGCAGCAATCATAATATAATTTAAAAAAAATTAAAAATTCGCTATATTTAAGATCCTCAACTAAAAAAAACTCAAAAAAAAATACAAACTTTTTAATAAAATAAATAAATACTCGTAAATATATCATTAAAAATAAATTAAAGTAATAATCGCCATGGGAACTTTTTTCTCTCAAGCTTTGTAAAAAAAATCGTGTTTACGTAGACACTCTTGAAATTTTAGACAGATTTAACCTCAACATATTAAAAATAACCTCAAAACATTTAGCATCTATAAGAAATTCCATGGCAGCCATTTAAATTATATAATATTTTAATTTAAATAACAAAGTTGATAAAATTTAAAAAAATTATAAAATTTTGAATATTAAAAATATTTTGCATTACATAACTTTCCAAAGCACAAACTGGATATCCTCAATATAATAAATACTTTTAACTCTTTATATTAAAAAAAACAATGAATCATGTCAGAGACAATTCTGAATGTTTTGGGGACACGATGAAACCTTATAGCTCCAGGACACAGGCTCAAAAAAATGGTTATTTTTGAAAGAATCAGAAAAAATGTTCTTCGTGTCAGATTGGACATTGTAACCTGTCACACGGCCATCTCGATTTAAGAATTTTTGTCACACCTCATGCTAGTCTGTGTGACTTTTTTTTATTCCCCAAGATAAAAAAAAATCATCTGAAAGGATGTCATATTGGTTTTATCGAGAATATCCAAAAGAGTCTAGCTGAAACGCTAAAGGTGATTCCAGTTGAAGCTTTTTAATACTGCTACGAAGAGTGAAAACGAAGAGTACATCACTTTTTTGTTATACGAGGTCTGTTCAAAAAGTATTGCGAATTTTGAATTCCCGCGAGTTAAGTATATTCGATTTTCGATTTTTTGTGGCGTTATGTTGGTACTCATATGTCTCACTTATGCCGACAAGTTCGGCCATTTTTAATGTTCAGTTAATTTTTGACAGCTGCTTTGCTTGCACGTGTTTTGGCTCATCGTCGATTTTTGCACATTTCAATAAATGCATCAGAGAATCTGTTTCAGGAACAAGAAAAAGTTACAGGGGGGCCAGATCTAGGGAATACGGTAGCTGCGGCATTAGTAGTGTATTGTTTTTGGCCAAAAATTTGCGCACAAGCAACGATGCGTGAGTACGGGCGTTATCATTGTGCAAAAGCCGATTTTTGTTCTTCCACAAATCCGGCCGTTTCTGGCGGATTGCTTCGCGCAACTTGCGCATAACTTGCAGGTAATATTCCTTATTGACCGTTCTACCCTGTGGCAAGAACTTATGATGCACCACGCCACTGCAATCGAAGAAAACTGTAAGCTGAACCTTCACATTTGACCGAACTTGGCGCGCTATTTTCGGGCTTTCATTGAGATGATTGAGCTTTGATTTCCAAGTCATAGCCATAAAACTATGATTCGTCACCAGTTATGAATCTCTGAAGCAAATTTAGGTCGTCGCGGACAAAGTCTAACAGCTCCTTAGCAATGTTTATGCGATGCTGGGTTTGGTCGAAAATGGGCAAAAATCGAAGACGAGCTTAAACACATGCAAGCAAAGCAGCTGTCAAAAATTAACTGAACATTCAAAATGGCCGAACTTGTCGAAAATTCAAAATTCGCGATACTTTTTTAACAAACCTCGTATATTGTTTCCTTAATATTTAGAAAAATAATGTTAAAAAGAGTCTTTAAAAATATTAGTCACAGACCATAATAAAACGTTATTTTATATTAATCACAGACGAAAAAATTAACATTTTATAGAAATGTTCTAAATAAAATGAAAAACAATCTACAATATATGGAAAATCCCAAATTACTAATGTAAATATTGGGTTTTTCTTATTTATTATATTAATGTGGGTTCGAAATTAAAAATTACAATATTTTCAACTTTAATTATAGAAAATATAATGAATTTTTAATAGTAAAAATATTTAATTTTTATATTTAATTTTAAAAAAAGTTTAAGAAGAGGTCAATAGTGAATATTTTTAAAATGTTAAAATATCAATAAATTGAATAAATATATATTCGTTAATGTTATATTATTATAGATTCTACAAATAAATATGTGACGTAGTGTTTGGATGAAGATCATATCTTATCATACTCAATTGAAGTGCTAGTATTTCTTTTCTAATTTAATGGCTATTCATTAGATAATAGCATATAAAATGCACATTGAATATTCTAATAGTTGTGAGAAGATTATGCAATATTTATTCATAATCTTTATATGAAAGCATTCATGGTTAATTTATATCAATTACTCTACAATATAAAACACGTCATTGCAATTTAAAATCATTTGGCTTTGATATCAGTTAAGTGCTAAAGTCATACAGTTAATGTCACATATTTTGAAGGTTTAGAAAATCAATATATATAAATTTGGTTTTTTATATTTATTTTTTCAAAATTTATAACCTAATTAATGATTAAGTACAATTATTATCATAGATGGGGTTGCGCTTCGAAAAGACTTTATGCACTTTTAAATGAAAATGTAACGCAAGCTGTTTATATTCAGCTGAACAATGATTTTTTTCGAGAAATTTAACTATTATTAATTAATCTTATTATGTGTTATAAGAAGGTAATGAATTTTTTTTTATTTGAGCGTTTGTCTAGTAGTCTAAAAGGTTGTCGGTAACGTCTAGTGGCTTCAAGTTTTTGTTGTTGTCTAGTATGAGGATTCCATGTTAATCTCTTGTCCAGATAAAGTCCCAAATAACGTACTTTATCATATTGTGGAATCATGTAGATATTAAGGTATAAAGGAGTAGGGTTTTTCTTGACAAGGTGTAAAAGTAATGTGAGCACTCTTTTGTTTATTTACCCTCGCTCTCCATTTCTTAAACCAGGATTGAAGCTTGTGGATATGGGATTGTAAATTGTTGGAATCCATGTCAGGATTTGTATGGGTAGCAAGTATGGCATAAGCAGCAATGATAGTATTAGAATCAGATGGGATGTTATGGGTATAAATATTATATTAAATGGGACCAAGAAAACTACCTTGTGGGACTCCGGCTAGAATAGCATTCTGAGTTAATTGCAACTTGGAAATGACGTTGGGAGAGATATGAATTTATGATAAGGTAGTATGTTGAAGAAAGAAAGCTCTTGAGATTCCAGAGGAGGCCAGGATGCCACACACGATCAAAAGCTTGGGAGATATCTTATAATCGCCCTGGGCAATAATCTTTCCTCTTAAGAGAGGATGCAATGTGATCAACAAAGCGATGGCATTGCTGAATAATGGAGTGTTTAGATCGGAAGCCAAATTGGTGATTAGGAATAATTTTTTCATTAACTTGAACTGGGTATAGAGTCGTTTTAATAGGAGTTCTTCAAAAATCTTACCAAGGATTGGTAAGAAGCTGATAGGTCTATAGGAAGAAGGAGAATTAACGCACTTATTTGGTTTAGGAATCATTTTATTGACAATAAATTTCCAAAGTAAAGGAAAATAGGTTTTGCACAGAATACTATTAAAAATGTATATAATTAAAACTAAAGCTTTTCGGGAAATTTCCTTCAGAATAGGAGCTGTTATTAGATCATAACCAGGAGCTTTTTTTTATTCGGAAGACGCAGAATAATAGATTTAATTTCCGAGGACTTAAAATTTTTGAGAGAAAGACTCATAGGGATTGGGATAATTTTAGTTTAAGATAATTTTGTTAGTATGGGTTTTGTATTCTATATCATCATGTGGAACAAAAGTATTTACCAAATGGTTAGCAAATGCTTTCTAATTTACATAATTAGTTGACGTTGTAGTCGGTTAAGTTTCTATTCGTAGCTAGGCATTCGTAAGCGTAATGCAATGAATAAATAATTTTTATTTACAGATATTCCTTATAAATATTTTGAACTATCTCAATTGTTCTCTCATATACAGCGAATATCTTTAATGTTTAAAAAGCGACTTAGATTATCAAAACAGGAAAAAATTACCAAAAAAAATATTTAGATTACATTTTTTTTTTAAAAACCCTAGAGAATGTTTAATTTACTTTGAATTATAATTTAATAAAAATACTGAAAGGTAGCAACAATAAATTGAAGAATTTTTGCATGCTCAAACTGCACATGGAAAATAATATTCCCCATAAAGTAGCTTTAAACACGTTGTCTTAATACAAATTATGCTTAAAAAATTTCAATTTTAACAAACACTCTGTAAAAAGATTTTTTTCTTATCTTTAGAAAAATAATTAATGGACGAATATCTAAATAGAGAAAGTATAGAATCTGTCATAGTCGGATCCTCAAATAGTAAAGATTAATAAATTTATTTAAGAAACTGATAATTTTTGCTTAAAGGTATTTACAGCTACAAAATAAAAGTAAGCAGATTTTTAATAAAAGTATTGGGTTATCCGGGAAGTAATTTCGTTTTTTTTTTATAAAAATGAAAGACAATTTTCTTATAGTGAATTAATATTTTATTCAATTAAATATTGTCCAGTCTGATCAAATATCCTATGCGATCTTTCTGGCAGTAGCATGATTCCACGCTCATAAAATTTTTGTTCTTTGCTGCGCAAAAAACTGATCCAAGTGATTTTTGACCTTATCATTGGAATTAAACGTTTTACCGTCTAAAAAAATTGTAGAGACCGGAACAAATGATAATCGGAAGATGCTAGGTCTGGAGAGTATGGTGGGTGTGGCAGTATATCCCATCCAAGCTCTAAAAGCTATAGTATTCGCATTATCCTGTTGGAACACTATACCTTTCTTCTTGACCAATTTTGGGCTTTTTTCTTTAAGTGAATCATTCAATTTGTCCAACTGATGACAGTACACTTCAGAATTGATCGTTGTGTTGCTCGGTAGAAGCTCAAAATAAACGATTCCTTTGAAATCCCATCAAACAGATAGCATAACCTTTTTTTGATGAATATTGGCTTTCGAAGTGCTTTGAGCTGGTTTATCTTTTCTACTCTAGGATCTTTTGCGCTTAACATTGTTCTAGACAACTCATTTCTCGTCTACAGTGATGATATGCTTCAAAAATGGATAATGTTCTTGGCGTTTGAGAAGCAAATCACAAACGTCAATGCGACGACACAAATTTTTTTCCGTAAGAAGATGAGGAACCCATATGTCGACCTTTGAGATAAAGCCTAGCCGTTTGAAATGATCATGAACGGTCGAATTCAATGAATTTAATATCTCAGCAATCTCACAAGTTGTTATTCACCGGTTTGCATCAATTAATGCCTTTATTGTGTCTTCATCAGCTTCAACTGGCCTTGCAGGACGTGGTGCATCTTCGAGATCAAAATTGCCGGATCGAAATTTTGCAAACCAGTGGCGCTCGCTTAACACATCTTCTCCATACACATCGGATAATTTTTTCTTGCTTGAATATCATTTTTATTCGGCAATTTTGATCTCGAAGATGCACCACATTTATGCTGTTTTTCAGTATAGTAAAATATGCCAAAAATGCTGTTTTTCACTTTCCATATTTAAAATGGTATCAACCAAAAACTACTATGCAGAATCAATCAAATTTTTTTACAAGCAAGCCTTGCTATGTCTGCTATCAAAATAAATATGATTATGTGGCTTAAGTGTGAAGTTGGTTGTGAAAAAATACAATTAAGTCCTCGGTTGGGAAACAACGAAATTACTTCCCGGACAACCCAAAAGTTATTAATGCCAATGATTTTGGGGAGTACATAACTATCAAAGTTTTTCCTATTTACGTTTATAAATCACGGAACTATTGGTGAGTGAAGAAACTATAACCAATATGTCACGTCTACTCATCTTTTTTAGTGTCTCACTAGCCAACTACTAACAATTCAGTCTATTCAACATTCTTAAAGAAATTCTGTGCATGAAAAACTACGAGCATCTGCTGATCCTATGGCATTTTGATAGGTAAATTCACTAATTTTATGCGAATGTAGCGTTTATTTAAAAAACCTCATCATCCATAAAATTTTTTCAAGATACCAAGTGGTCTTAAGGCCATTTTACTATAACGTGGCCCCTAGCTAATGTCCATAGAATATTTAAAATTTTTTATAACGAGATGAATAACACTATTAAAGAGAGTATCGGCGATCTTACGAAGTATTTTTAAATAAAGGAATTAGATTCGACGTCAATTGAAAGGCTTAGTATTGGCCCAGTATTCTGATCTGTAAGTCCAAATTGGTATTAAAATCTGTTTTATCTTGAAGTGGAATTATTTGTACATAAATTCCATATTAAGCATTATGTCTTAGTACAGTCCCAGGTATCCAACTTGAGCGTATTTTCATTACTATTAAGATATAAACTGGATAATATGTTTTACGACGCAGAGTAAAAGTTACATAGACATATTTCCGTTAATTTGACTTTTATTCTTCAATTTTTAAACCAATTTGGGGAAAATTTCGGAAGCATGTTGAGGTTTTTTTAATAGATGCAAAGGAGGCGCCGGATGAGATTGATTTTCTAAATAAACTTTCGTCTAGAACACCAGCACAGAGGTGAAAGATATTCATTGGAGAGTACATTAGATTTATTAATTTGCAAGTAACAATTTATGAAAAATGATGTTAGTATAAAAATAATTGAAAAGACAAATAAATGTTATCTTATATAAAAATATTTTTTATCGTTATGAAGATATAATCAATTAAATTGCATATTTAAAAAAAACTTGAAAAAAATAATTTAAAAATTAAAATAAAAATTATAATGAAAAATAATGTGTATGTAGTCGTATAAGACCTGGATTCGTACTTTCAATTAAATATCTATGCTCAAAAAATATTTCTACTCTAAATCAGATAGAATCATTTTGTGTCACAGACCATACCTTAAATGCTTCCCAAATAATAGGATTTTACGATAATATCCTCTTTTATCTAAACTGACAACGTGTTATATGTTGATGTTTTTAGACCTTTTAAGTTGAACTGAATGGAATATCCTGTGTACTAATTTAAACAATCACAATTTAAAAATACTAGATAGAATATTTATTTTGATATAGTAAATGAGTTTTGTTTATCCAAATTTAAAAAAAAAAGAAGAGAGAAATGTCTTTAATATGAAATAAGCAAACCCCATCAGAAAATATAGAAAATTTCCTTTCACATAATATTTTCATATACTTGACATATTTTCAGGATAATATCTTCATTGAATTTATGATTTTCCTATGTAAAATATTATTAAATTATCAAAATCATAACATACCATTTCTAGTTAAATGCTTGGAAAAGATAATTCTATTTAACTATATAATTCTACTCCTTTTCAACAATTTTCATTCTAATCTTATGCTATCAAATCTAATTGAATTTGAAAAGAAATACTAAAATGGGTTGATTATGTTAAAAATAAGTATTTTCAAAATGAAATTATTAACATATTAAGTGTTCTTGAAATGTTCTGTAATAAATGTTTGAACTTATTTTTAACATAAAAGATGAATTCATTCATAGCCACAATATGTATTTATGAAGATATGACAAATATGTTAAAAATTAATTTTTTCTTTAGAAATATAATAAAATTTTTCACAAGCAATAATTATATAATTAAATTTTTATTTTACTATTAGAATTTAGTTATTTTAAATTACAACTTTAATTTAGATAAAAAAAATTAAAAATTGTATTGTTTTTAAATGAATAAGTTTGAGACATAAAAAAAAATTCCATTCTTAAATAATTTTTTTTTCTTTTTTTTTTTTAAATGTTATCTATACCACTACTTATGCTAGTAACAAGCAGATTTTTTACGGGAATATACATGGACATGAGGACATGTGCAGGACAACACCCATCGATGTTACCTCTAGAACAGGGTAATTTTATTTTATAATTTTAGAGAATCTCTCGGCCATCGCCGTTTTAAACGTCGATGGGTGTATACTGGAAGGGTGGGAGTGAAAAGTTCCCTTCCTAAAGGATTAGGGTGGAAGGATAGATGCGAATGGAATTTTTTATATCGGGAGATGCATAGTTCGATTTTTTATATCGGGAGATGCATAGCATATCGGGAGATGCATAGTTTCGCACATAAAAGGGGGCATTGACAATTTTACGAAAGATTCGGGATTGTAGGGATTGGATTCGAAGGGAGTTGGAATGCTTAGTCGAGCCCCAAAGTTCTAGACCATATGTCCATATTGGTTTCAGAACCGTATTGTATAGTAATAGTTTACTTGTTGTTGTAAGTTTTGATTTACTGTCTAGGAGACGTAATAATTGTTTGTATCGTCCGTTAAGTTCACATCTTTTAGTTTTCGTATGAAGTTTCCAGGTTAACCGTTTGTCGAATATAAGTCCAAGATAACGTACGCTATTTTTTTGTGGAATAATACTGCCGTTTAGGGTTATGTCGGGAATTTGTTCTCGGCAGAGTGTGAAAGTTACATGAGCAGATTTTTGCTCATTTACCTTCACTTTCCACCTTTTGAACCAAGTTTCTAAGGAGTTCTGTAGGATACTAATGGCTGTGGAAGGATCTTTGTGATATGTCAGGATGGCTGTATCGTCAGCATATATTGCGGTTATGATGTTGTTGTGGCAAGGAATGTCATGGGTATAAATGTTATATAGGATAGGACCTAGGATACTTCCTTGAGGGACACCGGCGGAAATTGGATAAATGTCAGAGTACTTCATATTTTCAGCTACCTGAAAATATCGGTCTGAGAGATAAGATTTAAGGATGTAGAAATAACCCGAGGGTAGGACTCGCTGCAACTGCCAAAGCAATCCAGGGTGCCATACACGGTCGAAAGCATGCGAAATGTCAAGAAACACGCCTGGGCAGTATTCCTTTCGCTCTAGCGAACACGCTATGTAGTCGACTACGCGATGACACTGCTGGATAGTGGAATGCTCAGGTCGAAATCCAAACTGGTGCTGAGGAATGACACCCTCGGTTTCAAAAATGGGATAAAGACGTTTTAGGATTAATTTTTCTAGGATTTTTGATAATATGGGAAGGAGGCTTATATGAGGTAGGAAGGTTTTTGGGCTTATTGGGTTTTGGGATCATCTTAATTATGGAAAACTTCCACAAGGAAGGAAAAAATGATGTGCGGAGGATATAGGTTATAAGGAAGAGGGTTTTTTTGGAAATTTGCTTCAGGTCATATCCTCGGGCTTTTTTATTGAAAAGGTGTTCTATTGTGAATTTAACTTCGGAAGGAGTGAAAAACTTAGGAGGTGGACTTCTGGGCAACTGAGTTGATATTTTTCGGAATATTTGTTCGTTATGCAGAATGTCTTGGACATCTTCGTGAGGTTTAAAGATGTTTTCTAAGTGTTTGCCGAAGATGTCGGCTTTCTGTTTATCCGTTTTTGCCCAGGTTCCGTCGGTATTCCCGAGCGGGTGTGTAGCTGTTTTTTATTTGAGAATTCGTCGGGTAGCTGTCCAGAGTGACTTATTAGTTGTTAGTGATTCTGTGTATTTAGTAAATCGTTCGTTATTATAATTAATTATTTCTTGTTTCAGTTCTCGTTGTAGTTGGTTCAGTTTTTTCTTCTCATTTGGCATTCTTGAACGTTGCCACTGGGCCCTGGCTCGACGTTTCTCGCTTATCAAGCTGCGAATTTTTTGCGGAAATTTATAGTCATGTTCTCGTATGTTAAAAAAAAATTGAAATCATAATTTATACTACAATAAAATATCCTTTTTTGAAATAATATAATCTAACAGAAAATATATTAATAATTAATATGAATTGAATAAAAATCTTCTATAAAATTATCTATTACGACAATAGGAAATATTAAAAGGTTATCCAATTAGTACTTCGGAAAATAAATTAAAATAAAAAATATTTAATATTCGGATTTTTAAAATATTTTAATATATTAATTAAATTTTTCTATAGAATATAGTATGTTTTATATGTTCACCATAAGATTTCCTGCAGGACTCGTTCCTTATAAGGTTATTTTTAATGACTTTTTCACACATTTCTGGTTGTAATTTGGACAGTACTTGGACTGATGTTGGTTTTTAATTACTCTGAAGGTTGAAAATTATCTGCATACGTGTAGACATGATATATTATGTAATCTATATATATATAAATGAATGTCCGTTTTTGTGTGAGGCTTATAGACTCGAAAACTATGCGTAAAATCATACTGAACCATTATACCAATTTGTTCATTGAGTCTTGACAATGGTTTCTATATAGTTCCGACACCCCTCCGGTAGGTGGTGATAGCTGTATATGCCAATTTTCAAACAAATTAGTTGTATTCGATTGGGGAAAGTTTCCTACTGTGCAGTAGTTGTAGCTGTCATCATCTACTGTATCTCGAACAAACGAGTAGATTTTCGCAGTAGTTGCGCATACTATTTAGGGTGGGGAAATTTTAGTTCCCGAACTGGAAATAGATGGCTTAGCGGGTTCGTTGGTTATGTTGAAGCGTCAAATTTTTGTTTTTATTGTTTATGTGTGAATAAACTCAGTATTGTTGTTAACTATTTTGAGGTTATATTTTACTGCTGTCAGTAAATTGTCCATTTTATTGAGAATCTACTGCGAACTACTGCACAGTAGCAAAATTGGTCCATTCGAATACAGCTAAAAACAGAGTTGTAAGTATTAGTAAAACTGTTTGTATTCCAATTTTTCAACAATAAGGCATCATATTTTGCATATCTATTTTTAGTGCACACTTTTTATGAACACCAAAGTAATTTTGAGGTTAGTTATTATTTCAAGAACGGCAATCGGTTAGCAAAAAAACTCAAGACAGGTAAAATTGTTCATTTGTAGAGAATTTATGAATCCTAATGTTTAATGATTGATTCTTATTTATATTTCAACAAAGACTCAAATTGAAAAAATGCCGCCAAAACAGCAAAACATCGGTCGAAATACACGAAAGAACCAACAGAACAGAGTTGCGACAAATAATGAAAGTCAAGAATAAGGTCGAGAAACGCCGGGCAACGGGTAGCTAGTTATACAATAAAAATTCTAAGAGTATGAAGGCCAATTGACATCACCAAAAGTTACACGTCCTGGGAACTTTTCGTGCAATAAAGCCAAAATTCATCGTTAAAATTATTAAATTAATATTTAAAAAAAAGTCAGTTATCATACGGTCATAGCGCTCAGTATTGACAGTAATAATTTTCTCGTTCCTCATTTTCGAGGAATTACGCACCTTCATAACAAAATTCAAACCAGACAGTTACCTTTTCCGGATACAATGGCTTCTTCATATTGTAGATTTTTAGAGCTCCTATATTGGCAATTTTGCTTATTGGCATATCTACAGAAATAGAAAGGGGCTGCAGCCTTATCGCTATAAAAAGTGTTCTCGAAAAATCAAAGTCGGTATTTTATTGCACATTACTGGGAATGAGATGAAATTGATGCTTCAGTTTGGAGCACGAAAGTGCGAGTGCCCCAGGACTGGTCAAATGATGAGGAGTGTTTGGTAAACTATTCCCTCATATATAACTAGCCTGTACGGTGAATGCCTGGTATATTTCTGAGTGAATGGAAAGTAGGATACGTGGTTATCCTTCCCAAGTCTCCGGACGGGATACTGACTGACCCGTCTTTCTATAGGCCGATATGCTTACTGCCAGTATTCGGCAAGGTCCTCGAGCAGATGATGGTACACTAGCTGAATGCGAAATTGGCGGATTTCAATGTATCTGGCTCTCAGTATGGATTTACGAAAGGTAATTCGACTGAGGGCGGTTGGATGTGTGCAAAACGGTATGTTGCTGAGAGTGAGAGTAAGTACGTATGTGGTGTGTTTGCAGATTTCCGAAGTGCTTTCAACTGCCTGCGTTGGGATCGCATTATTGAGCGGCTTGAGAAGTTTTATATATGGCGAAGTTACTTCCATGAAAGGTATGCGGTAGTGTGCGGGAACAATGGGAGGGTTGTTCGCCAGATGGTGCGTGGCTGCCCACAGGGATCTGTGGCCGGCCCCGCCATCTGGAATATGATGATGAATGATCTCTTGGTGTAGTTGGAAGAGGCCGGTTGCAGTGTGATCGCATATGCGGATGACCTTGTACTTTTGATTGAAGGGGGGAGTATGTCTGCAGTAGAGATAGTGGGAAGCCGCTATATGCAGATGGTGTCTGAATGGGGGAATAAAATTGGGAGTAAATGTTTCCAAAAGGAAAACTGTGTGTATACTGCTGAAGGGTTTTTTGACGGCCCGTAGGCCACCCAATATTCGTTTAGAGGTGGTTGGGGTCCGATACGCACGGGAAATACGGTACCTTAGAGTAAAGGTTGGAGAGAGGCTGAACTTTCGGCCTCACTTACAATATCTAAGAGGGCGCGTGACCGGTTTGGTTGGCATGCTGGTGCGAGTACCACGCAAGGAATGGGGAGCTGGCTTAGCGGTGCCTAGGTATTTACAAGATTCCTTACCGTAGCTCAATGAGTGGAGTACAAACCGAAGTACTCCTAAAACAAAAATTGATACCACAGGAATCGGGGTACCCCATGGTGTGAAAACACACTGTGCCCGACTATGGTGAGGCGCCATTTGGCAGCAACGTGGTGGCTGTACTTAATACTCAAATCGCGGGTACTGTCACTGCTACTGACAGTAGAGGCTTAGGAAGTCCTCGCCACCAACAGGTGGAGTAGTCAGCTTGTAACTGGTTACTGACTTTAAACTGCCAGTAATGATGGTGCGTTGATTGAGCGTAACTCAATCCCTATAGGCGACTTGTGGTTTTACGTTGAAGACAATTAGGCCACGTTAAATAAAACATTATAACTGCACATTACTGGACCAACGTCGATATTTGAATTGTTTAATTTGCAGTTAAACAATTCATAATATAAATTTGGCCAAAAAAAAAATTTATCTAAAATATTATAATATAAATATTTAACAACTGCCAAAATACAATATGGATAACCCGGTATATTTTTCTATAATTTATGAAGAATATATAAAAAGGGTAATTGATTTTTTGTCTATTAAAAAGTTTGGTATAATATTATTTATCTCTCTATAGGAAGATATTTAAAGAAAATCGTTTTTTTTCAGTATCAGTATTAAAAAAAATTCAACTTGAATAAACCTAATCATAAATAGAAAATTCTCTTAAAATACTTTGAAATTTTTTATCGATCTATTTTTTATAAATAATACTGAAATATGTTAACTTTACAGATGTATATAAATAAAATCTCCAAGGCTTCACATAAAGAAGTTATTAAATTTGTACAAAATATTTTGAAGCACTTGTCCAAATATTTGAAAATATCCAATTTATGGATGATTTACTAAATTAATTGAATAAATTAATTTTAAAAGAATCAATCTTATGGAAATTATAATTTTCTACTTAATTTACTTTGGGCAAAAATATCCTAGAATATATGGAGAATAAAAAACGTTAAGAAGAGGAAAAAAATGTTTTATCAATAAAGAAATTTAAAAAGAAAAGCTTTTATTAATTTTATTTGGAAGTATTATTTTCTGATATTGTAAGTGATTATGAAAATAAATCTAAAATAAATTATTATTATAAAAAGTTTAAAAATTTTATTTTGAAAGATAACAAAAATAAATATTGTTCTTTCGAGCAAGTACAAGAAATTTTCTAATTTATGCTGAGGGCCATATTTTATCAACATTTCTAGCAACATTTGCTTAGCAACATTTGCATATGCAATTGAGTGAACGGAAACAGTTTACTTTTGTATAGTTCGAAAATTGTTCTATTTATTTCTAATGAAAATATAATTTAAAGTAACTTAATCGCTATTCTTAAATTTAACTTACCATTTTTTTCATTTCGCATCATTCCAATCGTACCGCCGGTATAGATAACCATAACTTTAGCCTCATTTTTATCTGATGGTAAATTTCCATAACTAACATTCCTTCTTAATGATGATTTTTCATCATACTGTGGTGATCCTAACGTTTTTCCACTACCACTTGTTGTAGGTGTAAGTGGAACATTCATTTGAAGACTATTTGTCGACTGTGTTCGATGATAGTCAATGTCCGGCTTAGATTCATCGTTGACCATATTTCTAAGGGAGCTCATAGCCAATAATTTTGTTCCAGTATTAAACCGTTCTATAAATAGGATATTCATTTTTTTTATTACTTTTCCGATTAAATTATAGATGGAAATATTTATTTTTTAATGAAATAATATATTTATAAAATTTTTAAAATTATACTGAGGCTATTATATTATTTGCTAAATTTTTTATTTTTTTTATAATAGCCTCAAAGAAAAATATTGTTTAAATTAATAAAATATCAATAATAAAGAATTTTCTAATAACAAAAATTTAAGGAAGAAACTACAAAAAATGCGATACACTTTTGTACGCATCTATTCCAAATACTAGGTTATCTACAATATTTCGTGGTTCGAAAAGTAAGGTTCCGCCATTTAGCAGATGTTACACATACAAGGTGTATAAGCTTAAATCCGCTGTTTTTTAGTCAAAAAACACATGTTCTTTTCATAGAATGCAAAAATAAATTTACTCAAAGTATTTACTTGCCCTCGCTAGCTACACATTTTTCTAAAAATTAATTTAAAAAAAAAAAATTAATTTCTTAAATAATTCTCAAACATTTTACAGCATTTAAAAAATGATGCCTTATATACTCGTACCCTATGCGTAACAAGAAAATGTTATTTTATTTAACTTTACTTTCCAAAACGCAAATTGAATAACCCAATCGTTCACTGTATTATTGAGAGTAAAATAACAATAACAAAAATTAAGTAAATTAAAAGAAAAATATTATTGGATAAACATTTTTGTTGCCAAAATATTTCGAATGAATCATTTCTAAACGTAAGTTTTTTGTTGACTTAAAATAATTTACACAAATGGTTTGCACTACGCATATAAGAGCAGGCCCACCATTTCGAAAATATTAAAACGTGCTGCCAATCATTATTCATAATATAATTTCTCATGTGATACACAGTTTTTTTTTAACATTTATTAGTGCTCTTAATTTTAATATTAAGAAAATATTTTTTTGTTAGCCTAACTAGCTCATGTATCTACAAGCGAAATATGTGTAAATAAGTATGCAAAAAAATTTCAGACTCTACTCTCTCTTAATTTTGAATAAAATTTTAATATAAGAATATATTTTTACTAAATTGAAAATTAGAGGGTCATTCAACAAGTACTTAGCCTCACTGCCCGATGGAACTGCTGTCACAAAAGAAATTTACCATCGTGCAGTACATTCTTTTAGTAGCCTACTGTCAAAGTTTCAGTTTATTTTCTTCATTAGTTTTGTTTTAAAAGCCTTTGAAAGCGGGCGTGTCGGTCGGTTGCACAAAAATGGAAAAAGAACAATATCGTTCGGTGATTAGATTCTTGTTTTTGGAAGGGAAAACGCGCAGTGAAATCAAAGATCGCTTGGATGCTGTGTATGGTGACTCTTCTCCTTCGATGGCGACCGTCAAGAATTGGTTCAACGAGTTTGTTCGTGGCCGCACGTCGGTTTTTGATGAGCCACGCCCAGGTGCCCCGAAAACGGCTGCTACGGAGGAAAACGTTAAAAAAGTCCACGATCTCGTGTTGGCAGACCGTCGATTGAAGGTTGACGAGATAGCTGAGACTGTGGGCATCGCAGTAGGAACGGTGCATCATATTCTACACGAAGAACTGAGAAAGCTGTCGGTGCGATGGGTGCCGCGTTTGCTCACACCGGAAAACAAGCGCAACCGTGAGACCACATCGGCGACGTGTTTGGCGCTGTTTCAGCGCAATCCAGCGGAGTTCTTGCGTCGTTTCGTGACCGTCGACGAAACATGGATTCACTGGTACACACCAGAGACCAAGGAACAGTCGAAACAGTGGACTTCACCCGGCGAACGAGCTCCGAAGAAGGCGAAGACTGTTCGATCGGCCGGAAAGGTGATGGCCACCGTTTTCTGGGATTCACAAGGTGTGATCCACATCGATTACCTCGAGAAGGGGAAAACAATCACGGGGCGCTACTATGCTGACTTATTGGGCCGATTTGACGTCGAAATGAAGAAAAAGCGGCCCCGCTTTGCGAAGAAAAAAGTGCTGTTCCACCACGACAACGCGCCGGCTCACACCCCCGCCGTCGCCATGGCCAAATTGGTCGAATTTGGCTACGAATTGCTGCCCCATCCACCGTACTCTCCATATTTGGCCCCCTGTGACTACTTTTTGTTTTCAAACCTGAAAAAATCACTCGCCGGGAATAGATTTGGGTCGAATGAGGAGGTCATCGTCGCCACGGAGGCCTATTTTGCTTCCCTCGAGAAAATGTATTTTTTGGACGGGCTACAAAAGTTAGAGCATCGCTGTGTCAAGTAAATCGAGCTTGAAGGAGATTATGTGGAAAAATAAATTGCCACCTTTCCAAAATTTTCGTTTTTCTTTTGTAGGCTAAGTACTTGATGAATGACACTCGTATCAATTTTACTAAATATAATTTAATTGAAAATTTCAAAATATAGTTTAATTGAAAGTTTTCAGTTTCTTAAAAATTAAAAAAGAACTTCATTATTTTTACGTTTATTTCAAGACTTTATTTACAATAATTTGGTTCAGATTGTCTGATTTGGATCAAATATGCACCGTTTTTGTTTTATAATTTTAGTTTCATAATTTTTTTATTGTTCCCTAATCCCTATTGGCATAAAACTCAACTAAGCGATTTTCACAATCTTCGCTTGATGTTAATTTCTTATCACTAAGGAAGTTCTGCAATGAAAAAGAAAGCTGCAAATCGCTTGGTGCCAGCTCCGGACTAAAAAAATGATGCATCAAAGCTTCCCAACTAAACACCTGGAGTTTCTGGCGAGTCAGTATAGACGTGTATGGTCTGGCGTTGTCTTGATGGAAAACAATACCTCTCCTGGTGGCTAATTTTGACAGTAAAGGTCCGAACTTAGTGTTTGGCCATATGGAAATAGCTCATTGTAAGTGATTTTTTTTCAGTCCCACCAAATGCAAAGCGAAACCTTCCTGGCTGTTAGTTCTAGTTTTGCCACCGTTTCAGCGGCTTCACAGCGCTTTGGCCACGAATATTGCCATATGTGACCTATTTATGATCCCCAGTCATCATCCTTTTAAGAAATGTGTCAATTTCGTTCCATTTGGCCAAGGCTTGGCAGGTGAAAATTCGATCCATTATGTTTTTTGCGTCAATTCGTATATCACCCAAATATCGAGCTTCTTTTTGAATCCACCTTTATTCAAATGGTTTAAAACTCTTTTGTGGTCGATCTTTAACTCCTGGGCGATTTTACGACTGCTAACATGCCGATCTAATTCGATCACTTGTAGGATTTTATTAATATTTTCGATGGCGGGCCCACCTTCGTGAGGTATATCTTTAACACCGAAAATACCGGAACGAAATATGACAGTATCGGGACCATAAACACCATTCACAATTTCAGCAACCTGGCTTGCAAATTTCGCCTTTTCTTAACTTCCATCTTTTACTTCCTATAACTCACAACTCAATCAATAATCAAAAAACTGTAAAAAAATTAGCACAACTCTGAACTTCTTTGATCAATAATTTACGAAATATAGCCAAAAAAATAATGGATTTCTTTTTCTCCAAACCATTATTATGAATATTTACACACACAAAAATGAAGACATTTTTTTTATTAAATTACAAGTTTGATTTTTTTAAAATTTGTCTATTTAAGAGTAATTTTTATAAAATTTTTAATAATTTAAAAGAAGTTTTTACTCAGCAATAAATAAATTAGTAGAAAATACAAAAAGTCAATGTGAAAATAAATAAATTTTTGAAAACAAAAAAATCATATTTATTTTATTGTATAGTAAAAATCTTCTTAATAGTAATTTTTTATTCTTAATTAAAAATGAAATGTTTTCTTAGAATGATTCTGCTATTACATTTTACTACAAATATTACCAGAATGATCATTAAAAATTATTTAATTTTTAATGATCATTCTGGTAATATTTGTAGTAAAATGTAACAGCAGAACTGACTTTTTAACTACTGGATTCGAACTGAATAACTAAATCAGAGAACGGATAACATTTTTTTTTCTACTCTTTAAAGTCATTTCTAAAAAAAAATTTCACTGAAATGTACTTTTTAATCGTTATGATACCTCAGGATATTTGATTTGCCGACAACTAAATGACATCGCCGCTATTTAACTAGATAAATTCGAACTAAATCACTCACAACGGTCACTCACTTGCCGACAACTAAATGACAACGGTCACTCAACAAGCAATCAAATTTACCTGATATACACGTAAAAAAACCATATATTAATTTAAATAAATGAAAGTATGATATATAAATAATAAATGAGAGAACTACTTGGTATATCTACATAATTAATATACATACACATATGCCAAAAATTCAAGGAACTTGTTTCTTTTTTCTTATCAAGAAGTACACTTTCTAAAACACTTTGAATTGTTTAAGCAACTCCATCAATTTTTAAAAAAACATCAAAAAGCGTATATAAAAATCAATCACAATTCTCTATTTTCAGTTGAAAGAAGTACAAACGTCTACTTGAAAAAATACTCATAATAAAATCTTATTTTTACAATGTGCAATATCGTAACCAGCTATTCCGATTGTAAAAAATTTATCACGGTATTCTGATCATATTCTTATGTTGATTTTGATGCCATCAAATGCGCTTCGAATGGTGTATATATATACGTGTACATATATGCTATATAATTCTAGAAAAATCATACAGAAAATTATATCAAAATAATAGCTGGAGTAGACGCGCCAGTACCGGTGGGGGAGGGGAAGAAATGTTCAACTTATGTTTTCACAAACTGAATCTAACTGATGCACTTGACTAAAGGGCAACCTGGATATATCATTAGCTAGATTTGAAATCAAGACCTCTGTGTACTAGGCACAGACATCCTCGTGCCACTAAATCAGATTGCGGATAATTTCTTTTTACTTATTTCTGATAATATTTATAATGAAATGTAAAATTTTAGCATCACGATAACTTTTGCCACTTAATCAAAGAACGCATAAATTTTGTAACCTTTTGTTAAAGTAATTTATAGTAAAATTTATAAATATTTGTAAAACTCAGGTCATTTGACAATAACTAAATAGCACGCCGGTTATGTCACTGAGTGGATTCGAATTAAAGACTTCTGCGTATTATGCGCAGACGTCCTCCTGCCACTAAATCGGATTACTACGGACTATTTGTTTTTCGTAATTTCTGGTAACATTTATACTAAAATGTAAAATCTTAACATCGTGATAACTCAGGTTATTTGCAGTTAACTAAAGGGCAGTCCGTTTATATCATTAGACGGATTATGAACTCACGAACTTTGCGTTCTAGACGTACAAGTTACTTTTGCCACTAAATCGAAGAACGCATAAATTTTTTAACCTATTTTAATATTTATAAATTTTGTAAAAGTCAGGCTATTTGGCGATATCTAAATAGCACGCCGGTTATGTCACTAGGTGGATTTGAGCTCAAGACCTCTGTGTATTAGGCCCAGGCGTCCTCGTGCCACTAAATCGAATTACGGACATTTTTTTCGTAATTTCTGGTAGCATTTATATGTTACTGGATAGATTATATATAATTTCTGGTAACCCCGTTTATGTTACTAGATGGATTTGAACTCATGACCGCTGCGTTATAGACGCATATGTACTTGTGCCACTAAATCAACGCACAGGATTAATTTTGACCTTATTTTAAAGTCAGGTATAGTAAAATTTATAAATTTTGTAAAACTCAGACCATTTGGCAACAACTAAGTAGCACGCCGGTTATGTCACTGAGTGGATTCGAACTTAAGACCTCTGTGTATTAGGCACAGACGTCCTCGTGCCACTAAATCAGATTGCGGACATTTTTTTTCTGGTAATATTTATAATGAAATATAATTTTAAATTATTTTGAGTTAACTAAAAGGCAGCCCGTTTATGTCACAACATGGATTTGAAATCATAACCACTGCGTTTAAGAAGCATATGTACTTGTGCCACTAAATCAACGCATGGAATAAATTTTTTAAGCTTCTTTTAAAGTCATTTATAGTAAAATTTATAAATTTTATAAAACTCAGGCAATTTGGCAACAACTAAATGGCACCCCGGTTATGTCATTGAGCGGATTTGAACTCAAGACCTCTGTGTATTAGCCACAGATGTCCTCGTGCCACTAAATCGGATTACGGATATTTTTTTTTTGTAATTTCTGGTACCATTTATACTGAAATGTAAAATCTTAGCACCATGATAACTCAGGTCATTTGGAGTTAACTAAAGGGCAGTCCATTTGTGCCACTATATGAATTTGAACTCACGGCCGCTGCATTCTAGACGCACACGTAGTTCTTGTGCCACTAAATCAAAGAACACAAAAAATATTTAACCTATTTTTAAAGTTATTTATAGTAAAATGTATAAATTAATTAAAACTCCGGCCATTTGAATTCGAACTCAAGACCTCTGTGCACTAGATGGAGATAACCTTATGCTACTAAATCAGGTCGCTTATTGAGTTTTAATTTAGTGTAATTCGGTCAAAAGCTATATTTGGTTTTATAATTGCAAATAAACGATTTTCAGTTTCTAATTTCAGTACAATTCATTGAAGACTATATTCTTATTTTGAAATTCATATAGAGTATATTAGTTAATAAACTTTAAAAAAAATCCGAAAATTGCATAGAGAATATATTGCTTGTGTTTAATTATTTTACAGTGCATTGCAGCGATAAACTCTTTGGCATTTAATAGCCCAAAGTGCAAATAATACTATTTCATAATGTAAACAAGTTACACAAATAATTAGATAAGAAAACTATAGAATTATTAAAGAGAGAGAAAAATTGCTTAAATTTTAAGACTAATAATGAGAGTAAAAAGTATTTTATAATTTTTTTTTTTTTTTTAAATAAAAATTAATACTGATATGAGTAAATTATTACCTGGACCAAACGTCTGATATGATGAGATGCTCATATTTTTTTTTTTTTTTAAACTTTATTACAAATTATGTAAAATAAATGTTTTTTTTTTAATTTTTCTTGCAAAATAAAAATCTATTATTTCATGTATGCTTATGAAATTCAGAAAAATTTAATGCTGTAATTTTCTATAAATAAATTTTACAATGTTTGTTTTAAAATTTTTTTCAGTCAAGCTTTTCTTACTTGTCCTTATTTGAATAAAAATACAATATAAAAAAAATTATTTATAAAAATAAGGTCATTTGTTTTTGTTATTTTTTTGTGTATGTGTATATATATTTTTTGTTGATTTTTTTTGATTATCTGAAAAGCTTATGACGTTCGTGAAAAAATTGCGTATGGGGAGGCTTTCCGGATTATTCATTTTATGTTTTGGAAAGTATAATCCTGTCATTTAACAAATGTTAAATATATTTATCAGTTAAGATAATATTTGCTTAGATTTAAGTTTGGCATTTTTGATTATGAATAGTTTAGAAACTTTAAAAAATGGTAAAAACTTTCTATAAACTGGTGATTCTGCCGTAGCAACGTATAAGAGGAGATTATAATCGTGAGCGATAATGTTAATTTTACACTGGGTGGATATATCAGCATGCAAAATTGTCATATATGGGTCTGTAAAAACCCACAAGTGACTGAAAGTAGCCATTGTATTCGCGAAAAGTTACTGTATGGTAGGCAATTTAATCTGAATGTATCATTGGCATCCGTATTTCTTTGGAAATGAAGAAGGAGAGACCGTTATTGTCAATTCTGAGTGCTATAACCATATAATAACCGACTTACTTTAGATTATATTGAAAGATTTTAATGTGAACCATATGTGGTGTCAAGAAAATGTCACCGAAACTTACACAATACAACAAATTTTGGGTTGATTGCACGAACAGTTCTAAGGAGGCATAATTTCGGGATTTGATGAAGTTCCAAGATTTTGTAATTTAATGCCCTTAAAATTTTTTTATTTTGTCGAAATATTGCTTTTACACAATTAATTCTCAAACTTCAGAACATGCGTTTGGTAATGGCCGAAATGTGCGAAAAACTTATAAAAAATTATCTCAAAAGAATTGTACTAAATACGAGACGTCCTCGTGCCACTAAATCAGATTATGGACATTTTTTTTCATAATTTCTGGTAACATTTATACTGAAATATAAAATCTTAGCACCACGAGAACACAGGTCATTTGGAGTTAACTAAAAGACCTTTTATGTTACTAGAAGGACTTGAACTCATAGCCGTTGCATTCTACACGCATATGTACTTTTGCCACTAAATCAAAGAGCGCATAAATTTGCCACTAAATCAAACAAAGAATACATTTTTTTAACCTTTTTTAAAGTTTTATAAATTTTATAAAACTCAGGCCATTTGGCGATAACTAAATGGCACGCCGGTTATGTCACTGAGTGGATTCAAATACAAGACCTCTGCGTACTAGGCACAAACGTCCTCGTGCCACCAAATCAGATTAAGGATTTTTTTTTATAATTTCTAGTAACATTTATACTGAATATAATAAATCAGAATATTATATTTATAATTCAGGTTAATTCAGGTTATTTGGAGTTTACTAAAGGGCAGTCCGTTAATGTTCAGAATATCCATTTAGTAATGCCCGAAATGTGCGAAAAAATTAAATCGAGTCCCACAAAAAATCGTATGACAGCCATTTGAATAAAGTCTTAATTTATGGCAAATTACAATTTATATAATAAAATAATATTTTTAGTAACTTTTTTAATATTTAATATAGTTTGTATAACTTTACTTTCCAAATTATAAGTTAGATAATCCTTTAAAATTATTGTAATACTTTTGACTCTTTATACATAAAAGTAATAAATCTTGGCAAAGAAATTTAAAAAAAAAAAAAAAACCTTTCTTTATTAATTTTTATTGTTTTAAACATTGAATATTTTTTCTATGTTTGTTTAATTTTTAAATTTTAAAAAAATAATAATAATAACGACTTTAAAAAATATCGTTTTCTTAAATGAATGAAAGAAACTACAATCAAAAAAGGATTTATACTTTTTCTAAGTAGTCGGGTTTGAAGGGATTTTATATATGAAAAAAAAAATATCCTGCAACAAAAAGTATTGGTTATCCTAACAAAAAATTTAATTTAATTTTTTATAATTTCTCTATAGAAAAAGTCCATAATTTCTAGATACTAAAAGAGTAGTTTTTTTTTTTTTTTAAACAAAAACTTTCATTTAATATTTATTTAAATTTATTTGTAAAACTTCTTCTTTTTTATTTTAGTTTTTTTTTCATTTATTTCATTGCCGAATTTTGAAAACTTTAAATTAATTTTTTTTTAAATATTTGCAAATGTTTTTTTATTCAGAAGAAAAAAAAACAAATAACTTTTGACAGAAACATGAGTGTTATACCGGAAACTAACAGCTCGAAAAGCTCTAATCACTTAAAAACTTTTTACAATCTGTAAACACCTTTAATAAAAAAAAAACTTTCTTCTTGTTTTCATATACTTTTGATAAAAAAATCCTTTTATAATTTGTCTTAATAAATGATTATTTTTATAATATTCTTTTAATGGAGATATGCAAAGTCGTATATAATATTAGCAACTAAAATTTATTATCAACATCGACTAATATTTATAACAAGTTCGAAATGAACATAAATCTCTGTTCGAAAATTTAAAAAAAAAATCCCAGTTTAAATAATCAAATCTTTTAACACCTTTTCTGCGCTCATGGCATTTATTTATAAATAAATATGCGACTTCTCTTCAGAACAGAAAACTAGAAACGTTCGTTCAATATGCCAATTAATTAGACAAACAAATAATTTTCTATAAATGTACTGACAGATATTTTCTTTCTATTAACGTATTTTAGTTTGATATCATATTTTTTTAATTTTATTGTAATATAAACTAGAAGAGGAGAAGCACTGGTTAAGGAATGGGTACCAATTGTTTTCATTCCAATTTTAGCTCATGTTGTATGACCGTTTCGATTGTTGTTACAATATTATTGATATTTGTAATAATTTCGCATTTTTGGCGAACAACATCGAAATCCATCACTAACTCTCGAATACAGTAAACTGTTTTTCAATTCATGTTTTTATTTTTTATTTTTTATTACAAAGATTATTGTGATAATTGGAAATGAACAGAGAGGTTAAGGACAGTAATTAAATATTAACTTTTAAAAACTATAAAAGTAAACTGATAAATACTGGAATTTTTTTCATATACTTACATTAAGTATAGATTTTTGTTGTTGTTATAATTACAAAAACTAAATCAAAACGAAAACACTATTAATTTTATGGTATTATAAAATTGAAATTTTTGTCGGCGATTTTTTTTAAAATTTTTAACATGAAAAAAAAACTAATAAAATTACATCATACAAAGAATTTATATTTCACAATTTATCACAAAGCACTACTATTAAATAAAGTTTCACAATTTATTAATAAAATTTCTCGTTTTGCAATATAATGATAATAAGAATTGCGAAAAGAAAAGCACTTTTTCCTTCTGACACCATAAAGCCACTACTAGCCAGAATCTGGAGAAAAATCGATCGGAACGGACAAGGACCGAAATACCATATCCCCCGCGAGTGTCTTTAATATCCAAACAACTTTGAATCTGATTTTAGAAATTGTTCAATAGTGAATGGCGTCTAAAATTCCGCCAATAACTATGTTAAATGAGAATTTTTTTTTAAGAAAAAAAAAACTAAAATTGAAAGCCGGTAATCAACGTGGATTGTTTTTTTTTTCTTATTGTAAAAATTCACAGGTGCACAATATTAGAGTATTAGTGTATGCGTACGAATGCTCCACGTTGCTGCAATTGACTGTGGTCGTATTTATGTGACCCCATCCAACATGCGTGACGAACTGACAAGTTTTAACCGCGATTTCAACCAACTTGGGAGCTTTGAATGAATGGCGGCCACCAATGTACAACGACTTTAGTTTACCACATACACTTAGGGTATGCTGTTGCTCTCAACGTAGACAATTTTCTTAAATGCGGAGACATTCTCCTTCGAGAAATGCTCTCAGTAAATTTTACATTGGATTAGTATAAAAGCCCCACAATATAAATATTTGGCAACTGGCCCCCCAACATATTAATATACACATTCATAAACAAATGAGCACGTGAATAACGAACATTTAACTTTTTTGTTAATAATTTCATTTTGTTTTCTTTTTCTTCTATTTGTACTCTGATTTATTTTTATTTTTTTTTTTTTAATTTTATCTAAAAAGGATGTCACTCAACCCATTATCTTTGTGAAAATTATTTTTTTTTTCTCTTAAAAAATTAGTGAGAATTTAATTTTTGAAATTTTTCATAGTTTGTTAATACTTATATTCACATACACATATACATAAATATATTTTTAAATAATTCTATCTCCACTAATCGTGATTATTACGAAAAAATGTTTAAATCATTAAAAATACTTTGGTAGTAATTAAAAAAAAAAAATCATACGCACAAAAGTTTATTTTGGATGTAAGCCAAAATTAAATACTAATCGTACTAAAAAGTTATTTTGTACGAATTTTGTTTATATTTTTATTATTGTATTTTTTTTTTTTTTGTAAATTTATTTCACTTTTTATAGTAATTTTTTCTGAAATTTGTTTATTTTAAATATGTTTTTGTTACAACTAAGAGTTAACTTGACTATAAATAAATTTCTTTAAATTTTACAAAAATACTAAAAAATGATAATTTTAACTATAAAAAATTTATAAATTAATTATAAAATCCTTTTAATAATTTTCAATTTATGAAGTTATGAATATTTTTCTAATGAAACTACTTTTTTTTAAAAAACAAGAAGTTTTACTATATTTTTTTTTACTGAATCGAATTAACTTAATTTTATTAAACTTTTTGGCTTTTCGTGATGGCATTTCTTTCGACTTCAAGGAATAAACATTACAATTTCCCTACAAATGTATAGTTGGTGTATTGTCTTTAATTTAAAAATACAAAAAAAATAATTATTTGTAAAAAAAAACTATATTTATTTTAAAAATTATATACAGATATATATATTTTTTTGCATTTATAATAATATCAATTTTTAATTAATTGTTTATTTTTAAAGTTACCAATGGAGAATTGTAGGGTTTGCATTATATAGTACTGTCCGTTGGTAATATTAATTTTTATTAAAGTTTTTGGAATTTATTTGTTTTAATTTTTAGAAATATTACGTAATATATAATGATTTTTAAATTATTATTTTTATAATTTTAAAACAAAATTCATAACAATAAATTGATATGGTAAATATTCAAGCAAATTCCATTTACAAAATCAGTTGCTAAATAACATAGTTTTTCTTTTACTTATAAGTCAAAACTTACATTTTTTTTCCTAAATATCTAATTAATTAAATAATTCAATATGATTTAGTAATATTTTTCCTTATTTACTCCACTTATTTATTTTTTGTATGATTAATAAACTTTTCAAGAAAAAAAGAAACAATAATAACATAAACTCAATTATTTTCTTCTTTACAATAAAATTTCAATTATAAAAATTAATATATTAATATAATATAAAATTCATTCATAAGAAAATTAATAATAATTAAAAAAATGGAGAAAAATTTGAAAAATTTTTTTGGAACAAAGTGAACCCTGCAGTCAAAATGTTGTTGCATTGACACATGGATCGAAAATGCGGCATTACTTTTCGTGTTGTTTGTTTGTTTTTTTTCCAAAGTTGTTAGACGTGGCTGCCGGTGTTTTTGTATGGCCGACGTGTCATTTGTGAATTTATGCTCTGCTGTCTTTGCTAACTGGTGATTATTATTCAAGTTGGATATTTTTTAAGAAAAGTGAATTAATCGGGGTGACAAACCAGGGTTTGGCACACACAAAATACCGAAATAACAAAATGAATCGGCCGACGAAGTTTTTGAATCGACGTACAGCGGGATACAGCAGCTTAATCACATTTGCTGTCCTTCTCCTGGCATGGATATCTGGATTCTCTTCGAGACTGTTTGCTGTTATCAGGTTCGAGAGTATAATCCATGAATTCGATCCGTGGTTCAATTATCGCGCGACAGCGTATATGGTGCAGCATGGATACTATCAATTTTTAAATTGGTTTGACGAACGCGCATGGTACCCATTGGGGCGTATCGTCGGTGGGACAGTGTACCCTGGACTTATGATAACATCCGGCGGTATCCATTGGCTGCTGCATCTTGTCAATATTCCTATTCACATTCGGGATATTTGCGTTTTTCTAGCTCCAGTGTTCAGGTTAGTAGCAATAAGCGTGCATTTCTTATCTGTCAAATGCGTTTATGCGGAACGTGATTATGATAATTTTTTTCACTTTTTCTACTTTTAGTGGCTTGACTGCAATATCGACATATTTGCTCACCAAAGAACTATGGTCGGCTGGCGCTGGTCTATTCGCTGCTAGTTTCATCGCAATCGTGCCCGGTTACATTAGTCGATCGGTGGCTGGATCCTATGACAACGAAGGAATTGCTATTTTCGCACTACAATTCACTTATTTCCTATGGGTTCGATCTGTGAAGACAGGCTCAGTATTCTGGGCATCAATGGCGGCGCTATCATACTTCTACATGGTATCTGCCTGGGGTGGATACGTATTCATAATAAATCTGATCCCACTGCATGTTTTCGTTCTTCTATTGATGGGACGATACTCACCGAGAATATTCACAAGTTATACAACTTTCTACATTCTAGGACTTTTGTTTTCAATGCAAATTCCGTTTGTCGGTTTCCAACCGATCCGAACTAGTGAACACATGGCTGCATCTGGAGTGTTTGCTCTGTTAATGGCTGTAGGTGTGCTGAAACATTTGCAATCAGTGCTCTCTAAGGTGGAATTCAAGAAACTCTTTATCATCGGAGGTCTAGTATCCGCTTTGGTCGTATTTTTGGTGGTTGTTTCATTGACTGCACTAGGTGTAGTCGCCCCATGGAGCGGACGTTTCTACTCATTGTGGGACACTGGCTATGCAAAAATCCATATTCCTATTATTGCGTCGGTATCAGAACATCAACCGACAACGTGGTTCTCATTCTTTTTTGATTTACATATTCTCGTATGTGCATTCCCAGTCGGCTTATGGTACACTATTAAGAAAATCAACGACGAGCGAGTGTTTGTCGTACTCTACGCTATTAGTGCGGTGTACTTTGCTGGAGTTATGGTTCGTTTGATGTTGACTCTGACTCCCGTAGTCTGTATGCTAGCCGGAGTGGCATTTTCTTGTCTTCTGGAAGTTTTCCTTAAAGAAGATAACACACCAAACAAGCAAAGTTCCGAGGACAGTGAGGAAAATGTAACTGAACGAAAACAATACGACAAGGTTGGATTATTTTTATTGTATTTTTTTATAGGAATTCGAATAAACAAAACTAATTTTTTTTTAGGCTGGAAAATTAAAGCATAGACCAAAACACGATGCATCCCACGAGCCGAATAACGGTATGGGATCAAATCTAAAAAGTATAGTCATTGTTGCGATTCTGATGTTGTTGATGATGTTCGCTGTGCACTGTACGTGGGTTACTAGCAATGCATACTCAAGCCCTTCAATTGTACTCGCCTTCCACAATAGTCAAGATGGGTAAGAAATTTCTATTTCCTAATTATTAATTAAAGAAATTTCCCTAATACTGATTATATGATTAGAACGCGAAACATATTAGATGATTTCCGAGAGGCCTACTATTGGTTATCGCAAAATACCGCTGATGATGCCCGAATTATGTCATGGTGGGATTACGGTTACCAAATAGCTGGAATGGCAAATCGTACCACGTTGGTAGATAATAACACGTGGAATAATAGTCATATAGCCTTGGTGGGAAAGGCGATGTCTTCCCCTGAGGAGAAAGCCTATGATATAATGACTTCACTGGACGTTGACTATGTTTTAGTCATATTTGGCGGTGTGATCGGCTATTCAGGCGATGATATCAATAAATTCTTGTGGATGGTGCGTATCGCTGAAGGCGAACATCCAAAAGACATTCGTGAAAGCGATTTCTTTACGGATCGTGGCGAATTCCGTGTAGACGCTGAGGGAGCACCTGCACTTCTCAATTGTTTAATGTACAAGTTAAGCTACTATAAATTTGGTGAACTTAAAATAGATTACAGGTAATTTAATAAAGTCAAATCAAAGATTTGTATTAAAAAAAAAATTTCCTATTATTTCTTCAGAGGCCCAAGTGGTTACGATCGAACACGAAATGCTGTCATTGGAAATAAAGATTTTGATTTAACATATTTAGAAGAGGCTTACACAACCGAACATTGGTTGGTACGAATTTACAGAGTTAAAAAACCATACGAATTCAATAGACCATCCGTTAAATCAGACGAAAGAATTGTTTCGGCTGGTAATTTTGTATCAAGAAAGGTATAATATTTATTACGATCAATTTTCTTATAAAATTTTTAATTCCTCTTTTTAATATATTTAGACAGTAAAACGACGTAAAGGATACATAAAAAATAGGCCAATTGTTATTAAAGGAAAGCGCAATAATAAATAAAAAAAAAAACATTTAATTTAAAAAATTAATTGCTAAAGAAAAATGTTACAAATTAAAGAAGAAGAAACAAGTAAAATCAGAGAAAAAACGTAACGAAACATTTAAAACAAAATTTAAAAAATTGATATTGAAATAAAAAAACAATAAATGCGACAAGAAAAAATTAAATGACTAAAAATTTAAATAAACTTTTATATATATATATTGAGAAGAGAAGAAAAAAATGTTATAAAATAATGAATTTCGAATGACTAGCAGCCGGAATTAATTGAAAATGAGAAAACAGAATCAAAGGTGAATCTTTTTTTTTTGGATATAAATTGCAAAAAGAATGAGACAAATTATAAGAATAAGGAAGCAACTTGCGAAAGCAGCAGAAAGGCATTCGATTTCAGTCTAAGTCTAATTTGTATGTGGCCTTATTAAGACCTTTTTAGCCTCTAATTAGATTAATTTCATCAATGTTTGTATTTTAATTATATATAATGGCAGTTTGTAGTTTATTTTTTTTTGCTATCTTCCTAAAATGCAATTCAATTTAAATTAAAATTAATCGAAATTTAACAATATTTTCGACACCGTGGCCGTTATTTTATATTTTCTATGAGAAATATTTTTTTTCCGGCTTATTGTATATTTATTCCATAGAACAACGCAAATAATATAATTTTAAATGGGTTTTGTTTGCATTTCCATGTCTTTATTTTCGAATTTTCACAGTGCACATTTTTTTGTTTGTTTGATTTTCTTATAAATAATAAAATAAAATGTAAAATTGATGGTTTTAAAAGAATTGAAACTTATTTTTCGTCTATTTATTTTTATTAGTTTTAAAATAATTACTGCCGAATATATACGCTGAAATAAATTTAATAAAAAAAAAAGAACAAAAGCAGGAAACAAAATAAATTAGAAATCGGGTAGTAGTTAGGTTTAGTTTATAATTTATCTACAATTTTAATTATTTATAAAGTTTAAATTTAATATTTTCTTTCGTTTTGTTGAAAATAAATGTGTTTTTGATTTTTTGAGTTTTTACCGAATTTCTTTATATTTTTTTTTACAATAATTTGATTTTTCTTTCTTTGATGATTTGTGGTTTTTTTTTTCTTTTTGTCAAAATCTGTGAAATGTGTAATTAATTGTTTCTTATTGAAAATGTTAAATCATGATGAAGGTTCATTACTTTAAAAAGTGACCCCAATAGTTTTCGTTCAAATGAATCTATTATTAAGTTTGGCAAAAAAATAATTTAATTCTATTTTATTAATAGTTTAGAAAAAATCCCCTTTCGATTTTTATTTATAATTTTTAGCCAATTGACGTTAAATATTTAAAAAATGGAATTTTTTATTTAATACAGCTTATTTTGGATTCTATTTGCAGACTAATATCGAAATTGTCGGTATTTTCATTTGAATTTCTGAAGTTTTGAATTTTTTTAATTAGAAAATTTCAACTTTTCATAAAACATTTAGTAATACGTAAGAGTTCAAATTAAAAACTGTGAAAACATTGCTTAAATTTCAAAAATATAAATTTGTTGACAGAAAAGGTAATAATTTCAATATTTAGTTCCTTAGGAAATAAATGTTTTTAGGTTTATTTAATTAAGATTGGAAATTTTAGGAAAAAAAATACAAATTCAAAGGAGAAATAAATAATTTCAAATGTATTTGACAAATTAAAGGTAAAAACTTAATCAATTCGGTTTGAGATCTATAATAAACAGTCTTCAATTGCTGTAAGAAAAATCCTTCGACTAATTGGCGGGAATCAAAACACAGAACTGCTATAAAAACGAAATGATTTTTAACTTCTGCATAGTAAAATGTCAAATAACTTTCATGACGTAATATGGTGACCTTAAAGAGAAGAACATACACCAACGCGCTGTAATTCAACAAATAAAAATGGCGACTCATAGATATTGTAGAACTCATTTATATATAAATTTTATTTTGTTAATTCATACACGCGTGGTCTTATGTCAATTGACGATTCTGTTCCGTCAATTGGACATTTGGTAGTTTTTGCCCAGGTTTTGGGTCGAGTAAGTCTATTGTGATTTTCCTTTTGGGCGGATTTGTTCGTGAAAATTTTAATTACAGTTTCGTTGAAAGTATATGTTGTGTAAATTTTTTGCAAAATATTTAAATTCAGTTTTGTGTAAAATATCCGAGCCAATTTTATAATAATATAATCAAAATAATGTCGGAGAATTTATTGAACGGTAGTCATTCTGAATCGAAGCGGGAGAAGCCAGTTGGTACGGCGGCAAAGCCAAAAATTACTGTTGTCCTTGGTGCTCAATGGGGTGACGAGGGCAAAGGGAAAGTTGTAGATATGTTGGCCACTGATGTGGACATTGTATGCCGGTGTCAAGTAAGTTGAAACTATTTTATTCTTGCCCATTTTTTTTTGTTCGTTTGTTGCATTTTACAAAATTCCATTCCATTTCAAACTTTAAACCCAGAAGCAGAATAAAGAGTCAGCGACCGTGTACGTATGTGTATACGAAAAAAGAAATACATCTCAATATGGATGTGAAATTCTAAAAAAAACTTCGGTCAGGAAAAGAATATGATGTTGTACGTTGAAGATTTTAGGATAATTAAAAATATTTCGGAAATTTAGTTTACATAATGAGTTTTGCGCGTTATCTGTGACCGAACGACCGATTGTCACATGTTCTGGCTGCTAAATGTACGGAATTTTCAAGGCTACTTACTACTAGCCGTAATCCAATGTGAGTTTGCTAATTTGGATTGTATAGCTAATTTCCAGCTCATGTGCTCATCTCAAAAAAAAATTTTACCTTACTCACTATACGAATTGAATAGTTTTTATTTATATTTCCTGAAATAGTAATAAAGTCGAAACCAGTGATGAAAACGCAAATTAACCGCGACAATTTAAATTGCTTTTAGCCCTGATCTGTTTTCGTATGTGCATATTGTTGCTAATTGTATAAAGGAGACAAGAATATGTTTGAAGGTCGTACCTGTCGTCTACACCTTCTCCTTCATATTAACTCCAAGTTAATTTCTACTTGAATTTTTGAACAGGAAATATATCAACAAATTGTCTCTAGTAAAAATAATAAAAAAATCTGAGAAAAAACAAAATATATTCTTTAAGCGATCCATGGCTTTAGTCACCACCAATCTATCGTGGCCTCGTTAAATATTCAGTTTGCGAATATTTATAATTTCTATTTTCTATTCAAATGTTTACATTTACTTTATGCACACCACATCTTCTAATAAACACTTGAAATTTTTGCAATTTCTCACGAATTATTATTATTATTATTATTTTTTTTTTTGCAAGAGCAAAGATTTTATTTTTATTTATTTATTTACTTATTTACTTATTTTTCTTTTTTTTCCTAATAAATTCCGTACAATCCTAATGAGAGGATGATGCCAATAAAGATCCTTCTTAATTCTTGACTATTGACTATTTCGATACGGCGATATTCGCGGACGGATTTTTTTGTAAAATTCTGTGGAGGCGATCTCTGATTACATAACCTTAGGGAACTAAGCCAAATTTTTATGCAAGCAAATAAATAGAATAGATCAGCAAATTAGTACTAAATAAAAAAAAAAGAAAATAGAAATTTAAAAAAAAAAACAACAACATCAGCAAAAAATGAAATAAAATCAATTTTGTGTGTAAACAAATCTGAAACTCACTCAAATCGTATCTTATTTATAATCATACCATTGTGGACAGTGTTGTCCATCATAGCTTTCGTTGATGTGTTCAGAAAATTATTTTTATTTATTTTATTCCATGAACATATCAAAATTGGATTTTTATATATTATAAATAATATTTAATATTCAAAATTTTCTTCAATAATGCTGCTACTCTCTTCTCATAATCTATTCTATCCGCGTATCTGTTTTGAATTATAAATTAAATTACAAAAATAAAAACAATTCGAAAATTCTGTTCTTAGTATATGTTATTTATATTAAGAATATTAAGCACAATCGTAGTTGAGCGTATATCCGTTCGTATTTTGGGGGGTGGGGGTGGCTGGTTCCTCGAAATCAGTTCGAGGTAAGATCTATTTTTTTCTTAATTTACTAGTATAAGAAAATAATAAAAATAATTGAAAAAAATGAATAAATAAAACAATAGTATAGTATAAACTTGGCCTTTAACACAGTACACACAACAACAACTAACGTGAATTGTGATGAAAACAAAATTGAATTTTTATAAAATTAAAATAGCGAAAAGCTTATTTTATTTTGAATAGGAGAATAGAAGATGGTTCTTCAGATATATTTAAGCATGAAGTATCTAAAAATATGTTTGCTTGTATTTAAAATATAAGATTTCAGTCCGTTTTTGTTATTTACTTAAAAAAAAAGAATCATTCGATTTCTTGTTGTCTGAATGAAAAGTCTTAAGCTTTCTGACTGTACAAGAACAAGAAAGGAATTTTTTCCTTCTATAAAAATCTAGTGTATAAAATTACCAAAAGCTGATGAAGAAAATAATCTTGTGATTGTCATAATGGCTAAAAATATTATTATTGTTTAAAAATTGAGAAAAAAAAATTATTTTTTATGACTTTTCATAAACCAAAAGATTAGAGTAGAAATTTTCATTTGTTGTTATATAATAATTGCGCATAGTGTATCATAAAAAGAAAGTATATACTCAAAAATGCCATGGTCAAGTTGGAAAGTGTCCTTTACAAAAAATCTTCAAAATTACTTAATTTTTATCTTAAACAATTCTGCCAATTATATTTAAATTTAAATTGTCTGATCTCTGATTAAAAAATTCGCAAATAAGTATCAGATTAATTCTAGTAAATGCAAATAACAATTCTAGTGATTGTATAATAAATTTAGAATCAGATTTTGAGTACTAAAAACTATACTAATATTATTGTATGGTCCGGATAGTTGAGCGCCGTCATTTGACAACTGTCGAACATATATGTCATATAGAGTGGCATTGGTTTAAATTAAAGTTTGCTATTTTTACATTATAGATCGTTTAACTATCGAAAACTGTTAAATTTTTTCTCAACATAAATGGGGCTTGGAAAAACCACAAGTGATTGTGCAGAAGGCATCGGTTCCACGAAAAATGACTATCTGGTGTTAACTTAAGTTTGAATATGTTATTGCCTCGTATTAATTCGAAAATGAAGAAGGAGAGATCGTTTCCCCCCTGCTCTGATCGCTATGGCCGTATGATAACCGACGTCTCTTGGCACGAATTTAAAGATTCTAATCTGAACTATATGTGGTTTCAACAAGACGGCGCAACGACAAATATTGAGTTTATTGCACGAAAATTCTCAGGACACATTATTTTGAGATTTGATGAAATATATTGGCCTCCAAGATCGTGTAATTTGACGCCGTTTGACTTTTTTTTCGAGGACCACGCAAAAGATCGTATTTACTCAGACCATCGTCAAACTTTAGTACAGGGATTCCTAAACTACTATTGTATATTAAACATTGCGATCCACTTTTTAGAAACCCATTTAAATTCCCGGCAAATTGTAAAAATATACATTCAACTCACATTTTTGAAAATGCTGCTTTAAAAATTAAAAAATTAACATCCGTCAAATATCATCAAAAATTATCTCAAACTGCAAAAAGTCTTGTAGCGGCCAATTTAATGAACTGTCATTAAAAATTACCTCAAACGAATCGAATACTGCAAAAAGTCTTATGGCGGCCATTTTATTATAATTTTGATGAACTCATTAAAAATTACCTCAAACGGAATCGAGTACTCCAAAAAGTCTTCTGGCGGACATTTTAATTTTGATAAACTGTCATTAAAAATGACCTCAAACGGATTGAGTACTGCAAAAAGTCTTATGGCGGCCATTTTAATTTGGATCAACTATCATTAAAAATTACCTCAAACGGATCGAGTACTGCAAAAAGTCTTGTGGCGGCCATTTTAATTTTGGTGAACTGTCACTCAAACGGATCGAGTACTGCAAAAAGTCTTGTGGCGTCCATTTTAATTTTGCTGAACTGTCATTAAAAATTACCTCAAACGGATCGAGTACTGCAAAATTTCTTGTGGCGGCCATTTTAATTTTGCTGAACTGCCATTAAAAATTACCTCAAACGGATCGAGTACTGCATAAAGTCTTATGGCGGCCATTTTAATTTTGATCAACTGTCATTAAAAATTACCTCAAACGGATTGAGTACTGCAAAAAGTCTTGTGGCGGCCATTTTAATTTTGATGAACTGTCATTAAAAATGACCTCAAACGGATCGAGTACTACAAAAAGTTTTGTGGCGGCCATTTTAATTTTGATGAAATGTCACTCAAACGGATCGAGTACTGCAAAAAGTCTTGTGGCGGCCATTTTAATTTTGCTGAACTGCCATTAAAAATTACCTCAAACGGATCGAGTACTGCATAAAGTCTTATGGCGGGCCTTTTAATTTTGATGAAATGTCACTCAAACGGATCGAGTACTGCATAAAGTCTTGTTGCATCCATTTTAATTTGGATGAGCTGTCATTAAAAATCACCTAAAACGGATCGAGTACTGCAAAAAGTCTTGTGGCGGCCATTTTAATTTTGATGAACTGTTAATAAAAATTACCTCAAACGAATCGAGTACTTTAAAAAGTCTTGTGGCGGCCATTTTAATGATACATAATCGCAAGATCCAAACAATATAATAAATTAAAAATTTCAATCGAAAATCTAAATTTTAAGTGTGTTTTATTTAACTTTACTTAATCGAAGCACAATTTCGATAACCCCTCTATATCTGATAGTTGAGAACAATTAACATATTCTTACTAATTAATTCAAACCAAAATTCGATTATTAATTTTTTTATTTAATTTTATATGTAGTTCAGGTGATATACCATATATTTTTTTTTGTAAAAAAAATAAATTAAAAAAAAAAATAAACAAAAATTTAGGAGAAATTATCACTGAGATGTAAATGAGAAATTCGAAAAAGATTCCACAATTTCAGTAAGTAAATCTTTTATAAAATGAGTAAAAGTTGGTATTATCTAAAAAGAAAATATTTTTAATTAATTATCAATAGTTGCCATATTAATTTAAAATATTCAAAGAAAATATATTTTAATTTTTTGCAAAACTAAACAAATTGTACGAATATAGACAGTTAGTTACACTATAATTCGTTTCGGTGTAATTATAAGAAATTTATAAATTTCTTGATCTTATGCTGGATTTTGTCTATGAAAGCTGAAATTTAATATTCTTCTAGAAGAATATTGTCTAGCAAGAGTAGCTAGAAAAGAACAATATCAATGCAGAAAACATTATGAAAATTCACAAAAATATGTCATGTCCGCACTTTGACAAAGTCGCATATTTCGTCAGCTTTGCATTTTCTGAATAATATTTTATGTAATCGCGAAAATTCCTTACACAATCAAGTAAAATTTGTTGATTTACAAAAATAAAAATAAATAAAGAACAAACTTTTTTTTTTAACAAGTGGGAGGAGTAACAAAATATAATCGTGAATATTTATAAATAAACATTTTTATTGTTAGTGATAATTTATAGTGTGTTTGAAAATATTAAATAAACTTGAATAAAAGCTTTCTAGAGAAATATTATTGCTTGTTTATATTAAATATTAGTCGTTTATGACCTAACATAAGATGTTTTTCTTTGGAAAAAAAAGCAAAATTAATAAAATTTAGCACTTCAATAAGTGACCCACGCTAATATTAATGATATAATCAAAATTCACAAATGTTAAAAAATCATGGAATTTTTTTCATTCAGAATTTTATTTTGGAAATTATAATTTAAATTATAAATTTGTACTATTTGTACACTATTTTATTATTGAAAATTATGAAAGTATTTCTAAGAGAAAATCAACAGTTCGATGAAATATTTATTTAATTATATTGCTTAAATCTGGTGAATTTGCATAGAATATAACATTATTGAACAGACTGCTTCGAGACTTCTTGTAAGACTCCATTCTTTCGAGATACTTTTTAAATGACCGTGTCAAATTACAGTCCGTAATGCGTATAAAATTAGTCAAAAATTACCTCAAAAGGATAGAGCCGTGGAAAAAGTCTTGTAACGGTCATTTGAATTATATTATATTTTGGCCATTACTGACGAATGTTGTTAAAAAAAGTCAAATTTAAAGATTGTCTGCGCAAAAACGGTCACCAAATCTTAATATTACACGTTCTGGAAATTTTTCGCAACAGTGATGGTAAGGGGGGAGAATTGAAGAAAGTAAACTAACACTGTAAAAAATGTCAAAACTATTGTCAGATTTTATAATTTCACCAACTGACAATGTGCAAATGCCTTCGAATGTTCTGACTAAGTTTGTAGGTAAAAATACGCTGTATAATCGTCTATGAAATGTCAAAACTATTGTCAGATTATTTTTCCGCTGCTAGATTTTATAAATTTCACCACCTGACAATGTGAAAATGCCTTCGAATGCTTTGACAATGGTTTTCCTGGCAACGCGTGCAAGTAAAAATGCGCTGTATAATCGTCAATGAAATGTCAAAACTATTGTCAGATTATTTTTCCGCTGCTAGATTTTATAAATTTCACCACCTGACAATGTGAAAATGCCTTCGAATGCTTTGACAATGGTTTTCCTGGCAACGCGTGCAAGTAAAAATGCGCTGTATAATCGTCAATGAAATGTCAAAACTATTGTCAGATTATTTTCCGCTGCTAGATTTTATAAATTTCACCATCTGACAATGTGCAAATGCCTTCGAATATTCTGAAAATGGTTTGTCTGCCAACGTTTGCAGGTAAAAATTCGCTGTGTATTCCTCATTAAATTCTCTGAACTATTGTCAGATTATTTTGGCGTTGCCAGATTTAAAAAATTGCACTATCTGGCAATGTGCAGATACCTACAATTGTTCTGACAATAGTTTCAAAGTGTCATTACACAAGTGCCAAACGTCGCCTGTAAATATTGTTAGACAACAGCTGTATTCCATTGGACCAATTTTGCTACTACACTAGTTGTGTATCTGTCATCATCTACTTTACCTCGAACAGAGCAGTAATTTTCCGCTGGAGTTAAGCATACAATGTACGGTAGGTGGATTGTAGTTGCTACAGTGAAAATAGATAGATTTGCGGGTTCGTTGGTTATGTTGAAATGTTATATTTTTGTCAGTATTGTTTATGTGTGAATAAACTCTGTATTGTTGGTGACTATTGTGTGATTGTATTTTACTGCTGTATTGATATGTTCATTTTATTGAGAGTCTACAGCGCTGTAGTAAAATTGGTCCAATGGAATACAGCTAACGTCTTCAAATAATCTGACAATAGTTTGTCTGGCAACGTTTGCAGATAAAAATTCATTGTATATTGTTCATTAAATTGTCTAAAGTATTGTCAGATTATTTTGGCGTTGTTAGATTTTAAAAATGTCACCATCTAACAATATGCATATGCCTACAAATGTTCTGACAATAGTTTAAAAGTGTGATTACACGACTGACAAATGTCGCCTGTAAATATTGTTAGACAATACCTTCAAATATTCTGACAATGTAAAATTGTTAGACAATACCTTCAAATATTCTGACAATGGTTTGTCTGGCAACGTTTGCAGATAAAAATTCACTGTATAGTGTTCATTAAATTGTCTAAAGTATTGTCAAATTATTTTGGCGTTGCCAGATTTTAAAAATTGTATTATCTGGCAATGTGCATATGCCTACCAATGTTCTGACAATAGTTTCAAAGTGTTATTACACGACTGCCAAATGTCGCCTGTAAATATTGTTAGACAATAGCTTCAAATAATCTAACAATGGTTTGTCTGGCAACGTTTGCAGATAAAAATTCGCTGTAAATTCCTCATTAAAATATTTAACGAAAATTGCGCAATTATACTATTCTCACATTTTAGTGAACAAATTTTACGCCAATAATATACAAACGTTGTCAGAGTCTGGCAATCGTCCAAACGTAACGTGTCTTTTGGATTTTGTACTCAATTAAATGGAATCAACTGCAGAAAAGTTATTCTTTTAGTTATTCATAAAAAAAATCAATCAATTTTGTGCAAAAACAAATAAAAACTTTATAACCGCATAAAAAATAATTAAAGTTAATTTATTTTACACATTTTTTATGTGTGGTTTCCTCCATTTTTGCCGTATTTTCTCTCCCCTTCCTACCATATTAACAACTCTTAACGTAACTTTAAAAACTATTCAACTTTTAGTTTTTAATATAAATATTATCTTAATGAACGAAAGTCAATTAATCTGAGCATATTAAAATTAATCTTAATCAAATGGAGTATATTTAAACAATGGATGAACTTTAATATTAATTTACCCATGAAAATATTTCAAAATTCGCCCCAAAAATTTCAAATATGCCAAGAGTTGGAAGAATTCCACCCACACTAATAGAAAGTGAATGGGTAGCGAAATTCATACTCTTATAATTACTAACACATTGGAAAATCTTATCATAATTAAATGCGTATTTGACCAAAAAATACGTGTTGGTTAGTTAAAATTTTTTTATTTGCTTTGAAGTTTTTGTTTTTTTGTTGTTGGAAATAGTGAATGGTCATCATTGTATTTATTATGTGTATTTATCGCTTGTATATTTATCAAAACAATCTAGTTTATTTAAACAGACCTCAATAAAAAAAATCATTCTAATCGATATCACAGAACGAAAATCTCGACCAGTCAGTCAGTTGAAGTTGATTATACAATACCAAAGCATAAATATTTTATTTTTGGTGCATGTAGTTATGTACAATTAATTTTTTCTCATAAATTTATGTATGTACATATTAATGTGCAAATTTTGATGGTCTATCAATATTTTTTTGCTGGCTTTTTAAAAAATTTCTGATTATATTAATTTAGAAAATACAATATTACTATCTAAAAGGCTGCTGTTATTAATAAACTACGCTTTATGGAGTTGTTTTCAAAAACCACATTTGTTTTTAAAATCTGATTCTAATATTTTTTTTTTTATAAAAAAAAATCTTTGCTAATTACAATAACTAAATACTTCAGATAATGTCAACATAAAATTTATCGTAATATAAAATGCGCATTTTTTTAAATGGCACGCACAAAAAGGTGATTTACCCATTTAACTTGTCGACGAATATGACTCAACAACTGCTGTATTAGTCATTTTTTCAGAATACGAAAGATGTCGTTAAACAAATTTTGTTTTATTTATTTATTTTCAAATTCTTGTTTGTGAGAAATGGCAAAAGTAAAAATAGTTTCGAATAATAATAAATGTTGGTTTTTTTTAAAATATAAAATATGAGCTTTTACATCGGCATCATTAAAATGAACGTAAAATAATTATGAACTGAATAGTTTAAAATATATTGCTTTTTATGAAAGTATTGGGTTGTTCGGAAAGTAATTTCATTTTTTTTTTTTATAAAAATGAAAGACGATTTTCTTGTAGTGAATTAATATTTGATTTAATTAAATATTGTCCAGTCTGATCCAATACCCTTTGCCATCTTTCTGGCAGTAGCATGATTCCATGCTGATAAAATTTTTGTTCTTTGCTGGCAAAAAACTGATTCAAATAATTTTTGACCTATTTATTTGATGAGGTCAAAAATCATTTGGATCAGTTTTAGACCAGAACAAATGATAATCGGAAGATTATTCATTCCATTCAAGCTCTCAAAGCTTTTTCCGCGTGGTCAAACTTGTATGTGGTTTCGCATTATCCTATTGGAACACTATACCTTTCCTATTAACCAATTCTGGCCTTTTTTCTTGAAGTGAATCATTCAATTTGTCCAACTGATACCAGTACACTTCAGAATTGATCGTTGTATTGCTCGGTAGAAGCTCAAAATAAACGATTCCTTTGAAATCCCACCAAACAGATAGCATAACTTTTTTTTGATGAATATTGGCTTTCGAAGTGCTTGGAGCCGCTTCATCTTTTCTACTCCAGGATCTTTGGCGCTTAACAGTGATAATACGCTTCAAAAATGGATTATTTTCTTGGCGTTTGAAAAGCAAATCACAAACGTCATTGTGACGGCACAAATTTTTTTCCGTAAGAAGATGAGGAACACATACACATATGTCGAACTTTGAGATTAAACCTAGCCATTTCAAATGATCATGAACGGTCAAATTCGATAAATTTAATCTCTCAGCGATCTCATGAGGTGTTATTCGCCGGTTTGCATCAATTAATGCCTTTATTGTGTGTTCATAAGCAAACGAAATTACTTTCCGAACAACCCAATATTTGAAATATTGAAATTTTCTCTTCTTTTATGTTTTTCGAATTTAGAATTACTCTCGCGATTATATCATTAATATAAGAAAGGGGGTATACATGTCAGGTCCCTTTACATTGAGTCAGTTGTCGCTTTACAACACCACGACCATAAGATCTAGATCTCAAACTAGTGTAACTAGTTTTCTAAACTTGCTAAATGTAAGATCTAGATGGTGCATATGGGGATGAACCTCATTCGCAAAGAAATTTCTGATTGCGCTCGTCAGATGGTTTTTAACAGGTCTGACGAAATCCGTTAATTGGCGTCACCAATTATCGCTGGTTATAATAATTATTATGAATTATTAAATAAAATAATTAAATAGTAATATGTCTGCTAATCATGTGTCCTAACTTTCAGACTTAATATAATGTTTACGATAAATATATTCACAATCGAATTAAGATAACGCACTGACACTTTATTTTAATTTTTTTTTTAATTAATAATCTCGCAATATAAATTTTGACATTTTTATTTAAACAACCAATAATTAAATTTAAATAACATATTAATTAAAAGCAACTTCCTTTATTTTAATTTTAACTAATTTAAATAAAACAATAATTCATCTTCTTCTTTTTTTTAAATAGTATTATTAACTTACTCTACTATATGTTAACTATCTCGCTTATTTGTTCGGGCAACTTGATTTGAAATGGTAAATTAATATATCTGCTATGTTTTGTTTGAGTGCATGCAGTGTCTACTAATTTTCAGTACACACTGTAGGCAACGATCCACTACAGGATTGGTGTTTGGTTTCCAAAAAGAAAGTTAGAGAAAGGAGAGCATATACGTATTCTAAAAGGTTGTAATGGGCAAAATTTCGCCAATGATATTGGGTATTAAATTAGGATTAGCTGTCAGCATCGGATGCCGGATTATTAATCCAGACAACCGGATCAGCGCACGTTCATTTACCATAATTCCCATATGATTCAATGAGCCTCGGAACAGCTATAAGGTCGGATAAGTAGCTGTCAGTAAAGATGTTGATATTGCGTCATTTTAAATAGGGGATAATTTTTTTTTTGTTATTTTTATTTTATTAATTTAACAAATAAAAATTTTATCAATTATTGATTGTTTTTTATTATTATTATTGATAAGATATGATTTTTAAGAAAAATTTAATTAATATAAGATTAAATTTGTGTGATGTGATAATCTTCTATGGGCCTGTAATCTTAAGTTGTGATATTGTTTTTGTACAATAAAAAAAAATATATTATTTATTTTATCAAAAACTATTTATTTATTAATTGAAGAAGAAGAAAAAAACAATAGAAAACACTTTAAAAAAACTTCAGATAAACTTTGGATTTTTTTTAATGATTAGTCAAATTTATAATATTAAAAACAAGTTCACCAAAATTTCATGAGTTGTAATGAAATATTGTTTAAAAATTAAATATGCGAATTTTTAGTAATATTTTTAAATATAAATAAATTTATAGATTTTTATCTCTTAAGTCTCCAATTACTGTTTCCGGAAAGGGCAGTACAGGACAATTCTCTCACAAGTGGATTATGATGATCGGATAAACGGGAGTGAAATTTTTGATAGCGGTAAATGCACAGGTCCTTAACAAAGCGAATATTTAGATCACGATGTATTACGTTGTTACGAATGGTGGATCTTAGAATGTAAGGTCTTGACGCGATAGGAATTGGAACGTTTCGTTGAACCCCAAAGTTCAATTCCATATGTCTAAATAGGTTTTATAATTAACAGTTTTTTTTATTGTTAGTTTCGAGCGTTTGACCAGTAGTCTAAGAGTTGTCGGAAACGTCTAATGGCTTCAAGTTTTTTTTAGTCTAGTATGTGGGTTCCATGTTAATCTCTTGTCCAGGTAAAGTTTTATTATAAAAATAATGTACTTTATCATATTTTGGAATCATGTTACTACAGGGTGGACCATTTAGAAGTTCCATTTTAAAAAGTAAATAAAAAAAAACCATGTTTTTTTCAAATTCCGGTTTTATTAAAAAGATTGGGCCTTGAAATTTAAGAATGAAACACAACATCATTTAAATGACTGCCACGGCTGGCGTTAGAGTACCCCATTCGCTCGACCCAATTTTTCAGTACATTTTCGATTGTCCGGGCCTGTATCTCTTCAATGGCAACTTTGATTTCGTGTTTCAAGGCCTCAACTGTCTCTGGATGGCTTGCGTAACATTTATCCTTAACGGCTCCCCACAGAAAATAAACCAACGGGCTCAAATCACAGCATCGAGGCGGCCAATTGACATAAGAATTTCGGCTGATTATTCGGTTTTCGAAAGCAGTGCCCAAAAGTTGGATTGTAACTTTGGCTGTGTGGCAAGTGGCCCCGTCCTGTTGAAACCAAATGTCGTCCATGCCATTGTCTTCAACTTTTGGAAACAAAAATTCGTTGAGCATGCCACGATAGCGCTCACCATTGACCGTAACGGCGGCTCCTTCATAGTTTTCGAAGAAAAACGGGCCAATGATGCCTCTACTCCAAAATCCGCATCAAACCGTGACTCGTGGTGACGTATGGATTTTCTGAGCCCCAAATGCGACAATTTTGTTTATTGACATACCCACCGAGGTGGAAATGGGCCTCATCCGAAAAGATGATTTTTCGGTAAAAATACTCATCTTCGACCAATTAATCTTGAGCCCATTGGGCAAACCGAAAACGCATCGGATGGTCATCTGTTGGACTAATTGAACTTTGTAAGCTTTCATATCGAGGTCTTTGTGCAAAATTCTCAACAGAGAAGTGCGAGAAATGTTCAATTCCTGAGAACGGTGACGAGTTGATGTTGATGGATGATCACTGACATTTTCAGCAACGGCGGCAATAGTCTCGGTCGTACGCACTTAGAGAGGGAACGAGTTGCTTTGGCAACCAACAAACCAGTTTCGCGAATTCGCTTCACGAATCTACCCAAAAATTCACGTGAGGGCATTCGATCTTTACTCATTTTTTTTAAATTTCTCACGGTTTGGGTTGAAGACTCACCACTTTGGAAGCATTTTTCTTTAAGCGTATGGATTACCATTTCGTAAAATTCTGACTTTCAACTAACAATCTGTCAATTCGTGTTGACATTTAACACTCGAGTACTTCAAATAAATAGTAGTTCAAAATGGAACCGCTAGATGGACCACCCTATATAAAGGGGTAGGTTTGCCTTGACAAAGTGTGAAAGTAATGTGAGCACTCTTCTGTTCATTTACCCTCACTCTCCATCTCTTAAACCAGGATTGCAGGTTATGCATATGGGATTGTAAATTGTTGAAAGCTATGTCAGGATTTGTATGGGTAGCAAGTATGGCCGTGTTGTCTGCAGACATAGTAATGATAGTATTAAGATCAGATGGGATGTCATGAGTATAAATATTACATAAAATGGGACTAAGGATACTGCTTTGTGGAACTCCGGCTAGAATAGGATATATTTCTGAGAATTCTGAGTTAATTGCAACGTGGCGTTGTGAGAGATATGAATTTCTTGAGTTTCCAGCGGAGTCCAGCATGCTACACACGATCAAAAGCTAGAGAGTATCTCTCTAGCTTAATGGGTTTATTTAGTTTAGGATTCATTTTAAGGATAGAAAATTACCAGAGTAAGTGAAAATAGGTTGTGCTCAGAATACCATTAAAAATGTATGTAATTAAAACTAAAGGTTTTCAGGTAATTTGCTTCAGAATAACCAGGAGCTTTTTTTTATTGGGAAGGCGCAGAAAAGTAGTTTTAATTTCCAAAGGGCAATTTTGCTAACGTGTGCTTATATTCTTACATTTATTTTACCCTATTTTTCCTTATTGAAGATAACTTCTTTATTGGTTTTATTTTACACAATGTGATACTATCCAAAAAATTTAGAAATTCTCTCTATTGGGTAACTATTTTTTTTTCAAGTTTTTATTTCTGTAAAAGCAAAACTATTTACCTTTGATTATATTAATAGTAAAAATCACAAGTAAATCAACTCAAAATTCCATTATTCGCTCAAACATTTTATAAAGCACAATGAAAAAAGCTTCTTTTCATATTTTTTTTAGTAACAGAGCAATTTTTGAACATGCTAATATATGGTCTTCAAATTGATTACTCATTCTAATTATAAATAACAGTTGTAAAATTTCACAATAATTTACCTAAATTATAAGAGAAAAAATCTATCTTTTCAAAAGAGCATTTTTCAATTGTACCCATTTTCACAAAATTATTGTAATTCAATTGTCGTCATACACGGTTAACAGATAAAATTACTTAATCGCAGGTATTTGTAATATTAATGTTAAATTAAATTTTTGTGCATACAATTTCGATTTAATTTTATATAAAATTACGAGTAGAAGTAAATATAAAAATAAAAATCAAAATTAGACTAATTCACACACACACAATCCCTATTGAAAAAAGACGAAAAACGTTTGTCCGATCGGTTTGACTAGAATTCAGTACGATTAAATTACAGATGCGCCTACAGATATGCTAACAAGAAAAGAAAACCAAAATAAACTTTTTGACAGCTTGCATTTTTTCGTACATTTACAATAGTTTTTGCCAGTTAACATTTTTTTTTTTTTTTTAATAAATATAATTTTTTTTTTAATTTATAATAAACAATAACAAAATTATATATAATTGATATATGCAATAATGTAATTAAGAGAAATTAAAGCAAAAATGCCAATTATTGAAAATGTTCCAGCTGAGCACTCGGCATCGGAGAGTTTATCGTATTGGTCGCAATGATCATCGAAATAGCTGTGACGCATGGCATCTTTAGCCAAAATTGCAGTGTGCTCATGGCATTTATCATCAATCTCATCGAAAACGCATTCGACTATTAACATTTTATTACTATTTTTAAAATAAAACATTATTAATAAAAAAATTTGCAAATTTTGCCGTTGAAATTATAAATTAAATTTCTATCACATACCAACATTCATCCACATGAGATGACCGTTTCTCATCATTTTCAAGTTCTTCGTAGGATTTTCTTTCACATTTATGTATTAGTCCGGTAATATGACTAAAACAGACCTCATGTCTAGCATACACTAAAAAAAAATACAATTAAAAAAAATGTGTCTTTTCGCTAAAATCAAATGTTGTTTTTTTTTGAAATATATAATAATTTTTACTTTGATCATTTGTCTCATTAGCGCAGAAAGCTTCAATGAATGACTCCTTGCCAAATAATGCCCGATCAAACATCCTCTCTATGGCACATTTTTTATAGTTTCTATCGATACACTGAATCATATCCTGCCGTATATGTCTATCCCATGTACAAAATGGTAAAAAAAGAATTTAATGAAATTTTTTTTTTTGTATTTTATCTAAAAGTGGAGATTTTTAAAAACTAACATGCATTTACGCTTGGTTTTCGTATGCGTTTGTATATTCCTGAGAGGATCTCGAAGTGTGGTTACAACTTCATTATGACAATCTTCTAACACTTCATTAAAATCACCACAAATACGTTTGTTCCGGTTAAATAAATCCTGTACTGCGCTTATTACCGGACATAATACACAAAAAGCACAAAATAGCACAATTATTTTCGGATACATATTATACTTTTGACTATTTTTTCCGTTTCCGTTGCTTTTGTTGAATTATAAAATCGAACTGATTAACAATTGACTGAACGAATTGTGTTTGACCTAAACTGGCTGAATAATTTAACCAATAGAAAATATTTAACCTTTCGTCTGGACCAAAAGGCCAATGTAAATATGTAAGAATATTTTTTTAGTTTCTTCTATTCAACAATTTCATAATATCTTCTATCTCATCTATTCTTTTATATAATATATTTACCATATAATATGTTATAGAATGTTCGAAAAACCATCTGTTATCATATTATATCTTCCAAGACGTTTTCCAATTGTGGCAATAAAAATTTGTTTTTCAACAAAAAAATTTCCGCAAAAAAAGTTTTTTTTTTCTAAATGTCAAACAATGTAAAAATCGTTTTAAATTTCAAACCATTTAAATAACATGAAATATTCTTATTTATTTAACTACGGAATATATTTTTCGAAAATTCTTAAACACCAAACAAACAACAAATATCAATTTCAATTAATATTATTTATTTTTGAATTATTGTTCATTTTTTAACTACAGTCTGCCAAGCCCCCCCCAAAAACCCAAGGGTAGATAGAGAGGAGTTCTTTCGAAAAATAAAAAATAAATGCTTTAAAAATTTAAAGATGGTTTCAAAAGGTTTTTATAACTCAAACTCTTTTTTAGGACCACAAAAAAAAAATTGTATATTCAGTTCGTTTTTAGGTGGTTTCTGTTCAGAATTACCCGGTGATTTTTTAACGAAGAAGTAAACACTGATCAATGTTTCTCTGTCTGTCATGATTATTTTGAGAGAACGTCTTTGGGTATTTATTGAGAGGGTAGTTAAGGGGCTATAATGCTCACTTAGACGGTTATGCGCACTTCACATACCAAAAGAATGACACGATTATGCACATAATATGGTTCATTGACGATTTTATGTAGGATTCTACATTGTAATGATTACAAATTTTCAAGTTAGTACGTCCAAATTGGTTGCAGTTCTGTATCGGTTTAATAGCAATTTGCTGACGATTGTTAGTTTAAATTTTGTGTCTAAGAATCATGGCATCTGCTTGTGCCGCCTATTAAATACAGTTTCTCATCTTCTGATGGAATAATGCTATCGTTAAAGGACATAAAAGAAGAGGGTTTTTGGCAAAAAGTTCCATTCGTTCATTTTCACTTTTAACTTTATGAACCAATTTTGAAAGCCAGTTAAAATACTGGTTGGGCTAGAAATTTTATGATTGCCACCAGAAAATGAAAATTTTCTCAGAAACCACTATGAAATTAACCATTTGCAAGGTCTTTTGCCGTGGTTTTTAGCTTAACCAAAACAAAGTAGTAAGATTCTCATGTACTGAAAGCAGATTTATAAAGGATTAGCCAATTTGTATTATTAAAAACACATTAAGTTCAGATTTAGTCGATTAAAATTTTTATTTCATTAAATTGCCTGGATCTTGCCATTATGCACAGAATATGACATTATACAAACGGTCGACACGGATCTTTTTGCAGGATTGTACCCTTTTTATGTCATATTTGTTGACTTTTTCGGGCTGTAATTCGTCCATCACTTGACGGAGGTTGGTTTTTGGCAGTAGACACCCTCACTGTAACGTCCGTCAATTTATGAATACACTTGGGATAAGACGGTAAGTCCATCTAATATCGAAAGAAGCATTCCAACGGCTTTTCCATTGTCGGTACAGTATCTACCGTTCGTCTGCCAGGGTTCTAATGTGGATATGACACCATGCGGAATGGGAAAGATACCCTCAGTACGCTCCTACCGTAGACTGACACTCAGCTCAACTGCTCAAATCGGTGCAGCATAGAGTAGCATCAAAATGGTCAGAGTCCTACTAGCCTGTCCGGGTGCTCCACGGTTAGGTGGTGGTATCCTTATGGCCTATGGTTTTCTCTCTGGGTGAAACTATTTGGTCAAATGCATCATAATATGATCCGGTGACTACGAAGTTATTTTGCAGAAAACCACGCTTCCTTATTGCGGTTAAGAAACACTTCAAAGTTACTAAAAACTTGGCTCGAAAGCTAGACCCCATTCAGAACTGGTGAAACGTCTTACCAGGTGTATAAGCTTAAATCCGCTGTTTTTTATTTAAAAAAACACGTTTTTTTTTCATAGCAAGCAAAAATAAATTTATTCAAAGTACTTGCCCTCGCTAGCTACACATTTTTCCCATCTTTCGGGCAATTTGTGGATACCACGCCAAAAAAATTCCTTTTCTTTCGAGGAAAACCACTCATCAAGCCATTTTCGGACATCTTCATAAGAATCGAAATGCTGCTCAGCGAGCGCGTGGCCCATCGACGAAAACAGGTGTTAGTCGGAAGAAGTCAGAGGTGGAAAATCAGTTTGTCATGTCTTTGTTGATAATCCCTCCTTTTTCACCCAGAGCACAGTGCAATTTGATCAGTTGTTGGTGGTAGTGGTGGGCATTGACAGTTTCACCAGGTTTCAACATCTCATAGTCGACGATACCCTGCTGATTCCACCAAACGCACAGCATCGTCTTCCGTCCGAAGCGATTTGGTCTTTGGGAAAATGTTGATGGTTGGCCGGGATCACCCCACGATTTCATGCGTTTAGGATTCTCGAAATATATCCACTTTTCATCGCCTGTCATAATCCGATGCAGGAACGACTTTCTTTTTTGTCTGGCGAGGAAGATTTCGCATGTGTTTTGGCGTCGCTCCATCTGCCTATCGTTCAATTCATGCGGCACCCATTTTCCGATCTTTTCAATCTTCCCCATTGCACGCAGACGCATGGAAATGGCTGGTTGAGTAACACCCAATTGCTCCGCGAGCATTTTTTGCGATTGAGTATCGTCTTCATCCAAAAGAGCCTGCAATTGATGGTCCTCAACCTTCCTAGACCGATTTTCACGCTTCTTGTCCCACAAGTCAAAATTAAATCGTCTTTGAACCGACGAAACCAATCTCGGCACGTTGTTTTCGATAAAGCACTGTTACCATAGGCCACCATAAGCATTCGATGCGATTCGGCAGCCTATTTCTTCAAATTGAAGCAGAAAAGCAGAACTTCGCGCATATGTTCTTTTTCTGGCACAAAACTAGACATGATTACCAAAGGAAAAATGTATGCTGTTCTACGAAATTACTGACAATGTGCACTGATTAATGTTGACAGATGTCAAACTCATAAAAACGTATTACGTGTTCATGGTAGCTTAATATGCTCACTCACGCCATCTATGACCAAACAGCGGATTTAAAATTATACACCTGGTAAAATGGAGAAGAGGGAGACGAACTTAAAAGAAGGAAAATTCTTTTTGAAGAAATGTTTGTGGACAACTTGGTCTTAGAGATGTGTTTCTATAATAAAAGATACAAGCTACACATACTTTATAAAATAATAGTTTTCTGTATGAAATTAGAATTTATTGCACATATTTTACACAGTAGATAATCTATGTTTTTATATTCATACTCTTATTTTTTTTTTTTTGTAAACTAACTTTTTTTGATAAACTATAAAATATAATAAAATAAGTTTATTACTCTTAGAATTATTAAAAAAAAATATAATAGAACAAACTGGCAACAGCAATTTTTCATAAAGAACAATTAAACAAAATTTATTCAAAAAAATTACAAATAATTAATACTAAAACGGAAATGGTCAATCATTAAATTAAATAAAAAATCTCAACTATACTGGGCACCTTGGATCTTGAATCTCAGACAAGTTCAAATGCACTCGAAAGTGTTTCCGGACTAGGAAATAATTAATTTGCAGTTAAAATATAAATTCACGGATTCATATGGGGGAAGGGGGGGGGGGTGGCTGGTGTTTGGTCATCTATAAAAACCTATTTCCCTTCACAATTATTTACGCTTTAAAATTGGCTCCATACACCACCCATCTTATAAATGCCATCATAAGCCGAATTATTGTAGAATAAAAGTTTGTTGCTCATTTAAGAATTTCGATACATTGTTCAAGGTTAGGGTTGCATACTGAATTTGAAACAAAAACTACTTCGCAGATGTTTCTCATTAGTTTGGAAACAATTTGGGATGTTTCGTATCTGAATACTTAATAAATGGGGATAGTATTAGTCAAAATTCATCCACTCATTAATATTTCTTGCGTCTACTTGTATGGAAGCCATAAAAATGATCGTTTTTATTTGGAAGAAAATGTCCACTCAGAAAAAGTTCATTTAAAAAAAAAAAAAAAAACCATGCATTTTAAAGATTCAAAAAATATGACCACATACACACTAAGACCGAAAATTTTTTTACTAATTGAAATTGCGTTTCATTTTTCATACTCAACTCTTGTTTCAAGTAGTATAATTTTTTTTTGTTTTTGGTTAAAATCATCTCAGCATTATTGAATCATTCTTAATTCGATATTTATTACTTTTGTGCTGTCTTAATGTACTCGTTGCGGTTGTTTTCTTTTTTAATTAAATTACCAAATTCATCATCACCGGTTACATAATTCTTATCCACAAATGTCAATTTAAAAATTTCTTTTCCTTATACATAAATATAAAAATTAATAAAATTGTTTGCTCTTCCTTCATTGAAAAGTATTATAGATGGAAAATATTTTTGGTATAGTTTTTATTCTTAATTTCAATTTACAATAAATAATACAAAATGAAAGAAAATAATAATTTTTTAAAAAAATAAATCTTATTTATTTAAATTTTCTTCACTAATAAAGCTGATATTATAGTTAGAATGACTATTGTGAATGTGTTCGCTTTATAACATACACCGGACGATGGACATTCAATATCCTTGCCATATTGATCGCAGTAATCCTTTTTACGTTCTTCCAAGTGTGCCTCATTGAAGAGTCTCTTTAAAGCAAATTTGATTTGCTCCTTGGAGCCTTTATCGCATTGCTCTGTTAATGGCTCTTCTAGACATTCTGCAACCGATAAATCAGCACTATTCGTAGTAGACGAAAAAGAACATAACCACACACATAAAATTATGATGAAATGAAAGAAAAAAAAGAAAATTAGAAACATTATATATTAAATAAATGTGGAAAAAAAATGGAATCTGTTTTAAAAGGGAAAAACTTCCTGCATTCAAGAAGTAAACTAACCAACAAATCGATTCTGTTAAGTCATCCACATAGGCAGCATCAATGTCTAGGACATCGCTCGTTCTTGATATAATTTTCGTATTACTGCTGACCTTGTTTATTGAATCCAAAAATTTTCTAGCACATTTTTTTGCATCCTTTTGAATCGATACAAAGCAACGTTCATGTTTTAAAGATGCTGTTCATATCAACAATATTTATTTCAATAGTAGTTTTTTTTATTACCATTTTATTTGCCAAAAATCCATAATATATAAATTGACGAAGAAGAAGAAAAAACGAAAACAACAACAACATTATTTTATTATATGATAAAATATTAAAATAGATTTTTTTTTTGAAGAAAAAATTACTAAATTAACCGCACCTGTTTCAGATTTTTCATGATTACAGAATTCTTCGATAAATACGGATGATCCAAATGTTGTTTGATCGAAAATTTCCCTTCCTTCAGTATGATTACATCGTTGAATATTCGAATCTATGCATGAATTCATTCCTTTTCGTAAAACACTACAATTTCCCATAGATTATAGAAAATCCAACCAAGCAAACAAACAAACAAAAAAAAACATTTTAAAAAATAAAAAAAATCCAATAAAAACACAAATTAAAAGAAATAATTATAATAGAAAAAATAGCTGTTGTAGGGTTTAAAAATGAAATTTATCAAAAAAAATTGTTCAGAAAAGAAATAATCGCTTATAACTGTTGAACGGTTTTGAAAAGTTTAAATCGATTTTTCGATTTTATTCAAAATGGCGGACATTTCATATTTAGCAATCACATGTTGATAATTTAGTTTTTTTTTTTAAATTAATCTTTCTTCCTTTGTATTATATTTTAATTATATCTTACATGCAATTTTGTGTTATTTCCGCTGGATTTTTATTATCCTTTATCGATTCCAATATGGGCGGTGATACTTTTGCAAAGCAATCCTCTAATATGCTGTTAATTCCTCTACATTTCAAGGTGTGGTGTGAATCCAATGCACTTACATTATATAAATTGCACAATATAATAGCTATAATAACAACAATAATAGTACACAATTTTGATGTCATTTTGTATCGAGTATAGTCTATATTTAACGGATAACAATGATTTTTTTCAACTGCGAAGTACCGGCACTATAGAATTATGGAATGGAACTGATCGCCCCGAAATGACTCTGGGCTAAGATCACCCAAAGTTAGGAGGAGTACATCGAGTCATCATCACACATTACCATCACCACCATTAGACGACACTATACGATTCCACAGCATAAGAATAACCAAGCGGAACATTAACGAACTAACTAATACACGTATGGAATTTTTGTGCGCGGGAAATTCAGGGTCATGAAAATGATATAATTGACTTTAAATTCAGAAATTCTGACCAACAAGAGAGTTGATTTTTTTTTACACCCTCTACCTCCCTAGTCCGTGTTTATTTTAATATATATTTGATCATATTACCAACTTTGGTACAATATTCATGAACGGTCGTTTTTTCTCACATCCTGCAGTTGTGTGAGTGTTTAATGATCTCTTTTTTTTCGTAATTTTAAAATGTTTACTACGTCAACTAAGTGCGTTGTCCATCAATATGGTCGACAATTTGAACTTTGAATAAATGAGGATACCAAAAAATGGGGTACAAAAACAATGGACTCCAAATATATTATGTTCGTGATATCACCATAGATATTATTTTAATTATTGCTTTAGGAAAAGTGTAATTAGTATATAACAAACAAAAAAAATTATCGAGGAAATCTGCCTCATGTTTTAATATGGGTTAGTAAATTTCTATGTGTAGGTTGGAAAATGGAAAAAAAATTTCATATTTTTAGAAGGCAATTTTGGCATTATTTTTACTTTTCATATTTGTTCATACTGAGATAATGGTGGTTCTGCTTCTGCCCGTGTCTATGACCTCGCCCATAAGTATCTATACGGAAATCATATTCTGTAGGTTTTCTTTTTTTCCCAAATAAATTTGTTAGGCCTATTTTTGTAAAAAAAAAAATTTGACGGAAAAAAAATTCTTTCAAATATTAAAATCAAAACTCAACAAAACGAAAAGGAAAAAGTTTCTCAACGAAAACTATAAACAAACTATTCTTGTTGACAATTTGCCAAAGAAACGTGTTCATAAGCTTCTAATTGAGTTCACGGACGTCAAAATCCCTTTCAACAATAATAACTGTTAGCTGTTTATTTGATGACATTCTAATTGATGATAGTGTGTCTATTATACTGTGAAAATGTTTAGAAGCTTAGAAATAAACATATATTTTTGTATAGAAGCTTAGAAATATGATAATAAATGATTGTGTGCTTCGTAAATTAAATATTTTCATTTCATTATATTGTTTGAACCTTGTCATTCTGCATTGCTCAACGGTGTCAAATCTCGCGATCTTGACACAATACCATTTGATAATACCAAAAAATCGATATATGCGTCGTTAAAATTTTCGTGCAATAAAGCCAAAATTTTTCCTGTTGTGCAGTTTATGGCATCGTTTTGTTAAAATTTTTAGTTCAGATGAAAATTTTCAAATTCAGATAATAAAAAAATCTCGAGTATTATACGGTCATAGTGCTTAGAATTGACGGTAACCTTCTCTCCTACTTCATTTTCAAATAAATACGAATTAATAATACCTTCAAACAAAAATACGAGGTCTGTTCAAAAAGTATCGCGAATTTTGAATTTCCGCGGATTACGTATATTCGATTTTCGATTTTTTGTGGCGTTATGTTGGTACTTATATCTCTCACTTATGCCGACAAGTTCGGCCATTTTGAATGTTCAGTTAATTTTTGACAACTGCTTTGCATGCACGTATTTTGGCTCGTCTTCGATTTTTGCCTCAATTTCGACCAAAAACAACATCGCATTAACATTGCTAAGGAGCTGTTGGACTCTGTCCGCGACGGTCCAAATTCGCTCCAGAGGATCATAACTGGTGACGAATCATGGGTTTATGGTTATGACATGGAAACCAAAGCTCAATCATCCCAATGGAAGCTGCCGCACGAGCCAACACCGAAAAAAGCGCCAAGTTCGGTCGAATGTGAATGTTTTGCTTACAGTTTTCTTCGATTGCAGGGGCGTGGTGCATCATGAGTTCTTGCCACATGGTAGAACAGTCAATAAGGAATATTACCTGCAAGTGATGCGCAAGTTGCGCGAAGAAATCCGCCAGAAACGCCCGGATTTGTGGAAGAACAAAAATTGGCTTTTGCAAAGGAGGAGCTGAACAAGATCACAAAAAATGATTTCAGCGAATACAATAGCTTCTCTACATTCATTTATGCGTTTTCAGAGCCGCATATTCGGAAATGACGTATCCACCTAGCGAGAAATTAACCTCATTTTTGTAGACGGTTTTACTATTTGAATGCATTATTTTCATTTGTCAAACCTGTAAAATAGCAAACCATATACTAAATAAACGTCACATTTACTAGCATAAATATTTGACAGTTGTCACCGTTATTTTCTGGAAAAGGCACTAGCTCTTCAAATACCCTAGTCAGACATTCTTAATTTGTTTGGTCTATATTTTCATAACATTTTAATACAAAAATATTTTCCAATATAAACTGTAATTTGAATATTTTGAATTTCATCTGCAGAGAGAGAGAGAGAGTATTTCAAAACAACAAAAAAATTTAGCAAATTTATCGAATACTGTCTGTTCAGTTCTATCAAATATTCGTATGCATTTGCTCACTTACAAATAAGATGATGTCATTGAGTCAATTTAATAAAATTATTAATAATTGACAATTGAAGAAAAGCATTTTTTTTCAATTTTCTTCAATTTTTCTATTATTATACTCTTTCTAAGATTGCCCTCAAAATCTCATAAAACTGTTATACTCGTATTTAATTAATGAAATTCCCTAATTTTTTTTATTATTAAATCCATCTTGTTAAAAGAAAAAAAAATGTTTTTTCACAATGAAAAAAAAACGTTTTATTTTAATTTTTTCGCTTTTAATTAATCCAATTGACCCCAACTGTTCTTATGTTATGTGTTCACGAGAAATCATCATGGAATGTCTGTGGCTTGTCTGTGAAGAATTATTTCAGTGTATAAATTTAGGTGTACTTTCTGCTAAGAAAATATGACAAAAAAAATTAGTAGAAATAATTAAACTAATAGCAGTATTATTCAACAACAACAACAAAAAAGTTGCTTGGCTAAATTTTTCATTTAGCAATTTCCGGTTTAATAAATTTTGTCAACATGCAATTTATCATTTCAGTTATTATGCAAATTTCCATTTCACATATTATTAAGAAAATTATTTATATCAAAATTGGCTTTTAAATGAAAGCTCTTTTTTTTCTTCTTTAAATTAAAAAGAACACAATTATAAAATTTTTTTTTAAATTATGAAGTTCCACAAGTAAATGTATTTGGTCCTATTCTTTACACTACGATTAAACCAATTCTCTATTAGCTATACATGTACTATGCCATTTAAAACATTTATTTTGTACAACAAAAAAAATCGTGTACTTAAAAAGAAATAAATTTTGTTTTTAAAATTTTTTTTTTTTTTTTAAGATTTTAGCGTGTTTTTTCTTAAATGTACAAAAAACCTACAAATGTCTTAAACCACTATAGTCTCTTGTAGAAAAAAATTTATTTACTAGTACATATTTTGAAAACTTATGTAATGATGATTATATAGAAACCCAAAAAAAAAAATCATACTTATGTACAGGTTAGTCACGCAACCTTTTTTTTGTTGTATTTAATTTTTCTTGACCGTCAGTTTTTCCAAAACTTTTATACACATACACAAAAACAATATCTTTTCGAAAAAGATAAGATTGAGAAAAAAATGTAAACTTCAAATTCGAATATAGATATTTATTTATAAAAATTATCATATTAAATTTTATAGAGGAACAACACTTCTTCTCTTTCTAAAACTTAATTTTATCAATGCACTTAACAACATCGTAGATTAAATTATATAATTTTCATCAAAACTATAACGTTGAAATGATTCAAAATTTATAATTAAAAAAAAAAATGGAGGACATATATTTTATTCCATTTTAATTAATGACTATTATATAAAAACATAACAATAATACTAACTAAACTAATTACAATAATGCTGGACCTGATTGTATCGGCTGAACATAGAAGTTCCCGATCATATTGTCGACAAAATTTATCATAGGATACCTGGCCAAGTGCTTCCCAAATTTGTAGGGCAGTACGACGATCACATTTATATTTGGCCGAACGGAATACGCATTCGTTTAATGTATATTCGGAGCTGAAATATGTAAATAAAAAAAAAATTTAAAAATATATGAAAAATTCTTAAAAATAATCTCCACTGTTTGCAGAAATTATTTTATTTTGCCATGACAAAAATAACAAAAAAAAAAAATTCTTGTTTAATTAAGAAGTCATTATAAACGACGTACCAACAAATAGATTGAAGAACTTTGGACAAATCTCCTTCTTCTAGCGTACCATTTACCAATTCCTTTTGACAAATTTTTGTATCCTCATGTATGGACAAAAAACAATCCTCATGCCTTATGTGAGCTAAATTTATTATTAATTATAATATTTATTTAATAGAGAATTCAATATAATTAATTATAGTTTTTTTTTGTTTTTATCAACCTGTATCGAATCGCTCATAATTGCAGAACGCATTTATAAAACTTGTCGAACCGTATAGGCGTTCATCGTATATATCGTTGCTTGTACTATTTTCATAGCACCTATCAATGTAGGTCTTAATACATGCCCGCATACTCCTTCGAAACTCTCTGCATTCAAAACGAAAAGATTTGTACACAATTTTTTTTGTTTTTAGAAAGAATTTTTACTTTGTGAATTTTTTCTTACATGCACTGTGATATGATATGAGAAGCCTTATAGGCATGCTCCTGATCTCCTACCGATGGCATGAAATTCGGAGCCATTAGATTAAAACAATCATCGAGCATTGCTGTTGTATCACCGCACAAATCCGTACATACTTTCATCGATTTGATTTTTGGTTTAACACCAAAAGCAATTTTAACACTTATCAGAACGATTATGAGTGGCCAAAGAAAATTCCGTATCAATAAACTTTGAAGCGTCATTTTTGATTCCGCTACTGCTAAGTTATCGACTGAAACTGGTATCGAAATCATGTGGTCAGAAATCGACCACAGGAAGTTATAGTTACAGTTAATATTTTCGATAAGTTTTTTTTTCTTTATTTTCTCTCACACTCTCATCTCGATTAATAGAAGATAAATTATTTAGGCTACTTAGCTTATGTCATCCATACTATTCGAACGTCGTCGTCTCATAAAACTATTCCCCTTCTCTTTGCACATTTCCAATCGCAATCTTATCCATAATAAACTTAATTTTTTGTTGGATAATTTTTTTAAAAGAGTATCTATCGAATGGGTGGGTGAGTATCCCCACCACATGCAAATCATATGAAAATTATTTCAAATTTATTAAATGTTAAGAAAATTGTTTATTACAATATTTTCCAAGTTCTAACAGCGTGCACATAATATCGTGATGAATAATTATTAATGCGATTTACTTAAAAATTTTTGCATGTTTCATAGAAAAATCAGAGCCTGGTACTATTCTTTCTTAAGGATACTATTCATTTTGATTACTGATACTATCGTTAAAATTCGCAAAATTCATTTAGACAGATTAAACCCCTCTACCCCCTTCACCCACCAACCATGCTTTTGCAACAAAGTAAAATGCGAAAAAAATATCAAATTAACTTTATTAACAATAAAAAGGATAATTTCATGCGATATTATTTGCAAATATAAACGCTATTAATAATAATAATCTAAAAAAAAAATCAGCAACCCCCCAAAAAAATATATATTGTATATATGGTATACAATATTATACATTTTCAGCAGTTGAATATTAAAAATCAAGGAATCTTTATTAATAGTTCAATCAAAATGAAATTATATTCAACAAGCATGAAGGTAAAAGACACACTGTTTCATAGTTTTTGAATAGTTGGTAAAAAAAATTGCATGTTTTGATGAAAAAAATGTCTACTTAAATCGATCAAACATGTTCAATGAATATTATAGGTAAAAAAAAATTCATATAATAGTAATTGTTTAAGAATTCATGGGACTGCGATAAAAGCTTTCAACAGTTTCTAACAATTAAAATAAATTTTTTTTCCAGCTTTATTGAAATTACTGCGACATAACAAACTTTTCAACAGAAACGAACCTTGAATTATGAGCGAATTGAAAAGGAAATTTTCCTATAATTTATCTGTTTATCTATTATTCAACTTGTTAATTGAAAGGACTAAAAGAATATGAAAAAAATTGTTTTATATTATATTTATTTGTGTACTATTGCTTTCAAGAACGTAAATAATTATTATCGTGAAAGGATAATGATATCCTTGTTGTTTCAAGTAGAGAAAAAAAAAACTTCTGTTTTTATTCTTTGTTATTTTATTAGTAAACATTTCAGATTTTTCGTTATTTATAGATATTTTTCTATAGTTATGAATATTTATTATTATAGATTTAGACTACTGTGTCATTTTATGCGTTTCATTTAATAATAATCAATTCAATTAATTTATAAAGTCTGGGATTATTTTTGCGAGTAATTAAAAAGACACTACAACAAATCTACTGTAGAGAAATATTCCCTAAAATTAATCCTTTTAAGAAATTCGAACCCATTCCATAATCTTCGCAACAAAAGCTGGCTACAAACATGCCACAGCAAAATAAATTGTTCTCTGAGTACGGTCTTAACTGTATGTACTCCTGTTGAACGTCACGTTCATTTAAATTCTAAATTTTAATAGGTCCCTTAACCCAGTCCGACACCCAGGCACAATATTCATATATATCCAACCAACTTATATCGTAATGACTATCTTCAAAAGATTCAGTAATTTAAGATTTCTATTGAAAGGAAATTTATAAAGTTCTCATGGAAGAACTTGTAGCCTTTTCCGTAAATGGAGACATACATTTTCTATATAAACTAAGAAATCTTCGAACATTATATATTATTTATTTTTAATATTCTTATTAATAGCAACTAAAATTAACAAGCAACATTCTTAAAACTAAATTCAGAAGAATATATATTTTATTCTTATTTAAATAATAATAAAATTTTAATAAAAATATTCCAAAAAAATCAGTATTAATTTTGCAAAAAAAACAAAACTGAAAACACATCACCTGACTTGTTTAAAAGAATGGTGATCAGTATAAATTGAAATGTTAAATAGAATACGAAGTGTTATTGGGCATAGTGGACCTCCGTAGTACGGAATTTTATCATTAAAGACACCCAGTAAGTGCGCTTCGCCCTAAAAGAGCTACACAGTAACATAGGAACTTTGTAAATTCCTTCGGCACTGCTAGACCATCTAGGGTCCACGGGTATGGGACACCTGTAGGCACTTCTGGTGTAGTTCTTATGGATCATTATTCTAGAAGAGACCTCCTTGCGGTTAGCAGATTGGCTCTGTTGAGTCTATTCAGGACGCGGACGAGCTAATACCCATAGGTGATTCTGGGGTAGTCCTTGAGGATGAGCTGATACAGGTCCTCGATTATATCTCTTTGGATGCTTTCCTAAAGATAAAAAAACACTTGGAAGATCTTTAGGAACTAAAAAAAATTCACACGCACTTTGATCAGAAAATAGAGGGGCTGTGGACCCATAGAAATATATAAGAGAAGACGTTGTGTTCAATATTCGATTTGATGCGAAAAATCACTTTTGCTGAGCTTTTCAAGGGCTTTTTTTTATAAAAATAAAGTTCTCTTAATAAAGAAGTCTTTGAGAGGTTCCGCATTTTTTCGCCAGTTTTCGATAGAAATGTTTCCCTAAGTAAGTTTCGTCTTATACGTAGTCTTTTTAGGACTATTGTCGCAAGGACTTCGACAACCTCCCAAACCGTCCTCGAGTTCAACAATAGCGCCACTACATTCTCCTGTGTCAGGGCCCGCCCAGCCCTACTTCTGAGCCTTTTCTCTTTCCGCATTGCATTCGGTGCAGGATTTTGCCACCTCCTCTTGGACTCGTTCCTTTCCTTCGTACGAGCCTTGGATTGCACCACAGCGTCACACCGACTTCTCCCGTAGTACAACCTCTGCCGCTGATCTGCCACTATTTCAATCGGTATAATTCCGGCCACAATACAAATGGTCTCGTAAGACATTGTTCGGAATGCTCAGGCCACCCTCAATGCGCTCCTACGGTAGACTGAGACAACTCCATGTATGTATGTATGTGTAGGTTGCTCTAATTAACCCATCCGCCCATATTGGCGCAGCATACAGCAGGAAAATACCCGACCACGTTCGCCAACAGGGTCCTCCTGCTCTGCTTGGGTCCCCTAAGGTTCGGCATTAAGCACACCAGCGCCATCATTGTCCCAGCAGCACTCCCTCCGACGTATACTAGGTGCTCCTAAAACCGCAGCCTCGCGTCAATCATCACCCCTAGGTACATTAGAGATGGTTCCGATATCACCACATACGTGTATTCGCCAATTCTAATGGTGATATTCTCTCTTCTCTTCCTACCCGTAATTAGGACTGCCTCCATCTTATGGCAGCTGAAAAGCCAACTTCGAACTCAAGCAACAGTCTTATTACAGATCTGTTCTACTTCTTCCACGCATTTGACCACTACGAGACCACAGCAACATCGTCAGCGAATGCGATGATTCTCGCCTCACCTGGTATATGGATCATACATCACATTCCACAATAGAGTACTCAGAACCGAGCCCTGTGGGACCCCCTTCGTGATCTTGTATGATCTCTCCCCACAGCTCGTCCTGTACAACAGAATACTACTCCTTAATTAGTCTTCTATTACCCTGATAATGTACTCCGGAACACCCACTGAGCCCAGGGCGTCAAGAATACGATCCCATCTCGCCAAGTTGAAGGCATTCTTCACATCAACGGTTATAATAACTCAGTAGTTTATGGAGTCCGCTTTCTACCTTTTGTCCTCGATAGCTTTACGCGCTATGCCAACGACCAAATTAATAGCATCCAACGTGAAGAGTGTTTTCCTGAAATCAAATTGGACTGCAGATAAGCCCCTCTGCCGCTCCGAGAATTCCTCTAATCGATTGCATATAATGCGTTCGAGGATTTTACCAGCCGTGTCCAGAAGATTAATTTTTCTGGGTCCCAAGTGGCCCTCTTCTCTTTGGTACTAGCACCAGACGTTGCCTCTTTCGAAGTTGTGGTAAAATTCCTTCACTCAGGCACATATTAAACATTTCCAAAAATATATTAGGATGCGCCGCGACAGTTGCTTTTAGTGCAACAGGGGATATGGTAAAAGCTTTGTGGAGGGGTAATTTCCAGTATTGTCAGATATCTCTCAGTAATGCCAGTGTCATTAAATTTCTACGACACCTCGTAAGTTATATTTACATAATAGCAAATAGTGTCTTGTAAAAAAGCAAATTCAACTTTCTGAGATTATTTGTTTATTTCAAACGAATTTGTTTGTTTGTCAAATTTATATTCTGGAATTAAATGCCTATTCGAAGTCTGAGTAATCACATTTTATTCATAAAACCTTTACTAATTACTCTCATAAACCTTTACTAATCAAAGAAGATTACTGACGTTAAAATAATAATAGAAATTTACTTATTTTAAATAGAAAATTTATTTCATTGGTTTTTTCTTAAAAAAATATACTAAAAAAAAAACAGTAAAAATTAGTGTCATCTCAAACAGTATTGATGTGAGCGGATTATTAGAATTTCTTTTTTATTCCAAATAATGTATAATGTTAATGTTCTATAATAATTTGATATAAATTTAGCAATGGCCTAGTTATTAAGAAATGTTCAGTTAATTTTAGATTCTTTTAAGACAAGATTAGTGGTAGTAACAAGTAAAAAAAATGAACTTTTTTTTCAATATTTTAATTATAAGGCATACGTACAAAATGTTCATATGGCATGCAAACTAAACTAAGGCAAATAAATATGAATAAATTTATTTGGACTGAGCAAAACAGTATTTTTTCAGTAAATGACATTTTTTTCACATTTGACATTTCCATAAAGTGTTGAATGTCGTCAAACATTTGTGGACAAACAACAAAAAATCGAATCAACAACAACAAAAAACTGCTATCATTTCGGAATTTCTTCTCGGCATAAAACACACACACAAATGACAATTTTGTATCTAAATTCGAAATCATACAAAGTAATAAGTTTGAATGAAGGCAAAATAAAATTTCGAATTTCGTGACTAACAAGTGGTTTCATGTTACCAAAAAATTATTATGTTCACCCTTTTAAAAAAAATTGAATAATTAATTGTAAGCGTTTTCGGTTGTCTGTGCGAAATTCTCATTTATCAAAGAGTAATTATTTTCCAAAGTACATAATCGTATAAAAAGAAATTATTCTTATCCTTTTTAATAAATAATAAACGTTTTATTTGAAGCTTAATCATTTCAATAAATACTTTTAGAGTTGATTTTTTTTTGTCTGGGGAATATATAAGCTAAGAAGCACATGTTCTATTTTAGGGGTTTGTTGAACATGAGTTATTATAAGTAAAGATATTCATAAATTTTACAAGTTGATCTAATACAAAAATAATGGGACCGTTTTTATGTAAAACCCATCAAATCAATAATATTGTAAAAATTCCAGGTAAAGAGCATGAATATGTAGCAGAAAATAGAATATGGTATCTTGTTTTCCATCATTTGGAATAAATTATCTGAACCAAAATATTGGATTATTTTGACTTGAAAACAACTCCATCATTTTGTAAGCATATTTTTTTTAGCGAAGATACGTAGGGAATAAAAGAATTCTTTTATAAATTTAAAAAAAATCTTAAAACTATTACTATATTATAGGTTGATAGTTGTATAACAGAAGGATGAAAATGAATGTTATATTTAGATCAGGATGAATAATACTGTTTCGTACATAAAAGGGAGGGGGTTAGGCAATTTTTCAAAAAATCCGAAATTGTAGGGTTTGGATTCGATGGGAATTTGAATTTTCCAAGTCAAATCCAAAAGTTCGATTCCGTATGTCCATATTGGTTTCGGTATCGTCATTTACATCTTATTGTCAATTTTAACTTACTGTTTAGGATTCATAGTAAATGTTTGTATGTTGACCGTTTGCTGAGTATAGGTCCCTAAGTAACGTTCTTTGTTAGATTACTGCCATTTAAGATTATATCAAGGGTATGTTCGCGGCGAAGTGTAAATGTAAAGTGAGAACATTTTTGGGTCATTCACTTTTGCTCTCTACTATTTTAATAAGGCTCCTAGGAAGTTAAGTAAATTGATGTGGTTCTGTAAAATAATGGTGGTTGTTGTGGGATAAGGATAGCTACATTTTTACAAATGTTGGAAGGAATATTATTATAGGAGGGAATAAATATTATAAAAACATGGACCTTGGATGCTTCCCCGAGATAGGATAAATGTCAGAATACGAGGTCTGTTCAAAAAGTATCGCGAATTTTGAATTTCCGCGGGTTACGTATTTTCGATTTTTTTTGTGGCGTTAACATTGCTAAGGAGCTGTTGGACTCTGTCCGCGACGACCCAAATTTGCTCCAGAGGGTCATAACTAGTGACGAATCATGGGTTTATGGTTATGACTTCGAAAGCAAAGCTCAATCACTCCAATGGAAGCTGCCGCATGGGCCAAGACCATCGTCTACTATGAGATTTTGAAACCTGGTGAAACTGTCAATGCCCACCGCTACCACCAAAAACTGATCAAATTGCACCGTACTCTGCGTGAAAAAAGGACGGATTATCAACAAAGACATGACAAGCTGATTTACCTCCACGACAACGCACACGTCAAAAATGGTCCGAAACTACTTGGAGACACTCAACTGGGAGGTGCTACCCCACGCCGCTTATTCGCCAGACCTGGCCCTTTCCGACAACCACCTGTTTTCGTCGATGGATCACGCGCTCGCTGAGCAGCACTTCGATTCTTACGAAGACGTCCGAAAATGGCTTGATGAGTGGTTTGCCTCGAAAGAGAAGGATTTTTTTTTGGGAAAAATTTGTAGCTAGCTACGGCAAGTACTTTGGATAAATTTGTTTTTGCTTTTTATGAAAAAACATGTTTTTTTTTGGACTGAAAAACAGCGGATTTAAGCTTATACACCTGATAGACTAAAAAAAGTTGAAGCCACTAGACGTTATCTACAACTTCTTAGACTACTTGACAAACGCTCGAAACTAACAATAAAAAGTAAACTTTTAATTACAATATAAAACCTATTTGGACATATGGAATTGAATTTTGGAGTTCAACGAAACGTTCCAATTCCTATCGCGTCAAGACCTTACATTCTAAGATCCTCCGTAAAATTGTTCATGCCCCTTTTTAGGACCCTTTGTTTAGGAACTGTGCATTTCCCATTATCAAAAATTTCACTCGCGTCTATCCGATCATCATAATTCACTTGTTAGAGAAATGTCCGGTACTGCCCTCCACGGAAACACTAATCGGAGACTTAAGAGACAATGGCCTAGAGATTTTCTAGAGGAATTGTAACTTCCATTAGTTGGAGAAATGCCGATGGGTGTTTACTCCCACTTCTCACTTCATGATGCATAATATTGTTAAATAAAATGTTATGTAAATCTGCTTGTTACAATACAATTTTCGTGTGTCTTAAAAGTGTTTGCTAAATGTTTTCCAAAGTTGGCTGTTCTGTATTTGTAGTTTTTGCCCAGGTTCCGTCGGTAATATGTAACATATGCTTAGCTTTTTTTGTATTTAAATATTCGTCTGTGTGTTATTTATTGTTTCAGTTCTCCATGTGGGGTTGGTCCAGTATTTTCTTGTTACTTGGCATTTTTGTACGTTGTCATGGAGCTGTAGGCTCAACGTTTGTTGCTAATCAATAATTGAATTTTTTGCGACAGACCTAACAGACTAAAGATAAAAATTTTAAGATTTTCATAAATCTATAAAAAGCAATATTAGATAACATAATACGAGTATCATAAAGTTCTTAACATTTTCATTTAAGTTTTCTCTTAACACGAATATACCATTAAATTAATGCTCCTACATTAGTTCACCATTGGATACTTATTCCACGTACGATAAGCATTTCGTTAATTATTTGAAGCTCTAATTCCCAAAATATCAGTTATAATAAATGTTTGTATTTATTTATCCATTTATTAATCCCATTTGAATGTACATATATGTGTACATCCGGTTAGTGTGCAAAACTATTTTATTATTATAATTGGTGTTGAACGACAATAACTTAAATATGTGACCAAATAGTATCAATAGATTTAAGCTCGTCATATAAATAGTTTAAACATGGATCACATTGTAATGACTATATTAGAAATATCGAAATTTAATCTAAACAATAATCGAATCTTAGTGGAAGACATTCTTTTATATGTAATATAAGCAGCCCCACAAAAATTAAAGCTTTATGTTAGTTTGTACTATTAAAAGTCTAACGCGGAACAGTTTTTTTTATTGGTGCTAAATTTCAAATTAACCTCATGACTATTTTGTTCCTAAATATTATACGCAAAATAGTTATAAAGGTTTATTTCAATGGAAGTTAGTTGCTTTTTCAATTGAAATACCATATTTCGTAGCCAATTAAACACATCTGAGTTTATAGTAAAATTGTTCCAAATGATTATTTTTTTGGCATTATTTAAACATAAATTTTCCGCAAATATTTTCCTTAGTTAATAATTAAGTTAATAATTATAAAAAATGGTATTGCTCAAACATGTTTTAATATCGCAAATGATCAAAAAAAAAATTAAAAACTTTGTTAGTGCACTGCGGAATTCAAATCAAAAATTTTGTAAAATAAAAAATTGTGCCTATAATAGAATTTTAAATTTAAAAAAAAATATTTTTATTGTGGAAATTGCTTGTTAAGAATATTTAAAAATTTATTTATGAAATTCTGTTCGGCTTAGTAGGCAGAGATTTCAAGATCGCTACTAGTCAAGTATCATCAAATGGCATCAAATATTGTGGCGCTTATAATAACCGTGTTTTAGCACTAAAAATATTATCAAAAAAAAAAACTAATAAAATTTTTGAATTATTTTATCAGTAGTTTTTGGAAAGCCTATAACTACAAAGCTTAATAAAAACCAATGTTAATCAGTCTTTACGAGGTCTATTCAAAAAGTATTTTGTGTGTTTTTCAAAAATTATTTATTTATTAATCCCCACCAGATATTATACACTTGTGCCAACGTTTTTTCCAATCGTCGAAGCACTTCAAAAAATAATTTTTTGTGATCTTTATATCCTCAATCGTAGCGTAGCGTCGTCCTTTCATGGGGCTCTTCAGTTTCGGGAAGAAGAAAAAGTCACAGGGGGACAGATCTGGGGAATACGGTGGCTGCGGAATTATTAATGTGTTGTTTTTTGCCAAAAATGGCAAAAGCGAATTTTTGTTCTTCCACAAATTGTGGCGTTTCTGGCGGATTCCTTCGCGCAACTTGCGTATAACTTGCAGGTAATATTCCTTATTGACCGTTCTACCCTGTGGCAAGAACTCATGATGCACCACGCCCCTGAAATCGAAGAAAACTGTAAACAAAACCTTTACATTCGACTGAACTTGGCACGCTTTTTTCGGTCTTGGCTCGTGCGGCAGCTTCCATTGAGCTTTGGTTTCCACGTCATAACCATAAACCCATGATTCGTCACCAGTTATAACCTTCTGGAGTAAATTTGGGTCATCGAGGAAATTGAGTTGGTCGAAATTGATCAAAAATCGAAGACGATCCAAAACACGTCCAAGTAAAGCAGCTGTTAAAAATTAACTGAACATTCAAAAAGGCCGAACTTATCGGCATAAGTGAGAGACATGAGTACCAACATAACGCCACAAAAATCAAATATTCGTAACCCGCTGAAATTCAAAATTTGCTATTCTTTTTGAACAGACCTCGTATAATAGCCAATTTTATCTACAAGGTTGTTCGGAAAGTAATTTCGTTTGCAGATGAAGACACAATAAAGGCATTAATTGATGCAAACCGGCGAATAACAACTCATGAGATTGCTGAGAGATTAAATTTATCGAATTCGACCGTTCATGATCATTTGAAACGGTCGAATTCGATAAATTAATCTCGATCATTATCTCGACCGTTCATGATCATTTGAGGTTTAATCTCAAAGCTCGACGTTTGTGATTTGCTTTTCAAACGCCAAGAAAATAGTCCATTTTCTTGGCGTTTAAGAAGCAAATAATGCGAAACCACATACAAGTTTGACCACTCGGCAACAACTTTTAGAGCTTAGATAGAATATACTGCCATACCCATCATACTCTCCAGACCTAGCACCTTCCGATTTTCATTTGTTTCGGTCTCTACAAAATTGTTTAGATGGTAAAACGTTTAATTGAAATGAGGAGGTCAAAAATCACTTGGATCATTTTTGTGCCAGCAAAGAACAAAAATTTTATGAGCGTGGAATCATTTTACTGCCAGAAAAATGGCAAAGGGTATTGGATCAGAAATATAATAAAATATTAATTCACTATAAGAAAAATGTCTTTCATTTTTATGAAGAAAAAAAACGAAATTACTTTCCGCGCAACCCAAAATTGTGAACGTTTATTCAAGTTGTGCTTTGAAAAGTAAACTTAAATAAAATACACATACGATTCAGATTTCGATAAAAATTTTATGTTATTTTATTTCCTGAACTTTTCCATTTAGGATGGAATATGACATCATTTAAATCGAATTTTACTTCTTGCAGAAATTTTTGATGCCGTTTTCGCACACTTCGATTTATAATTTGGCCATTACTTGACGGTGGTTGGTTTGCAAAGTTTGAGGATTTTTTATGTAGCCCTATAAAAGTTTGAGGATTTTTTGTGTAGCCCTACAAGATCTTGGAGCCTGATTGACAATAACAAAAATTTACAAAAAATTCGTATCGTATAAAGCCAAAATTTGTCGTGTTTTGTGGCTTGTGGCACCATTTCGTTAAAACAATATATATATTCCAGATTAAATATTCAAGTTCAGGCCAAAAAAAAAATCGGTTATCATATTACTTAAGCGCTCTGAATTAACGATAATAGTATCTCCTTCTTCATTTTCAAAGAAATACGAGTCAATAAAACCGTCAGTTGAAAATATATCACTTTTCGCGAATGCAATAATCCCTACAGTTTGTTGTGGGTTTTCAGAGCCCCATATACGGCAGCTTAGGCAAGTTTTGTTTTTTAGGACAAAAAAAAACTACGGCAGAATCACTGATGGTGTAGAAATTTTTACAATTTTAACGCGTGGTAATCTTAAATTAAACACATGCCATCTTGGATGACATATACTCGTATGTTCCGAATCACGAAATGTTAGGACATATAATTTTAAAGTATTTGTTTAATTTTATCCCATATCTAATCAAGTACAAAATACATTCCATAAATAGTTCATTGATATTTGAAAATGAAATTACTTTATAGAAAATGTGTATTGGGATATAAAATGTAAAGACCAGCCTTAATCGAAATCAGTTCAGTGATGTGTAAGTTTAATTATTCGTTACAACCTTGATACATGGAAATGTTCACAGAAGCAGAAGTAAACCTGTCACAACAATTTATTTACCATGAAATTACAAGAATGATAATAATTAAAATTCCGTTCACAAAAATTAAAATTCCGTTCACAAACAAACAAAATAATCTCCATTAAAAATAGTTTCTTCTTAGGAGTGCCTAAAAAATTATATCACTTAATCTGACATCCTTCATGACATATAAAAAAACATGTTATAACCAAAACTAGTAAAGAACAAAAATTTATTTAAAAAATGAAACATTTCCAAAACTCTCCGAAATTACGTATTATTTATTATCGGTGAAATTTATTGTCACAGCAACTCTTACCTTATCTAACGATTTTGTTATACTGTAAATATTATTGTATCTATTAAAAAAAATTGCGAAATTACTAGATTAGATAATCTGATTAAATATAAGGTAAATAAAAATACAAAATTATAGTTAAAAATAGGCCAAAATTTCAAAGATTATACAGCGTCAATGGTTTATAATAAAAGAACGGATGTGTTGCTAAAGTCATTTTCCGGAACAATGACTCGACTATTTTCAGACTGTTCATTTTTTATAATTTATTCTGTCAGTTTGATTAGAAAATTTTAAATTGAAGATAATTTTTTTTTATTTTTATAAAATTGTAATTTTGTATAAAATAAAGAAATAAGTTTTTAAAAAAATATTCCGCTCTATTCTTAACTAGATTCTAACAACATGAACTATTGTAGATGGCACTTATTGTTGTGTCGCCAAAATGTAGGCAATTTTAGCATCACTTTTAAAAATATGCAAATATTTTTTCGGAGTTTTCGGCAGCCATTTTTCCTTTTTTTTTAAATTTCTTTTTAAAAATGAGAACTATTCAATTTGAATGCTGATGAAAATAAAAATTAAAATATTCTCTTTATTTTTTTTCAGGGTGGCAACAATGCTGGGCATACCGTTGTCGCAAACGGCACCGAATTTGACTTCCATTTACTTCCAAGCGGAATTATCAATGAAAAATGCGTTTCGATTATTGGTAAGCTAAAATTATGGAATTTTTTTTTTTTTTCAATTATTCTTTTTATGTCTATAACATCGAAATTTGATAATTTGATAGTTTTAATAAATTATCAAAAATATTTCATTATCTTAACATAAGTTTAATAGTGTTGGATTTTTATTCATTTCAAGTAGTTTTTTTTTCTTTCTTTACTTAATAATTGTACTCTTATTTTGTTTATGAAAAAATTTTAAATACTGCATGGAAAATATGTATCAGAAAGATACTCTTTGAAAAATAATTACCATTTGAATTACCTTTGCGTCATCTTAGTGACCAAAAATCATTACATGCCATAATGTTTATTAGACAAAGTAGTCAAGGAAATTCCTAATGAGTCATATTAGCAAAAAGAATATTTTTTATTAATAGTTTTTTTTCTTCATCAATAAGTGATTGAGAATAAGTAAAAAAATTATTTATAATTAACTGTCTCTATACATTTAAAATATTTTTTCTTAAATTTCCTTAAGAATTATAGTTAAAAATCTGCTTGCTGATTAAAAATAATTTTTTTTTAATTTTTATTGTTCTACTTAAAAATAGAAAAAGCCCAAAATTAAAATTTTAATTTAGTAAAATTTTCAAAACTATTTTTCTTAGCTTATTTTTTTTATGGTTGATTGTAACTTTTTTAATAAATTTTTAACCATTGTAAATTAAAATTAAACTTAGTGGTAAATTAACCACTGTAAATTAAAAGGTTAATGGAATAGGCAATGGAATATTAAAAAAAATTGTAATTTTAAATTAATAAATGTAAAATTTGCTTTATTAAAAATTGAGAAAATTGCATTTTGTTATATAAAGATAAAATGGAAATATGTTATTTATTACAACACCCACAAAACAATTTTTAATCAAATGAATGGAAGTCGAACGTAAGAAAAAATACTAAAAATATAAAAAAACACACTAATTGCTAAGGAAATTCAAATGTTTTTTATTTAAGGTGAAGTACAATCAATACAATTAAGTTCTGAATAAAACGTCATTCAAATGGCCTCCACGACTTCTTTTGCAGGAACGAATTCGATGAACCCAATTTTCGAGCACTTTTTCCACTAAATCAAGTTGTACGTCATGAATAGCACGTTCAATATTGACTTCTAAAGCTTGAAGAGAGTTTGGTTTATTGCTAAAGACCAATGACTTCAAATAACCCGACAAGAAATAGTCTAATGGTGTTAAATCGCAACTCCTTGGAGGCCATTCAATGTCACAATTTCTTGAAATAATCGAAGTCTCCAAACTTTTCTCGCAATAATTCGGTTGTTACACGTGCTGTGTGGCACGTAGCCCCGTCTTGTTGGAACCAGATGTTGTCAAGATCAAACCTTCTTCCAATTTCGGCCATAAAAAGTTGGTTATCATTGATCTATCCCGCTCACCATTGACAGTAAGCGTGTTACCAGCTTCATTTCGAAAGAAGTACGAACCGATGATTCTAACAGAATCGACAGTTTTATTTATTTACCGCACCACTCAGATAAAAGTGAGCCTCATCGGAGAAGATGATTTTCTTAAAAAAAACGTTGTTTTCAAGTTATTCCAAGACAAAATCAGCAAATTCACGACGTTTGCGGTGGTCCAGGTCCAATGGCTTCAGTTCTTGAGTGATAACAATTTTATACGGATGCAAGTCCAAATCCTTTCTCAAAATCCGCCAGGTTGTGGTTTGAGACAGTCCCAATTCTTGAGAACGTCTTGGAATCGACAAATTGCGGTCTTCAGCAACACTTGCCCGAACGGCAGCAATATTTTCATTACTTCAAGCGGTTCTTTTTTAACAATTCGGCGAGCACAGTTGGACGATTATTACGACCATAAAATGGCAAAAGCGCACGAAAAGTTCCAATTGGAGAACGATTATTTTGATAATAAAATCGAATAATTTGTAAACGTTGTTCTTGTGTATATCTGTCCATGATGAAATTGTAAACATTACTGAATATAATGAAAGAAAAAATGATAGATCATGACATATTACAAATGGCCGAAACGTCACTTAGAAATCATATCACTCTTATTGAAAAACCCTATATTAAGAATATCATTAATTTCAAATGTGATAATGACTGACTATCGTAAAGGTGTACTTTAACTTGCGTAATACCCACTCTCATTATTTAATGATAAGAATATTTATAATAATGAATTTGTATTTATTGGAAACAACAACTTATGTTGAAATTGAATTATTAACTCTACATAATTTCCTCTTCAAAGTTTCAGTTGTCCTTAATTTCTATGAACTATTTGTAGAAAATCTCAAAAAATATAAAAGGAAAATGATTATTTGTTTTGTAAATTGTTTCTAAAATAAATTGAAAAATTAGATGTACTTATTAACAAAAAAAAAAAAAAAATTTTTTTGAAAATTAAGGAAACGGCGTTGTTATCCATTTGCCTGGACTCTTTGATGAGATGGAGAAAAACCAAGCGAAAGGACTGCAACATTTGCAAAATCGATTAATAATATCGGATCGTGCCCATTTGGTTTTTGATTTCCATCAGCAAGTTGATGGTCTGCAGGAGGCAGAAAAGGGTGGCAAATCATTGGGTACCACTAAAAAAGGTATTGGTCCAGCCTATTCTAGTAAAGCTACTAGAAATGGTATTCGTGTTGGTGAACTACTTGGCGATTTTAATCTTTTCCAGGAAAAGTAAGCTTAACTAACGATTATATCATCGATGGCTTTTCAGTTGATCTTTTATACAAATTTCCATATTTCATGACTATTTTCACAGATTTGTATCTATTGTCTCTACATATAAACGGCTTTTCCCAGGTGTTCATGTCGATGTTGATGCTGAATTAGAAAGGTAAGTTCATCAAAAAAATGATGGTTGTTGTATGTTTACAATTTCTTTCTGCCATTTTTGTTTTTCTTGTAATTTCTCCACTTTTATTTTCTCGGAATTCTTTAATTGTATCGAAATTTTTTACGGCAAAATAACTTTAAAAAAAATGTACTCCCACAATTTAATTGGAAAAACGGAGAATTATCATAAATCGATAGGTTGTTATTTTTATTACCATTGCATTTAAAATTGTAATTCAACATTTATTAGCGAAAATTCATATAGAAAAAAAGTCCCTTTTTTAATAGAATTTTAAATAAAAAACCCAAAAATATTTGTATTTGTCTTGAAATTAAAAATTTAATAATATTTTTTTTAACCAATTGTTTGAAAGGTGGATTTAAAAATATTTTTAAAAAAAATTAAATTTTTCTCAGTTACTTTTCGTAATTGGTAAATTTAATATTCTAGGTAATTTGTCTGAGTCGTCTAAATTCTTTAAATTTTTATCGTCGCCCACAAATTGGACACTCTTTTTCCGAATAAAAAAAAATTTATAGGAATTCAAAAAATCCATTAATAAAAACAAGACTTTATGGATTATTTCTTTTATGTGCAAATAGTGCATAGGAAATTTAAATTTTCTATCAAACAATTTCCTATAAGGAAGTGTTTGAGCCTTACATTATAGAAGAACTAGATAGGCCTCTACACCAAAATTCTGTCCACATTTTTTCGAGAATACATTCGTAAGAACTCACACACTTGCAAAATTACCTTTCACAAAACACTTCGTATTCTAAAATAAAAACTTCCTGTTTGCTATCGTAAAGAATAAAACTATTTGTGCAAATGTATTAATTTATATTTACTTGCTCGTAAACTATTTAAAATTTTATAAAACGCGATAAATATCTAAATGTCAACAAAAGTATGTTTCGGTATGCTACAATTTCATGGAGAATGATGTATTTTTCTTAAACTCTCCCAAAGTCTACAAACTTGAGGCGCTTGATATTTACAAAATAAATAATAAACCTAAAATACAAATGCATTTAATAACAGATTATGGGGGGAAAATTAATGTTGTCTTCTGTCATGTTTAAATTATATTTTTGTTTGGAATACCATAAGTGAGTTAAAAGGGATATTATTGTAATTATGCTTTTGGAATTCAATGAATTTCAATTACGAAAACTAGATGTCAGTGGGTGTTAAGTCTACATAAAAAAAATCATCTACACAAATATATGCAATCAGTACGATTTCTCACCGCTTTTGAGATACTTTAGACAAAATATTTCGTATCAAATAAATAGTTTCGTCATTGGAAGCGGTGACCAATGACGAAACTATTGGGTTGGCAACTAAGTGATTGCGGATTTTAAATAAGAAAAGTTCAAAATGTTTACTTAAAAATATATCTTAATTAAATTAGGTATTGCCCATTTTTGTCGATGACTCTTTGCAATCTTTCAGAAAGTGTCATAATTCCGTGTTCGTAAAACTTATTACTTTTGCTATTAACAATTTATTAAGGAGTTCTGCATGGAACGAAATAAACGATAATCTGAAGGCGCTAGGTCAGGGCTATATGATGGATGCGACAACGCATACCAACCTAATTCTAATAATTTTCGGCGAATGACCAAAGATGTATGCAGCTTTGCATTGTCATGCTGGAAAACAACACCCTTACGATTTGCCAATTCTGGCCGCTTTCCTTGAACTGCATTGCTCAGTTTGACGAGTTGTTGAACGTACACGGTGGAATTAATCGTTTGGTTTCCTGGTAAAAGTTCAAAGTGCAGAATTCCTTTATAATCCCACCAAACTGACAGTATAATCTCTTTTGGTGCATCTCAGCTTTTGATGTCGTCTGAGGTGGTTCAGCTCGCATCACCCACGATCGTTTCCGATTAACGTTGTTGTAAACTATCCACTTTTCGTCGCCAGTTATTAGTCGTTTCAGAAATGGATCCGTTTCGTTGCGTTTCGGAAGCGAATCGCAGATGCTAATGCGTTGCGCCAAACGAATTTCCTTAAGCTGATGACGTTTCTTAACATAGCCAAGCTGTTTTAATTTTTTTTCAATGCATGTATGCGATACATTGCGCTTCTCTGCAATCTTAATCGATAATGGCCTTGATATGGGTCTCATCAACTTCAACTGGACGACCCGATCGTTGCGCTTTTTTTAGTGAAAAATCATTAGAACGAAATTTCGCAAACCTATTTTGACACCGCCTTTCTTTCAAGGCTTCATTCCCATATACGGCACATAACTTCTTGTGTACCTGCGATGCGTTCTTGCCTTTTGCGAAATAATACAGTAAAATATATCTAAAATGTACGTCTTGTCCTTCCATTTTTAAATTTGGATGAAAACAAAACTAAATAGCTAAAACGATACAATTTTTTACTAAATTAAAGGCGGAAGTCGAAACAAAAAAACAATATAGGTTAGGGGCTTTGAACACATTGACATAACAAAAGAATGAGCTAATACCATCTATTGACAAAAATCCGCAAACACTTAGTTGTCAACCCAATATTTATTTGATAGGTAAATATCGTTGGAATATTAAAATCATCTTCTCTATCAGGATTTACTTTCAACTTGCTTTTTTTTACTGTCCGCGCAAATCACTTTATTACAGTTAAGAAAAAGTATAACAGTTAAGTTCAGTTGGCTTACCATCCAAATTTAACTAATTTTAAACTGTTTCTCTCTTTTCCTGAATTAATTAATTCCCATTCCTCCCCTGGGAGCCAACCAACTAGAAATCTATCTGTTCTATACTGCACTTTGAGGACAGAGACAGTTCATGCTAATTTCTGTCAAATTTTTGTTCATGAACATTTTAATTATGGTTTCGGTGAAAGTAAATTTTATCAAATAGTTCAATTCAATTTTGTGTATTAATCGGAGCCACTTTTATAATAAAATCAAAATAATGTCGGAGAATTTATTGAACGGTATTCATTTTAAATCGAAGCCATTTGGTATGGCCGCAAAACCAAAAATTACTGTTGCCCTTGGTGCTCAATGGGATGACGAGTAAGGTGGAACAACATTATTCTTGACCATTTAATTCTTTGTTGCATTTTACAAAAACTTTCCATTCCATTCCAAACTTTAAACCCAGCAGAATAGAGTCACAGCGACCGTATGCGTATATACGAAAGGCGAAACATATAATTTGCATAAAAGACATCAAAATGTGAAATTGTAATAATATCGGTTAGGAAAAGAATATTTTTACATTGAAGATTTCAGCATAATTAAAAATATTTCGGAAATTCAGTTTACATAATGACTTTTAGGCGACCGATTGTCACATTCAATGATAGTTACTAGTAGTAGCAAAAATTTAGATATTATACTTTTTTGTTTGTTGACATTATGACAAATTCAACATTTTCTTAAGTGGTCTATGAAAATTTGTTCAAATTTTTTGTGACACAAAAACAAGTTCGCTTTAATTATTATAAAGGATATTATTTTTATACTATTAACTTTACACTCTTTGAGACGATTACAACTATCAATATTTTAATCCTCCTTTTATATAGACAAATTTCTATTTTATAGTGTTTTTATAAAAAATTGTCTGGAGCTCACGATTAATTTTTAATCAAGTATTATTAATAAAAATCTCAAATTAAGTAAATTTTCAAATTATTTTATAAAAACGATGTTTGTTTTAATAGTAAAAACTTTTTACTTCTTATAATATTACTTAAAAAAAAACAAAAACAAAAAAATGTGAGCCTCCAAACAACGACGAAATTTTATAGAAAACTTTATTTAATTTTTAATACCTGTTAAAAATGATATTTTTTTATAGACTACACTGTGGTATAAAAGACCAATAATTTTGAGAAGAAATGTTTCAATATTTGCCATAAACTAGAAAAAATTATAATAAATATATTGTACGGAAATAGAGAATTTCTAATGTATTCAAATTGAAATATTTGAGGTAACACTGCTAAAGTTTTCTTTTTTTTTTAGTTATTTAAAAATAATATCCTTAATTTAATCCTTGAGAAACTTTCTTTTTTAAAAGAAAAACATTATCAAGGTGACGAATTTATTTTTTATTATATTTTCTGTAACTCTTTTTACTTTTATTTTTTATTGTATTTTCTGTAACTCTTCTAAATCGATAAATGCAACATGAGTAATGTATTGACGCACTCTCGAATATGTGTAAGTCATGAATTTGTTTATGTCTCTTTTTCCAAAGTGAATGAATCAATAATAAAAATAGTACTTGTCAAGAGATTAATTGTAAACAAAAAGTGGCAGTAAAAAAAAAGGAAATACAACAAAATTTAATAAATTAAATTAAAAAAAAATTCAATATTTAACTTAAGGACAAGATCAAATTGATGACGGTTTATTGCATAATTCCGAACAGATATCGTGGCTATGCTGAGAAACTACGACCTTTCGTGAAGGATACCATATGCTACTTGCATACGGCCTTGAGGCAGGGTAAAAGAGTCCTTGTCGAAGGAGCTAATGCGGCTATGCTCGATATAGATTTTGGCACCTATCCGTATGTGACTAGCAGCAATTGCAGTATTGGCGGTGTCCTTACTGGGCTAGGCATTCCGCCCCAAACTATTGGAGATGTTATTGGTGTTGTTAAAGCGTATACGACACGTGTCGGTGATGGACCATTCCCAAGCGAACAGCTAAATGTATGTATTTCTATTTTTTATTACTATAATTTCTGTTGTTGTTTTTTTTCTTCATTTTCCTTAAAATATTTTTTTATTGAAAATGTTTAAAATCTTTAATTGATAAAAAAAGTTTTTTTATTGCAAAGTTTTCTACATAAAAAAGATATTTACTAATTATATCTTGAGAAAACGTACAAAGTTTTTAATTATTATTCTTAATTTATTATAATTTATTTTTGTGCGTTGGTATTTATTTTAAATAATAGGAAATTGGTGAAATCCTTCAAACTCGTGGTGCAGAAATTGGTGTGACAACAAAAAGGAAAAGACGTTGCGGATGGCTTGATCTTCCATTACTGAAGTACACATCCATGGTAAATGGATATTCGGGAATCTGTCTCACTAAATTAGATATTCTCGACATTCTTCCAGAAATAAAAGTAGCTGTTGGGTAAGTTGAAAACTTTTGGCAATGTGCCCAACAATAAAAATAATTTCTTATTCTAAATATACGAGGTCTGTTCAAAAAGTATTGCGAATTTTGAATTTCCGCCGGTTACGTATATTCGATTTACGATTTTTTGTGGCGTTATGTTGGTACTCACTTATGCCGACAAGTTCGGCCATTTTGAATGTTCAGTTAATTTTTGACAGCTGCTTTGCTTGCACGTGTTTTGGCTCGTCTTCGATTTTTGCCTCAATTTCAACCAAAAACAGCATCGCATTAACATTGCTAAGGAGCTGTTGGACTCTGTCCGCGACGATCCAAATTTGCTCCAGAGGGTCATAACTGGTAACGAATCATGGGTTTATGGTTATGACGCGGAAACTAAAGCTCAATCATTCCAATGGAAGCTGCCGCACAAGCCAAAACCGACAGAAGCGCGCCAAGTTCCGTCGAATGTGAAGGTTTTGCTTACAGTTTTCTTCGATTGCAGAGGCGTGGTGCATCATGAGTTCTTGTCACAGGGTAGAACGGTACAAAGGAATATTGCCTGCAAGTTATGCGCAAGTTGCGCGAAGCAATCCGCCAGAAACGCCCGGATTTGTTGAAGAATAAAAATTTGCTTTTGCCATTTTTGGCCAAAAATAACACATTAATAATGCCGCAGCCACCGTATTCTCCAGATCTGGCCCCCTGTGACTTTTTCTTGTTCCCGAAACTGAAGAGCCCCATGAAAGGACGACGCTACGCTACGATTGACGAGATAAAGACGCCATCGAAGGAGGAGGTGAACAAGATCACAAAAAATTATTTTTGAAGTGCCTCGAGGATTGGAAAAGGAGTTGACACAAGTGTATAATATCTGGTGGGGATTACTTTGAAGGGGGTTTGAAAAACCACAAAATTCGCGATACTTTTTGAACACACCTCGTATATATTTTTCATAATAATTTATACCATTTACTTATTATGTTTTTCGTTTATTTAAATGTTGTTTAATTTTTTTTTTATTCTTTTTTTCTGTTTTTTTTAAAGATATAAATTGAACGGAAAAATATTGGACCACTTCCCCGGTACAATATCGGACTTGGCAAAAATTGAAGTTGAATACATTACCTTACCAGGATGGGGTGTAAGCACAGAGAATATGCGAAAATTCAGTGAACTACCAAAGAATGCACAAAATTATGTCCGATTTATCCAATCAGAACTGGATATTCCTGTACGGTGGATTGGCGTTGGCAAAGGCAGAGAATCAATTGTTAATGTTCAATAGTGCTTAAGACTTTTACTAGTCCATAAAGTTATATAATAAATAATAAATAATAACAATATTTAAAAGAAAAAATCATAACTAACAATTAATAATAATAAATAATAAATAAATAAATAAATGAATAATTATTATTATGATCAACTAATTTTATTAAAATCAAACGCTAAAAACCATATAATTTGAGAAATTATATAATTAAAAAGAAAACAACAACAACAACAACAATAATTTTATGCTTTAATTGATATACACTTAAAAAAAATATTTGTTCTATGTTCTTAATCATATATTATTTTATATTTTATTTTGTAAACGATTTTTAGGAAGAAAAATAAATCAATATCAAAATTTTATCATAAAAAACAACAAAAAATTAAACATTTGAAAGAAAAAAAATATATATACTTTAAGGGATAATTTAACAGAAAGAAAACGTATTGAAGAAAAAGAGATACTTAAAATATATTTTTTTTAAACTGAATTTATTATTACGCAAAAAATAAGTATTAATTTTTAATTTTTATCTCAGCTTTAATTTAATTAATACACAACACTATATTCTCATTAAAATAGAAAACTCTGATTTTCTGTTCTTCATTAAAAAAAAAAAAATTTATAAATAACTGAGGCACGCATATGCTAATAGCGCTGATTTAAATGGTATAAAGGTAAGGTTATTTTCTCTTTTCTTATATTCTTAATATTAATTGAAACTAATCGAAATTAATATATTCTTTATTCTAATTGGAATTAATCGATTTATTATAGAATTTATGATTGCATATATTTCTTTTTCTGTTAGAATTAATTGTAAAACGGTAGAAAATTATATAACAAAACTTTACTGAATATGATGTGGGAGTAAAATCTATTATTTTCTATTATTGCTTTTGGTGTCAAGGTACAGCCATTATTTGGCAATGGCAAAGTTGGACTAAGAATTTTAAGTACAAAATTTTACATTTTCTTCTTTTGTCAAGATGATGGTCAATATTTTTATAAATAAATAAAATCTTCAAAAATAAAAACATATTTATTAAAAGAAACTAATTGGCATAAAATGAATTTTTATATAGGAAAATTTCAATTAAAATGTTACTGGAGAAGATCATCAAAAGCTACTTTTGACTGACTGTTGTAAGGTTTATTGATATTGTTGAGATGTTTTGCCTGACATTTTTATTTTTATCAAAGTTCTTATTACATGGTGGAAGAAAAGGCAATAGAATCAGGAAAATTATATTTAAAATTAATAAAGCATCTGAAACGAAAAGAGAGGAAAGGAGAGAAGGTTAGATATAAAGTTGTCAGGTAGTATTTTGTCTTTAATTGTGCTTTTGTCATAAAAGTTAAATAGTTAAAATTTGTTTATTTAAATAAAAAATAAAAAAAATATTGTGTAAAATTGAAATTTTTTGGGATTTTTTCAAAAACAATTGTAAGGTTTAAACGAACGGTTTTATGGTATTTGCTGTTGTCCAATTAAATCGTAATTAAATATTTTCCTATCAAAAATTTCAAAGAAAGTACATCTTAAAATGGTAATTGTTGTTATAAAATGTTTAATTGAAGAAAAATTATGAGCAAATTCCAATTTTTTTATTAATACAATATATTTTTACAAGTTATATCTTGTGATAATAGCGGTTAGCGAATAATTTTTTTTGGGTTTATTTGTGATTTCTATTAATTTTGCAGTATTTTCTTTATAATTTTTGAAATGAAAATATTTCTTAATCAAATTTTAGGTGAAAGTACTTAATAATAATTCTTATGACTAAAGCAAATTTGCTTTCCAACAATATTATCATTAATAGATAATATATACGAGTATTATTATGGATCACTTAAAAACTTTTTTGGAAAAAAAATTAACCTCAAAATTGTTTCTTTGTTTTTAAGAATTTTTCAAACTTTTTTTTTTTGGGTTATACAAAACAAAAAATTTCTAAAATCAATTAGGTGAGTTAAAGAAAAACTTTTGAATGATTGTTTTTTATAATGAATGTAGTATGTTAATTGTTATTAGTATAATTTCGCAGGACGGTTTTCAGTACATTAAAAGTAAATAATTCTGCAATGTTTTTAAGGATGATTAGATGATAGTTTCAAATAATATTTACCTTTATGATCGTTAGTTAAATTTGGAAGATTGTGTGCTTTTTCTGAAAAATAATTCGTTCAAAATTTTTATTACAACTTTTTATTTATAATTTAATATTTTCAATAACACTTTGATTATTTTTATAAAAAAAAAGTCTAGATATCTACACTGAATTACAAATTATTATGTTTAAAAATTTAAAAAACAGACTACAAATAAAGTTGAATTCAAATTAAAGAAAAGAAGAAGAAGAAAAAAAGGAAAAATTTTCATTTTTGGGCTTCCACTAGGCTAGGTGCACATAGTATTTGTTTTCCTTTTTTTTTTATTTCCAAAGGTAACTATTTAAGATTTTTCTAAAGCACAAATTTCCTCATATATTTTTAAATTGTCTTCGATGGTTTTTTATTTTTAATTTTAAATCATTTTTCTTTATTAAAATTAAATTTTAAACTTTATGATTTTTGTAGGTCACTTTTTTCTGTTTAAAAATATTTTTATTAAATAAAAATTTCATTAAAAATATTTTCAAAATAAAAATATTGTTTCAAATTGTTCTTTGCTTTCCCAAAATAGATAAATAGTTTTAAAATATATAACAAAAAATCTCCTAATATTATCCAATGACTCTATACCACCGATACTACAAGTGTGATTAGAAGAAATTGTTGCTAATATGAAATGGAACGGCTCGAATTTACTAAAGACATATTTTATGATGTAAATGGTTAGTGTGCGAGTCACAATTTTGTGCCTTATACTTAACTAAAAGTTGATTCAAATAAAACATTCGAATGTGACAACAAAATATATTGTCATTAATAAGAAAACTTCATCAAATTGATTAGAAAAATAACGAGCAACAATTTGATTGGCAAAAGAAAAACTATTAAAATTACAATTTCTGCTGCTTGCACATTAAATAATTATCCATAAATTTGTATTATTTTTTTTTTCAAATAAATTTCAACAAAAACCGAAATCCACTAAACAATTAGTTTTACGTAATAACTATTTACTTATTCCAGGTGCTCTACTCCACAATTTCTCAGGAACTTTAAATGAGTGTTTTAAAATAAAAGGTCCACAAATTAGTTGCAAAAAAAAGATCAAAAGTTCATTAAAAAAAATACTAGCAAATGCACATATTTTTTACAAAATTGTCAGATTTTAACTAGAAATTTAATTGCATACATAAAAAAATGTTTTTAGTGTAATTATAACTAAAATCAACGTCGATCAATCGATATTGTTCCATCCTCCATTTCGCTGGACGAAATGCAAAAAAAAAAATTGCAACTAAGACGAATTCTACAAAATATCATTCGAATTTAATGTTTTCTTTCTATAATAAATCATTTCAATCCAAAATAATTTGAAAAATAAAAATCTATAAAAATATGTCAATTAATTATACTCTCGTTTTTTTGACTTCATAAAATCAATATCTACGAAAACTTTATTTTGTTAGTTATCGTTTTCTATAATTTTAACATCAAACTAAGTAAAAAGAAAACTATAAAATTAATTTTTTTTTTAAAATTATTATAAGTAAAATAATATACAATATTAAAAAAATATGATTTATTTTTCTTTGAAAATATATAGCAACAAAAAAAAATTCAAAGTAAAAATAATTAATTTATTTTTAAAAAAAAAGCAAATTACTAATAAAGTTACAACAAAAAAATATATATATTTTATAATTTTGCGCACAAATATACTTAATTTTCAAAAATATACATAAATACATAAAATAAATTGAATAAAAAAAAACTTATTTATATTGTGGTAACAAAACAAAGAAAAAAAATAAAATCAAATAATGTTAATTAATTAAAAATAAAAAATAAACTTTTAATAAAATCAACAAATTTTAAAATAAAATATTTATAAAAAAAAATAATTAATAAAAAAACAAGAAATTTGATTAAATTTCAAATAAATGAAGATGTAAGCAAACATTGGTCATATTCATGTTAAATTAATTAATTTACTTTCTGCATTGTTATTTTTAAAAATGGTAATAAAGCTATTTAAATATAATTCGATGTTTTTTTCTTTTTATTTTAATTCCAGTAATATTTTTATTTAATTGTTTTTTTTTTATAAAGTTTATGAATTAAATAACATAATTATTACTAAATAATTAAAAGATGTTAATTGAAACTAAAAAAAAAAAAAAATTTAAGCATTTAATATAAGAACTGCGTGTTACGCACGATGCGTGCGAAAGCCGAACCTTAACAAATACGCACGTTGCAGATTTTCTCCATACGCTTTTCTTTATCAAGTGACAAGCTAGAAGAGCGCAGAACCAACTCTTATTGCTAATGAACATTGTACTACACTCTCGAGATTCGTCTGCCAGAGAGCATTTAATAGAAGAACTGCGTGTCACGCACGACCGAAAAGCATGCGTTCGAAAATCGAACCTTAGCAAATACGTACGTTGCACATATGCTCTTCTTTGTAAAATCGTACCTTAACAAATACGCACGTTGCAGATTTTCTCCATACGTTCTTCTTTAACAAGTGACAAGCTAGAAGAGCGCAGAACCAACTCTCATTGCTAATGAACATTGTACTACACTCTCGAGATTCGTCTGCCAGAGAGCATTTAATAGAAGAACTGCGTGTCACGCACGACCGAAAAGCGTGCGTTCGAAAATTGAACCTTAGCAAATACGTACGTTGCACATATGCTCTTCTTTGTCAAGTGACAAGCTAGAAGAGCGCAGAACCAACTCTCATTGCTAATGAACATTGTAGTACACTCTTATGTCGTGTTGTCAAAATTCGTCTGTCAGAGACTTATGGTAACTGACTTAGATTAAAGAACTGGATAGGCCTCTACACAAAAATTCTGTCCAAATTTTGTTAGCAATACAACAGAAGCGGCGTAAATCATTGGGAGCCAATTTTAAACTTCAGTACGCGATTGAAGCGGTTCGTTTAAAACCATTTTCATATGTGATGTCATTTATGCGTAAACGAATAGATTTTTTAATATTGCGGATTTTGTTGTTTGATGGAATTAGTTTTGGAAATTTATAATAAAACACAGTATTCTATTTTAAAATATTATTTATTTATTTATTAGATATTTCACTATATATTATTTATTAAAACAGAATTATAAAGTGGAAGAGCATAAAAAAATATAAATTGTAAGTTATTTGATTATATGAAAATAATTATGTGCACAATAAGAAGATAATCGTATACAACATTAAAGGAAATGCTTTAAAACTAAATTACAAGATGAAAAATTTAATGTACCTAAAAAATTAATAACTAATATTCTTAAAAAAAAGAAAACAATAGACTGAAAAATTCGGTCCCTTAAACTTTCTTACACACACGTCGGATTTTTTTATCCGTAAACATTGAACTGTCCACATCGGATTTGTTTACATTTATTGAATGACGAACTTTTCACTTTTTCACAACTTTTTGTATAAAGTAAAACACTAATAGCCATTTAGGCACATCACCAACTAAATATTTGTTATTTTGGTTAGTAAAAATGAAGATGTCAACTTACCGAAAGAAAGAAATTCCCGGTTTCCTCTTTTCGGCGAATTTCTAGCAATTTCTAATAAATTACTTAATTTTCTGAAATAAAAACTTCGTATTAAGTTGTATCAAAAATATAACTATTTATAAATATACTTACTTTTTCGTAAATACTTGTAAATATGTATAAAAAAAACCACTTTTAATTGCACTTTCCGATGTGCTAAAATAAAACTTCACAAATGACAAGAATAGCTCTTAAGTCTCCACTTTCGTGGAGAATTAAAGTTTTCAAACTCTCCGAAACTCTACAAAATTGAGGCGCTTTGTATTTGATTCATATTTACGGAATAAATAATAAACCTAAAATAGAATTCCATTTTGTATCAAAAGATTGTACAAAAAATAAAAATTGTCTATCGTTGTATTTAAACAGCATTTTTGTTTCCAATAATTGAATTAAAATGAATATAAATTATTCTTTTGCAATTCAATAAATTTCTATTACGACAACTAGATGGCAGTAGGTGTCATGTCTACATAAAAAAATTTTGACAACAATATCCCTTTGTAATAATTTGGACACAAAAATGGGTATATATATACGGTAGGGGCCTATCCAGGTATTCTTTAATCTAAGGTAACTGAACTGTAGTAACTGTCAAAAATTTATGATTTTCTCCCAAATTTGCCAATTAAATACAATTGCAATATAATTTATTATTTATAAATGATGTTTCATTCAATTTTTTAATAAAACTAAAAATGTATTCACTTACCTTATTTGTATTTCAATTTACAACTATCAAACAAAAATACTGCCACATGAAAAAATACTGAAATGTATGGCAGAACTTGGACTGTAACTGCAAAATTAAAACAAGATCTATTTCAGCGATAAAAGAGTCTGTGTTCTCTGCATCCCTATAAGACTGTGAAGGACTGCATACAGTTTTCAGTTACAGTCGCAATTGCGCTTGTGATCGCACAAACAAATTTTTTTCAGAAAGCCTAACGAACGCTTCTCTCTTTATCCGTTGACGGTTTGAACCCCGGAACTTAATTCCGACAATGACAATAGTTTTTCATTGTAAAGTGTAAGGAAATGTCTTTTGATCAGTTTATTATTTATACAATAATTTTTTAATTTTACTTAACCTAATATATGCATTTATTTTCCCTTTCGATTTCAATTTCACCGATGCGGTCACATAGCCAAACATTGAAATGTGTGGCGGCAGTACTTCAACAACAATATGACAAGAGTAAAAAAAGCGATAAGACCGTTTGTAGTTGTCGGAGTTTAATTCCCGTCCACAAGATTCTGAGGGTTTTAAAATTTTGACAGCGATAGTACATGCCTTTTGCGTCGTTGGAATTGTGTTCTTACGAAAATGCAAATCAGGTGGCTGAAATTGTGAATGGTGTATATGGTCCCGATACTGTCACAGCCAATTACGAGCGATTCTGGTTTTGTCGAGTCCGTCCGCTATTTTCGATGTTAAAGGTAAACCTCACAAAGGTAGGCCCGTCATCGAAATGTCGATAAAATCATGCAAATTATCGAAGTAGACCGGCATGTTAGCAACCATAGAATCGCCCATAAGCCAAAGATCTACCACAAAACATTTTTAAACCATCTGCATAAAGCTGAATACAAAAAGAAGCTCGATGTGTAGGTGCTACATGAATTGACGCAAAAAACATTATGGATCGAATTTCTATTTCCGAAGCCTTTGCCAAACCTTGGAAGAAATCCAGCCATTTAATAAACTGATGGTGACTGAGGATGAAAAATGGGTTACATACGACAATATTGTGCGAAAACGAAATTGTTCAAAGCGCTGTGAAGCTTTTGATGCAGTCACCTTATAGTCTGGACGTGGCGCCAAGCGATTACCATCTTTCTTTATAATTGCAAAACTTCCTTAGTGATAAGAAATTGGCATCAGAAGAAGATTGTGAAAATCGCTTAGTCGAATTTTTCGCCAATCGGGAACAAAGCTTCTATGAGAGAGTCATTGTGAAGTTACCTTTAAAATTACCACAAATTATATCATACAACAATACGGTGCATATTTGACCCAAATCGAACAATGGATTTCTTTTACCCTAAACTAAAATATAATTATTGCCATTTCACTCTACCCTAAAAAATTAGTAGCCCTTCCTCTTAAAAATATTGAAAGTAAATTAATTTGTTTTGTATTTTATAATTTTTTTAAAATTTCATAAATAATTTACTGCTTTTTCTATTTACTTTTAGACTAAAACCATCACCAAACTACGTAGGTTTTCAATTAGAATTATACGATTTTGAAAAATGTGAGCAACAAAATTTGTAATTTTACAATCTTTGTTGCTTCTACGCCATTCTAATGTGGCCCAGAAAAATTGACCATCTTTAGCTAGATCTATTGCTATGGACATTTTACTAAATACGAGGTCTGTTCAAAAAGTATTGCGAATTTTGAATTTCCGCGGGTTACGGGTATTTGATTTTCGATTTTTTTTTGTGGTGTCATGTTGGTACTTATGCCGACAAGTTCGGCCATTTTAAATGTTCAGTTCATTTTTGACAGCTGCTTTGCTTGCACGTGTTTTGGCTCTACTTCGATTTTTGCCCATTCCAAAAAAATGGATCAAAGAATCTGTATCAAATTTTGTGTGAAAAACAAAATTAATTGCGCGAACGCGTTCCGAATGTTGACTGTGACATATGGTGAAGCTACCTTGGACCGAAGCTACGTTTATCGGTGGTACAAAATGTTCTAAGAGGGCCCAGAAGATGTGAGCAACGAAAAGCGTGCCGGACACCCGAGCACGTCAACAACAGACGAAAACATTGATGAAGTGAAGAAAATAGTATTGGCCAATCGTCAAATAACCGTTAGAAAAGTTGCTGAGGACTTTAACATATCGATTGGCTCTTGTCATTCGATTTTTACCAATGATTTGGTCGTGAGACGGACGGGTCGCCGCGAAATTCGTAACAAAATTTCTCAATTAACATTGGTAAGGAGCTCTTGGACTCTGTCCGCGACGACCCAAATTTGCTGCAGAGGGTCATAACTGGTGACGAATCATGGGTTTATGATTATGACGTGGAAACCAAAGCTCAATCATCCCAATGGAAGCTGCCGCACGAGCCAAGACCGAAAAAACGGCGCCAAGTTCGGTCGAATATGAAGGTTTTGCTTACAGTTTTCTTCGATTGCAGGGACGTGGTGAATCATGAGTTCTTGCCACAGGGTAGAACGGTCAATAAGGAATATTACCTGCAAGTTATGCGCAAGTTACGCGAAGCAATCCGCCAAGAACGCCCGGATTTGTGAAAGAACCAAAATTGGCTTTTGCACCATGATAACGCCGCTGCTCACGCTTCGTTGTTTGAACACACTAATAATGCCGCAGCCACCGTATTCCCCAGATCTGGCCCCCTGCGACTTTTTCTTGTTCCCGAAACTGAAGAGCCCCATGAAAGGATGATGCTACGCTACGATTGATGAGATAAAACGGCATCAAAGGAAGTGCTTCGAGGATTGGAAAAAACGTTGGCACAAGTGTATAATATCTGGTGGGGATTACTTTGAAGGGGACAAAATAGATATTCATGATAAAATAAATAATTTTTGAAAAAAAACACAAGATTCGCGATACTATTTCAACAAACCTCGTATACCAAAAATATCTAAAAACATCAGAGTACTGGTACTGATTACTCTAAAAATTCTAAACTTTTAAACTTATATCTTAATCGGTTAAAATTTCATATACAAAACTGTGGAGGGTCAGTAATGTCGTAATTTAGGTTTTAAGTCCAATAACAGAAGAATGTTATACAATCAATAATTAATAAATAACCAACAAATATTTATGCTAATATTTATTAAAATCCTTTTTTAATAATAATTTTTTATTAAAAAAAAAAGAAAATTATAGCACGACACCAGAATAAAATCCTCTTTGAGTATGGACGTAATAAATGAAAAAAAAAATACTCTCAAAAGTCTACACATAAGCACAATGATTTTTTTGAGATGAGATTGTAGGTAACGCAATTTTTTACCATGGGAATTCGGGATGTTTTTTCATACTGAAATAGAAAATATTTTAATTAAAAATTGAAAATTATTTGTTTTCCAAAAATAAAAAGTAAAAAGTCTTTTGAAATTTTCCAATTGACAATAGTCTATGATTTTGTATCTTACCCCTTGAAAAATGAAAAATCACAAACACGAATGTCACGATTGAGTTTTGACAAAGCCACCATATCATCTGGTGTTAGAGAAAAATCGAAAATATCCAAATTTTGACGTAATCTTTGGGGATTTGTACTTTTCGGAATGGTTGCGATATCTCGTTCGATAATCCAACGAAGTAGAATTTGTGCTGCAGTCTTATCATGGCGTTTTGCCAATTCTACAACTTCTGGAATGTCTAAGAGATCTGGTATTTCACGTCTTGAGTAATTGAAAAATAATAATTAGTGCCGCTTATTATTATAAAAACTAATTGAACTTACTCAACTCCTGCCATTTTATTTATACTTGCGATTCCTTTCGATCCTAAAGGAGCATACGCTGTTACAACAATATTGTTCTCTTTACAGAATTCAACCAATTCATTTTGTTGCAAATAAATATGAAGTTCAATCTATCAAAAAAGAATACATTTTAAAAAAGATACAATTATGGCATAAAGTGACCAAAATCTCACTTGTAACGAAACTGGCTTAATGATGCTATTATCCAAAATTCTTTGAACTTGCCGCTTATTAAAGTTCGATACACCAATACTTTTAGTCAATCCAAGTTCAACCATATCTTCCATTTTCTATAATATTTTTATATTTTAATATATTACTATTTTTTATAGTCTATTTAATAACCTTCCACGTTGCGATATGATCAGAATCCTTATCAAGGACAATATCGCCATCATTATCTCGGAGTAGATCCCCTTTCGTCTCTGGGACAGCGAATGGTGTATGAATTAAATAAAGATCAATATAGGAAAGCTGCAAATCCTTTAAAGAGGTTCTCAAAAACTTTTCAACACATTCTGCCCGATTGCCTATGGATAATAAAAAATTGCACTTATATTTAATATTTTTTCAAATTGATAGTACAGAGAGTGGCTACTGAAAAAAAAAACTGAATGGTTTAAAATATTCATAACTTATATAATTTTCAATATTTTCTAAAAAATCAATTATTCGGACCCTAATCGACCGATTTGAAAGAACAGGATCAGTCGATGATCTTCCTTAAGGATCCATCTGCCTTTACCAGTCGTCTTTCTGTTCAAAACTATTTCCATACAAAATCTAAATAGTTTCCGTACTTTACTATCACAAAATACTCTTTCAGCAACACATTTAATTTCATAAACTTTTAAATCTTTTAATTTAGTTTATTATAATTGTAAAAAAATTAAAAATTTCTCATAATTAAATAGAGATTAAATGTCTCAAATGTGTATATTGTTATTTTGTTTTTAAACATAAATAAAATTCGTTGTCGTTTCTGTTGTTGGTTTTTATTTCATATTTAATTAAAAATTTATAAAATGATAACGCCAAATTACAAAGAGAAAAAAAAAAACTATTTTTAGTAGAAATTAAATTGTAAACAGAAAACCAAAGCGCTTTATTACGAATTACATTACCAAAAAAAAAAAAAAATTTGCTATCAGTTAAAATTTTATCAACAATTCTAAATGTATGCCATTGTAAAGAAAAATATAAACTTTTAAAATAAATTTATAGAAGAAAAGAATAGAAAAAAGTTTTATATTTTTAAAATTAATTATTTGCGGAAGTCACTGATAATCTGCAAAGTATATCCAAAAAAAAACGTCCGCTTATATATTAATTTCTAAGGTTTTTTCTAAATAATAACAACTGATTTTATTCATTTTTAAATTAATTTTAATTTTTATAATTAAAGACATTTTGAGGTTATCCTACCTACCCCTTACATTCCCCCCCCCCCCCACCCAATCAAATCAAAGGGATAAATTTAAAAACCCAAAACTATTTTTATTATGGCTAATTTTTTATGTCCTGCACTATAATTTCTATCAATAAAATAGACACTAATAATAGTAAGGATCAGGATAGTAATTATGCAGCATACCTTGTGGTGGTAGTTTTGTAACAATAAACAAATCCTCCCTCTTCACTTTACTGTCATCGATCCAATTTTTCAGTACTCTACCGATCGCCTTCTCATTCATATAAACCGGTGCACAATCAATATGACGATAACCAGCTTCCAAAGCATGATCAAGTGCCTTCTCAACCTCATGATCTGGAGCCTAAAATTTTTTACCCGAAAAATTCCACATAATTATAATAATATAATTAACAAAAAAATTAATAATAATGTGCAGTCATTTAAGTGCCTCTTTTCATGTATTCAAAAAGTAGCAAAAAAAAAAAAAAACACAATGAATTGTGCGACTTTTAACTTGTATAATCAAATTGAAATGTATTTTAGAGTAAAAATGCTAATTGGAGACGATCAAATAAAAGTTTGTATCAAGAATAAAAGTTAATTTACAAAAACAAAATTAACAAATAATATAATATGTTCACATATACAAAAATAAACTTGTTTTCAATACGTTTACAAGTTCAATCTCACAACACACTATACAGACTTTAAAAAAAAAACTACAATAACACGGATATGAGTTGTATTTCTTTAGATTATTTTATAATTGGCTATTTTAATTAAAATATATAAAAAATCAAAAAAATAATTATTTTTGGACAAAATAACTATTATTACACGTATTTGTGTGTAAAACTTACTTGCCACGTTCCAATGCCCAAGGCTGGCATTCTAATTCCATTCAATAATGTATAAAACTTCTTGCATGCCATGATTATTCTTGAGTTTCTTTTAAATTTCTAAACACTGCACAGATCACTTAAGAGTCTAAAACTTGAGCTTTTTTATATGAAAACACAGCATACAATTTAACAGCACGATGTCCAAAATAACACTGAAACTCCGAAAGCCCCAGAATGTTTATGACGGAGAATTTCCTCAATACCGGCTAACTTCTCTGGAATTCCTATAGATTACTCAGACTGTTTTGGACAAGGTAAGCTAAATAATTAATTCAGGTATTAGTATGTTCGAATAAAAGTGTATTCAAATGACCTTAGCGTATTTTTATACTGGACTTTCACTAGTCTGACTCTCTGTCTTGTACAGAACTGACTATCGGATTTTCCCCAACTATAGATAGAGTGGGATGTCTGAGTCACAAAAGTCACTTATTCAATGAAAATAAGCTTAAAAATATACTAACAAATATTCGTTTGATAATGACCCTTTCGTAGTATTATTTATATTTTCTGGGCTACAAATTTCGATGAAAAAAAAACAAACTATAAAATCATAAAGATGTGTGGTGTGATGTTCTCAAAAAATGCGATAAAACTAATACTAGGAACCTAGAATTCCACTCCCAATTTTCTCATACTCTCTCTCTCTCTAGGCTTCTACATATTGTAATTTATGTATGTATTTAGATGTCAAAAATCATATTCCCAAATTATTACATAAGAAAAAATCAAGACCAGATAAGATTATTCTGAATAAAATTTCAATATGATCGTTTTTGTTTATTATAAATTTTTTTTCCACTAAAAAAACTAGTCGAATAAGATCTTAAATAAATTCGTTTAGAAAGTTTTTGGGATAATTAAATTGGTCAATTTCATTTTAGGGCCAATAAATGTACAGGGTGCCTGTAAAATAATTCAAAAAAAAAGTAAAGGAAAATTTATCTTTTGAAATTTTTTTTGATTTTATCTTTTTAATGCTTGTTTTTATTTAGAATATCTGGTATATGTTCTAAAAAACGAATTTTATTCTTTATAAAAAAAATATATTGTAGAAAATAATTAATTTAAAATTATGAAAAAATGAGTTTTTTTTAGTTATTTTTAATTTTTATAAAATTTTTACTTCCAAAACTAGACGACAATCTCACTTTTTTATTATAGGAAAAATATCTTTTAGACCTTAAATAAATTCGTTTAGAAAGTTTTTGATATAATCAAATTGGTCAGTTTCATTTTAGGGCCAAATAAATGTACAGGGTGGCTGTAAAATTATTCAAAAACAAGTAAGAGGAAATTTGTTTTTTTAAATTTTTTTTTGAATTTATTGTTTTAATACTTTTTTTATTTAGAATCTCTGGGATACATTCTAAAAACGAATTTTATTCTTTATAAGAAAAAATATATTTTAGAAAATAATTAATTTAAAATAATGAAAAAAATGATTTCTAGTTTTTATAACATTTTTACTTCAAAAACTAGTCGACTATCTCACTTTTTTACTATAGGAAAAATATCTTTTAGATCTTAAATAAATTCGTTTAGAAAGGTTTTGGTTTAATCAAATTAGTTAGTTTCAATTTTAGGGACAATAAATGTACAGGGTGACTGTAATATTATTCAAAAAAAAGAAAAATAAAATTTATTTTTCGAAATTTTTTTTGAATTTATCGTTTTAATACTTGTTTTTATTTAGAATCTCTGATATATATTCTAAAAAACGAATTTTGTTCTTTATAAGAAAAAATATATTGTAAAAAATGACTAATTTAAAATTATGCAAAAAGAGTTTTTTTCGTTATTTTTAATTTTTATAAAATTTTTACTTCCAAAACTAGTCGACTATCTCACTTTTTTACTATAGAAAAATATATTTTAGATCTTAAATAAATTCGTTTATAAAGTTTTTGATATAATCAAATTGGTCAGTTTCATTTTAGGGCCAATAAATGTACAGGGTGGGTGTAAAATTATTCAAAAAAAAGAAAAATAAAATTTATTTTTTGAAACTTTTTTTGAATTTATCTTAAAACGACTTGTTTTTATTTAGAATCTCTGGTATATGTTCTAAAAAACGAATTTTTTTCTTTATAAGAAAATTGTATTGTAGAAACTGATTAATTTAAAATTTGTTTTTTTTTTTGTTATTTTTAATTTTTATAAAATTTTTACTTCCAAAAGGAGATTTTTTTCTTTTTTCTCCCAATTGGTAGATTATTTTCAATCAATATTATAGAAAAATATACAAAAAAAAAGAAAATTTTCTATAGCCATAATAAATTATTAAATAAAAAAAAGGGCTACAAAGTTATCCATTTTATGGTTTTGGAAAGTATAGCCCTGTTATTTGGTACATATGTCATCCAAGGTAAAATTTATTTAGTTTAAGGTTTACTATTTACTACAAAATAATACGTTTAAATTATTAAAACTTTCTACAAAAGTGATGATTTTTTCGTAACTACATTTCGCAGTCTAAGAGGAGATTATAGTGGATATAATAAGGTTCAGATGTGGATCTGAAAAAGCCATTGTATTTAAAAAAAAAAAAAAAGTGACTGTCTAATATGCCATTGATCGATAATGAACAAGGACGGACTGTTACCGTCTATTTAGACTTCTAATGGTCGAATTATTGCCCGAAATGTGTGAAAAAAAATTCCAAAATAACCTCAAAAGGATTTTTTAGAAAATTATTTGAATGATTTTATATTTTATGCATCATAATGGCAAGATTAAAGCAATATAATTAAATAAAATTCTCATATCAGGCATATATTTTTAGTATATTCTTTTCAATTTTACTTTTCAACGTACAAATTGGATGTGTACTCTTTATAATGAAAAAATACAAAATTAAAAAAAATATATATATATAACTACACATAAAATCTTATTAATTTCATATTTTCTACTAAATAACATAAGTGAAAATAAAAAAAAAACACTATTCTTAATTATTGCAAAAAAAAAAAAAAAAAAAAAAAATTTCATATTAAATAATTATTTATATTGAAAAACTTTATCTACGTGTACGTGTATAAAACCATGAAATATTCGATACACTGTTTATACATTAATACTCGTAACGCAGAAATTATTCTTGCAAAAATCAATAATTCATAAATTCATAAGAAGTGTACACATAAAATAATAGTTTTTACCAACTATTTTTGTCATATTGTCAAAGTTACTGAATATTGACCTAGTCTGCAGTTCAGCAAGTGTAATTGTTTTTCATGAAAATCGATTTTAATAATAATATTTAACTCAACCAAAAACTTTCTTATTCTGACCAGTGGTTTAAAAAAAAATACATTATCTTTACTACTGTAATATATTTCCTCTTATTTTTTTTGCATATATCTACTTAAGATTTATGTGAATAGTTTGTTAATAAAATAGATTTTCCGACTAATGAAAAGGATTCTTCAAGCAGTTCTAGATATTTTTTTATAGAAAAAAAACCATAAAATTTTATTTATAAATAATTGCTGAACATAAATATACGATGTAAACATTATTTTAATTAAAAAAAAAAATGATGTAATTACCTTCCAATAGTACCGTCCAATGACTAAAAATTCCTAGTCTGTCTCACCTTTGAGCCAAATGGTAATTGTCATTAATTAACCAGAGGATACGATAGTATTAAATTTTATCCAAAACAGACATTTTAGTGGCGTGTAAATAACAATTTTCAACAACAACAAAAAAACATTCATGTTATAGAGTATAATCAACCAGTTTTATTTCGGAAATTATTGTAATAGTAACAATTATCCTATCTGTGTTTCGGAAAGTAAAAATAAACAAAACACTTTTAAAATCCAGATTTTAATGAATTTTTTTAAAAATTATTTTACATGAACTTTGCCATTATTTATAGTTACAACTGCAAGACTTAATCTTCTTGAGATTATTTTTGATGATTTTGAAGTTAATTGACATTACCAAATTTTGAAATTACACGTTTTGGGATTTTTTTTCGCGTATAAAAGCATAAATTTGTTATGTTGTGTGGCTTTTGGTGCCGATTTGTTGAAATCATATGTGATACAGATTAAATTATCCTATCTGTGTTTCGAAAAGTAAAAATAAACAAAACACTTTTAAAATCCAGATTTTAATGAATTTTTTCAAAAATTATTTTACATAAACTGTGCCATTATTTATGGTTACAACTGCAAGACTTAATCTTCTTGAGGTTATTTTTGATGATTTTGAAGTTAATTGACATTACCAAATTTTGAAATTACACGTTTTGGGATTTTTTTTTCGCGTATAAAAGCATAAATTTGTTATGTTGTGTGGCTTTTGGAGCCGATTTGTTGAAACCATATGTGATACAGATTAAATTATCCTATCTGTGTTTCGAAAAGTAAAAATAAACAAAACACTTTTAAAATCCAGATTTTAATGAATTTTTTCAAAAATTATTTTACATAAACTGTGCCATTATTTATGGTTACAACTGCAAGACTTAATCTTCTTGAGGTTATTTTTTGATGATTTTGAAGCTAATTGACATTACCAAATTTCGAAATTATGCGTTTTGGGATTTTTTCGCGTATAAAAGAATAAATTTGTTATGTTTTGTGTGGCTTTTGGTACCGTTTTGTTGAAACCACGTATGATACAGATTAAATTATCCTATCTGTGTTTCGGAAAATAGAAATAAACAAAACACTTTTAAAATCCAGATTTTAATGATTTTTTTTAAAAATTATTTTACATGGACTTTGCCATTATTTTGGTTACAACTGCAAAACTTAATTTTCTTGAGGTTATTTTTGATGATTTTGAAGCTAATTGAGATTACCAAATTTCGAAATTATGCGTTTTGGATTTTTTTCGGTTATAAAAAAAAAAACAAATTTGTTATGTTTGTGTGGCTTTTGGTGCCGTTTTGTTGAAACCACGTGTGATACAGATTAAAATCTTCAATTCCAGATTCGAAAAACTGGTATTTTCTCCTACTTCATTTTCAAAGAAATACTACCCAATGACGCGTTTATATCGAACTGCACACCAGATTGTCACTTTTTGCTGTGCGTAAAAACTCCGCCATGACCACTTGTGGATTTCTAAAGCCTTATTGTTGAAGAAAATTATGTTCAAAACGTGACTACGGTAGAATCAACATATTGTAAAAAGTTTTTTCAATTTTAACGTATTTTTTTAAATAAATTAACTGACTAAATATTGGGTTGTCCGGAAAGTAATTTCTTTGTTTCCCAACAAAGGACTTTATTATATTTTTTCACAACCAACTTCACACTTATGCCGCATAATCATATGTATTTTGACAGCTGACATAACAAGGCTTGCTTGTGAAAAAATTTGATTGATTCTGCATAGTAGTTTTTGGTTGATACTCTTTTAAATATGAAAAGTGAAAAACAGCATTTTCGGCATATTTTACTTTTTACTATAGAAAAGATAAAAATGGTTTTCAAGCAAGAAAAAAATTATCCGATGTGTATGAAGAAGATGTGTTAAGTGAGCGGCAGCGCCAAAACTAGTGTGCAACATTTTAATCCGGAAATTTTGATCTCGAATATGCACCACGTTCTGGAAAGCCAATTGAAGCTGATGAATAAAAACTCGAGAAATTAAATTTATTGAATTCGACCGTTCATGATCATTTGAAACGGCTAGGTTTTTTCTCAAAGAAAACGTTTTTCTCAAAGGTTTTTTTATTGGTTGCTCATCTTCTAACGGAAAAAAATTTGTGCCGTCGCATTGATGTTTGTGATTTGCTTCTTAAACGCCAAGTAAATGTTCCATTTTTGAAGCGTATCATCACTGGGGACAAGAAATGGATTATCTACAACAATGTTAAGCGCAAAAGATCCTAGAGTAGAAAAGATTAACCTGCTCAAAGCACTTCGAAAGCCAATATTCATCCAAAAAAAAGTTTTGCTATCTGTTTGGTGAGATTTCAAAGAAATAGTTTATTTTGAGCTTCTACCGAGCAACACAACGGTCAATTCTGAAGTGTAGTGTCATCAGTTGGATAAATTGAATAATTCACTTAAAGAAAAAATACCAATAAATAAACTATTGGTTTGTTCAGAAAGTAATTTCATAATGAAATAAACTAAATTAATGCTACCTTTACTAACATATATGTTTGACATCTATGAAATGACACGACTTTACTTTCCGAACTACTAAATGGATATTTTTTTTATTATCTTAGAAACTTTCTTCATACTCAAATAAATGTAAAAATAAATGAATGAAATATCTTTAAAAAATTACGAGGGTCGTTCAATAAGTCCTTAGAAAATCCGAGAAATTGCGCTCGTAGTGTCGGTAAAGATTGTTTTTGTAAGTAGCATTATCGACAGGAAATTTTAGCTCGATCCATAGCGTAGGTCAATTTCTATCGTCGATTATAGTTAACGACATTTATTTGTGCATAACATTGGAAAAAAGCGAGTTTAGGGCTGTCATCAAACTTCTCCATTTGAAAGGCTTAAGCCCGAAAGAAATCAAAGCCGAGTTGGATGCAGTTCATGGCACATCTGCACCTGTGTTTGCGACGGTTTACAATTGGGTGAATGAATTTAAACGTGGCCGTTCATCCACAAAAGATGAACATCGTTCAGGACGCGCAGTTGAGGTGTCTACTCCTGAAATCATCCACAAAATCCACGATCTGATTTTGAACGATCGGCGAATTAAAGTGCGCGAATTAGTTGAGGCTACGGGCATATCACAAGGTACAGTCGCTTCAATTTTGCATTAAAAATTGTCTGTGAAAAAAATTTCGGCAAGATGGGTGCCGCGTTTGCTCTCAGAGGAGAATAAGCGCAATCGTGTAGTGGACTCTGAGGCTATGTTGGCATTCTTTCATCGCAATCCTGCCGAATTCCTTCGTCGATATGTCACTGTGGACGAAACCTGGATACACTACTACACTCCTGAAACGAAGAGACAGTCATCACAGTGGATTTTCAAGGGTGAACGGGCTCCGAAGAAGGTAAAAACTGTGCCATCGGCCGGCAAGGTGATGGCCACGGTCTTTTGGGATTCGCAGGGCATCATTTTTATCGACTACGTGGAAAAAGGAAAAACAATAACAGGAGCGTATTACGCGTCGTTATTGCAACGGTTGAGCGAGGAAATCAAAGAGAAACGCCCCCATCTGAAGAAGAAAAAAATCCTCTTGCATCAGGACAATGCGCGTGTGCACACCTGCGCTGTTTCCATGGCCAAAATTGTGGAATTGAGAATGAAATTGTTGCAGCATCCCGCTTATTCACCAGATTTGGCCCCGAGTGACTATTTTCTTTTCCCCAATCTGAAGAAATGGCTTGGCGGACGACGGTTCACTTCCAACGAGGACGTCATTGCTCAAACGGATGAGTATTTTGCAGAACTTCCGAAATCCTATTTTTTGGACGGGATAAAAATTTTGGAAAAACGATTGGAAAAGTGTATAGAGCTAAAAGGAGATTATGTTGAAAAATAAAAATTTTTTTTTTTTTAAAAACAGTTTTTTCCATCTTTTTCTAAGGACTTATTGAACGACCCTCGTATTTTCTTATTAATAATTGCATTAAAAACTGTGCATTTTTAATAGAAAATTTCGAAACAAATCCCTTTTCTATCAATGAAAATTGAAATAATTTACTTATTACAAACTAATACTAATATTCACATTTTTTTTTAATAACAAAACTAGGCTGGCTACACTACAAAATTGAATATATAAAAAATTAATTAAGATACTTCTTATTTATATAAGATTACAAATAAAATCCCTCTTCATTTATAAATACCGGCAGTGTTTCTTGTGCGTCTATAATATTGTAGTATTGCGGGAAGAAGAAATAGCAAAAATCCAATAGAATAATAACCATTATGAGTGTTGCAAAAATAAGATTAAATAATATCTATAGCTACTAGTTTATAACAGGGAAGGCTAATCACAGCAGGAGATAGTAACAACAACAACAACAACAACACATCCTTCAGGTTGGTTGCACTATTTCATATTCCACCTATGCACTGATATACCGATTCCTCTTCCGCTTCTATTATACAAAAATAATATGATAAAGATAATCATATTTTCTGACTAGCTTCATGCAAAATAAATGAACAACAACTTATCCACTCTATTAGATCTGCTAATGTTAAAAGAAGCCGAATTACCTTCGGAATTATTGAACTTATTACCGAACATTCCCTTTTTCAATATTTTGATAAGCAACTTGGAATCTTCTACGCACACGGGGCATAGTATCAACATATTCGCAATTACTTTTCCAATAATACTCGTATCGGATCGGATCGAATTTCAATAATAATTCGACCGCCTCAGATCGTTAATGAAGCGTGTAATAACGCATTACCACATATTGTGTAAATCCACACGAAATTGATACACTATTCCTCATATCGGAAGAATATATACTCGTACAAAGTGACCGTCGAAGCATTTTGAATAAATCATTATAAATGGGAAGAAAACACTCCTCATTCTGGAGATAACAAAACCCGATTAGTTGGGCAAATTTTATCTGAACGCATCTGTTCTGAAGTGACCGTCTTACAAAAGTGTACATTTTTTAGAATTAGAAATAAATGCCACGTTTATGAGAATATCTTTTCAACACAAACAGTACCTGCTGAACTTAGAGTAATTGTCTTCTATTTAGCGTATTATAAAAGAAACCACAAAAATATTGTCTCTCAATATTGAAAGCAAAAAGGAAAAGGGGCAAAATATGCAAAACAATGTGTTTTCAAGGATGTCATCAATATATCATTAGTTGTTGGTAATAGTTTCAATAAGGGATTAAGGAATGCAAATCGGCTTTTAGTTATCTCAGATAATCTTTCTGTATTTTTCAAACAAACAGCAAATATTTTGGCTAAAATAGGATAATCGTTGTGTTTTTTTTTGTCTGTTATTTATATTATAAATAACAAAAGAGTAGAAATTATTTTGTACACTAGTAGTAGAAGATGTTCGATGATGTATCCTTATTTGAGTTTGTATGAATAGAAAGTATCCATTTCATAATAGTAAGTAATTTCAAAATAGATTGTATTTTTTTTAAATAATTTAAAAATTGATAGATAAAAATCGTTATTTTTATATTTTTATAGTTTATTACCAAATTGGCAGTCAATCCTCTAGCATATATTCTTTTTTTTTGTTATATAAAGGGTTATTGATTTGTGGATCGGAGAGTTTTATCCTTTTATTTGACAGCTATTAAACACACGAGGTCTGTTCAAAAAGTATCGCGACTTTTGTGCTTTTACAAAAATTATTTATTTTTCCAAGAATATCTATTTTCTCCCCTTCAAAGTAATCCTCGCCACATATTATACACTTGTGCCAACGTTTTTCCAATCCTCGAGGCACTTCAAAAAATCATTTTTTGTGATCTTGTTCAGCTTCTTCTTCAATGCCGTCTTTATCTCATCAATCGTAGCGTAGCGTCGTCATTTCATGGTGCTCTTCAGTTTCGGGAACGAAGAAAAAGTCACAGGGGGATCAGATCTGGGGAATACGGTGACGGCGTCATTATTAGTGTGTTGTTTTTGGTCAAAAATTCGCGCACAAGCGCATAACTCACAGGTAATATTCCTCATTGACCGTTCTACCCTGTAGTAAGAACTCATGATGCACCACGGCCCTGCAATCGAAGAAAACTATAAGCAAAACTTTCACATTCGACCAAACTTGGCGCGCTTTTTTTGGTTTTGGCTCGTGCGGCAGCTTCCATTGGGATGATTGAGCTTTGGTTTCCACTTCATAACCATAAACCCATGATTCGTCACCAGTTATGACCCTCTGGACAAATTTGGTCGTCGCGGACAGAGTCCAAGAGCTCCTTAGCTAATGTTAATGGTACGAATTTCGCGGCGACCCGTCTCAGGACCAAATCATTGGTAAAAATCGAATGGCACGAGCCAATCGATATGTTTAAGTCCCCAGCAACTTCTCTAACGGCGATTCGACGATTGGCAAATACTATTTTCTTCACTTCATCAATATTTTCGTCTGTTGTTGATGTGCTCGGGCGTCCGGCACGCTTTTCGTCATTCACATCTTCTCGGCCCTCTGAGAACATTTTGTTCTGTTAAACCGATAAACGTTCCTTTGGTCCAAGGTAGCTTCACTATATGCCACTGTCAACATTCGGAATGCGTCCGCGCAATTAATTTTGTTTTTGATACAAAATTTGATACAGATTCTTTGATCCATTTTTTGGAATGGTCAAAAATCGTAGACGAGTCAAAACTTTTAGGCAAGCAAAGCAGTTGTCAAAAATTAATTGAACATTCAAAATGGGTGAACTTGTCGGCATAAGTAAGAGACATGAGTACCAATATAACGCCACTAAAAATGGAATATACGTAAGCCGCAGAAATTCAAAATTCGCGATACTTTTTTAACAGACCTCGTACTTCAGAATTGATCGTTGTATTGCTCGGTAGAAGCTCAAAATAAACGATTCCTTTGAAATCCCACCAAACAGATAGCATAACCTTTTTTTGATGAATATTGGCTTTCGAAGTGCTTTGAGCCGGTTCTTTTTTTCTACTCCAGGATCTTTTGGGACTAACATTGTTGTAGACAACCCATTTCTCGTTCCCAGTGATGATGCGCTTCAAAAATGGATCATTTTCGTGGCGTTTGAGAAGCAAATCACAAACCTCAATGCGACGGCACAAATTTTTTCCGTAAGAAGATGAGGAACCCATACGTGTATGTCGAGCTTTGAGATAAAACCTAGCCGTTTCAAATGATCATGAACGATCGAATTCGATAAATTTAATCTCTCGAGTTGTTATTCATCGGTTTGCATCAATTAATGCCTTTATTATATCTTCATCAGCTTCAACTGCCTTTCCAGAACGTGGTGAATCTTCGAGATCAAAATTGCTGGATCGAAATTTTGCAAACCAGTTTTGGCACTGCCGCTCACTTAACACATCTCCTTCATACATATTGGATAATTTTTTTCTTGCTTGAACAACATTTTTATCTTTTCTATAGTAAAAAAGTAAAATATGTCGAAAATGCTGTTTTTAACTTTCCATATTTAAAAGAGTATCAACCAAAAACTACTTTGCAGAATCATTTGAATTTTTTCACAAGCAGGCCTCGCTATGTCAGCTGTCAAAATACATATGATTATGTGGCTTAAGTGTGAAGTTGGTTGTGAAAAAATACAATTAAGTCCTGTGTTGGGAAACTACTTTCCGGACAACCCAATATTTAGTCAGTTAATTTATTCATAAAAAACGTTAAAATTGCAAAAACTTTTTACAATATGCTCATTCTGCCGTAGTCACGTTTTGAACATAATTTTCTGCAACAATAAGGCTCATATATGAGGCTCTAGTAAACCACAAGTGGTCGTAGAGGAGTTTTTACTCCCAGCGTAAAGTGACAATCTGGTGTGCAGTTCGATATAAAGGTGTCATTGGCCAGTATTTCTTTGAAAATGAAGTAGGAGAAAATAGCAGTTTGTCGGATCTGAAATAAGTCCCCTGTTAAAAAAAGCGAAATTACTTTCCGAACAACCTAATATGTTATTAAAGGAAGTATTTATTTAGATTAAGATGAAAATATTGCCCTTAAACTGAAAGAAACTTTTTTTATAAAAATGGTAGCCATAACTCTCGCTCAGTGGATATCTCAAGAAGCGAAATTATCATACACATATATGGGGCTCTGAAAAACCACAAGTGACTGTGGAGAAGTTATTATGTCCGCACGAAGAAACTGTTTGGTCTGAAGGTATTATTGGCCTGAAAGATCGTTCCCGTCAATTCTAAGCGCTATGGCCGTATGATAACCCACTTTTATTTTAGTTTGAACTCCAAGGTTTAAATCTGTACTATATGTGGTTTCAAAAAGATAGCGCCAGAAGTCCCACAATACAATAAATTTATTGGCTATATTGCGCGAAAAGTTATCAGGAGGTGTAATTATGAGATTTGATGGTGTTAATAGGCTTCCAAGATCCTGCAATTTGATACCATTGAACTTTTTCTTTTAGGACTTCTACCATTGGACTTTTTCTTTTAGGATGTGATAAAAATATATAATGAAATAAAAATACTATCAAAATCTGTACAAAACGATACTTTTTCAAAGCACAAATTAGATAACCCTTAGTATGATACAAAAATTAAATAAAATCAACTACAAGAGTTCTTACAACAAATAGTTCAATCTCATCAGGAAAAATAACTTTTCTTTATTAGAATATCCTGCAGATATTATTTGTATTTTTATCAAAACTTATAATCCCAAAGTAGTGTCAATTTTCTTCGAATAAAAGTGTTACAATCTAAGAAATGTCGAAAATTTAAAGATAAATTGCAAAAAGTCCTAGCAACTCTTACACACAATATATCCTAAGTAGTTTGTCATGATTTCAAATTGTTAAGTAAGTCCATATTCATGATTAAATAATTACATGTCAAGGGATAAAAAGTATACTCCTCAAGTGATCCCTGGCATCCTAAATATTAATACATATATACGATTATCTATAAGTATGTATTGTACGAACGGGTACTGGTTATAAATGAAATTTTTGTTGAAAATACAAACGAACCGAAATCGAATTGTATCTAAACAAGTCAACCACAAAATAAGAATAAACAAAACTCATATTATAACAATAGAGAGATAATTCCCAGATGATCGCTTTCGATAAGAAACTTGATACTTGAGTGAGTGGCTTGCGGAACAACTCAGAGTCTCGTTTTGTTCGCTATTCGGAAATTACCCCTCGAAAGTGATACCGCAATGTACAATTGCTTCCGACAATCGACGGAATCGACGGAACGGTGAACGATGGATGGTAGTGGCTGAACGGCTATTGGCAAAATATGTTTGCTCAACAAACTGACACTGAAATGGATACTTACCGAATTAAATTATTTTCCAATCTTTTAAAGATTTACCGAGAATCTGTTTGATCTGATGAACGCAGATAACAGTGGTTGAAAGCAAGTACTTAACAAGGGTAGAACCAAATACATATGTAAGAACCATGCCGCCGCTACCGAATAAGCCGAAACCATTTTGAAGAACTTCAACCGCTGGCCATTTGCATTAGAAACGCCCAAATTACACGAATCACTAAGCATTTGGGATGATTCTAATTGAAAAGGGATGGCATACCCCATAGATTCTAATACTGACAATAGCCTATATAAGGGTAGGGATGAAATGTGCAATATAGAGGGTAGTGATATAAAAACAGAGTATATGTCCGCACTTTTTGTAGTCCCTCTTAAACCAACCACAAGAAACATAAAATGGAGTTAAAGAACAATGAATTTGAAAATATCGAAAAGTATACAATTAATTCAAATACAAAAACGAGTAATTTTAGCATAGACTATATACTAACAAGTGCTGGCACTAATTACGATCGGATTAAATTCAGTGTTAATGAATGTCCTGATTTCTTGCAAAATCCGATAATGCCAATGTTCGATTGGTTGCAATATACACGTTATCATCCTCCAAGATTACCACGTAAGGATAACAAATATTAAAAGTAAAATAAAGAACATCTTAATAACATTCCGATATTAATATTAATTAATAGGACCTATTCGATCTGGACCTGTTAAAAGAGCTCCAGGACGATTGCCACGTGTTCCATTTACACCTGAACAATTAGAAATTTTGGAAAATGCCTATAAAAGTTCAACATATCTAAGCTCAGAAGAAGCAAATAAATTAGCGATTCAATTGGATTTAACAAACACACGAGTATATTAAAAAAAAAAACATCTAAAATGAGAAAATATTTAATAATTTTTTTTTTCGTAATATAAAATAGGTGAAAATTTGGTTTCAAAATCGTCGAGCTCGTGAACGGCGGGAGAAACGAGATCGTGAGGAGGAAAACAGTGCAACAAAATATAGTCCGAATCGGGATGTACTTTTTCCATATTATAAAGTTTATTAAAGACCACAGTGCCAAAAATATTGTTAAAAGTGTAAATAAAGTGAAATTATTATATAAATAATGTTTGTTTTTATTATTATTTTAGAATAGTGAAAATAATTATGGAAATTAAAATTAAACGTTTGAAAAACTTCTACAAATATTAGTAGGAGTTTTATAATTTATATGAAATTATTATCTTTACCAAAAATTAATTTATCGAATTGATTTTAACTCAAGTGAAGAATAAAAACTACAAACATAATTATTAACTAAAAGAAAATTAATGAATAAATATTATATAAATTTATTGAAATTTTTTTAAATATTTTTCATTAAATATATTTGAAAAACGTTTTGCATATCCCTATTTATAAGCTTATAGAAGAAACTACTATAAAATTGTTATTTTTGAGTCAAAATTTTAAAATTTTTAAGTTGATGTTTTTCTTATTTTCCAATTTAAAACAAGTACCAAAACTGTTCGTTAGTTATAAAAGCATAGTGGCGTTTATTGGCATATGTGATTTCATATAAAGTTATTACCTTATAAATATTTAAATTTTTTATATTGTTTAACAATTTATACAATATTTCCCTAAATTTAATATTGATCAATATTATAAGATAATTATAAATACATAAAAGTCCAAGTAGGATAAATTACGATATTTTTCTTAAATAGGCTTCGATTTTGAAGCGACCATTTTATATTATCTAAGATAACTACCATTATATAGCCAAGAACGGAATCATCTTTAAACTGCCTTATCGATTAGGTAAATTTTCTTGCAGGTTCACTAGTTAATATATAAAATTAATTTTTTGTTTTAACGGAACTTTGACGACTTTAACAAAACATTACTTGTTTTCCATTTGAAAATGGAAAATTTGAAGGAAACTCGTAAATAAAAGATAACATATAAACAATGAAAGAATATTATTTTAATTATATAAGATTTTTTAAATTCTTTTAACAATTGAAAAAAAATCACTCATGTGGTGAAATCGGTGTCTTTTTTTTTACAAAAATTACAGAATAACTGAAATTTCTTAAACATTAATGTAGTTTTTTTTTACAATATACCTGGCATTATACCAATTTTTAAAGTATTATTAAATTTGTATCTCTTTAAGCAATATTTTAAATCGCAATTGAATAATAATAAAAGAAAAACATTTTTAAAAAAAAATAAAATATTATTTGAATTAATGTAAATAAATTAGAATTTTAATATTATATCGTTCGTATTCATTTAAATGGTGTATTTTTATATTTTTATTTTATTTTTAAAGCAATCAGATACGAGTAGTCTGATTGCTTTAAAAATAAAATTAATATTTTCAAATAAGTGTATAAATAAATATAGTACGTAACATTATTTACTGTATTTGGATACGTAAAATACAATTTAACAGCAAAATAAAAGAATTGACTATTTTTAGTAAGTAAAAATTTAATTATTTTTTTTTCTGCCAAAAATTAAATAAAAGTCAAAATTGATTAAAAATAATAATAACAAGAAAAAGAAGAAGAAGACGACGCATCATGATAGAACAATACAAAAGACGAACGGATGAGTGAGAAAACTTCATAAAAGAGAATAAAATTAGAGAATGACAAATAACAGTGCATGCAAATGTGTGCATAATGTATGTGTTTGTGTGGCTGTATTTAGACGGGAGTGTTTCACGAGCGGGCGGATCTAAGAACTCCTTGGGGTTGAAAGTCGTATTTAGTTTGTAAAAAATATGGTGGTCAAATATATTTTCAACCCTATGCAAAACAATAATTGTAAATAAAGCGAAAGTGTTGTTTTATCATTTTCCGATTTGCAATTTATTTATTTAGTTAACTTTTATTTAAAAAAAAGTCTTCGTCGTCGATTCTAAATTAAGTTTTATCGAATTTGTTGGTTTTAACTCATACAAGGTGAGAGGAGAGTTGTGTATAATGAATTGCAGACGTAAAATTGACATAACCTCGATTTGCGACAACAAAATGTGCGAATTGTAATTCTGATTTACTCTAAATTAATTAAGGCATTTTTTATTATATATGTGCGTACGGTGATGTTATTTCATTCGTACACGACTAATACACATTTTTGTTAAAAGCTTTGATCGACAAAGAAAGTGAAAATCATAAAGTGTGTAGAAAAGTATCTTAAAAAAAATATGTAAGAATTCAAATATGATAGTCAGGCAGTCGTGCAAAAGATCGCTTTAAATTCACGAGTTCCGAAATACGAATTTTCGTTCTGTAAGCTATATCTTTATAGAGAACTGTATATTTTTCATAATCAAATAATAATTAAAATAAACTCATTATGGTAATTGCATTTTGTGGATTTATTATTTTGCCGTCAAGGTGCTATTGAGAGACAGTGAATATAGAAAATGTACATTAAATTTACTAAGATCTTTTTCTTATAAGTTTAGAACACATTCGATTACAAAATGTGAGTTAATTACTTATAAATAAACTTTTAAGAAAATTTTGTTCAATAATGATGAAATTTTTCATTGAAAAATTCACAAAGTTCTGCCCATTGGCATTGGGGAACTGTCAAAACTAATCCAAAAATGCGCATATATGTTCCTATATTTTAATTGTCATTATTATTAAAATGTTTAATTTTGTAATTTTTTTTATTGAAAGAAATGATGGTCTCTATTATGAGAGCATTATTTTGAAATATGTTTAAAAAAATCTAATCAATTTAATTTATTATGAAACAGATAATATTGTTGGAATTACATAAAAAATGGGTAAAAAGAAAAGGCAAAATGATCCGCATAAAGATGACTCAACGACCGAATCCTGTGATGAGAAACAAGCGAACAGTAGTCAGATAATTAATATTAGTAGTGAGGAATGTAAACATATTATCAAATCCGTGGATCCTATCCGATTAAGGAAGGTATTAAAAGGTGGTCGACTGGAAAGCGATTGTTCAGAATGCAATAAATCACCTTCGTTGCTGGATGGCGGACGAGATGATGATTTGTACGAATGCGATCCAGCTTTGTGGCTGTGTCTCAAGTGCGGATCGCAACTTTGTGGACGAAGCAAAAGCCAGCATGCTTTAACTCATTTCAAAGTAAGTATTTAAATGGAAATTGATAAAATTATAAATAGCACACGGTATTTTGAAACATTATGGATTTTATAATAAATATTTTATAAATTATAGACACCCCGGTCGGATTCTCATGCAATGGCTTTGAATACAACCACTTTTAAAATATGGTGTTATTCTTGTGATGATGAGATTAATCCAATATTACAAAAGCGTCTAACCGAATGCATAGAATACGTGAAAAAATTAACACAGCAATCGTCACCTCCGCCTCAGTTATCTAATAATATACAAGGTCAAACAATTTTAAACGATAATAAGAAAAGCTCTAGTGAAGAATTTATCGATATGTTGAAAGATATGAAGCAAACTGCAAAGCCATTGGTTGATAATTCGCAACCAAAAAATTACCAATTAATGGCTGGACTAACACCAGATAGTGGTATGTTGATTCCGGGAATGGCTCGTCGTATTCAAACGATAAATTCATTGCCGCGACTTCGTGGACTTACAAACTTAGGAAATACTTGCTTTTTCAATGCTGTTCTTCAGTGCTTGGCACAAACACCATTTCTTCTTGAAGTTCTTCGTGAGGCATCTGAACCAGGCGAAGAGTAATGCTTTTGATAAATATCACATATACGATAATTAATCAACGATATTTTTATAATTATTTCAGATTTGTCTTGCCTGGTGGTAATTTTGTTTCAAAAGATGACACTGAAATTTTACTTCCACCAATTAAGGGCAATTTAAGTGCGTGGCGCCCATTAACGGCAGCCTTAGCAGAATCCTTAGAAGAATTGCAAACAGAAGGTAAACTATACACGCATCACAATAAGTGAAATTCGTTAAAAAGCGAGCGAATATATTTTCAGGTTCTGTATATAGCCCAGGAAAATTGTTTCAGAAACTTACTACAAAATGTCCTCAATTTAGAGGCGGTGATCAACATGATTCTCACGAACTTCTTCGACATTTATTAGAAAGTGTAAGGTATGTACAAGATTTTTTTTAGAATTTCTAAGTGTTAATTTGCACGTATATTTGAGACTCAAGATTTTCGAAAAAAAGAGTAACTTGTTGTCCTGTTCATAGAACTGACGATCTACAAAGATATCAGCGTTTGATTTTGAGCTCATTGGGTTATAACAATGAAGATATAAATTCAGTTAAGGACGAGATGAAGCAAAAGTGCAAATTCTATGGTGAACAAGTATCCGATCGAATACTCAGGCCAGAGCAGGTGTTCCGGGGGTTCTTAGTGTCGACACTCACATGTCAGGTTTGCTTCAATACATCATCGCGGCATGAGAATTTTCTGGATTTGTCGCTACCAGTGAGTATTGAAAAGCCACAACCTCCTGCTCGCCGTAAGACCAGTCCTGAACCTTACCAGCCACCGGGTCCATCTAAACACCAATTAAAAAAAGAGAAGGAGAAAGAGCGAAAGGCAAAACGCATGAAAAAACATCAAAATAAACGGATAGCTGCAAATCAATCAATTGGTAAGATTATGTCTGAACTAGTGAAAACCTATTATACGAACTTGTCTTTAGATAAGGACAACGAGAACAACTCGAATTCGCGAACTGATTCGTCAGCGTCGGAGGAGTCGGATGCTGATGTTGAGGATAATGCAACTGATGAGACGCCGAAATTAAGTGAAAATTTCCAATCGATCAATCGAACTATTCCGCCCCTCTACGATACCAACGGTAATAGCGAAATTCACAGTCCTATCAATCCCGAGAAATATGGTGATTCTCCAGAAAATCCAAATAAAGACTTGAATGAAGATGAAAATGGTACTTAACGAATTTTAGAAACGGATAACAAAGTATTTATTTATTTTTCTTAACAATAATAATCTAAATTCTACTTTTAGATTCAGGAATTGCAACGAGCCCTGCGAATACACTAATGTCAGACCAGGGCGCCTGTGTTGCTCGCGGTGGATTTATGCAAGAAAAAGTTCTTAATGATAGTAGTAGTAAGGCTGGCAATTTAGTTCTTAAATTAGGAATCAGCGAAGAGGGTGCTTCTTTAATTAGGCAACGATCGCAGACTTCCGATAACGATGGTCCTCCAACACGGCAAATGGATCAACTGGATTTGAACGAAAAAGGATCCAAGCATAAAGTAAGGTCGAAACAGCGTGTGAGGACCCAAAGTCACTCTGACTGGAGTAATACTCTCGGTCCGAGATACCAATGTGATGATGGTGAATGTTCAATTCAGTCGTGCCTCAATAGCTTCACAGCAGTTGAATTTATGACCGGCAACAATAAAGTCGGCTGCGAAGCATGCACGAAGAGTGTTAATGGTGAAAACGGTAAAACTATTAACACAAACGCGACGAAACAATTTTTGATATCTAGTCCACCCGCTGTATTAATTTTGCACCTTAAGCGATTTCAGGTTAGTTCGTGCAAGTTTATTTGCTACTTTGTAACACAATTAAAAATGTTCGAAATTTTTGTAATTTAAGGTTGGACCACGTTTTATGTTCCGGAAGATGACGCGGCATGTTTCATTTCCGATGGTATTGGATATAGCGCCGTTTTGTGGTTCAAAAATAAAGCAACTTCCGAACGTAGATCGTTCACAGAAAAGGTTACTTTATGCCTTGTACGGTGTAGTTGAACACTCTGGCTCAATGCATGGCGGTCACTACACGGCATACGTAAAAGTACGACCCAAATTAACCAGCGATGATCCACGGTATAAATTCCTACCGCAAGGAAGCAAAACGGAATTAGATCAAACTGACGAACAGCGGGCCAAGCTTGATGAGTTGTTGTGTAAGGAACGCGCCAAAGTGTTAGAAATGCGCATGAAAGAAAATGATAGCGATGATTTTACGAACTCTGACACAAGTTCAGATTGCGAGAATAACGACGAAGAGGAGACTGAGGGAGCTGTCGGTGGAACCGATGAACCAGACATTATTGCTCCACCAGGAAAGTGGTATTATGTCTCAGACAGTTTTGTCCGAGAAGCTACCGAACAAAATGTTCTCGATTCCCAGGCCTATCTACTATTCTACGAGAGAATGTACTGAAAACTACCATCGTAATCAATATCACTTGTCCAATTTTATTGAAATCAGTCGTCGTCAGTGGAATTATAAAACAACAATACAAACACACATCCTCTTTGCTCTTTCTAGACAGTTTTCCCTTTTTAATTATAAAATATATAAAAACAAAGAATTACATATAAATAAAATAAAAATGTGGCATCTATTCAAAGAAAAGGAGAAGATAGAAATAAATAAATAGAAAAAATATACATAATTAAATTAAATACCAAACGTGAAATAATAAAATATAAAAGTAAATTATTTAAAGATAATATTAATAATGTTAATAGAAAAGAGTAGAAAGCAAGTTGGAAAGAAACAAAAAAGAACAAACAAACGAAAATTAAAAAACTATACTCTGTATTCGATTGATCGACATAATTGCTATTAAAATTATTTTATTTCAAAGTTTCTGATTATAATACTTTTATTTTTTTTAGACTCGACTTATTCTCAAATTATTGCTCTACTTTTTTAAAAACTTTCCTTTATTTGGCTGAAAGTATGTTCATTTTTGTTATTTAAATTTGCAAAAATATGGAATAGTTAACATTAAAAGTTTGTATATTTTTTCCCTTTTCTGTATAGATTATACAAATTTTATTATTTAAAGATTATTTTTTTTAAATAAAATTAGACATTAAAGCTGAGCTGTAAAAAAAAAACATTTAAATGTTGTTTTCTTTATTTTTCAAAAATTTGTTATTGTCCAAATGCAGTTTTCGATTTTGCTTACATTACTCAAATTATCTGTAAAAAGGTTTTTTTTAACCGTTGAATTTGTAAATGTTGATTTTTTCAGATATGATTTTCATTATAATTAGTCAGCTTATAATTTGGACGCGTTAGAGAAAAATTGAATTAAGGTACTTTGTTCACTAGAACTTTTGCGATAATAGATTAAATAAAATGTTAAAGCAAATACCCCATTGAATCTATACAATAACTGTTCCGAACTATTTATGCTCCCCAACTTAAAAATACTATTTTCATTACTCTTATGCAGATATTTCGCTGTAGGTTAATCTATGTTTACTTACTAAACATTTTACTCTATTTTAAACGAATAATTCGCTGTATTCTAATTAATAATTCCATTTTAATCTGAGTTGTTATTGTGCAATAATCTAAAATATTTTGCTCCAATCCAATTGATTACTCTAAGCAATTATTTTGCAGCAGTTTATGCGGCCGTTAAGTGGTAATGTTGCTCCTAGCCTAAATGATTGATTTTTTTTTAAATTTATATTAAACATATAAAAATCAAATTTTCTTTACTAAAATACTCATAACTGTAAAAACAAATATACAAGGTTTCTCAATATAAGATATGTTTTTTTTCTTCAAATAAATCAACAAAAAAATATGGTAGGTCAAAATTTATTATTTTATTTTGAAGTATAATCGATGCAATTATATTGTCAAAATAACATCATTCAAATGGCCGCTTCTGCTCCGTTTACAGAACCGAATATGGTGGTTCCTTTTCAACCACCTTGTTGCGCGTTATTTCACGTATTTGGCGTGCAATATTCAATTTTAATGCATAAATGGTTGATGGCTTATTAACAATGGCTTCAAATAACTCCACAAAATAAAAACCAAAGGTCTTATATCACAATTTCTTGGAGACCATTGCATATCTTGCCAAACTTTTGCCACAATAAATCAATTGTGGTAAGGCTGTATGGCACGTAGTACCACATATTCGCTAAATCAATATCTTACAAGTTAGGTATCATCGATCTGTAACGGCAACTCCTTCCTCATTTTCAAAACAAATAAAGACCGATGATGCTGTGATATAAACATCACAAAACAGTCACTTTTTCGGAATGTAGAGGTTAATCGTGAATAATTTGTGGATTGGCTTCAGTCCCGTAACGACAATTTTGTTTAGTCAGCGATCCAGAGAGATAAAAATGGGCCTCATCTGAGATGATTTTGAAGTTGTTTAAGAGCAAAATTAGCAAATTTACGGCGTTTGCAATAGTCCAACAGCTTCAATTTTTGTTTAATAAGAATTTTGTGAAGATGTAAGTCCAAATCCAGTTGTAAAATACGCCGTGCTCTTATGGCAGACAGTTTCAGATGTTGAGAAAGCCTTAAAAACGATATATTCGGGTCTTCATAAACAATTGCCGGAACAACAGCAATATTCTCAGTGAACATTTTTTAAAGAAAGACCATAAATTGCAAGAAGTTCACCATATAATTCAGTAAACAAACAATTTCTTGATAAAAAAAATTGGATTATTTTGAAGCGATGTTGAGGCGTGTATCTTTCTCTTGGATAATCTAAGATCTTTCCATGAATAAATTTCAAATTCTACTGAATATAACTCTCAAAGACAAAACATTTTGACATTTTAAAAACATATCACCCCTATTGATAAATGAACCCGTTATTTAATTATACAATAAAGAAAATTTTAACCTTTATTTATTGTTATTTGATTTTTATTAATTACTTTATTACAAAAACATGCTTTTTATTCAAAAATAATAGAGCCAAATTTGTTTTAAAATTTTATGAAGATTTCGAAAATTTGATTTTCAAAGAAAAATTGACCGTTAAGTTGTATAATTTTATGGCATCATCAGCAATTTGAAAGTAATTGCAATTGAATTTTTTTAAATAATTTTTATGTTACTTATAAAACAGTGAAAATAATACGAAATATTTGTCTATAATTTTTAATGTATATTTTCAATTTTTTTTTTTAAAGTTATGTTATTTTATAAATATTATTAAATTAATTCAAAAACAACCGCCTTATTTGCACCAATAAACCTAACCGTGAATGTGAACTGGTCGTTAAGATTTCATTTGTCGTCATAATAAAAGCAGTTCGCGAGTTGTCAAAAGTATAAATTCTACTCTAGGTATTCAGAGAAATTCTAGGTTTGCTTAGCAATTATTTTTAATATATTGAATATAAGAATAAAAGTGTAGTTTTTTAGGAATGTATTATTAATTTACCGAAGATATTATATTTTGTTTATTAGTAAGAAATACCAATTTTTTTAGGTTAAATAATTTGTACTTATGTAATGCTGTTTCTTTTTTTGACTATTGATAGAATGCTGTGTGAATATTGATTAAAAATTAAAATATTTTTAATTTAGGAAAAATGTTTCGCGTGCCGCTGACAAAAGCTTTGGCACTGGGCTCGCCAAAGAAAGTGGCGAATCTGGTGGTACGTGCATCGGCTTCAGCGGCAGCTACTCCAGCGAAAGCACCTGAAAAAATCGAAGTATTTGTCGATGACGTCCCAGTTATGGTCGATCCAGGAACAACTGTTTTGCAGGTAGAATTACTTAGTGTCTGATTATTGTGTATGTTATGAGAACTGAGAATTCTTCGTCAGGCTGCCGCAATGATTGGAGTTGAAATTCCAAGGTTTTGTTATCACGAACGGCTTGCCGTGGCAGGCAATTGTCGAATGTGTTTAGTCGAAGTTGAGAGGAGTCCGAAGCCGGTAGCGGCCTGTGCTATGCCCGTGATGAAAGGTTGGCGGATTAAAACAAATTCCGAAATGACTCGCAAAGCACGAGAAGGTGTAATGGAGTTTTTGCTCATGAACCATCCACTGGATTGCCCAATTTGTGATCAAGGAGGAGAATGTGATTTGCAGGATCAAGCCATGGCATTTGGTTCTGATCGATCCCGCTTTACAGACATCAGTCACACTGGCAAGCGGTAAATATCAATTAAAAGTAAAGAATTTTTTTAAAAGTTAAAAAAAATTTCGCAGAGCCGTCGAAGACAAGGATATCGGGCCTTTAATTAAAACAATAATGACCCGCTGTATCCACTGTACTCGATGCATTCGATTTGCTTCTGAAGTTGCTGGTGTCGACGATTTAGGCACCACTGGACGAGGAAATGATATGCAAGTTGGCACTTACGTTGAGAAACTTTTCTTGTCGGAGCTGTCGGGCAATGTAATTGATCTTTGTCCCGTTGGAGCACTTACGAATAAACCCTATAGGTGAGCAACGGCTAAGCATTTCATCTATCTAGAGTTGTCATAAAAATCTATATTGTATTATGTATAGTTTTGCAGCAAGGCCATGGGAAATTCGCAAAGTTGAGAGTATTGACGTTTTAGACGCCATTGGAAGTAATATCATAGTAAGTACAAGGACTGGTGAAGTATTAAGAATCCTGCCTCGTGAGAATGAAGCCATTAATGAAGAATGGTTGGGAGATAAGTCCCGATTTGCGTGTGATGGCTTAAAACGCCAGAGATTAATTGCACCGATGTTGCGAATGCCAAATGGTGAGCTTATGCCAGTGGAGTGGGAAAGTGCATTGATCGCAGTTGCGAAAAATATTCAAAATGCACCAAAGGGTAAATTATCTGCAATTGCCGGAAGTATGGCAGACGTAGAAGCTATGGTTGCCTTGAAAGATATGGTAAATAAACAAGGTTCCGAAACATTATGCACCGAATATAAATTCCCCATCCAAGGATCTGGCACCGATTTACGCACTAATTATGTTTTAAACTCAACTATTGCTGGTAATTAAGTTATTTTTTTATCATTAGCAACATTTGGTTAATCGTAATTTCATAACCAAATTTAAGCTTTGGAAGAAGCTGACGCTATATTGCTTGTTGGAACAAATCCCCGATATGAAGCTCCAATCCTTAACACCCGACTTAGGAAAGGCTACGTACATAATGATTTAAATATTGCTTCAGTGGGTCCCAAAATCGATTTGTCTTACAATCATGAGGTAAGCTTTCGATACTTTGCTGCGTATGCATAAAAAAAATATTTTCTGTTTCTTTTTCTTTTAGCATCTTGGAGATGACGCAAGTATAATTTCACAAATTACAAATGGAACACATCCGTTTGCCAAAGTACTGCAAGGAGCTAAGAAGCCTGCTATAATTATTGGCTCTGACCTACTGTCAAGAACAGACGGTGCTGGAATTCATTCGTCTTTATTAACTTTTGCTAATAAATTGAGCAAACCGGTACACTTAAATTTAACATTAATGCAATAAGATTTAAATAATCAATTTTAAAATGCAGGATTGGAATGCATTCAATGTGTTGCAACGTAACGCATCGCAAGTTGGTGCACTTGACATTGGATATCATCCAGATCCAGATAGCGCACTGAAATCGCAACCGAGTGTTCTATTCTTACTTGGTGCCGATGGTGGAGTAGTTAGCCGTGATAAACTGCCAAAAGACTGTTTCGTCGTTTACATTGGCCACCACGGTGATATTGGCGCGACAATAGCGGATGCAGTGCTGCCAGGAGCTGCTTATACTGAAAAACAGGCAACATATGTGAATACGGAGGGTCGCGCTCAACAAACGTTAGTGGCAGTATCACCACCCGGCATGGCAAGGGAAGATTGGAAAATTATTCGAGCACTCTCGGAAGTTCTAGGAAAGCCATTGCAATACGATACGTTAGATGAATTAAGAAATCGCATTGAAGATATCGCACCACATCTAGTAAGATATGGAAAATTACAAAAGAACATATTTGCACCAATTGCTGAGCAACTAATAGGGGTAATTAATTTATATAGGAATAAACAAATGGATTGAATTTTATGAAAAAAATATAAATTTTAGGTTAAATCTATAGAAAACCGAAAGGTTGATATTTTGCAAAAGGAGCTGAAGGACTATTTCATGACGGACGCTATTTCCCGTGCATCACCAACTATGGCAAAGTGTATAGCGGCTGTGAAGAAACAACAACAGAAGCAACATTAAATTTTATTTGTTGAATAATATCTTATATATTAAAAATAAACAAAAAAAAATTATTTAAATTTTTTAATCATATTGCGGCAAGTCAAATTTTAGTCAGTGACAAATTAATTATTGTAACAAAAATTTAGAAAATTTTAAATCATTTTCGCATTCAAAATATTTTTGAACTGATTAGTGTGCGCAGAAGAACATTTTATATTGTGCAAATTGTGGACGTAACGGAATCAATAAAAGATATGATAAATAATAAAAATTACTTTTGTATTTTATGCATTTTACATTCAAGTGATTACAAATTTCAACTATAATACAACAAATAAAATGAGAACATGGGAAAGTATTAACATTTGGCTCCTCTCATAAAGGTTTTAAAAATAATAAGTAAACTAAAAAACTCTATACATTAAATCCCATATCTCGCATACATTGTTTGTGTGCCTCAATAAATGAGCCGCAATTTTCTTGACCCTTTTCCATTATACTGGAAAATTAACAAATAAATTTATTATTAGAGTAATATAAACAAAAATATACTTTAATTACCATTGATCTCGGGCCTTCTTTGTTTCTGGGCAAGCACAGCAAGCTTTACATTTGGGCTTTTCGGTGGTTGAGCCATCAGTTGCAGCAGTCACATTTGCCGCATGAACTGTTTCTTTTATTGCTGAATTTCCCATTGCGGTGCACAGAGTTTTTTAACCTCGAACTCGGTTGGGATAACCTTGAAAATAATTCCTTTGAAAGATAATGTCATCCACAAATAAAAGCTGAAATGTATTTGTAATATATTTCCCGTACCACTAATTAAGTAATAATAAACCGATGGTAAAAATTATTACGGAATATACACTTTTTACGTAAGAGCCGCAATTCACATAAATTTCATCAACCAAATGCTTTTGACAGTTCTCATATACAAATGTCAGATAGTCAAACTAGTACTACAACGATTTTTCACATTTTTCATGAACTATAAAATTTTACTACCGGCAGCTTAGATTATAGCTATAATCTTAGATTGACAGATATTTGGAAATTTTTAATTGAAATTTAAAATAAATAAAATGATTTTTTAGCAATTTGCAATTATTGCGCAATGAATAAAAGAGCTTACACAATTATCTTTAAATTAATTTTTTTTTTGTAAACGAAATATTCGATTTTCACTCAAGATTGTTTAACCAAAATAAAATTTGAAAGATAAAAAACAAAAAAATTAAAATGTTTTATTCTAAAAAAGGTTAGAAATATTAAATAATTTTAGGCACAAAATAAAATACAAAACTATAAAAAATACAAAAATACCAACAAAATAAATTAAAAAAAAGTTGAATTAACAAAAAATGAACAATATTTTAAACAAAATATCGAAAATCAGAAATTATAGAGAAAACCGCCAAAACCGTTCTAATATAACGGTGGTGATTGAATAAAAATGGAGTTCAACGACTGATCGATCAATAATCAGGCCCTTTAGTGAATATGGGTCCATATCAATGCAATTTCAACTCTTCTTACCTTTATTGGATTGATCTTCTTCTTTAAATCAACATTTCGTTAATTATAGAAATTGTTTCTAATTTATAGCTTAGATTAATTTATTTTATTGTAAATTTCTATTTACTTTTATAAAATATACCTTTTATCATATTTTTTAAAAAAAATAAATATTAAAAGGTAAATTTATTCGAAAATAATTCAAAAATTAATTTAGTTGAGTTCGTTTAAGGAAGTTAAATATTTTGGTAAAAAAAAATTAAATAATATTTAATAAAATATCATCATCAGTTTTTTTTGTGGTGTTTACTTGTGGCATCTAATATAAAACCATCGGATCTATGAAAATAATTGCACTTTTAATAATTTCAAATTAAAAATTTGAATTAAAAATTTAAGAATTTTAAATTAAAAATTTTGTTTAAATTTTAGTGCGTAATTGATATGCATTCAATTTGTCATACTGTTCTAGCCTTGAAAATTTGTCATACTGTTCTATAACGCATTATGTACCTTTTTATTGCTCAGTAGAAAACAAAACTCTGTGAAAGAAGATTACTCTACTGGAAGATAAGTTTTTTCTATAATTTTCTTAGTCCTCTTAAGCAAAATGTGTTATAATAATAATAAAAAACAGAAAGAAAGAGAATACAATTTCGCTAGAAACCAAATTATAACTTTGGATTGCTTGGCAAAAAGAGAAGGATCTACAGCAGTAGATAAACATTGAAATTTAGGCGAATCTACTATTAGAGCAATAAAAAAAATTAAATGGCGATAGGAAAATCGGTCATATCTGGTACAAAATTGAGTGCTAAAATTTCATCATATTGAAGAAACACTTTAATATAATAGAAAAAACGGAAAAGGCTTTCTTAATTTGAGAATCATCTTTTTATTTACAAATATTTATGTTGTCCAATATTTTGAGAAATTTTCCATATTTTTTCATGATATTTCTTACTTTTTTTATGCGATTTTTGGTGCATTTTAAAATATTATTTAGGTTTTATGGGATTTTTTAAGTGAATGGAACGTATCCATAATTTTGCATATGTCTTTTTTTGTGCGATTTTTTATGTGCGAATTTTCATGGTACGCTTCTACCGCATATAAAAAATTTTCTCATGGTACGCTTCTGCGGTGTGTCCCAAAAATAACCGAACTTTATGGTTCGGCAGACATGCAGCGCCATCTAATAAAAATTTGCAAAGGATGGAAAAGATACATTCATCCTTTTTCAAACGCACCTAAATTCATATAAATCGGATGACGGATGTGAAAGTTACTATCGTTTCAAAAAAAGAAAGTGTGCTAATGTTACAAAACAAAAATGGCTGGGATATTATCATAAAATGCTATGATACATGTCGATTGTATCTTTTTTAAAAATATTTTTATGAATAAAGCTTTATTGCTACCCTTTCATCTTGGTTTTCAGTTTTGGAAATAGAAAATGGTTACATGGTGATAGATCAGGCGAATACGGAGAGTGGTTGATGAGAGAAATCCGTTTTTTCATCAAAAATTCGTTCACTTTTTTCGTCTTCATTTAATTCATGTGGAACAAAACGCGCACAGACCTTTCTTTTACCCAAATCTTCAGTTAAAATTTTCCAAATAATGTTTTTACTCATATTTAATTCCTCAGCCAACATTCTCGTAGTAAAATTTGCATCGATACCAATGATTTCAAGGACTTTTTCCACCAATTCAACACGATTACTAGCTTCTGGACGACCTGGCCCTTAGGTCGTCATTTAAATCCTCACAACCATTTTTAAATCGTGTAAACCACGTATAAACTTGAGTACGACTAATACAATCCTCACCATAAACTTTTTCCATCAATTCGTCTGTCTCAGCGAAATTTTTTTCAAGTTTAACACAAAATTTTATATATATTTGCTCTTTCTTGTTTTGTAACATTAGCACACTATTTCTTTTATTGAAATGGCTGTAACCTTAGATTAAAGAACACCTTCTTTAATCTAAGGCTGTAACTTTCACATTGGTCAATAGATGGCGCTGCATGTTGTATGATTTAAATATAAAGTTCGGCTATTTTTGGGTTATTTTGGGGTAACTTAATTTGGGTTTGTTAAAAAAAAAATAAAAAAAATGCGTTTGCATAAAACAAGAAATCGTTTGAGTGTTTTTAGAAAATATTTTGTTATCTTTTTATAATTTTTATAATTAAATTCAAAAGTTCATCCTTAGTTAAACGCTTGCCCGGTTTGGACGTGTTTTCGGCACCGGGAGGCTCTTGTTTACTGTTATGCCGGCTTACTTTGTAAAGTGGAAAATCAACCGTGCTACTGGGTTTTTTTTTTTTTTTTCTTATAATAAAATCAGTATAGACGTCCTTCTTCCTTTTAGTACATTACCATCAAATTTTTTAAATTATTGACCGGAACATAACGGTATTGTCATACATTTGAATATTTTCCAGTTTTTTTTTTTAGTGCAAATAGAATAAAGTGATAAGTTAAAGCAAGTGTTTCGAGGAAGGGATGTATTTTGACGTCCACCTCCCTCTCTCCATATTCACAAATGTCCAGTGACTCAGGCGTTTCAGCTTCTATAGGGTGGTCCATCTAGCGGTTCCATTTTGAACTACTATTTATTTGAAGTGCTAGAGTGTTAAATGTCAACACGAATTGACAGATTGTTAGTTGAAAGTCAGAATTTTACGAAATGGTAATCCATACGCTTGAAGAAAAATGGGGAATATTAAGAAATTACTTCCAAAGTGGTGAGTCTTCAACACAAACTCGTAAAGCGAGTTCGCGAAACTGGTTTGTTGGTTGCCAAAGCAACTCGTTCCCGCTCTAAGACAGAAAATATTGCCACCGTTGCTGAAAATGTCAGTGATCATCCATCAACATCAACTCGTCACCGTTCTCAGGAATTTATCATTTCTCGCACTTCTCTGTTTAGAATTTTGTACAAAGACCTCGGTATGAAAGCTTACAAAGTTCAATTAGTCCAACAGCTAAAGCCGCATGACCATCCGATGCGTTTTCGGTCTGCCCAATGGGCTCAAGATCAATTGGCCGAAGATAAGCATTTTTACCGAAAAATCATCTTTTCGGATGAGGCCCATTTCCACCTCGGTGGGTATGTCAACAAACAAAATTGTCGCATCTGGGGCTCAGAAAATCCATACGTCACCATGGAGAAGCCGATGCATCCACAACGAGTCACGGTTTGGTGCGGATTTTGGAGTGGAGGCATCATTAGCCCGTTTTTTCTTCGAAAACGATGAAGGAGCCGCCGTTACGGTCAATGGTGAGCGCTATCGTGGCATGCTCAACGAATTTTTGTTTCCAAAAGTTGAAGAGAATGGCATGGACGACATTTGGTTTCAACAGGACGGGGCCACTTGCCACACAGCCAACGTAACAATCCAACTTTTGGACACGGCTTTTGAAAACCGAATAATCAGCTGAAATTCTGATGTCAATTGGCCGCCTCGGAGCTGTGATTTGAGCCCGTTGGATTATTTTCTGTGGGAAGCCGTTAAGGATAAATGTTACGCAAGCCATCCAGAGACAATTGAGGCCTTGAAACACGAAATCAAAGTTTCCATTGAAGAGATACAATTGAGGCCTTGAAACACGAAATCAAAGTTGCCATTGAAGAGATACAATCGAAAATGTACTGAAAAATTGGGTCCAGCAAATGGGGTACTGTAATGTCAGCCGTGCCAGTCATTTAAACGATGTTGTGTTCCATTCTTTAAATTTCAAAAAACGTACACTAGTTTTTTTTTATTTACTTTTTAAAATGGAACTTCTAAATGATCCACCCTGTGCTATCAATGCCTCTGTAATTAACTTTTCTCCCTTCCAACCCAAGTTACCCAACATCTATGCTTTTTAACAATCTCAAGCTCTCTCGTATCACAATTCAAAGCGAAACCAGGTTTGCTCTAAAGAATATCAGCAGTGATATTATAAAAGTAAACGATTACCGCAATGGTGATGTATTATTAACCACGATATCTAGACTAGATGATGATAAATTAATAAATGCAGAAGCTTTTGATATCGATTGCACAAAGTTGACCTTTCTCCATAAATCATGTCAAGAGAAAAATTTTCTGCAACTGGTTGATAAATGCATCCGAGGATGAGATTGCCATATAATGTGGTAGAGCCAAGAAAATTCCTCTCAGCCATCGTCGTTCTAAAGTTCCAATGCTTATGACCTTCCTTCAAAGACCAATATTACGCGAAACTACTTTATCCAAACCCCGAAATTGTCAGCTGTTATCTAAATGTTAGTACTACAATGATTTTTAAATGATTTTTTAACTAGCAAAATTTTAATACCGGCCAGCTTAGATTCACTTAAATTTAAAAAATAAATTCGAAGAGAAATAAAAATTAAATAAAAACTGGGGGAAAGAAAACCAGAAACTAAAATTTAAAAAAAAAAAACGAAAGAATAAAAAATAATAAACAAAATTACACTTAAAAAAAATCACTTGTTTTTTGTGTTGTTCACTTTTGGGGATCTAATATAGAAGATCGGATATTGGAAAATAATTATTTATCTTAAAGAATACTTTATTTATGGTGAGTGTTTATTTGGGTTTGTTCAATAAGAAATCATTTTAGTGTTTTTAGATAATAATTTCTTCACTTTTCACAATGTTTATAAAACAAATTAAAAGTTTTTTGTAAAAATAGAAATTTTTTTTTTAAGACCGCATAGAAATTTTTATTTAAATTTATTTGTATTGAAAATTATTCCTATTTTTAAGAGATTTAATGAAGTTTTCATAGTAAATTATTAGTAAAAAAAATCAAATTTATTTATTATTGATATTGAATTTTATCAATTATCCTAACTTGAGCATTTTTTTTAAATTTCTTCAATTTCAACATTATGAATTAATTTTTATCTTTCTGCAGTTAACTTTGAAAAGTTCCAATTTTTGTATAAAAATTTATTTGATTTTTTTGAAATAATTACATTCATTTGCAATAAAATACTTTTTATTAAAATTTTTTTTAAAAAATTTTTTATGGTTAACTATTTTATTTTTAGTACATAATTTTTTTAAGGTTTTGTCGATTGTATCTTTTTTAAAAATATTTTTATGAATAAAGCTTTATTTTCAATTCTTGTGTTTAAAATTATTTGACTCTATGTTAATATTAGGAGAATAATTTTTTCATTTATTTTAATTTTTTACAATTCTAATTTTTGTTTATTTTAAATTTATTTTTTTTCGTTTACATCTTTTATTTTAAATTCTATTTACTTAAATTTTTTTAATGAAAATTTTTTATATTATTTTCGTTTATTTTTTAATTTTTATTTGCTTGTTTGTTTATGTTACTTGTGTGAAAGATTCAATAATCATGTGTAATGTGCCAAGCAAGGTGTGGTCTCTTTATAGCACCACAACAATACGTCCTTTTGTATAATAGTATTTTTATATTTACTTATTTTCTTTTTTGGTTTTATTTTAATTTAATTTTTTTTATGAATCACTTGCATTAAAGAAATTATGTATATTCTTATAATCTTATCGTACATTGCGATTGTAATGATTTAAAAAAAAACGAATGAGGCAGAGCTTTATACTATATTAGTATCACAGGATACTAACTCTTTACCTTCAAATGTTGGTAGACCCGATTGTTGAGCTATGCTTTCATTTCTTCAAATAGCTGTAAAGAAAATTGAAAAATATCTCTTATATTTTACTTAAAATTAGTAAATTTTTCCTAATAAATATACCATTACGAAGAGAATATTTTTCAAATCTATATTCTTGCAGCAAAAAAAGTAAAAGACTTTTTTTCTTTTGAGACTTTCAATTGAATTTTTATAGGATCAAGACTAGATTAAATTATTTTAATTATATAGAATTCTCTTTTTTTTTGCTTCCGAAAGTAAAGTTAAATAAAACACACTTTAAATTCAGATTTCAATGAAATTTCTATTCATTATATTGCTTTAATCTTGCTATTACGCATAAAATATAAAATAAGTTAAATGGCCGATACGAGATTTCTTACAGGACTCTAGAGCCTTTTGAGATAATTTCTGATGAGTTTTTTTTCTGCATATTTTGGCCATTACTGGATGGATATTGGTTTATCCAAAGCTCTAAAATTTAATGTTTATTTGAAAAAAAAACAATCTTTTAACAAAACCTTAAAAAAAATAATTTTTTTAAGGTTTTGTCGATTGTATCTTTTTTAAAAATATTTTTATGAATAAAGCTTTATTTTCAATTCTTGTGTTTAAAATTATTCGACTATGTTAATATTAGGAGAATAATTTTTATAATTTTTTCATTTATTTTAATTTTTTAGAATTCTAATTTTTGTTTATTTTAAATTTTTTTTTTTCGTTTACATCTTTTATTTTAAATTCTATTTACTTAAATTTTTTTAATGAAAATTTTTTATATTATTTTCGTTTATTTTTTAATTTTTATTTGCTTGTTTGTTTATGTTACTTGTGTGAAAGATTCAATAATCATGTGTAATGTGCCAAGCAAGGTGTGGTCTCTTTATAGCACCACAACAATACGTCCTTTTGTATAATAGTATTTTTATATTTACTTATTTTCTTTTTTGGTTTTATTTTAATTTAATTTTATTTTTTTATAAATCACTTCCACTAAAGTAATTATGAATATTCTTATAATCTTATCGTACATTGCGATTGTAATGATTTGGGAAAACCGAATGAGGCAGAGTTTTATACTATATTAGTATCACCGGATACTAACTCTTTACCTTCAAATGTTGGTAGGCCAGATTGTTGAGCTATGCTTTCATTCCTTCAAATAGCTGTAAAGAAAATTGAAAAATATCTCTTATATTTTACTTAAAATTAGTAAATTTTTCCTAATAAATATACCATTACGAAGAGAATATTTTTTGAATCTGCAATATATTCTTGCAGTAAAAAAGGTCAAAGACTATTTTTCTTTTGAGACTTTCAATTGAATTTTTATAGGATCAAGACTAGATTAAATTATTTTAATTATATAGAATTCTGTTTTTTTTTGCTTCCGAAAGTAAAGTTAAATAAAACACACTTTAAATTCAGATTTCAATGAAATTTCTATTTATTATATTGCTTTAATCTTGCTATTACGCATAAAATATAAAATAAGTTAAATGGCCGATACGAGATTTCCTACAGGACTCTAGAGCCTTTTGAGATAATTTCTGATGAGTTTTTTTTCTGCATATTTTGGCCATTACTGGGTGGATATTGATTTATCCAAAGCTCTAAAATTTAATGTTTATTTGAAAAAAAAACAATCTTTTGACGTCAAATCGCACGATCTTGGAGTTCAATTAACATCACCAAATCTCGATTAATTCAGATTAGAATCTTCAAATTCAGGCTAAAAAAAGTTAGTTATCACCGGCAAATTGGGGTCAGAATTGCCGGTAACCGTTCTCCTTCTTCTTTTTCAAAAAAATACAGGCCAATAACCACTTTTCGCAAATACAATGGCTCATCCACGATCACTTGTAGATTTTAAGAACCCCGTATATGGCAATTTTGCTTATTGACATATCCACCAATCGAAAAATAAGCCTCATCCCTAATAAAGCGAAACGTGGTTCCAGCAGAGTCACCGCGTGTGGAAAGTATTAGAGGAGGGATAACGAGAGAGAGATTTTTTGTATCCCATTTAGTAAGTGCCATGACATTTTCGAAGCGCCTATCCCATACATGGGAGTAATATTCCAGCTTAGGGCGAATATATGCCTTGTGTATATTGGCTAAATCAGATATACTGAAAAATTTCTTTCATCGCTTAAGGTAACCTAAATAATTTGAGGCATTTTTGGTGATATTAACAATACGGGTCATTCCAACCAACGTGGTCATTAACACACATCCCAAGAATGAAAAGTTTTTCAGTTTCAGTTATGGAAGTGCCATACATAAATAATGACTGGACATTACGGTTCCGCGTTAGAGGCAGCTTTGCGTTTTTGAAGTATTAAATTCCACTACTGTTCTTTGAGCCCCATATTAATATACTGTCTACATCAGAATTTAATGAGTTTAACATATGTTATCGGTCATTTATGAAAATTAGAAAAATGTTCGGGGAGAGAACCAACATTTATTGCACTGAAAGCTTTGAAAGGTAGCTCTCAATCCATTTGATACCATATGCAGGCGCATTTTCAACAAAAGAGCCTCATGCTAAACTCTGTCAAATGCCTTTCAAATATGAAGTGCAATAATCCAACATTCTCCAGAGAAATGGAAAGTGTGGTTCCACTTTTCGCCTAGATATACCATCAATTCACTAGTGGATATATTGCTGCGAAAACCATATTGACAGTCTCTGAGGAGTTTCCTTGATTCAAGAGTTATATCAATTCATCCATGACCTTATAAAGAAAAGATGTTAGTGCAATGGATCGTTAATTGGAGAAGGAAGAGAACTTGCCTCTTTTGGGAATTGGTTGAACGAATGCTGTTTTCCATCTATTTGGACAAATTCCAAAAAGAAAAGAATAGGTAGAAAAGCTTTCGCAGTGGTTTTAAATTTAATTCCATTTTCATTTATCTTAATTATACTTATTAAAAGTTAGAGTTTTTTTCGTGATGAATTATAATATTTAAATTTGTTTTTTTGTTCCAATTAATTTTCATTTTTATATTTCGTTAATGTTGAATTTGTAAAACGATCACCCTAAAAAAGAAGTCTAAAAGCTCACAAGTCATTCATGTTTATTAATCGCAAAAGCTTTCTTGTTTAGAATGAATTTAAATTTCGGTCGGTGATAAGTGATAACAAGTGGCCAATATACAAAAAAAAAATACACACGGAAACATACCCACATCTTATGTATTCAGGTCAGAGCTTACGATCAGTTTAGTAGTATTCATGGTGTGTGATATTGTAAATACTACATGTAGGCGATCCAGTTGATTTGAATATAAAAAAAAGAAGAACAAACAATTACCGTAGTGGTGGTGGTGGTAGTGAATTCTTGAAGGTGTACCTATGCATATGATAGATAGTCGATCCGGCAGAGAATCTTGCGTTTGACTGACTAGAAGTCCCAGATTCAGTTCATCGTATTCATTGACGTGTTATAGACGAAGTTGTTTATTGAGGATCGGTGCCTCAAAAAAATTGTTTATTAATTAATTTGGTGTTGTTGTGTTGCTATTTTATATTACTTTCATCTATTAAAATTTTATTAAAAATTTGCCTTCAATGGCTAACTTTTCTAGTACTAGAAATTTAAGAATTTTAGCAAGGAATTTATTTTCATCAAGGCCGCAGTATCATTTTAAAGTATGTGTAAAACCACATGTTTGAATATTTTAATACAGACAGACGAGTTATTATGATAATAAATACATTTTTTTAACGTGTTGGACGATCGTTTTAGTGTGTTTGAAAATAAATGGGATATTATATAATGAACACGTTTTGTATATGAGTTAGTGTGTTAGACGTCTAAATGTATTGATACACGAACGAATTTGGATTTTTATTATAAAGAAAGATATACAGTGAGAAAGAAAAGAGAGAATATATATTGATTGATACATTTTTCTTTTGGATGTTTTTATTAAAATCAACTTGAATATTAGTAAAAATTTATATAAAAAATAGAAACAATTTACATCGCACTTGAATGGATTTTATTTTCTTTATACATTTTGAATGTGACTGATTCCTGGGTGATTATTCAGGGGTTAATAAGTTCACCAATACTAACGATAGTAAAGAAAAATACTAATGCGATCCCATTGATTTTTTCTACCTATTCTCTCAAAACAACAAATACGCACACTTTGGGAACAACTTCTGATATGATCAGAAAGTTTTTGAAAATAAAAAAAACCCGGCAACAGGTAGAAGTTTATACCAAAAATACATGCCCTAATAACCGATGCACCAAGTAATTCTAACAATTAAATTTTGAGGTCAGATAATTTCTGTTGACAACTTTCCAATGTCGAGATAGTGGACAATATCTGAAGTACTTCGTAAATAATATTTTTCCAACAGAAATCTTTATGTGTAAAGGCTTTTTTGATCAAAAAAAATTGTTGACTTCTATAATAATAAAGTTTATCTAATCATGAATTAGCAAATTTATTAGCACTGATTTCACTTTTATTTCAGTTTAATTTGAGTAAACATTAATGTATGTACACATTTTTGTGTAGTAGTGGACAAAACGCTTTCAATTTCATTTAAATTAATTGAGCTGTTTTTTTTTATTTACTTTCTTAATTTATTATCAAAATATGCACGTGTTCTTTTTCAATTGAAAGCTATTAGTCTTTTTTTTCAAAGTTGACCGTTTTAATAGCTTAATTTATTTGTCTAAGCTATTATTTAAAAAAAAAAATAAAAAAAAATCATTTGTTTATAAATTACTAACTGAAAAAAATGGATTTATATTTTCATGACAAAAAGTACAAAATGAAAATATTAAAAAATAAATAATAGATAAAATGTTCACTCCGATTGCACACTTGATACTGCTTATCAAATAGATAGTTACTCTTATTACGTTTATTTGTTCCAATTTTATTTGTAAATTGTTTTTAAACATTAAATAAGACATTATTTGGATCTATAAATATTGTAGAAGTATATGAGGTCTGTTCAAAAAGTATCGCCTTTGAATGTTCAGTTAATTTTTGACAGCTGCTTTGCTTGCTCGTGTTTTGGCTCGTCTTCGATTTTTGCCCATTTTCGATCAAAAACTGCATCGCATTAACATTCCTAAGGAGCTGTTGGACTCTGTCCGCGACGGACCAAATTTGCTCCAGAGGGTCATAACTTGTGACGAATCATTGGTTTATGGTTATGACGTGAAACCAAATTTCAATCATCCCAATGGAAGCTGCCGCATGAGCCAAGAGCGGATGAGTTCTTGCCACAGGGTAAAACGTTCAATAAGAAATATTACCTGCAAGTTATGCGCACGAAACGCCCGGATTTGTGGAAGAGCAAATCCGGGCGTTTCTTGCGCATAACTTGCAGGTAAAAAAGCAAAAATTTGCTTTTGCACGATGATAACGCCTCCGCTCACGCATCGTTGCTTGTGCGCGAATTTTTGGCCAAAAACAATACACTAATAATGCCGCAGCCACCGTATTCCCCAGATCTAGCCCCCTGTGACTTTTTCTTGTTCCCAAAACAGATTTTTTGATCTATTTTATGGAAAGGGCAAAAATCGAAGACGAGCCAAAACACGTGCAAGCAAAGCAGCTGTCAAAAATTAGCTAAATATTCAAAATGGCCGAACTTGTCGGTATAAGTGAGAGACATGAGCACCAACATAACGCCACAAAAAATCGAAAATCGAATATACGTAACAAAAAAATTCGCAATACTTTTTGAACAGACCTCGTACATTTAAAACTGAAACTCTCTAAAAATATTAAATGTAAAATTGCAATGATATTCAAAAATTAAAAAAAGGTTTTGCTACTAAAAAGTTTAAAATGTTCCGTTTCTCATCCGTCATTTGTTTAATTTCAATATTTCTCTAATACAATTTAAATAAATAATTTAAAATAAAATTCTTTTTTGTCATAAATATTTCAGATACCAAATCATAGAATAACTAGTCAATATGTTCGTAATTTTCATATATCACCATTCCTTCAAAAAATCGTATCCTTTAAGCTAAGTGATATCGGTGAGGGTATTCGGGAAGTTACTGTTAAAGAATGGTAAGGAAAAAAAAATTCATTTTAGTTTTGGTATAATTTTTTTTATTATTTATTTGAGGTTCGTTAAGGTTGGCGATACAGTTGAACAATTTCAAGAACTTTGTGAGGTTCAATCGGACAAAGCCTCAGTAACAATAACAAGTCGATACGATGGTAAAATAGTGAAAATCTATCATAATGTTGATGGAATAGCTTTAGTTGGTAAACCGCTTGTGGATTTCGATGTGGAAGATGACGATGATAATGATGATGGTGATAATAAGAATGAGGATGCTGATAAGAGCTCATCATCAGACTCGGAATCTGATACTGATAGAGAAACAGAAAAATCTCAAGAGAAGGAAAGTTCTGCAGGCCGGGTGAGGGTAATAGCAACACCGGCAGTTAGGCGAATTGCTATGGAGAATAAAGTTATTTTAGGTGATGTGCAGGGGACAGGAAGAGATGGGCGAGTTCTAAAGGGTGATGTACTCGAATATTTGGGCCGTGTACCGGCTGGCACTAACATTCCACATCCGACGATTGAAATGATGAAAACTGATAAAGCTCCAACCATTAAACATGCTCCCACCGATCGTGTTGAACCTTTAAAGGGGGTGAAAAAAGCAATGTTTAAATCGATGACTGAAACTTTAGTATGTACCGAAAAGAGTATGGAAGCATTTTCTTTATTTCTTTATCTTGTTTTTTTTTTTTTAGAAAATTCCACATTTTGGCTATAGCGAAGAAATTGACATGACACAATTAATCGATTTTCGAAATCATCTAAGAAATGAAGCATTGATTCGACCGGCTGGAAAGCTGACCTTTATGCCATTCTGTATAAAAGCCGCTTCTATAGCATTATCGTCATTTCCGATTTTGAATAGTTCTATAGAAATTCAAACGGAAAGTGTTGTCTATAAAAGTTCTCATAACATAAGTATAGCCATTGATACACCGCCTGGTCTGGTGGTTCCAAATATAAAAGATTGCCAAAAGAAATCAATTCTGCAAATCACTAAGGAATTAAATGATCTAATAGAAAGAGCACAGAAAGGAGCATTAACGCCCGCTGATTTTGCGAATGGAACATTTTCGCTCTCTAACATTGGAAATGTGAGTAGTTTGCTTATAAATTTTTATCATTATTTTTTTTGTTGAATAAAAATTATATGAAATAAAATTTAATTAATTATGAAACTACCTTTGCTAGATTGGTGGAACTTATACCCATCCATGCATTTTACCACCTCAAGTTGCTATTGGTGCCATGGGAAGAACTAACGTAGGCCAATTCAACAAATAAAAATATTCTTCAAATTAAAATTATCCTTTTTTTATTAGGTTTTACCACGTTTTGGACCAAATGGGGAAATAATCAAAGCTCATATAATGAGAGTAAGCTGGTCAGCGGATCATCGTGTTATTGATGGTGTAACGGTGGCGAAATTCTCGAATTTATGGAAAAAATATCTTGAAAATCCAGCTCTATTCCTTCTAGAATAATACGACTGAATTACGTAAAAATGTTCAATTGTAGAGGCCGCATTGCTATCGAAATGCAAATACCTTGCAAGACTTAAAAATCGTGCATTTATAATAACAGATAAACACAATTCATATTAAGTAAAAAGTGCATTTTCTTTTTATATACAATGCAATTTATTGTCGTACGCTGTTTTTAAATAAAATACAATATTTTTTTTTAATATTGATTGATGTTTAATGATTACTTTTGGACAAAGTCATTACTGCGTGATGTGCCGAGGAATTTTCATTCGGACCAAGATATTGTTAGTTTTGTAATTTAATAACTACTGTTATATTACACTGAGCAATCTCAATCATTCGTGCTTTGCGTTTTGCTCTCGCCGTCGCGATAGCACGCGCTTTATTTGTCAAAAAATTATTATCCTTGTGTTCGTCATTAGTGATTTTTATTTAACTCATTCAACAGGTTATGGGCCCAGGCACACGCGAAACATAACCGAATGAGTAAAAATTTACGAATCAAGCGAATCGGTAGCAGAACGTGTAGTTTTAAACGTGTAGTTTAAACGTGTAGTTTTAAACGTGTAGTTTAAACGTGTAGTTTAAAAGTGTAGTTTAAACGTGTAGTTTAAAAGTGTTAAAAACGAAGGCGCGCAACAGCGACTAGGACTCAAAATGTCCGAAAATCAGTATATAACGCACCCGCGTTTCGAACTCCTTACACGCGAAAACTACGATACTTGGAGGATTCAAGTAGAAGCATTGCTCATCAAAAACGACGGTTGGGACTACGTCTCGGGCACCACACCAGCACCAGCGATAGTGACAGGAAACGGAGCGGTCGCGAGTGAAACAGAATACAAAGACTGGCTAAGGAAAGACAGAAAAGCCAAATCGGACCTAATTCTCTCTATCTCCCCATCCGAATTGAAGGAAATCAAAAATTGCGTCTCATCGCACGACGTGTGGGAAAAACTCGAATCGACGTACGCATCCAAGACGCCAGCTCGAAAAGCCGCGCTATATAAGCAGCTCACTCAACACAAAATGGCCGACAGCGATAGCATGATCGAACACCTAAAGGGCTTCTTCGACGCATCCGATAAATTAAAGTCGACTGGAGCCAACCTCGACGACGATCTACTAGCAATCATGCTGCTGCATAGCCTACCAAATAGTTTCGAAAATTTTAGATGCGCGATCGAGTCACGTGATAAGCTACCCGAGCTCGAGATTCTAAAAATCAAAATACTCGAAGAACACAGATCTCGTCACAGAAAAGACGAAGACCACCATAGTTCGGCCATGTTTACAAATACGCGATCCAACTACAATCGCAAGGGAGACAGCTCTTCCACGAAATCCTCGCACGGTAACTCCACACCACAAAAACAAAAGCCAACATATAAATGCGGCTACTGCAAAAAGAAAGGACACAGAGGCCGATTGCTACAAGAAGAAGAAAAGCATACAAGAGTCGAAAGGTCATAGCTCCAATCTTAGTTTCTTTACCGGCGCAGCAATAAACACGAGATGGTGTTTGGATAGCGGTAGCACCTCACACGTATACAACGACAAAGATCGTTTTCAAAATACATCTCGTACTAGAGGCACGTGATGCCACAACAGACATTTGTGCTAAAGGCGACGTAAGCTTTAAAACAAGCGAGACCTGTCAAACCATAACCTTGAAGAGTGGGAAGTTCGAACTTGGATATCTGCCTACTGAAGAGATGACCGCCGACATCCTAACTAAAGCTTTGCCTAAAGCTAAAATTGACTTTTGCGTTAAAAATTTGGGAATAATTTAATTTAATCAAACTTCATGTTTTTCTTTTGGACCTCCCGTACTATCTTTTGCAGATAACTTTGTGAATCATTTCGATTATGGGAGCGTGTTAGTTTTGTAATTTAATAACTACTGTTATATTACACTGAGCAATCTCAATCATTCGTGCTTTGCGTTTTGCTCTCACCGTCGCGATAGCACGCGCTTTATTTGTCAATAAATTTTTATCCTTGTGTTCGCCATTAGTGATTTTTATTTTACTCATTCAACAGATATCTTATTATCACCGATTTTTCTCCATGCCCGGAGGAGTTTTTTGTTGGACTTGATCGCTGCCAGGCGTCGAGCTCTCTTTCAATGTAGTCACTGTTTTCTGAGAAAACAAGCCGATGACAATTCTGTACAGCTTACAGCACTTTAGGACAGGTTGCAGCTACCATGCAAAAACCTCCGAGTCCCTTTATAGCTATCTGATACGGCCAACCCCATTGGTTGCTATCAACTTCAGCACATAGTTCCCTTGAGCATCGGAGTTTGCTCCTTGATGGTGCGTCTCAACTCTCTTCTTACTGTCTTCTGCTTCTGGGACAGCCTTCTCGCATGTTTACACCTTTTTGTAAGCTCAGCCACCTCGTCATTCCACCCATAAATAGGTGTACGTCCACCCGTAGAATTCCTCGGCATCGCCGCAACACAGGCATCGGCAATGCGAGTCATAAGCTCTTTAGCCTTGCTCTCACCAGTTTCGGAGAGTGTTATCTCCTCCATTGCAACAAGAAAAGCCTCCGGATCGAATACCTTTACCTTCCAACCGTCTGTACCGCACTCCTTGGCGGAGCTACCGACAACACACAAAATGCCCTGATGGTCGATATATGTAAAGTGCCCGCAGACCCGCCACGAGCTGCCTGTTCCCTCCAGAAACTCTCTCGTGAGGGTAAGGTCTAATTTTGATGCTTTTTCGCCCCTGGAAAAGGGGACTTTCCCGCCCGAGTTGAGTAATCCAAGACCCAGAAGGAAAAATGCCTCAAGCAATATCTCCCCCTCCCGTCTTTTCAACCAACTTCGCCTCTCGACGGCCCAGGCATTAAAAAACGGCAATGATGAGAGAACGTCACTCTCCCACGTCCATTACCAGCCGGTTGACCATATGCTCAAAGTCCCTAATGCACACGTTTGGTGAGCAGTAGATTCTGACCCTTGCATCTTTTCCTGCATGGGCCTCTTGCCCGCCCAAAGGCATCCACTACCAAAGTACTTCCTTTTATAGGCTTATACTGCTTGCTGAGAATGGCGACATTTACATTCAGCTCATGTTTGCTCTGAAGCAAGAGATCTTGCGAAACCTCGCAGTGACTGAGTTTGAGCTGAATTATTTTCATTGAGTTTGAGCTGAAATATTTTCATTGAGTTTGAGCTGAATTATTTTTATTGAGTTTGAGCTGAATTATTTTTCTTGAGTTTGAGCTGAATTATTTTTATTGAGTTTGAGCTGAATTATTTTCATTGAGTTTGAGCTGAATTATTTTCATTGAGTTTGAGCTGAATTATTTTTATTGAGTCTGAGCTGAATTATTTTCATTGAGTTTGAGCTGAATTATTTTCATTGAGTTTGAGCTGAATTATTTTTATTGAGCTTGAGCTGAATTATTTTCATTGATTTTGAGATTGAGCTGAATCATTTTCATTGAGTTTGAGATGAATTATTTTCACTGAGAAGAAGAGATATTTACCGACTTTTTTTTGGTGTGAATTTAAATATTTTAATATGGACTATACGAGGTCTGTTCAAAAAGTCTCGCGAATATTGAATTTCTGCGGGTTACGTATATTCGATTTTTGTGGCGTTATGTTGGTACTCATGTCTCTCACTTATAACGACAAGTTCAGCCATTTTGAATGTTCAGTTAATTTTTGACAGCTGCTTTGCTTGCACGTGTTTTGTCTCGTCTTCGATTTTTGCTCAATTTCGACCAAAAACAGCATCGCATTAACATTGCTAAGGAGCTGTTGGACTCTGTCCGCGACGACCCAAATTTGCTCCAGAAGGTCATAACTGGTGACAACTCGTGGTTTTATGGTTATGACAAGGAAACCAAAGCTCAATCATACCAATGGAAGCTGCCGCACGAGCTAAGACCGAAAAAAACTGTTTTGCTTACAGTTTTCTTCGATTGCAGGAGCGTTGTACATCATGAGTTCTTGGCACAGGGTAGAACGGTCAATAAGGAATTATTTTCACTGAGTCTGAGCTGAATTATTTTCATTGAGTTTGAGATTGAGCTGAATTATTTTCATTGAGTTTGAGCTAAATTATTTTTATTGAGTTTTTGCTGAATTATTTTCATTGAGTTTGAGCTGAATTATTGTATTTTCATTGAGTTTGAGCTGAGTAAGTTTGGCTCAAAGGTGCAGTATCTTATCGCGGGCACTGTGTCCCTTATCTGAACTTATGACAGCAGAGGTTCAGATAACCCCCGTTACTAACTGCGTTTTTTGAATTTTTTGCATATATGTTTATGATAGTTGTGTGGAAGGTAGACTATTTTAGTTTGCAACTTGTGTATAGGGTAAAATTGATTATAAATAAATAAGAATTCAAATTTTTGAACATTTTTCAAACAAACAAAATTTTATTTACATATAATTATAAGACCAATTTAACTTTATTCTTAAATAAATTCATAATTTTTTTGACTTTTTACAGTGGTGAATGTACAATTTTTATATTCTAAAAATAACAAAATCCATTTTCAATTTTTAAATATAAATTTTTTTTCTATAAAACAGTTTCTCCAAAAGCTTTGGTTTATTAAACTATTCGGTCAAGTATTTTTATAAAGAAAATTTTATTCTTAGGAATGATTGAGTTTTCAGAAATTATTTATGGCGAAGAATATTTTCAAAAAATAAAAACGGAAAATAATAACAATTTGTTGTTTAACTTTTTGTCGGGAGTAATTTTCAATCTATTATTTTTTTATGGTATATTCTAGTGATAGAAATTTTTCTTTCTTCGCTAAATATTCATAATATCGGTTTTGTCCAAATCTGGAATAATTCAAAATAATTTATAGTAAATATAGAAGAAAATATTAAAAATTATTTACTGAATAAAGTCAAAATCAATGTAGGAATGTTGAGCTTGTATCAGTGCCCAGATTGCCCAGAAAAAGTGTGATGCTAGAGCGAACTGGTTAACTTGGACATAAAGTATTTCCACATCGGCGTCACTGACATCATCCGTTTCTAGATACTCCTCCAGATAGACCCGTAGCCATTCAAATTGGAATTCCTTGGATGGATAACGTGAATAGTCGATTTCATCGATACCAGCGAATTCCGTAAAATGGTTGCCAATATCGAATCCTTGGAAGTTGTATGCTGCGTACTCATAATCAATAAATGTTACTTTATTTAGTGATTCGGAATAAATTACGTTCCCCAAAAGTAAATCGTTATGTGAAAACACAACTGGACTTCCTATTTTTTCCAAATGTCGGTAAAGCTCAGTAAATTCATCGCGCAACCTCTGCACAGGTAGGAAGTCATCTTTTAATCTATAATATAAAATACCATTAACTATTTTATAAAATATGTAATCCAGAAAAAAATGGTGTATTTTAAAAACAGTTTATAAATAGGAAAAAAAATTTAAGAGAAATAAATAACAAATTATACCGGGAAATTCCTCATTAAATTTTTGCTCGATTTATCATAATAAACCCACCCTATAACAATACTTTCGATTTTCTTCAAACTATAATTAACAATTTCATATCATTGACATATTTTGATAAGAATTTAATGTGCTAATATAAAGGTACTAAAAAAAAAAAGGATATACACTGTCGGTCAAAAGTATGCGACCGCCTTGATTTTAAGGGGAAATTTAAATGCAATTCAAAAATGAAAATGAACGAAGGAAAAATTATTGTTTTTAAATATTAATTTTGATCTTAAATATCTAAAATAAATTTTTTATATTTATTATATTATTCGGTCGATCAGTTTTTTATCGCATCCTTTTTTATCGGAAACTTGTGGATCTTACAAAAGTCTTTCTTGGCGAAAAGACAGTAGTCCTGCAAGTCTTCTATCTAGCTCATTTCATAATGCTTCTATACGGTTGAGGTCGGTTGATTGAGGTGGCCATGACATATTTTCCAAAATACCTTTTTTCGTACTATGTTTAGTAAATATAACACTGTTGTATCTAACCGAAGCCTTTTATTATTTTACCTATGTATAGGGCTTAGGTAATCTTTTAAAAACACTGTAGCCGTGCAGATCCATACAGTGTGGAAGATTTTACTTGCCATCTCCCCATGGACATTTTTTCCTTGAAAGTTTCAAATTTAGAACAATATTAATAAAAGGAACTAAAGTAATATTAAAGCTACTAGGCAAGTAAAGTACTTGGACTTTTCCATACATCGTCATACAAATTTAACAATAGTACTACCGAGTTATCCATTTTGTAGTTCGGAAAGTACAATCCTGTCATTTGACAGTTGTTACACATATACATTATTCAAGGAAACATTTTTTTTAGATTAGGGCTTGCCAATTTATATTATAGATTTGTATAACCGATTAGGTGCTGAAACACCATGCTTTAGATGTTGATTTTTCTAAGAAGTTTACTTTATACATTTTTCGCTCGGTGGAGGATCCAACATATCAAGTTGCTTTACATCCCGTATTTTTTTGAAAATGGTGTTATTGGCCCGTATTTTTTTTGAAAATGAAGAACAAGAGATAGTTACCGACTTTTTTTTGGTGTGAATTTAAATATTTTAATATGGACTATACGAGGTCTGTTCAAAAAGTATCGCGAATTTTGAATTTCTGCGGGTTACGTATATTCGATTTTTGTGGCGTTATGTTGGTACTCATGTCTCTCACTTATGACGACAAGTTCGGCCATTTTGAATGTTCGGTTAATTTTTGACAGCTGCTTTGCTTGTACGTGTTTTGGCTCGTCTTCGATTTTTGCTCAATTTCGACCAAAAACAGCATCGCATTAACATTGCTAAGGAGCTGTTGGACTCTCTCCGCGATGACTCAAATTTGGTCCAGAGGGTCATAACTGGTGACGACTCATGGGTTTATAGTTATGACGTGGAAACCAAAGTTCAATCATCCCAATGGAAGGTGCTGCACGAGCAAAGACCGAAAAAAGCGCGCCAAATTCGGCCGAAAGTGAAGATTTTGCTTACAGTTTTCTTCGATTGCAGGGGTGTGGTGCTACCTTGGCACAGGGTAGAACGGTCAATAGGGAATATTACCTGCAAGTTATGCGCACGAAACGCCCGGATTTGTGGAAGAACAAATTTCTCACTTATGCCGACAAGTTCGGCAATTTTGAATGTTTAGTTAATTTTTGACAGCTGCTTTTATTGAACGTGTTCTGGCTCGTCTTCGATTTTTGCTCAATTTCGACCAAAAACAGCATCGCATTAACATTGCTAAGGAGCTGTTGGACTCTGTCCGCGATGATATAAATTTGCTCCTGAGGGTCATATCTGGTGACGAATCGTGCCTTTATGGTTATGACGTGAAAACCAAAGCTCAATCATTCCAATGGAAGCTGCCGCACGAGCTAAGACCGAAAAAAGCGCCAAGTTCGGTCGAATATGAAGGTTTTGCTTACAGTTTTCTTCGATTGCAGGAGCGTTGTGCATCATGAGTTATTGCCACAGGGTAGAACGATCAATAAGGAATATTACCTGCAAGTTATGCGCAAGTTGCGGGAAGCAATCCGCGGGAAGCAATGCGCCAGAAACGCCCGGATTTGTGGAAGAACAAAAATTGGCTTTTGCCATTTTTTGCCAAAAACAAGACACTAAAATGCCGCAGCCACCGTATTCCCCAGATCTGGCCCACTGTGACTTTTTCTTGTTCCCGAAACTGAAGAGCCCCATGAAAGGACGACGCTACGTTACGATTGAGGAGATAAAGACGGCATCGAAGGAGGAGCTGAACCAGATCACAAAAAAAATGGTTTTTTGAAGTGTTTCGAGGATTGGAAAAAACGTTGGAACAAGTGTATAATATCTGGTTGGGATTACTTTGAAGGGGACATAATAGATATTCATGAATAAATAAATAATTTTTGCAAAAACACAAAATTCGCGAAACTTTTTGAACAGACCTCGTATATGGTTTTAAAAAGCCGGCGGCACCACACGCCACATAACAATATAAATTTTGGATTTCTTTAGCGAAAAGTTCCCAGGACGCGTTATTTCGATGCGCGTTTTGATGATGTTGGATTTTTCTTTTTATGAGGCCGTAGAAAAGATCGTGTCTACTTCAAAGCATTTAAATACCATTATCCGTCAAGTAATGCACAAATTAAAGTCCAAAATGTGCGAAAAAATCATCAAAAATTATCTCAAAAGAATTGAAGCCACCAAGAAATCTCATATTGGCAAGATATAAGCAACATAATTAAATTAATCTGAATTAAAGTTTACTTTCCGAAGCACTTATTGGATAACCTTTTACAAACAGAAACTGATTTACCATATATTATACTATGCATCAAATAATTAAAGTCAGTTTTCCAATTATTAAAACTTTTAACAAGAGCTTTCTAAAAAAAATATATTTTCTTATCAAAGTGGTCAAATACTTTTGGCCTGCAGTGTAATTACCTGCGTGTTACGTAAGCTTGTGCTTATCATTCACATTTATTTAATATTACATTAAAATCATTTTTGATAAATAATCTAATACTATAACGAGATTATATAGTTAAGATCTAATGGATTTTAATTAATTGCCTCCAAAAAAAATTCATTCCGTCCCTAACATAATTCGAATAGGAAAATAATCGTTTAGATACTGTCAATTTGAGTTAATATGTACTCAATCACTTTTAAACAACTTAATGTGTTAATATTTTATAATTACTGACATAAGTGGTTAGATCTTCAAGTGATTATAATTTTCATATAATAAATATTTCCTCAACGATTTTGACTACATTTCGAGATAAGATACAACTTCCAGTACAGCCGGTGGTTGGTGTTATTTTTTCTTGTTGCAATTTTAGCGTTTATTTTTTATTTTTAATTGATTTTAATACTATGTACATACATATTTCCAGTTTTGTATATTATCAGAACTTTCTCTTACCTATTATGTTTCATTTTATCTGTAAATTGATCAGGTACCAAATCCAGGAACTGCTGAGTCTTCCGCCAAAGCATTGCTTCACGTGGTATTTCAATGCCACAATCAACTTTGTGCATACGAGCCATTTGCCGGGCGATTAAAGTCCAAATTTTCGGATTAACTATATTTTGGGGAGTAAGAGTATTACCCGGAACATATTCATATGCTAGACCATTGCTAAAAACTGCAAATAGATGTGGTGCAAACCCATAGCTATGTAATAACTTGAAATTTCTTGTCTCAGCCTTTCTGTCGATTAGAAGATCGGTTTTGTTGCCATAAACCCGAACCAACACCACACATTTTTCACTAACTGATTCCGATGATGGTGTCCGCAATGGTCCACTAGAATGACTTTTACCTGTAGCAGATCTCTCCATCGAATTTGGGACCTCATCGTTGGTATCATTGTAAAAGCAGCCAACCAATTTGTTAGTGATACCGTCTGTGAACAACTGATTTAGTTGTGAAAATAACAATTAAAAATTTATTTATTATATTGCATTGTGTGAACTTTTCATTTGATTCCATTGATATTTTTTTTCAAAAGACATGCACCTCTATTTTTTTAGAAATATTTCTGCTACGAATATGATAGGTGATTTGATGGGATGAAAAAATTTTCCATTTACAATAAATAACAATAAAATAATATAAGTTAAAAAAGTAAATGTGTACTCCAATGACAAATCATTTGATTTTTATTGAAATATTAAAGGTCATCTTCAATTTTGTTGAAGGTCCTTCTCAATTTTCTTGTTATTTCAAACTATTTAAATTGAATTGAATAAAAGATCTGCGACTAGTCAAAAGTTCTAGAAAATTTCAAATTGTTAAGGCAATTGCTAAATTTAATTCTCTTTATTGAAATATTGCTGATATTACCCAATATAGTTTGTTGCATGATCTTTTTTTTTTTAGTTGAATGCAAATACTGTCGTCATCTTTTAAGATGCTGCTAAACTTTGTACCTTTATAATGCGAATAGAATAGTCAATTTTAGCAGTTATTGTTAATAATGGTTCTTAAAGAGAGCATAATTTTGTTGTGAATGAATTTTAACTATTGGAAAGTTTATTTAATAAATTGAAGATAATATTCATAGTGTTATTTTCAAAAATTTCACAATAAAATATATAAAAAGATCTTATTTTTATTTAATTAAAAGAAATTGTAAATAAAATTTTGTCAATCCGAATATAATAGATATAATATTAGTTAAAGAGATTTAGAAGATCATTTTATAATACTTGTAGATAAATTATATAGGAACCGATAGTCATACGAGGACATAATTTAAAAAAAATTATTTTCTATTTTTATTGAACTTATAATTTGTTTTTTTTTTTAAATATTAATTTTTAAAAAAATCCAGAAAAAATAACTAATATTAGTTTAAAATAGTAAAAAATTGGTGATCAAGATTTGAAAATTTTTAAAATTTTCTAATTTTTTGAAATTTTTTCTGTAAATTTTACAAGATTTTATAAATTTTATTTTTAAACGTTATATATTTTTTTAAAAGATTTCAAATGTTTTCTTTAATAATTTTTTCAATAATACTTTTAATATTTGAATTTTAATGTTTTTGTTTTTATATGTTAAATTGTTAAAAAAATGTTTAGAAAAACCTATAATTTTAATGATTAAATGTTTACAAAAAAATAAACTTCAATTAATTTAAATTTAATTTCAATTAAATTTTCAACGAAATTTTTTTAAAAAGTTTTTTTACTCTGATAAAAAAAGTCTAGGATATTTGTTGCACTTTACGAAAGGCATTTTTTTTGTATACTTTCCTAGAGACTATTTAAATAGGTAATAAAATTAAATCTTTGACCGTAGATATATTTATCATCATCACAATTGAAAATAAAGAATTATCCAATTTATGCATCGGAAAGTAAAAATTAATAAAGTACATTAAAAATTCAGATTTCAATTAATTTTTATTTCATTATATATTTTAAATCTTGCCATTATTCGCAGAGTGTATCTCCTTTTAAGAAAATTTTTTTAAATAATTTTTTCATACATTTTGGGTTTTAAGTCGGCCATTACTTGACGGGTGTGGATTTTTGAAATGCTCTAAAGTTTGAATAGTATAAGCCAGAATTTATCGTATTGTGTGACTTGTGGCGCATTCTTTTGAAACCACATACTGCCCATAGTAAAATCATTAGGTTTAATAGTCTTATATATAGAAATTTTGCTTATTCACGTATTAACAAGTAAAGAATTTGCCTCAAAGCTGAAGAGAATTTTTCTTCTAAACCGCGAAACATGCATAGGCCAAAAAAATACTTGTAGGAATTTTTTTCTTTATTTTAACGTATTGTCCAGTAAATAAACAATCCTTAATATTAAATACCAAAGCTTAAATTTAAGAAATACTACTTTAAATGATATATATCCGGGGTATAAGCTTAAATCCGCTGTTTGGTTATAGATGGCGTGAGTGAGCGTAATAAGCTACCATGAGCACGCCATACTTTTTTTTTATGAGTTTGACATTTGTCAACATTGATCAGTGCACATTGTCAGCAATTTCGTACAACAACATACATTTTTTCTTTGGTAATCATGTCTAGTTTTGTGCCAGAAAAAGAGCATATGCGGGAAGCTCTGCTTTTCTGCTTCAATTTGAAGAAATCGGCTGCCGAATCGCATCGAATGCTTATGGAGGCCTATGGTGACAGTGCTTTATCGGAAACAACGTGCTGAGATTGGTTTCGTCGGTTCAAAGACGGAAATATTGACTTGTAGGACAAGAAGCGTGAAAATCGGCCTAGGAAGACGTCCTATTTCGGGCGAAGACGTTACCCAATCGCAAAAACTGCTTGCTTGTCGTAAAATGGGTGAAAAGATCGGAAAATGGGTGCCGCATGAATTGAACGATAGGCAGATGGAGCGACCCCAAAACACATGCGAAATCTTGTTTTCCAGACAAAAAAGAAAGTAGTTCCTGCATCGGATTGTGACAGGCGATGAAAATTGGATATATTTCGAGAATCCTAAACGCAAGAAATCGTGGGTTGATCCCGGCTAACCAGACCAAATCGCTTCCACGAGACCAAATCGCTTCGGACCATGCTCTGCGTGAAAAAAGGACGGATTATCAACAAAGACATGACAAGCTGATTTTCCTCCACGACAACGCACCATCGCACACGTCAAAAATGGTCCGAAACTACTTGGAGACACTCAACTGGGAGGTGCTACTCCACCCCGCTTATTCACCAGTCCTGGCCCCTTCCGACTACCACCTGTTTTCGTGGGCCATGCGCTCGCTGAGCAGCACTTCGATTTTTACCAAGACTTCGATTTTTTTTTTTGGCGTGGTATCCACAAATTGCTCAAGAGATGGGAAAAATGTATTTGAGAGATGATAAAAAACGATGGAAGTACATACTTTGAATAAATTTGTTTTTGCTTTCTATGAAAAAAACATTTGTGTTTTTTTGACTAACAAATAGCGGATTTAAGCTTATACACCTGGTATATTTGACAATTGTCACAACATGATAGGATGTTACTTTCCGAATCATAAAATGAATAACTATTTAAACCATATATTTTACAATAACATTTTCTACTTATTTAAGAGGATTTACAAAATTGAATATAATCTAATTATATTTTTCAATAGCTTTATTTTAACAAAAAATATAAAATATTTAAAAAAACGGAAAATTACCTAAAAATTTTTTACTAAAAAAAATCCTAAAATTTATACTTGAAAATTATAACAAACACTTGACTCGTATCAGTTCACAGGAATATATTTAAAATTTAATCAATTTCAAATACAAATCCTTTTATCAATAAATCTATTCGTTAGCTGATTTCCAAATTTTCAATTTTTTTTCTCAATTTACTACACAATTTTTAATAATAAAGTAACTTTTCTTGGATTAGTAAGTAAGCATACAGTTAAGTAAGATAATATAAGTATTAGTTAGTTACTAGAAAATCTGAAGGTCATATAATTATAAAAACAAATATAAAATCTAATAAAATTAAAACAAAAAAAAAATTATTTTTTACGACGTAAAAAAATTTTACAATGCTTGGATCACGTGTGGTGTTACATAATTATTTTTACTAGTACTCCTAATGCTACTATATATTACTACTGGTGCTGATAGTATTTAGTCTTCTTATATTTTTATTTATTCAGTCAAACCAGGTTTATTTGATATTAATTAAAATTCAACATAAGCATTCATCTTATATAAATCTGTATTTATTTAAATATTCATTTAGAATTAATTAACATTTACATATTACGAAATATTTTTGTTTACATGCAGAGAATAAATAGACGAAATCAACAACTGAAAATAGCCGTGAAAATTTCTTAAATTGAGCAAAATAAATTCAATTCAAATCTATTGCTAATTTTAATTTATTTAATCGATTAACATTTTAATCGATTATATTGTATGTAGATAAAAAAATTTATTGATTAGTTATGTTTACGTAATGATTGCAGTATTAATTCATAAGCTTTTAAAGCTATTTAGAATAATAATAAAAGATGTTTGATTTTATTAGAAATTAGAAAAAAGATCTTTTTGAAAGAAAAAAATTCTTTATAATTTTTCTAAAATTTATTTATAAATTTAAAAAAAAAACAACGTGTAATACTATCTACAATCCATGTTATGAAAACTATACAATATACATTGCAGGCCAAAAGTAAGTCACTCTAATCATTTGTTAAAATCTTAATTAATCAAAAACTTATATTATTTCGTTCAGGTTAAATATTTTATTATTGCCTGAAATATTACCTAAAAAGGGTAAATTACGTAAAAAAAGATGCATGAATGTAAATTACGCATTGTTGTCAATAAGCAAAACTGCGTATATGAAGGTGTGAAAACCCATAAGTGATTGTTAAAGTGTACATTTTGGTTTGAAGGCCCCTCAAGGCACACAACACGACAAATTTTTATTTTGTTGTGCGTAAATTTCCCAGAACACGTATTTTCAAGATTTTAACATTTTCTTGTGGTGTTATTTAAAAAATCGTATTTAAATACGAAAAATCTTCAAACTCTTTAAAATTCATTAAGTAATTAGTACCGAATTACAAGCCGAAATATGCGAAAGAGTCATCAAAAATGATCTCAAAATGATGAGTGTAATTATGACAAATCTACTAATTTACGCAACTAATAAAATTACATCTCAAATTAATCAAGAATTAAATGATAGCTCTGCCAAACCGATGAAAAGGCTATTGAGAACTGCTATTCTATTTAGGTGCGTGGATTGGGCTTTATTACATTAAAACTGCATTGCTGAGTACTTTAAAAATATACTCTGGACGGAGGAGTTAAAGTTCTTAATCTTGTGTCTCAAAAGAAAAATTTACGTGCTTCGGAGTCCTAGAGTAAAATTGCTGCTGCAAGCTGTGGTGTCAATTGTGGATTGCTTCTCTGAGGAGAGAGTATAAGACTAAGTGCAGCAACACTTTCCATTCTCCATAAAAAGTTTGTCGAGTACTATTTTGAAATGTTGGAAGAGTATTTCAAAGAATACGATAAAAAAACTACTGATCGACTGAATGTCTAGAACTTAGATTAAAAAATACCTGAGAAAAAAGTATCACGAATTTTGAATTTCCGCGGGTTAAGTATATTCGATTTTCGATTTTTTGTGGCGTTATGTTGGTACTCATATCTCTCCTTTATGCCAACAAGTTCAGCCATTTTGAATGCTCAGTTAATATTTGACAGCTGCTTTGCCTGCACGTGTTTTGGAACGTCTTCGATTTTTGCCCATTCCAAAAAATGAATCAAAGAATCTGTTTCAGGAAGAATGAAAAGTCACAGGGGGCCAGATATGAGGAATATGGTGGCTGCGGTATTATTAGTGTTTTGTTTTTGGCCAAAAACTCGTGCACAAGCAACTATGCGTGAGCAGGGGCATTATGTGTATCATGGTGCAAAAGCCAACTTTTGTTCTTCCACAAATCCGGGCATTTCTGGAGGATTGCTTCGCACAACTTGCGCATAACTTGCAGGTAATATTCCTTATTGACCGTTCTATCCTGTGGCAAGAACTCATGATACACCAAGCTCCTGCAATCGAAGAAAACTGTAAGCAAAACCTTCACATTCGTCCGAACTTGGCACTTTTTTCGGTCTTGGCTCGTGCGGCAGCTTCTATTGGGATGATTTAGCTTTGGTTTCCACGTCATAACCATAAACCCATGATTCGTCACCAGTTATGACCCTCTGGAGTAAATTTGGGTCGTCATGGACAGAGTCCGACCGCTCCTTTGCAATGTTAATGCGATGCTGTTTTTGATCGAAAATGGGCAAAAATTGAAGACGAGCCAAAACACGTGCAAGCAAAGCAGCTGTCAAAAATTAACTGAACATTCACTAATGGCCGAACTTGTCGGCATAAGTGAGACATATGAAGACCAATATAACGCCACAAAAAAATCGAAAATCGAATATACAATACGTAACCCGCGGAAATTCAAAATTCGCGATACTTTTTGAAAAGACCTCGTATACGTAATTTTCTGGCTTAATTATTGCAGAAGCGGCGAGAAATCATAACGCTTGCATATTTTTGTGTAGATTTTTTTTATGTAGACATGATCTAGTTTTCGTAATAGAAATTTATTGAACTGCTAAAGTATAATTTATATTCATTTTAAATCACTTATTGCAAACAAAAATACAATTTAAACACAACAACAGACAATTTTTATTTTTTGTACAATATTTTGATATGAAATGGAATTGTATTTTAGATTTATTATTTATTTCGTAAATATCAATCAAATATCAAGCGCCTCAATTTTGTAGACTTTTGGAGAGATTTTAAAAAACGCCATTCTCCATGAAAGTGGTAGCATACCGAAGTGCTTGTATACTTTTGTTGTTTTTCAAGTTGTTATTTTGGCAGTTATCGGAAAGTGCAAGTGAAAGTGTAGTTTTTAAGTTTTTTGAAGTATTTATGAAAAAGTAAGTATTTGTATAAATAGTTATATGGTTAATAATATTAAATAGGCAGTTTTTATTTCAGAAAATGAAGTGTTTTATAAAGGGTAATTCAACGAAATGAGGATGCCGGGAATTTCTTTCTTTCGGTAAGTTGACATCTTCATTTTTATTAGAGAAATTAACAAAAAGTTTAGTTTAGAATGTGTTTAATTGGCTTTTAGTGATTTGTTTTTTTCTTTCTAAAGAGTGGTTAAAGAGTAAAAAAAGTTCGGCATTCAATAAATGTAAATAAATGTGATGTTGACAGTTCAATGTTTACCAAAAAATAGTTCATTGCCGGTGTACGTAAACTTCTGTTTAAGAAAATTTAAAGGAACGAATTTTTCAATCTGTTTTCCATTGATTGTGTTAAAATAAATAAAGTATATTACGATAGGCTTATTATTTAAATAAATTTGTTTGTATTTGTACTTCGCTTGCTCTATTAGAGCATTTTTTAATGCATTTACTAAATAATAATGTTTTCAAAGTTTTTTAGAATATTATTTGTAATTATAAAAATAAAATGAAAATATTATAAATAAATAAATAAATAATATTTTAAAATAAAATACTGTATTTTATTGCAAATTTCCGAAAGTAATTCCATCAAACAATAAAACCCGTAATATTTAAAAAAATCGATTTGTTTATGCATAAATGACATCACATATCAAAATGGTTTTAAACGAACCGCTTCAATCGTTTACTAAAGTTTAAAATTGACCCCCAATAATTTACGCCGTTTCTGTTATTTTGCATGTGTGTGCGTTCTACGAATGTATTACCAACAAAATTCGGCTACAATTTTTGTGTAGAGGCCTATCCAGTTCTTCTATAATCTAAGTTCTAAAATCATAAAAGCAAAGTAGATTTTTTCGAAGAAAAAGTAATTTGAGCATTTTCTGATATTGTATTTTTATTTTTTGATCATAACTAATATATAAAAAATATTTTTCTCATATTTAAGATTAACATTAATGTAATTAAAAATTTTTAAGATTACGATCGGAAACTTAAATCAAGATCGAGATTACGATCTTGATTTAACTTTCCGCCTTAAAACAAAAGCGATCACATATTTTTGGACTGCAATGTACTTGATTTATTTGAATTAAATTTATTAACTAACATAATTCTGTATATTTACTATTGTAAAAATGATAAGAAACTGTTTACAAGTGCTACGATAATGTTAAAAGATGATTTTTTTTTATTTACTTTCAAGAATGTACTCGTAATTTAGATACACATATATAATTGTAATAATCGTAATTTAAATAATTCGTTTTGATTACACAATATTTTATTATATAAATAATATGAGAACAAAATTGAAAAATTTTCCATAGCATATTGGAAAATTATTGAAATTTTCTAATTTCAAATTAATGAAATACAAAACAAAACAAAATAGACTTGTACTTTTCAGTACATAAAACTTAAATCCAAATTGTTTTTATAAAAAGCCAAATATTAATTAAGAAAAGATTACAAAAGTTCAAAGTTTGTCATTTTTATTATGTACAACAACACATTTACCATTAACGAAGATAGATGTTGATTGATGCAAAATAAAAATTATGATTTTTAATATTTTCTTTATAGACTATAAAAATTTTATGATATTTTTTATTATTATTTTTTTTCAGTGTTCTTTATTATTTTTACTATTAAAAGTTGTTGTAAATTTAATTTAATGCCATAGTAACATGCATGGCCCCAGTTCATAAAGAATTTAGAATTTTATAATTTTTTTATTAATCAGTAACTATAATAAAATTGAAATGTTGTCATCTATAAAATTGATCTTTATTATCAATATTATTTATTATTATTATGAAATTTTTTTTCCCATGTACAATCAATTTATACATAAAAAAAATAAAAATTAAAAGAAGCACAATTTTTTTTAAATTATTTTTTTTTCGATGCTAGAGCTTTTTTACGACTATTAATTGAGAAAATTTTATTTTTAAAACAAATAAAGGAAAAACTGTTAATATGTTCAAAAACAAAAAAAAGCCCAATTTTAATTAAAAATATAATTATTTATTTTTGTCAATAAATATAATTTTTTCAATCAATTCACTAATTTTTAATTTATTTAATAATTTATCTTAAAACTAATTATTGTTACTATAATTTTTATAATATAATAATAGTAAAAATAATAAGAAATTACTTTTAATTGATTTATTTTCTCAAAATAAATACTTTAATAATGATTACGGGTTTATCCATTTAATACTTTGGAATATATAATCCTGTCATTTGGCAGTTAATTTATATATGATGTAATTTAAGGTACTATTTTTTTTAGTATAAGTATGCCATTTTGTATTATATAATATGTTACTATGTGGTGTCAATTGGACTTCAAAATAGTGAAAATATTATTGTCTTTACACAGAAAATCCTCAAATTTAAGAATATTTAAAAAATCAACTGCCATCAATAAATGTACGGAATTACAGCTCCAAATGTCTGAAAAGCTCATCAAACTTTATTTCAAAAAATCGAAGACGAGCCAAAACACGTGCAAGCAAAGCAGCTGTCAAAATTAACTGAACATTCAAAATGGCCAAAATTGTCGGCATAAGTGAAGACCAACATAACGCCATAAAAAAATCGAAAATCGAATATACGTAACCCGCGGAAATTCAAAATGCTCGATACTTTTTGAACAGACCTCGTATACGTAATTTTCTGGCTTAATTATTGCAGAAGCGACGAGAAATCATAACGCTTGCATATTTTTGTGTAGATTTTTTTATGTAGATATGACACCCACTGACATCTAGTTTTCGTAATAGAAATTTATTGAATTGCAAACAAAAATACAATTTAAACACAACGACAGACAATTTATATTTTTTGTACAATCTTTTGATATGAAATGGAATTGTATTTTAGATTTATTATTTATTTCGTGAATATCAATCAAATATCAAGCGCCTCAATTTTGTAGACTTTTGGAGAGTTTTTAAAAAACGCCATTCTCCATGAAAGTGGTAGCATACCGAATTGCTTGCATACTTTTGTTGTTTTTCAAGTTTTTATTTTGGCAGTTATTGGAAAGTGCGAGTAAAAGTGTAGTTTTTAAGTTTTTTGAAGTATTTACGAAAAAGTAAGTATTTATATAAATAGTTATATGGTTGATAATATTTAGTAGGCAGTTTTTATTTCAGAAAATGAAGTGTTTTATAAAGGGTAATTCAACGAAATGAGGATGCCGGGAATTTCTTTCTTTCGGTAAGTTGACATCTTCATTTTTATTAGAGAAATTAACAAAAATTTAGTTTACATTGTGTTTAACTCCTGTAAGAAGTCTTATAGAGCATTTAATTGAACTAAATTATAATTTATGCATAATGGCAAAGTACAAATTCATTACAATATAAATTTTTTATGTTTTATTTTATTTCATTTTGCATACCACAAATTGAATAGTTCTTTAATAGTATTTTTTTTAGGTTTTTTTTTTTAAAAAACAAAAAAAAGTTTGTTGAAAAATAGGTATTATTATTGTATAAAAGTCAAATATAAAATATTATTTAAAAAAAATAATAATTTTACTTCCAGTATTTATTGACTAGACTTTTTGTATTTATTATGCATATTTGAATAGTTATTAATACCTCATAGAGTAAATATCTTTTTTAAATACAAAGCTACAAGTGTGAAATATTTTTCTAAAAAATTTATCTACAAGTATGCAAATCATAAAAAAGTTGTTGTGTAAGTTATTTTCCAAAAATTCAAAATCTAAACCTAAATTTTTTTATATACTATCTGCCTTTAATTATGTATTTATTAACAATAAGAAAATATTTTTGTATAATTATGTTCAAACAATTTAATTGATAAATAATAATTTTTGAGTTTTTTTATAAGAGAAAAGATAATTTAATTGAATAAATTTCGCACCTGCCACATTACCTTAACAAGATCTCATTAAGTCAGATACTTTCCGATTTGCACAATTCAGAAAATTCTCTCATCAATAAATCATTTTGCGGATATACAATATAACAAAAAAAATTATTATACTCGTACACGACTAAGAGAGAATTGCCAAAATTTCATGATTATATAATATTATATCATTTAAAATACCTTGAATATTTTGCACGAGAAACAATAAAATGCAAATGTGCAAATCAAAACCAGAAGTTTGACTTCAATTTAACAAATAATTTAACAGAAATTTAATAAAATCGTAGAAGAAATTTCTAGTATTGCTTGCTTTTAGTATTTACATACAATCAGACGATAATTATTGTCATGATTATTTACTATATATAAATGATAATTTTCATATTTTATTTAACATTATTTATACAAGTACATATTGTGCTATGCTTGTTAATATAAAATGTTGGAATTATTTTAATAAAAGTTTGTTTCTTTCAATATACCAACATTAGTATTACTTATCTTTTGGAAGTGATTTTTTTCCGGTTAAATTTTCATTGCCGATAAGAATGAGACGTTTTGAATTGTAAACTATTGACCCGTTTTTTGATTTTATCAATTTAATATTGATCGATATTTTTTATTATAGAAATGGGAATTTGGTATAGGTAAAGAATGAGTACTTTGAGTATTTGGTATTCTGAAAATAACAGAAGCTCATAAAATTCTGTTACAGACTCGAAAAGAATTTATTTTGTACCAAACAGTGGAAAAATATGCAATTTATTTATGAAATTTTCATATTACCCACGTTATAATAATCAAAATAGAATATATAATTCTATATTCTATTTTGTATATTACAGCTTTGGTAATTGTGCTAACGTTAAATATGACAATGTCGACATGATGCCAGGAATCAGAAAAATTGGTGTGCATTGAAATTGAACATTATTCATATTGGCATACCTTGAACTGTACACAGTCCATATTCCAGTCGGGACGAATACGTTTAAGAATCTCTTTAGCGCCACTAATAACGTCATTTTCATCTACTATCACTGGCAACATTGGAACCTGCTCCTCATCGTTCTCCTTGATACTGTTCTCTTCCCTCCGATAGGCTATCGTATCTGTACCATTGCATTTACAATCGTTCTCGCTGGAGCGAATTTTATCGGTAGAGCACGTGCTCTTATATCTGCTTTCAGTTCCCATTATGGTGGAATTTATTATTTGTTTATTATGCGTCACACAGTTAAGTTAAGGCAAAGAAAAAAATTCACTTTCTTATTATTTCTGATTATTTTTGAAAAAAAAAATACAAAATTCCAATTGTGATATGACGGAGTTATTCTTAAAAATAAATAACTTTTGCTAATAAAAAGTGTATTTTTTTTAAAAAAAAAATTTTTTTTTATTTAAATTTAAAAGAAATCACTTTTAAATAAAAAACTAGTTTGTTTTATTAATTGGACATAAAACAAAAATTTTTTAATTGGAATTTTTTGAATTGTTTATATAAAAAAAAAAATTAATAATTTTAAAATAATTGCAATAAAAACCTTACAAATAAAAATAAAAATTAAATTCAATCTGTTTTTTTTCTTTTTCTATCGTTTCGATAGCACATACAGAATCGAATCGAATGACAGTTTATAAAATCAGCTGTTGTCAAAGTGTAACAAAAGTTTTTAACCGCATCGATTTTTAACACATTCCTTATTTATTGATGTTTAATTCTTTTTTATAGTTAATTCTACAGAGTTCAGATATTTATTAGAAGTTTAAATATAAAAAAAAATTTTCAAAAAAAATATCACACTTTTTTTGGCACTTGTTTACACATTGAATAATTTCTAAAAATTTATAAAAAAACTTTAAAAGTCAACTTCATACACGAGTAAATTAAAACTTTCTATTATAAAAAAAAAATTCCTAATATTTCCTTAATATAATTTAGTATATTGATTTTAATTTGTTGATCTAATAACTGAATAATTAAATGTATTTTCCTTTTTGGGTTTTATAGAAATATTAAGCGAATATTCATTGATATTCGGCGATGCAGCAACACACAACAGTAAGTAGTATTCAAAATGAAATGAGGGAAGTCACTATTCGAATCGTATTTGATCGGAACTTTTATGTCAAGCCACAGGCAGGGAAATCATCACGAATTCGCCGTATTGTAAGTATTGAGAAGCTTTTCCCCGGCGCTTTTGCCATTTGGAATTATTGTAAAATGCTTTCAAGAAAAAGCTTTTTATGAAGTATTCATGGAATTTTTAAAAGTAGCTTGCCGTTGACAATAATGCCATCTAGAGGATAATTTGTTAATTTATAAACAGCAAATAAATACTGCTTCTCAAAATGTTTAATAAATAAAGGGGCTTATTCGGTATTTCGTTTGTTTGTATGGAAGTTTTCTGAAAATGAGGTCATTTTTTAGAGCCATGACCACTAGTCCATTTTTTTTAACGCCACCATAATGAGGTCATTTTTGAGTGCCACGACCATTAGTCCATTTGGCGATATAATGCTATGTGTGGGTTGAACGTGAAAGCCGAATAAGTCCTGTGCAAAAGGAAATTCTGAACAAAGTTGAAATTGTTTAGGAAATGAGAGATAGAAAGTAGAACACCGCAGAGATGGCATGAAAAATTAGTCTGGTTCCCGAATAGGAAATCATGGGTGATTACGGTATTACCCATGATTTCCTATTCGGGAACCAACATCATTTTTCATCCGAATTCGGAGAAGTTTTCGATATTTGGCTAATGTGTGTTCAGTTTATAAAAATTTAACATGCCATTTGGTCAGTAGATGCGTCAAATTGGTTATAAAAATCAGTATAGAATACTTGGGAGCTCTCTTCGGCCGTTTAATAAGCTCGCACATTGCCGATGATACCCGGCATGACATGGGAACCCAACTAAAGTTGTTCAGTAACCAATATCGAATGTAATCGAGAATCAGATCATCTGAAGAGTCACAAATAGCTTCCAAGGTTGCTATATTAGTGACTCTTCATAAAAAACTGATTCCAGTAAATTGCCCATAGTGCGTCATAGAAATGAATACTTCTATTTGGTTAGTTTCTACGCTTAAGTTCGTGGTATTCATCGCCAACAAACTGCATCTGTGTCTGCGGATATGAGTGTGGAATCAATGAACCTACTCGTATCTTCTAATTCTAGGAGCAGTGTTTGATTTCGTCTTTCTTTTACAGTTTCTTTTTTTTACATTTAAATCGTCAAACTTTTTTGTACCATTTTTTTTCAAGTTTAATACTTAAATTTATATCTTTCTTTTGAATTCTTGAACTTTTTAATTTTTAATTAAATGTATACGAGGTCTGTTCAAAAAGTATCGCGAATTTTGTGTTTTTTTTTTCAAAAGTTATTTATTTATTCATGAATATCTCTTTTGTCTACTTCAAAGTAATCCCCACCAGATATTATACACTTGTGTCATTGTTTTTTCCAATCCTCGAAGCACTTCAAAAAAATTTGTTGTGATCTTTGATGCCGTCTTTATTTCCACAATCCTAGCGTAGCATCGTCCTTTCATGGGGCTCTTCAGTTTCGGGAATAAGAAAATATCACAGGGGGCCAGATTTGGGGAATACGGTGGCTGCGGCATTATTAGTGTGTTGTTTTTGGCCAAAAATTCGCACACAAGCAACGGTGCATGAGCAGGGGCGTTATCATGGTGCAAAAGCAAAAGTTTTGTTCTTCCACAAATCCGGGCGTTTCTGGCGGATTGCTTCGTGCAACTTGCGCATAGCTTGCAGGTAACATTCCTTATTGTCCGTTCTACCCTGTTGCAAGAAACTCACCACGCCCCTGCAATCGAAGAAAACTGTCTTGGCCGTGCGGCAGCTTCCATTGGGATGATTGAGCTTTGGTTTACACGTCATAACCATAAAGGCATTATTCCGTCACCAGTTATGATCCTTTGGAGCAAATTCGGGTCGTCACTCTGTAGAACGCATTATTTATTGGACTTACTGGTCGCGCCTTGAGAAATTGAACGATTTCACGGCCTTTACTTCTTTTTTGTTGCCCGGAGTTTTGTGAACTGTTTTCGCACAATTCCGCAGGAGCGTTTGAACTAACATTGCATTGGGATCCACAGCCGAATGGGTCAGAAATGTTGCTCGATAGTCCGCTTGCATCCACCACTCGCTCCTCTGTTTCCCGGATATCTTGTTGAAATTGTAAACATCCAGTTTCACTACATGGTATCCAAACTCTCCTGGCGTGGATAAAGTAATAACATTGCCGTTCTCCTTTTTCGCTATACTTTGTGATATTAACCCAATGTTCGAGGCTGATGTTCCCCATATCGTCGATTCTTCTAGAATATCGTCTCCCGAAAGAATTGTAGACGTCGCCATTTGTGGTTGTTGTATTATTTGTTCTGAAGACTCTAGCAAATTCGCATCGACAACTGGAATTGCTGTAGCTGCAATCGTGGATGACGTGCCAATGGTCGTTGTGATGGAAGATAATGAGGATTGCTCCTCGATACTTTTGATCAAATCCTCCAAGAGAAAATCGGCAGTCTTCTTGTCTTCTATAACTGTTGTAAATGTCGTGTAAGATTCTTGGGCGGCAAGGTGTTTTACAAAATCCTTCAGCGAGTAGTCTCCGAATTCTTTCCCTTCCATTTTCAATTTTTTTAACAGAGAGAATATCTCTTGCTCTATCGTGTACGAATACCTCTTCGCTGCGAATAGACGGTTTTTCAGCGCTGCATACATTGTACTCTTCAATGCTGCAGGAAGGAAAAGAAGAAGTCTGGGAACCCATGCTACTACTAATATTCCCAGTGGACTTTTTAAACCTTGCTCGACGCTGTCCATCTGCTCCGCTATAATTGCTTCCGGAGTCTGTTGAGAACATGTCTTCTTCTTCAGAATGGACTTCTTCTTCTTAGCAATGTTAATGCAATGCTGTTTTTGGTCGAAATTGAGCAATTTTGGTACGAATTTCGCGGCGACCCGTCTTACGACCAAATCATTGGTAAAAATCGAATGGCACGAGCCAATCGATATGTTAAGTCCTAACGGTGATTCGACGATTGCCCAATACTATTTTCTTCACTTCATCAATGTTTTCGTCTGTTGTTGACGTGGTCGGGTGTCCGGCACACTTTTCGTCGTTCATATCTTCTGGGCCCTCTGAGAACACCGATAAACCTTGCTTCGGTCCAAGGTAGCTTCACCATATGCCACAGTCAACATTCGGAATGCGTCCGCGTAATTAATTTTGTTTTTCACACAAAATTTAATGCAGATTCTTTGATCCATTTTTTGGAATGGGTAAAATTCAAAGACGAGCCAAAACACGTGCAAGCAAAGCAGCTGTCAAAAATTAACCAAACATTCAAAACGGCCGAACTTTTAGGCATAAGTGAGAGACATGAGTACCAACATAACGCCACAAAAAATCGAATATACGTAACCCGCGGAAATTCAAAATTCGCGATACTTTTTAAACAGACTTCGTATGCTGCCGCATATGAGTATATAAAATTGCAAATTAAAGGACAAATACCACTATACTGTGGTACACTATTACAAAGAGAACATATTCAAAATAGAATTTCATATTTTCAATTCTTTGTAAAGCGAAAAATAATTTTCTGTAGAGTAAAATATTTTCTGTAATACAAACAATTTTTTTATTATAAAATATTTTATTAATTATAAAAATAATAATAACAATAAAAAAATGCTTTTTATATATTTTATTATCAAAATGTAAAAACAAGGATCTATTAAAATACAATCTTAGAAAATCAAAAAATTATTAAATAAAAATCAAAATATGAAACGAAAAGTTAAAAATATTTTAATACTAAAAAAAAAGGAAAATATTTAAAAAAATAAAACCACATTAAGAAAAAATAAATACCTAATTAATTTATTACTCGTATTTAAATTGAATCACATCTTAAAGCATATAAAATATTTTACATATAACATTTTTAAGGTTTTAGTTTTAGTATTTAACAAAAAAAAAAAAAAACAAGTTTCTTTTTCAATTCTCTTATAAATATTTTTCTCCTTTCGTTTCTAGATTAAAAACGATAAAGATAAAGTATCTATAGTTTTCTATTATTACATAATTTTATTATAAATATTATATTTTTTTTTTTTTGCAAATTATTTCTATCATATTAATTATAGATTCTTTTATTATAATTATTTATAAAATGTACTTTTAACCAATGTACGACATATATTTGACAGATTTCTTTCATAAAATAAATCAATATAAACAATTGTGTTTTTTTTTTCTTTCTATATTAATATATATTTTGAAGAAAAAAAATCAGTCAAATTATATTTTATAATATTTTATTATTAAATCTTATTTTTTTTCTTTCTACTAAATTCATTTATTTTATATATATAGAAATAAATAGTTGTAAATTATTTGAAAATATTTAATATTTTCCATTATTTTCATCTTTTCAATAGTTTTGTACAAAAAATGGAGAAAAATTCAAATAAATTCCAAAACAAATTTTTTTTCATAGCCTATGATAAATAAGTTCCTATAATATTAAATTATAATCTATTAGTATACAATATGAATCCATAAATTTTATGGAAATAATAAAAAATTTCTATTCTATTAGAATAATCGACAATTTACACTTATAAGCCGATTAAAATAGATAGCGAAAAAAATTATATAAATAATATTAATTTAATTAGTTTAAAAAAAATAAAAAATAATTATATTATTTTTATTTAATATTTTAGCGCAAAACAATCTTAACTTTTTAGGTTTTTTTTTTTTTTTTTGGAATAAATTTTTTTTCTTTTGTGCATTTGTAATATTTGTAATTTTTGGTTGAGTATTTAATAATTATATGGAAAATATGCATAATTTACAATTTGATTTTTTATATAACTAATTTGATTTTTTTAATTTTTTTAATTATTTTAAAAAAATTAATTATTAAAATTATTGAAAACTGCAACAAATCAATGTTATTTCGTGGCAAGAAAATGAGGTCTTCGTTTTAAAATCGTAACTACAAATATTAATTATATAAAAAAAATTCTATAATTTTACTATAAAAAGTTAAATTTTTTTTGTTGTTGTCGTTATACTAATTTTCAGATAAATTTTTTTTTTGCTTTGCTCTTATTTTTTTAGAAAAATTTATAAGAAATTATCAAATAAATAATTTTAAATATAATCAAAACTATTATTAATTATTGATTGAATTTGCGCAAAAACTTAATTATTCGAAATACTATCCAATTATTTTAGTCTTTATTTTAATTCTAAACTATTTTTACTAAAAAAATTAATTTATACACAATAGACAATTAGTCTATAACAACAGCCCAAGGATGTCTAACTTTTCCATATTGGATATCGGTTAAAGTCTCTTTCATTTCTTCGAATACTGATTCTGTCTGCTCTACAGTTGGAATGAAGAACTCTTCACCCAAATAGCTAATCCTCTCGATAGGACTAACAACGCATGCTGTACCTGATCCGAATAGTTCAAGCAACTATTTATAAATAATAAAAATGAAAACAAATAAATAAATTCAATTAATAATAATAATAATAGTACATACTCTTTCCTCTTTCAGGAGTTTCTTAACCATATCCATTGTCATTAAATCTTCACTGACTTTATATTTGCCAGACCGTTTTGCTAATGTAAGTATTGAGTCTCTGGTGATTCCTGGTAATATCAGTCCATTAAGAGGTGGTGTTCGGATTTCTTTTTCTATAAATTTTTAACTTTCTATTAATTCAATTTCAAAAAAATATTAAGAAAAATTAGAGCCTACCTCCGCTATCATTAATGAAAACCATAAAAATATTCATAGTGCCAACTTCTGTTAGCTGATGATCATTTCCATACAACCATAAGACTTGTTGTAGTCCTTTACGGTTAGCCTCTTTTTGGATTTGTATTGTAGGTGCATAATTTGATCCCATTTTACGATCGCCAACACCGCCCGGCCATGCTCTAAAAATTCAAAGGTGAAAACAAATGTGAACATTTGAAATAGTAAAGCTTTTGTGTTTTTCGACCTAGAAAATGCCATCCGTAGGAATGTGCATTTCCGTTTTTAGTTATTGATGAGTGATTTTCACTTCACAAGCGACTTCAAATGAGAAGCGCACATGGACTGTGTACGCTCAGGTGTGTGATTTGCGATTTTTTACCTTGCATATCGTGGATCTGCCAATAATGATACGGCACCAGTCTCTGCGTTTGCTTTAAAGTATGATCCAACTGGGCTAAGGATCGCATACAGGAGTGCTGAATCGGATGAAGCAACACCCAATGTTGGCTATAAATGATAATAGAAAATTAATAATCATATTGTCAGCTGGACGTGTTTGAAAATTCTAATTCAACTTACTTCAATTCCAATTAGAGTTGGACGAATGTATAAGCTTGCCGCTTCGGTATGCGGTACCCATTCTTGATCAATTGATATTAGCCTCGATACACAGGATACTAACTCTTTACCTTCGAATGTTGGTAGGCCAGATCGTTGGGCTGTTAGATTCATACGGCGCATGTTCATTTCAGGTCGAAAAAGTCTTATTCGGCCATCAACACCGCGATATGCTTTCATTCCTTCAAACAGCTGTAAAGAAAATATGAAAAATATCTCTTACATTAATATATACTTAAAAATTGCTTTAATATTGCCATTAAGCATAAAATATAAAATAATTTAAATGGCTGATACAAGATTTCTTATAAGACTCTAGAGCTTTTTGAGATATTTTCTGATGAGTTTTATGCATATTTCGGTTATTACTTGACGGATATTGGTTTATTCAAAGCTCTAACATTTAATGTTTATTTACCAAAAAAAAACAATATTTTGGCGTCAAATCGCACGATCTTGGAGTTCAATTAATATCACCAAATTTCGTAATTGCACGTCCTGGGGAACTTTTCACGTAAGAAAACAAAAATACGTTATTTTTTGTAGTATGTGGAGCTGTCTTAGAAAAAGTTGGTTATCACAAGGACATTGGGGTCAGAAACGGTTTCTCCTTCTTCTTTTTCAAAAAATACAGGCTAATAATCACTTTTTGCAGATATAATGGCTTATCTACGATCATTTGTGGTTATTAAGAACCCCATATATGGTAAATTTGCTTATTGACGTATCTAGCGATCGAAAAATAAGCCTTATCCATAATAAAGTGAAAGGTGGTTCCAGCAGAGTCACCGCGTGTGGAAAGTATTAGGAGGGATAGAGAGATTCTGTGTGTGGAAAGTATTAGGAGGGATAAAGAGAGAGATGTCGGTGAACTTTATTCATAAATAGCTGTTGATTGTAATGATTTGGGAAAACTGAATAAGGCAGAGCATTCCACATTCTAATAGAACGGTTAAAAAAGGAGTCTCTATATCTTACAGTACGTTCGAAAAGAGGATTCAGGGTCAACTAATGTGCAATTTAGGGGAAACGGATATTACGGTGAAATAATTGTAGGGGCGTGAAATGCAACTACCCAATTCATCGGAACACTGTTTATGGAAAATACGATAAAATAACGAAAGGCAGGTGACGTTACGTCGGTTTTCCAGTGAGTCTAATGACTCCGTAATATTTTTATTTCCTATTAATTTTATCGATTGATTTTGCAAACCTTTTAATAAGTGCCATGACATTTTCGAAGCGCCTGTCCTATACATACGAATAATATTCCAGCTTGGGGCGAATATATGCGTTATATATACTGGTTGGATCAGATAGAGTGTAAAATTTCTTGCGTCGCTTAAAGAAACCTAAATATTCTGAGGCATTTTTGGTTATATTAAGTATGCGGTCATTCCAACCGAGGTATTCATTAACACGCATTTCAAGAATTGAAAGTTTTTCAGTTTCAGTTATGTGAGTACTGTTAATGAATAATGGCTGGTGATTACGGTTCCGCTTTAGAGGCAGCTCTGCATTTTTGAATGCATCAGAATTTAATGAGTTTAACATACGTTGTCGTTCATTTATGAAAATTAGAAAAAGCGTCGGAGATAGAACCGAACCCTATGGCACACCAACATTTATTTGGTGAACTGCTGACTTAAAACGATCCAAAACAACTTGCACTGAAAGCTTTGAAAGGTAGCTCCCAACCCATTTGATACCATATGCAGCCGTATTTTCGACAAAAAAAATTCATTTGATACCTGATGCTGAACTCAAGTGCAATAATCCAACATTCCCCAGAGAAATTAAGAGTGTGGTTCTCCTCTTCGACTAGATATACCATCAAATCACCAGTGGATCTACCAGATGTATAAGCTTAAATCCGCTGTTTGGTCGTAAATGGCGTGAGTGAGCGTATTAAGCTACCATGGGCACGCCATGCTTTTTTTTATGAGTTTGACATCTGTCAACATTAATCAGTGCACATTGTCAGCAATTTCGTACAATAACATACATTTTTCCTTTGGTAATCATGTATAGTTTTGTGCCAGAAAAAGAGCATATGCGGGAAGCTCCGCTTTTCTGCTTCAATTTGAAGAAATCGGCTGCCGAATCACATCGAATACTTATGGAGGCCTATGGTGACAGTGCTTTATCAGGAACAATGTGCCGAGATTGGTTTCGTCGGTTCAAAGCTGGCAATTTTGACATGTGGGACAAAAAGCGTGAAAATCGGCCAAAACACATGCGAAATCTTGGTCACCAGACAAAAAAGAAATCGGATTGTGACAGGCGATGAAAAGTGGATATATTTCGAGAATCGTAAATGCAAGAAATCGTGGGTTGATCACGGCCAACCATCAACATCTTCCCCAAGACCAAATCGCTTCGGACAGGAGACGATGCTGTGCGTTTGGTGGGATGAGCAGGGTATCGTCTACTATAAGTTGTTGGAACCTGGTGAAACTGTCAATGCCCACCACTACCACCAACAACTGATCAAATTGCGTGAAAAAAAGGAAAAAAATTTTCCTCCACGACAATGCACCATCGAAAACGTCAAAAATGGTCCGAAACTACTTGGAGATACTCAACTGGGAGGTGCTACCCCATCCCGCTTATTCACTAGACCTGGCCCCTTCCGACTAACACTTGTTTTCGTCGATGGGCCACGCGCTCGCTGAACAGCACTTCGAATCTTACGAAGACGTCCGAAAATGTCTTGATGAATGGTTTGCCTCGAAAGAGAAGGAATTTTATTGGCATGGTATCCACAAATTGCCCGAGAGATGGGAAAAAATGTGTAGCTAGCGAGGGCAAGTACTTTGAATAAATTTGTTTTTGCTTTCTATGAAAAAAAACATGTGTTTTTTTTGACTAAAAAACAGCAGATTTAAGCTTATATACCTTTGAGGAGGTTCATTGGTTCAAGATATTTAATTAGCTGATCAATATTTCCATGACCTTAGAAAGAAGGGATGTTAGTGCAATGGGTCGATAATTGGGGGAGGAAGAGAACTCGTCTGTTTTGGGAATTGGTTGAACGAAAGCCGTTTTCCATCTATGCGGACAAATTCCAAACAGAAAAGAATAGATCTACCTATTCTTTTCTGTTTTATATCCCCGATAGTCCGGAAGAAGTAAGATAATACCTCTTCCGAACTATCGGGGATATACTAATTTGCCCAATAGAAAATTCAACGCGATCCAATTCAGGCGAAGGTAACGCACAATCTGAAAGAGAGGAAGTTCCACGAACAAATTAGGCTTGTCTTTTGAGCTGACAACTGGAGTTTTATTATGAAATGGATGAGTATGCGGAATTTTTGATTCTTTTGGCAAATAATCAAAACTGTTTACAACCCCTGCGTTATTATAGTATTTTTTCCCTCATCTTTTGAACTACGAAATTAATAATATAAAATGGCAAATCTTAATTATATCTTTAACTATAAAATGATAGGATTATAATTTCCTAATTATAAATTGGATAAGCCATTTGCTTAAAAATATAGTACTCTAATGTTAAGGTTATAAAAAAAAAGTTGAAACCGAAATTAACAATAAAAAAAAAACATTAATTTAGCAATTCTCAAAATATAAAAAAAACTACCCATTATGTAAAAATGTAAAAAATAATTTAAACTATTTGTTTGCTAAAAGCTTTACTTTTGAATTGTTTATGATAACTATTTTCTTAATTAGTTCATAGTATAATTTAATATTTATAATAATATTATTCAATAAATAATTCTATAATTATTAATAATAGAAATCAAAACATCAGTTAAGAAGCAGTTTCCTATTATAAAACAAATTCGATGAAAAAGAGCGCAGGCAATTGAATTTTCCTTTAAATAACAATTAAATACAACAACAAAAATCAACATTTCTAAACTGATTAATAAACATTTTCATCGATAATAATTGTTTTATATTTTCCCTTATATTAGATCTTTTATACAGATTAATAAATTTTACAAAAGCTTATCAAATCTGATATTTTCAACTGTTTCAGCTTTATTAACCTTACTTATTAAGGTAACCATAATTTATGATTTTTCTACAAGTTTCTATTCAAAAAAATCTCATAAATTCAGAATGACATTTATTATGTTAGGTATTTGCTACCAAAATTATAAAAATTTCTTATCAATACTATATAAGGAAAATAAAAAGACCACTCTAAGTGATTACTGCCCCCAGCAAATTTTAAATCAGCAAAAAACACACACAAACAAAAAATCTATCATACACACATTCCAATATCGATCGCCTGATCTATTTAGTATAATTTAAAACAAACATAAATTTTTAAATTAAATAAAAGAAACAACAAAAGGTTATTCTACAAAGATAGGGGGATTGGGGGGGCTTATTTTTTTATTTTTTTTATTTGCCGTTTTGTTGCTGATACTAAATTGGAAGCTAACAACACTTAGCAACAATTCGCTCGTTTCAAAATTGATATTCCGTAAACAACACACAGTGTACGTCAGAAAAATTTCAAATTATAAAAATTGCAAACTGATAAAATATTTGGTGATATTTTTTTTGTTTCTTTATTTATTCACAATATATTCAAGACGAAATCGAAAAATAGGAGAAAAAAAATATATACTATATGTGCGTATATATAAGGTGAATTTAATGAGAAAGAAAGAAGGAGTGTGTGCGCTGTCGTCAATAGAGAGGGGAGTATACATTTTTGGGCTCCCATTTGATTTGAATCAGCATTTTTTTATTGCCATATTTTCTATGAGATTATATATGTACTGAAGATAGGAGACCAACAAAACAAGTGTCAATTGGCAGAAAAAAAAATATTTAGATTTCCATAATTTTTTGCTAGTTATAACGTTGATTTGCATGAAAATTGAATGAACATTTATTGCATCATTATTTTATTTAGGCAATATAAACACAAAGACTTGTCCAATAAAAATTAGTATATTTTTCAGATAAGTTATAATAGAAATTTTGTTATTTTGAAAATCGTTAGCGAAAATTTTGCTTTTACTGAATTGAAATTAGAATGTAAAGACCTCTTATCTGATTTGTTGTTTTCTCAATAAATTGATGATTTTATAGTCTAAGAATTATGTTTTCAAGGTAAACAAGAATTGGCTGAATTAACAAGAAAAAATCATTTTTTTTTTGGTTGAAAAAGCACTGTCTTTAGGCTCAATAAAATTCGTGTCAATCTGCTCAAAAATAGAAGCGCCTGAGTTGCATTGGATTACCTACCGCCTATTTTTAGAATCCTGGGTAATGGATGGGCTGACCAAATTACAAAAAATATCAAATTAGTATTAAAAATTTACAAAAATTAATAATGTCATGGTATTAAAAAAGGACATTTTTTTTTGGTTCTTAAAAACAGAAATATTAGAAATTATATAATTTTTTTTATAGTAAAAATGACACAATATTTATTATTATTGAAAGAAAGAATGAATGATAAAAACAAATACGATAAGTTATTAATGATTAGAAATAAACTGTTTTTTTGAGGTTTTATTTTTTTTCGTGGAGCTTCTAGGCTATTCCCTTTCCAAATTATATTTGTTAACCTTCTTAAATATTTAAATATACGAGGTCTGTTCAAAAAGTATCGCGAATTTTGAATTTCCGCGGGTTACGTATATTCGATTTTTGATTTTTTGTATCGTTATGCTGGTTCTCATATCTCTGACTTATGCCGACAAGTTTGGCCATTTTGAATGTTCAGTTAATTTTTGACAGCTGCTTTGCTTGTACGTGTTTTGGCTCGTCCTCGATTTTTGCTCAATTTTGATCAAAAACAGCATCGCATTAACATTGCTAAGGACCAGTTGGACTATGTCCGCGATGACCCAAATTTGCTCCAGAGGGTCATAACTGGTGACGAATCATGGGTTTATGGTTATGACCTAGAAACCAAAGTTCAATCATCCCAATGGAAGCTGCCGCACGAGCCAAGATCGAAAAAATCGCGCCAAGTTCGGTCGAATGTGAAGGTTTTCCTTACAGTTTTCTTCGATTGCAGGAGCGTGGTGCATCATGAGTTCTTGCCACAGGGTAGAACGGTCAATAGGAAATATTACCTGCATGTTATGCGCAAGTTGCGCGAAGCAATCCGCCAGAAACGCCCGGATTTGTGGAAGAACAAAAATTGCCTTTTGCACCATGATAACGCCTCTGCTCACCCATCGTTGCTTGTGCGCGAATTTTTACCAAAAACAACACACTAACAATGCCGCAGCCACCGTATTCCCCAGATCTGGCCCCCTGTCACTTTTTCTTGGTCCCGAAACAGATTTTTTGATCCACTTTTTGGAATGGGCAAAAATCGAAGACGAGCTAAAACACATGCAAGCAAAGCAGCTGTCAAAAATTAACTGAACATTAAAAATGGCCGAACTTGTCGGCATAAGTGAGAGACAAGAGTACCAACATAACACCATAAAAAAAATCCAAAATCGAATATACGTAACCCGCGGAAATTCAAAATTCGTTATACTTTTTGAACAGACCTCGTACTCTACAAAATTTAATAATCGCTAACTTTTACCTTCAACTAATTATCAAACAAATTGAATAAGGAAACTGGTAATGCAAAACCACATGGAAAATTTGAAGTTACAAAATGGCCTCATAGTGAAGGCGCTATAAAATGGATTCTGGTTCTCTTATATACAAAAAAAAAAAAATATCCACAGTGAGAAAGTGCCTCTAATTAATTAATCAATTTAATTTCTTATATAAATATGAATTTGTTAATTTTTTTTTTTTGATTCACTTACCTCGACGGCATAGTGTAGAACTTTTGCAGCAGGATGCATAACTAAATTTTCTAATGGTGTAATTTCGGGTTTTTGCCAGCCACCCAAACTTCGATGATAGAAAATTTTCAGCATATGATCTGTGAATACTTTTCCAAAAACTAAATCATCAACATCCGGTTTGGGTTGTAGTTGTGTTGGTGATGCCAATCGTACACCTAATTGTGATGCCTTTTACAATATATATAAAAAATAAATAAAAATAATTTTAATTACTGAACCTTTTTATAGCTAAATGCAATAAACAACAACCAAAAAGAAAATGAAATTGATTTAAAAAAGCTTTGCAAAGAATTGAAAATTATTTGTGTCTAAACTTACAAAAAATTGTTGCCCAACATCTGGTTCATGCTCAATTTGCTTTGGTAAGCTTGCTGCATAATCAACACCAACAACATTGAATGCATTTGGATCATCTTCGAATTTTTGTGATTCTTGTGTATGCAACGATGGACCACTGCACAAACGTACATGTTGTTGAATAATTTGACGAATTTTATGCTGATTTTTGAACAAACGACGGCAAAGCTCCTGCAATTACGAATTTATTAATATTAATAAATACACATAGTACAGAATTGAATAGGCGCAATATCAATTATTGCAATATGGCTTAAACTATTATTGACAAATAGAAATTTTCCATAGATTAAACGTTCCTGTACACAAGTTCACCTCAATTAATAAATTATCCCCGAAGGCTACACAAGTACATACCACGCACGTAGTCAATTGACGCTAATAATTTTTTGCATATTCACAGTGCTGCGTTCGGTAATCAAAACAAATTTCCATTAGCTATTGCGCGTGCATAGACAATTACTTCTAAACGTACACTATCTATTTTCCTGTTTATGTTCTTATAGAAAAATGTTCATAACTAATTTAATTACATATTCATAAATATTTACAGCTTCTAAGAATATTAATTCTAGTTCGAACCTAGCAAGTTTGTTTGAATTTTTTTCTTTTTTTTTTGTTGAATAAAATCTGTTATTATAAATTTTACTATCTCTACTATTATTAAGAGATAACAAAAGTTTTATTAATAAAAGCCATTCATTATAATTCTCAAAAACAACTATTATCTCTCGAAACACTATCTAAAAGGTTGGAGGATCTTATTTGGATTTTTTTTTCTAAAACAAGATTTTTTCTACAATAGATATTCATGAAAGTTATCTACCTTGAAAAATATGTATTAGCCTAAAAAGTTTTATTTATAATATAAAGTATTATTAATAAATAATATTTGTCCACTCCTTTTTTGTTAGTTAAAATACTAACTAGTTATGGAGTTTTAGGTACTCGTAACTAAAAAAAAGCAGAAAAAAATACTATAAATATTTGCGAATACTTTTAGAGCCCTTAAAAACTCAATAGGCAATAATAGCCGATGTTATTTTAAGTTTCGCGGTTGTTTATAGTTTGTAAAACTTTTCATAAAAATAACGTAAATATATAATTTTTATAGATATTTTAATAAACACTATAAAGAATATAATTTTTTATGGATTTTCAAATAGATTTTAGTGGATTGTGATTTTGTAGCATTTTAAATTAATTATTATAGAAATAATAAAAACTACTAATGGTGGGGGGGGGGAGGGGTATGATTTGCTTCTAGTTATTGATGTTAATGAAAGTTTTGTTTTTAATAAAATTTCAAGTATTTTTAGCAAAAATCTGTTCAGGAAAATAGATAGTAAACGTCTACAGATAGTATGGATTTGAACTTTTTTATTGTAATAGGATCACAGAGACTATTATCCTATTTACCTTAATTTGCTGATTTTTTTTTTGGAAACATATTTCTCCACATTTTTTTTTATATATTTAATTAAAATCAAATTTTTAAGTATAGTTTTTAGAGAATTTTTGTAATAATAAAAATCGATAATCAACAATATTTAAAGTAGATTTGTTTTCTCTAAAAGTTTAGTTTTTTTAATATAATTTTTTTTTTTTAAATTTTAATATATTGTCTATAAATTCCTTTTTTTTTTTTTGAATGAATATTTAATTTGAAGGTAGCATATGTAATTAACTTCATTACCATTTAATCTATTCCATGAACAAAACAAATTGTCTAGCACATTTGTGTGTTCGGATTAGGAATTTATAATTTAATATTTGCAATAAAAAAAACTATATGCATTAATTTTTTTTTTTTTTGTAAGTGTAATCGATACATTTATAAAATATAAAAATAATATGAATATTCAATATTTTTAAAAATATAGTATAATTATCGAATTATAATAGGAAAAAATATAAATATTTATTATCAAAATTAATAGTAAAATTTAATTAAAAAAAATCTATAAAAATATTTTTTTAAATCCTAAAATTTATATAAGGTTTTTTTTTAAAAAAAAATTTTCAAGTGGAACTATTATAATTATAAAAATTTCTTTAAATTATGTAATAAAATTGATGCAAATTAGGAAAAAAATTCCACCAAAATATCTTAATTTTTTGTAACATTAGAAAAAATACAGAGAACAAAATAAATAAAAATTGTCTGACATTTAGCCCATGATAGAAAAATGTTGATTTAAAGATTTTTTATTACTCGTTTTTTTTTCTTTCAATTAATTAACATAAAAAAAATATTAAGAAAAAAAAATGAAAATTAGTGAGAAAAAATTTTTATTTTTAACATTACTTTTTTTGGGGGTTAATTTGTTTTATATATTTTATTTTACTGTAAAAATATTTTCAATCTAAGATATATGATCCTATAAGATATTTGTTTTTAAATTCAAGTTTAGACTATCTTAGTGAAAAGAAAAGTTTTAAGGTCTTAAAAATGGATCGCTCTTAAAAGTTTTAAAGTCTTACATACTACCACCTTCTCTTGGCAAATCATTACAAATAGTAAAAGTTTACGAATATTTCTGAAAAAAATTGTTTATTCAATTTGCTATTGGACAACGTTATCTACAATAATATATTAAAATTAATAAAAAAAAACCTTTTTAGGAACAAACATGACTTTTTAAATTGATTTTTACTCGTAAACAAGTAACGATAGACCAAAGAAAAAATTTATAAGTGGGCACGCCAAAAACTTTTTATCATGACTTAGTTCAAGTTCATTGCAAAATGAAGCATTTTAATTGGAGTTGTTGTGATTAGCTAGAATTTGATTAGATAAGGAGAATTTTTTTTTTTTGATCCTATAAAAGTAGTATCATCCTTTGTATTTAGAATCTACATATTTTTTTTATAGATGTTGTTTGTTAGTGAATTTTCTCTTTGCCACTGATAACCTAAGAGCTTTCGGTTATTTTTATGTCATTTTTAGCAAAAAAAAACTTACTTCTCTTCGTTATTATAAAAATTTAGACAAACCTAGTTTTTTTTTGTATCAGAGTAAAATTTTTGAAATGTCATTGGAATTTTATTGAAAATTTTTGTAAAATGATCAGACCTGAGCATTATCAAATTTCAATTTTTATACAAAAAAAATGTAGTTTGGAAAGTTTTAATTTAAGTTTTTTTCTTCTTAGTTTTATAGTCACTTAGTTTGAACTGAATCTGAGTTGGTTTTAGTTTAATGATGATAATCAATTTTTTTATTGTAAAATATAAAATATAAAGCTTTTCATAGTGCCCTGGATCTAATGGCTCTCATAAAATGGTTGATAAGTTAGAATCGAGTTAATGACATAGCCAGGATGCTCTTTAGTTACGAGTAGGTATCCAAATAGCCTCAGTTGTCATGGCACTAAGAATTTCAGTTTAAATACAATACAGAAATTATTTACAAAAATAATAAGAAATGGAATCAATTTTAATTGATATAAAAAAAATATTTTATAGTAATAGGAAATTAATTTTATTAGGTATTCAAATTTTGTTCGTAAATAAATATTTTTATGGCAGGTTTTTAAAATACACTCTGCGTTTTGAATATTATTTTCGTTTTAGTGTTAGAAAAAGATTCTACAATAGAATACTACATTTTGTAAGTTAGTGGAAAATAGTAGGGTTCAGGTAAATACACAATAAATAACAGGTAAAATTCTAGACTGGAAATCATATGAAGTAAATTCCATAGAAAAACTATTAAGGATATACATATTCTCATTCCTTTGAGTATTTCTTATTTCTAGAATAGACAGCCTGTTTTATTTTTCAGGTTACAATTTTTTTTCATATGGAGTTTTTATTAGTTATTTTTTTTTAAAAGAGATCAGTATTACAGAAAATAATTTTACCTGCAAAGTATACTATTTTCTTCTCTTTAATATATAAAAATTACAATTCTAAAATCCAATAAAAAAATATTTTCCATCATTTATTTTTAATAAGTATATTATTAAAAAAGTTTTTTTTTTTTAAATAAACAAACTGAAACTACTATCATTAATCGTCATATTTATTTATTATCATAATTTAATACTATATAACAAGGTTGTTATTATGTAAAAATATATTTTTTAACTACTGATAAAAATATGGAGAATTTTTGCTATGATAAGAGCTAAATATTTTTGATTAAAAAAAATCCGAGTATGCATTTTTTTAAAAATAAAAATTATTATAAATCATTTCTTCTTAGATAGAACCATTTTTACAAATACTATATTACAAAAAATTATTATTATAAATTCTCCTTCTTAGATATAACCATTTTTACAAAATACTATATTACAAAAAATAAGTTTTTGAATATTTTCAGAATAGCATATTTTAAAAATTAAATTCTTTTTATCATACTTACCACGTGGGTTATAGTTAAATGATTTTTTTTTTTATTATCCATAAATATAAAATATATATTTTTCAAAATATACTATAAGAAAAATTATACATACAACTTTCATATATGTAAGTATAAACAATTTTCTACTGACTTGTTATCAGAATATATAAAAGAATTTATAATCGAAGTAAAACCAAAAGAAACGCAAAATAAGTAACTTAAATATTCCATGTCGGCATACTTTAAAAAAAAAAAAAAATTATTAATTAAAATTCACTAATGCTCAGCAATTTATAATTTATCGAGTTTACTTTTTATCAAATAAAAAAAAAAAACGGATTGCCTAAAAGGTTACAACACAATCGCCCTAAATCTGATCCACATATTCATATTGGAATAAGGTTAAAAACTTGCTTAAAAAAAAAAAATTTTCAAAGCTCCCGAAAAGAAAAAAAAAGATGCTTTTTCTAATTCCTGCGATTGTTTTTTTTCTTCTTACATATATTATATTTGATTTAAATTAAATACTTTTTAGGTTATGTTAAAACGCTTTGAATAAAAATCTTTTGTGTATGGGATTTATTTGTCGGTTTCTATTAAATAATTCCAATTTATTTAAAAAGCTCTTAATATATGTATGTGTGCAATTTTGAATTAAATTATTATTGATGACAAGCTTACGTAAAAAAAAAAAAGTTAATAAATTATTTTAGGTGTGCTTGTGTACAATTTTGAACGTTTGGACGTGTGCCGCTTTTACTATTATTTGACTCTATTCACAAAAGAAATTTGAGACCACATTAAAAAAAAGCCTACTTTAGGAATTAATTCTGTCCTTAATTATTTCATATTACTAAGATCAACTTATTCACATATTATCTTTATGGAAAATATTTTTTTTTTTAATTTTTGTAAATTAATTAATTAATACCTTTGATCGGATAACCATTTTTATCACTCCTATACTATTTCCGAAATTTATACGAAAAAAAAATACGAAGTCTTATTGTCCAAATTATTTATAATTATAATAATAATCCCAGTTTAAATATTTTATTATAAAATATTTGAAACTTCTATTAAATAATTTTAATTATTTTCTTTTATTGTTTTCAATCTTTCAAATTTGAATATTCTTTCACTTTTCTTTTTTAATAATTAATCATCATTTTGAATTTACTTTTGATAGTAAAAAATTATTTTTAACGCACAAATCTTTTTAAATAAAAACTCTTTTTAATAATAATTGAAGAAAATTTGTTTTATATTAAAAAAAAAAAAATTAATATTTAAATTTATTATTTTCTGTTAATATAAATCGTGTCACTTAATGTCCGAATTCCTTAAAAGATCACCAATAACTGAAATACGAATTCAGTCCAGCGTTTCTTACATATTTAAGTCATTTGCTCAAAAGGAAATAAGAAAAAAAACCCTCTCTTATAGTATGTGTACTAAATGTGCACTAATACTATAGCACACTTTGAGAAGCATAGGTTAAAAGAAATATTCTCTTCACAATACGTTTGTGGCCAATGGAAAATATAATATTGAATGATTACTGCTCTGGTGATTTATGTATGAGTAAATGTGCTTATACAAACTACATATATGCATGCATGTTTAAAAATTCCGCTTTAGTATAGACGGCTTTATAGTAGATGGCGTTTTTAGTAGATATTGTTGGATGAGCATACAAGATGCTTTAACTTATATGTGAGATATTGTTTCCTACAAATATTTTAACTGAAATTATTTTTTTTTTTTGGAAATATAGGAAAATGAATTTTTTTAAATATTTTTACTATTTTTGAAGGAAATAACTATTTTTATTATTTCAATTATAAAAATACAAAGAAAGTCTTTAAGACTAATAAGTAGATGAAAATATAAAATTATACCAGGTTCGAAATAATTTCGTATTTTCATCAACTTATTGTATTATTGTTGAATGGCATTTATACCAGTTTCCTATGAATTTATACACAAACATATACTATTTATACTATTGAAGAGAAATAAAAAAAAATGGTATGCAATTAATATGAAAACGTTTAGTGGTTGGATTAGATAATTTGTGTTTCAGAAAGTAATTTGTTCTGTTCAAATTATTCTTTGGAAAGTGAAGTTAAATACAAACACACTTTAAATACAGATTGTCATAAAATTATTATTTGTTACTATTTTTTTTTTAAATTTCCATACATAAATATGAAATATAAAATCATACAAACGGGTGCCACGCGACTTCTTACCGGAATCGATTGTTTTGAGGTAATTTTTATCTACAGAACTCGGTATATTACTTTATATCGTAGTTGGTTGTTAAAAACCCTAAAAATTATTTACGCAAACGTAATCTGCTGTGTTGTTTTATAAGAAAAAATGAAATTGCGTCAAATTGCACGATCTTGGAGTCCAATTGACATAACCAAATCTCAGAATAATGCGTCCTTCTGGGAACTTTAGGCATAATGAAGCCAAAATTTATTGTGTTGTGCAGCTGGTGGCGGTATTTTGTTAAAATTACAAACACACTTTAAATACAGATTTTAATAAAATTATTATTTGTTATTATTTTTTTTTCAAATTTCCATTTAAAAAAAATAACGACTTCTTACAGGAATCGATTGTTTTGAGGTAATTTTTAATTACAAGGCTCGGTATATTACTTTATATCATATTTGGTTCTTAAAAACCTTAAAGTTTGAAAAATATTTACGCAAAGGTAATCTGTTATGTCGTTTTAAAAGAAAAAAATGAAATTGCGTCAAATTGCATGATCTTGGAGTCCAATTGACATAACCAAATCTCAGAATAATGCGTCCTTCTGGGAACTTTAGGCATAATGAAGCCAAAATTTATTGTGTTGTGCAGCTGGTGGCGCTATTTTGTTAAAATTACAAACACACTTTAAATACAGATTTTAATAAAATTATTATTTGTTTATATTTTTTTTTAAATTTCCATTTAAAAAAAATAACGACTTCTTACAGGAATCGATTGTTTTGAGGTAATTTTTAATTACAGAACTCGGTATATTACTTTATAACGTAGTTGGGTCTTAAAAACTCTAATGTTAGAAAAATAATTACGCAAACGTAATCTGCTATATTGTTTTACAAGAAAAAAAATGAAGTTGCATCAAATCGCATGATCTTGGATTCCATTTGACATAACCAAGTCTCAGAATAACGCAGTAATGAAGCCAAATTTATTGTGTTGTGCAGCTGATGCCGCTACCAAGTCTCAGTAATGAAGCCAAAATCTATTGTATTGTGCAGCTGATGGCGCTATTTTGTTAAAATTATATATTATTTAACCAAAAAAGTTTGTTAATTTTTAGAGCCTCATATATAAAAATTTTATTTAATAACGTATCCAGCGAGTTGTTGTTCAAAAAATCAGTTGTTGCAGCACCCAGTTTATTCATTCTAGTTTTTTAAAATTAATATATTATAGAAAATGGCTAATTTTATACTAAAACTTTCTTATCTCAAATAATATATATAATTACTAATTGTTAAATAGCAGAGCTGTACTTTCTGTACAAGAAAATCGATAATCTAGTATAAAGAGAAATTTTTATTCAACTATGATAAAAAAATTTTTAAAAAGCATTACACAAATTGTGATATTTTTCTCACACATTGTATTATAAAAAATTATTATTAATAATTTTTAAATATTATTTAACATTTTATATTTTCTCTAAAAAAAATTTACCTTAAAAAGAGCACATTTTCTAATTTATAAAAATAACAAAAAAAAATGATTTATTCTATTTAATAATCTAATATAAATGACTTTTTTGGGAATATTTAATTAAACAGGTCTATGACTCTTAATAAAAATCTGAAAAAAAAACTATTTGCAAAAAAAAATCTTGTATTTGTGACGAAATGGAATTTTTTTTAAATATTTTTATGCCTTAATATACAGAAATTAAAATATTCCATAGATTTTTTTTCAGCTTAAAAATCTACTATAAACAATATCGAAAAATTTGTTGAGAATATGTGTGAATAATTATTTATATACTTTTTTAAAAGAAATTTAATTTAAAAGTTTATATTCGATTTGGTGGATTAATGGTAATTTTCTTTAAAAGTTTTCGAATAATCATATTTGCATTATTTGTACTCGGCAAATACTCAAATTATCATTAGAGAAGTACACACATTTTTTTAAAAATAAAAAAAAACATTTAAGTTCACTTGGTTAATTATTAAATATAAAAAAAATACTATTAAATTAACAATGGTATGAACGGCTTGGAAAGAAATCTTTTAAAAATACACCCACTCAGAATATGAATGGAAAATTACGAAAAAATTTTTTTGCACCAAACATCTAACAGGTTGTTTGTGTATTTTTATTTTTTTGTGTACATATATTAATCAGAATTTATGTGTGTGAAAATTTACAGAAGGGGGGCATATACACGTAAACTTATACTAACATAATAAAGATTAATATTAGTAGAAATGTGTATGCAATAACATATTAGAAAAGCAATACTAAAATCACTTTCATGATCGTTTTACATAATTTTTTCCAAATGCCAGTGTGCTCTCTAAGACCTCTTTAATCGTATCTAACATATTATAATGTTTCGTCGCTTTTTTTTGGGGGGTATGTTATGTTTTTTTATGTAGCTAACATTTATTTTTCCATTATACACGTCATATTATAATAAATGTAAATGAACTTCAACAGTATATGGTGTATGTTTTTTTCTTCAGATTCGCATAGATTTTTATTTTATAAAACTTTTAAAGATTGGGACGGTTACAATAATCAATTTTCTTATAAAAATATCTATATTAAAATATATAGTCAAATATGTTTGTACATCATTTAATGACGTCATATCCATTCATGAAACATTTTCTATTATCAAAAAAGGTGATTACAAGCAAACTATGTGTATATAGAAGAGTATGTGACGTAGAAAAGGCTCATAATTTTTAATTCAACTCGATCATATGTGCTTGTAATGTGACACAGCAAGCGTGGATTTTTCGAGGTTAGATGTTGTTTACAAAACATTACATATTCGTAATAAGAGACTTGTTTACAATTATATACGTATGTACATTTGCTGTTATCTTGAAATTGTGCAAATTACTCAAACGGATGACAATTTTGCTTTGAACAAGTGACAAAAGTTGGATTAGTTTTAGACTCCATTATTAAGACGACGAAAAGAGAGGTCATTGGAATTGATATTATTAAAAATTCGATTAATTTTCATAGGCAAAAACGCGCTACGATATAATTTAAGCAACTACGTAATAAATCGATGAGCATTCGTTCCGATTCTTTATACGTTTATTGTGGGGCCAGAATTAATACCCTTTAATCGTATGACCTGCATTCTCAAATGGAATATGTATGCGAACACCATTGCCGTATAATAGACCGTATGGGGTTATAGAAATGCTAATTTGTCTAGCTTACCATTTCACATGTCTTATTAAAATAAGTTATACTCAAAAAAAAAAAAAAGCACAAGTTCAAATTAAATATGTTTTTACGATTGCACGTATAGTACGTAGGAGCATTGCTCCAAAACTTGCCCATACACGTAGGTATGGGACAAGTAGACATGATTTCGAGGCGAATAACTTTTGTAGAAAAAATCTTCTCAACAAATTCATTGTCACAATGACCAGCCTTCTAATAAAATTCGTACCATATTTCCCATAAATAAAAGCCTGAGCAAAAATTATCTCAACCACGTTTGTCATAATCTATAAAAATACGTACGTACGAATGTGACTGTATTTGTAGAAGAGTGCATGTACGTATAATATGATATCACGATCGGATGATATTTTCTTCAATGTTTGATCAGTTTGTTTATTTGAAGCGTAATTTTTGAAAACAATCGTCAATACTCCCCTTAGCACGTTTATTTTAACCAGTAATGTCCATTAGCGGAAGGCTCCATACTTTTTTGCGGTTCTCTGAATCAGAAAAATATTATATTTCCGAGAATGTATACTAGTAATTTGAAGAGTCCCATAGTGGATACGCGTACATAATAGGGTATATACCTACACTTTAATAATACCCCCTCAAATATATTTATTTTTATATAAGTCCCAAATATGCAAAATTCTAAACCGAATTTTTGTGGATCATAATATTAACGGAAAAGTATCTCATTTTTGATTTATCACCTATGATAATATTTGTTTTCCAGATACTATCTGATATTTATTAGTTACTTAAATTATATACACGTATGCATATGCGTTCATTTTAAGAATATTATTTATTATTACCATAAAAATGTTCACTCAAATTTATAAATAATTAATTTTAAACAGTAAATTATTATTTATTTATTTTTTATTATTTTTTTAAAATTAGAATTAGTATTCCACTTTATGATAAAAAAAATATACTGTTTAAAAGACCATAAAGGATTTATTTCCAGTATTTTGTGCATTGAAAATACTAAATAGTTGAAAATATTGTTTAATAGATATTTGCTTTTAAAAATGAATCGGTTTCCGCATTTTTTTAAAAATAAATAAATACCTTACTTTTAGTTTGAATTTATTTTAACAGTCTAAAGTTAAGTAAAAATAATTTTTTATTCTAGATTAGGTAAATTAAGAATTATAATTGTAAAAATATTCTTTTAAGCACGTGTAAATTTGTTCATATTTTCTTTGTGCCAAATTTCTGAAATGGAATTATAATTGATTCAATAAAAAACAGTTCGCAAGATCAATTGTTTCCTTTGAATTTTTAAAAAATATTTTTGCATAATACGGAAATGCGTTTAAACATTATTTTTTAAATATGAATATTAAATAATTATTGGGGGATTCTTACATTTTCTATTTTGCTTTTTAAGCAAAAATAAAAAATGTTCACAGCGAAAATAGAACAATTTTTCACTGTGAACATTTTCACTGTGAACATTTTCACTGTGAACATTTTCACTGTGAACATTTTCACTGTGAACATTTTCACTGTGAACATTTTCACTGTGAACATTTTCACTGTGAACATTTTCACTGTGAACATTTTCACTGTGAACATTTTCACTGTGAACATTTTCACTGTGAACATTTTCACTGTGAACATTTTCACTGTGAACATTTTCACTGTGAACATTTTCACTGTGAACATTTTCACTGTGAACATTTTCACTGTGAACATTTTCACTGTGAACATTTTCACTGTGAACATTTTCACTGTGAACATTTTCACTGTGAACATTTTCACTGTGAACATTTTCACTGTGAACATTTTCACTGTGAACATTTTCACTGTGAACATTTTCACTGTGAACATTTTCACTGTGAACATTTTCACTGTGAACATTTTCACTGTGAACATTTTCACTGTGAACATTTTCACTGTGAACATTTTCACTGTGAACATTTTCACTGTGAACATTTTCACTGTGAACATTTTCACTGTGAACATTTTCACTGTGAACATTTTCACTGTGAACATTTTCACTGTGAACATTTTCACTGTGAACATTTTCACTGTGAACATTTTCACTGTGAACATTTTCACTGTGAACATTTTCACTGTGAACATTTTCACTGTGAACATTTTCACTGTGAACATTTTCACTGTGAACATTTTCACTGTGAACATTTTCAATGTGAACATTTTCACTGTGAACATTTTCACTGTGAACATTTTCAATGTGAACATTTTCACTGTGAACATTTTCACTGTGAACATTTTCACTGTGAACATTTTCACTGTGAACATTTTCACTGTGAACATTTTCACTGTGAACATTTTCACTGTGAACATTTTCACTGTGAACATTTTCACTGTGAACATTTTCACTGTGAACATTTTCACTGTGAACATTTTCACTGTGAACATTTTCACTGTGAACATTTTCACTGTGAACATTTTCACTGTGAACATTTTCACTGTGAACATTTTCACTGTGAACATTTTCACTGTGAACATTTTCACTGTGAACATTTTCACTGTGAACATTTTCACTGTGAACATTTTCACTGTGAACATTTTCACTGTGAACATTTTCACTGTGAACATTTTCACTGTGAACATTTTCACTGTGAACATTTTCACTGTGAACATTTTCACTGTGAACATTTTCACTGTGAACATTTTCACTGTGAACATTTTCACTGTGAACATTATCACTGTGAACATTTTCACTGTGAACATTTTCACTGTGAACATTTTCACTGTGAACATTTTCACTGTGAACATTTTCACTGTGAACATTTTCACTGTGAACATTTTCACTGTGAACATTTTCACTGTGAACATTTTCACTGTGAACATTTTCACTGTGAACATTTTCACTGTGAACATTTTCACTGTGAACATTTTCACTGTGAACATTTTCATTGTGAACATTTTCACTGTGAACATTTTCACTGTGAACATTTTCACTCTGAACATTTTCACTGTGAACATTTTCACTGTGAACATTTTCACTGTGAACATTTTCACTGTGAACATTTTCACTGTGAACATTTTCACTGTGAACATTTTCACTGTGAACATTTTCACTGTGAACATTTTCACTGTAAAAATATTTTTACTGTGAACATATTTTTCCTGTAAACATATTTTTACTGTGAACATATTTTTCTTGTGAACATATTTTTCCTGCGATTAATTTTTCTTTGAAACATTTTTTCGGCAACAATCATTTCTGTGAAAATTTTAAATTTTTTTTTATATGATATTTTTATATTATATGAGAAAAATTTGATTGTGAACATTTCTCTTCCAAGGAATTTGTGAAATTCTACAGTTACGATTAAATTCGTAAACAATTAAGCACGTGTTAAAAGTGATAATAAATCCGAGGGGATTGGGACAAAATTTTAAGTAAACAGAGAGTGACGCCAGACAAAAATTCAAAGTCAAAATAATCAATAATGCGAATAATAAATTTCGTCAAATAATTTTTTATCATATGTCCAACAACGTTCGAGCAGAGCAAAAAACCACACACTTCGTCTAAAATTGCGGAGGTCTCCAGTACGACTACATATAATTTTCAGATATGATCGCATATATATGCACATCTTGTTTAGAAATTTGATATGTTTAACAATATTTATATGTGTAGACATTATTTAATTTTGTTATTGCGTTTTTAATTTTTGTAATTTGATCACGTTTTGTTTTTGTTATTGCGAAAACATTGTTTACTTATGCGTTTGCTGCCACGCATCACCCTCCCCCATCAATTAAGCGTACAAGGCAAGTAAATCGACACTTACTATGGGTTGGAAACATGCCCACATTTACTATTTGACGAGCCCAATATTTCAACCAATCAGAAATAGTTTGTCTTGTTGGAGACCTCGCAGAAGTATTTTACAATCTTTAGCCATATTGCAAGATCACATGTGCTTGTGTTTGTTTGCAAATCTGTTTTCGCCATGAAATCCACTTTGATTTATGTAAGATTTTTATGGTTTTGCAAAAAAAAGAAGAAAAGAAGTATAAAGTCATTCAAAGAAAAAAAAATCCAATCAATGTTTGCCTCGAAAGTAATACGAGAGAAATAGTAGTGGACCATTTTTAGTAGTACTGTGAAAATATGGTCCGATTAATCAATGTGCTTGATAATACAGTCACTATCAAAATTACAAAGTTGATAATATATTTTAAAATAGCAATTTAACAAATATTATATCTAAAGAAGATTATTTCTTAAAATTGGTACTAAAAATCTCTGTGCACGGAAAGCAAATTATGAACCGTATTAACGGTGATTATATATTGTGCCCGCCATCTATTATGTTGTAGAGAAATTAGAAAATTTCTGAAATTAATTTTTAAATAATATTGTCAATAGATTTGGAATATTATAATTTTTTTTATACATTAAAATATCTTTTCAAAATATTTAAAGTGTTTATACTTATTGTATAAAAAAAATCACCAATTTCTCTTTATAGCTTAACTGTCAAATTAGTTTTTGCTCAATCTTGAGCATAATATTACTAGCTAATATCTTAATTTTAGGAATAGATTTTTTATTGAATTTTTTGTTTGTTTTGAGTTTGGTTCAATTGGGATAGTATTTAAAGTATGAATATTCGCAACTTTTGCCGGTGACTGTTGATGGATTTTTTTATACTGTCGTATTATCTCGATCTGACAGTATATCATGTGTCTTTTGAACAATGCATTCCAAAAGTTGAATTATATCACGACCAATTGCTAACCGGTTTTTGGTAAACTGATAATAGAGTCAGTTATGTGTCTGCCCCTTTCTGACTAGTAAGATGGTATGGTGTGTAGCTGCAGGTGTAAGTAAATACCTGTGAGCAAAATGTCTGAAAATAGAGATGCTTTGAAATATCGGCTTTATTTTACATATTGCAGAAAAAGGTGAATGTCTAATCAACTAAAGCCATTATTATCAGCGAAATCACTAATCATAGGTCCCATTATGAGTTCCTGGGAAGAAACTCGTCAAGCTGCTTACCTGTCACAGTAGTCCATTACCTGTCGATCTGTAGTAATCTTGAGCATAACCGGAAAACTGGAATCGTACGATCAACATTTTTGGTTTTGTATCTTTCAAATTCAGTTTTTTTTTTTTTACAATGGGCCCAAAACTATTATCTTTATTGATTATAAACATATGTATGTGTGAACGAGTATACCGTTTTCCCCTGTTAGATTCGATAGTGTATAGACCTCTCTACATCGATCATTCCACTATGCGCGATCGAATCCTCTTCTAAAGTTTGACCGGAGGCTTGTTCGTTTAGCCAATCAAGTATGTTGAACACAATCAAGCATTGTCAACGGCATCTTAAGTGTGTTGATAGCAACAAAAGATATTCATTAATTCACAAAATGTTCGAGAACATTTTTTGCTCTTCTACAATTTTCAGTTAGTTTTTTGTTGGTTTGTGTTCGAACGTTATCTCTTTAAACTAGTTTTGAAGCTGATTTGTTTTTCTGCCTTGGTAGTTTGAGTTTTTTGTTGTTGATAAATTTATTTGTCCTAACTTGATTTTGTTTCTTTAGGTGTATAATTGTGTATCTTATAAGAGAGTTTGTGTTCCGTTTCTCTCCAACTCACAATATGATCCGATTCAATTGGAAGTTTTTTGAAATCAAAATTCGTCCTTGCTTTGTTTTTTTTTTTTTTTAATAAGGAAATTATTTTATTTACCATAAAGATTTTGTTTTTAATGTTTATGAATATTTTGAACTTTTCTTTTCTTGTCTCTTATTTTTTAACTCATTAATAACAGGTTATCCGGGATTGATATTATATTTACTAGATTGTTCCTGGACATTATTTTTCCTTTTATTATGTATTTGTATACTATGATAAGAGAGCGTATAAACTTGTAAATTATAGTATTCATTTTTTTTTGCAGTAATAAATTGTTTACTTGTGAATATTTTGGGTTGATATATTTTCTACTTTGTGTTTAGTGAAGACTACGATGAAGATAACTTTTTAATCTCTGCAGTTTTTTAATATTTTTGCAGCCTTTTTATAAAAGTTTTCTTTTAAGGTTTATTAAAGGTTTACTCTCAAAAAATTTTCTTAAACTATCTAAAAAAAATATTCAAATTCTGAATTGTTTAGTTTTTTTTTTAATAATAAATATAAAAGAATTAAACTAAAAATTTTATTTTTACTAATTAGAATTAGACAATTTAATTTTAATATTTTTTAAATTCTTATGAAAAAAAAAACCACGTAAAATGATAGACTATCTTTTTTGCAAACATGGAAAAAATTTATTTTCTTGTCACGTTCGCATATCCGCACTTATACAAATATAAATCCGCATAGTTTAAGAAATAAATTCCACAATTATGCAAATACGAAAATCCATCGAATTAAGAAAGTGGATAAATGAGGAGAAACAAATTTGATTTTTTGCAAATATTTTTGCTAAAAATTTACACAATGTTTTTGATCAAATATCACAAATTTGCATAGATTTGGAAATTAAAAAAAAATTTTCTTAACAATAGAACAAAAAATAGTTTTATTATGAATATTAATAAAATGTATATTTTTTTGAAAGTCTATCATTATTGGACTTATAATTTTTGCATACCACAACCATCGTTTTGATTGGTAATCGAATTTAAGCTTTTTATTGGACGTTTTGTTTTTCTTCCATAATTTTAGTTAATCGATTTTAGATTTAGTTAATTTTTTATAATATTCAATCTCTGATAGATTGATTATCAAATTCAGAGTTTTTTGTCAAAGAAATTAAAAAAAAATTACTTGTTTAGATAACCATTTATGCATTATTTAACTTATTTTTTTTTGTAGATTTTACAGTAGTTTCTGTTCAAAAATAGTTTGAACTTATTTTTAGTATACTTAAACAATTTTTTTTTTAGATTTACTATTTAATTTTTTTATTGAAAATTTAATTTTTTACTGTCTCAAATATATACAAAATAAACCGTTTTATATTCTGTTAAAAATTGGATTTACTGAATAACCATTTTATAATTGTCTTCCTTTTACATTAAGTCCTTTTTTTTGGAAATTAATTTGTAATAGTTTTTATTATAAACTAAATAAATATTATCTAGAATAGCACATATGTTAAAAAACGTTAATTTTAACTGCCCAACGAATATACAGAAGATTCGCTAATTGGGTTGGATGCTGGAGCAACCGGCTTTTTAATTAAACAATTTTTTTTATAATGATAAGATGGATACGTTTATATGTAAAGTTGCTGTACATAAAGCCTTGAAAATCTCAGGTGACTGTTAAGAGGCCATTGTGTCTGTCTGCTATGAATTTTAGTCTGAAAATGTCATCATTTTTTGAGCTTAACTTGGAAATATTTTGTTTTTAAAAAGGTGATGCTACAAAGCATTGAGGTTTGGTGATGTAAGTAGACCCTCAAGATTATGAAATGAGATGGTTTAAAGCATTTAAAATATAAGGCTAGTCAAAATATTGTTCTACACAAATAATCCTTCAAGTTTAAAGTATTTAAAACCTACTAACATCCTTTCAACTAATGGTCGAATTACACTCGAAATGTTCAATAATATTGTTAAAATTATCTAAAAAGGATTATATTATATTTTATGCATAATGGCAAAATTTTGGAAATATAATAAAATAATAGTTTTATACAAATTTGAGTTTAAAATATAGTTTTTTTTGTTGAAATTTTACTTTTCAAAGCGATTGAACTCTAAACAAAAAATATCTATAATGTTTATATATGGTAAGTTCAAGTACATAAATTTACTATAAACAAATTTCTAATGAATTAAATCTAATTCAAGTCATCTTATCTATCACCAATAATAAAAGTGTGTTTTCCCAACTTTTTTCGTTACTGAAAAAAAACACAGCTACACACATTTTCTAAAAATATTTGATATTGTCATGAAAAATAATTATTGCATCATTAAAATTTTGTATATGTTAAATAAAATTTTTCTATGACATTGATCTTTATATAAATTTATTAGATTTGGATGAGTTTTTCTAAATATTACTATGATAATAGAAGATATAGCCAACAAGAGTGAGCAGATAAATGTTTATAAACATTTAAATATAATTATGTTGTTTATAAACATTTCCATATAATTATATTTTTGAATAAAAAAAATTTTTTTAATATGATACTTTTTAGTAAATTAAAATAATAATAAAAAAATTAGTAAACTCGTTTTTCATTGAGATTAGATATATATTTTTTGAAAAGAAAAAAAAATTACCGAAAAATCGTAACAATTTTGATTGAACCTGCAAAATGTGATGCAAAAATTACATCAGCTTTTAAGACGTTTGCGATGACATAAATCACTGATTTGATAATTTATTTTCTAACTAATATAAGCTCATTATTATGAATGATTTTGATCATTTTTAAATGTGTATGATGTTAGTTTGGATTTAAGTCAACAAATTCTCTCATAATATTTACCAGACATTAAAAAAGAAAAAGTTACAAAAAAGATGCTCTCCTCCAGACAGAAATAATAAAAAAAAATCAATCAAAACTAAAATAACTTTTGAATAACTGAGATTCGAAATTAAGTTAAATGAAAAAAGAAAGCCGGAGCTCAAGTTTAAGAATTTGTTCTTTTCTGTAACAGAATATTAATCACAAAATATTAAAAAAAATAAAAACCAGTTCATATAGTAGAGGGTGATTCTAAAATTTAATTTTATTTGAATACGAAATGAGAAAAGAATAAAACAAGAATTTATAACTCTCTAAAAGATTTTTACAAAATAAAATTCACTCTTCCATTTGTATAGGTAATGATTTATATAAAAAGTTATATTATATATAATTTTTTTTATTTGTTTTTTTTTTAAACTTTATTAAAAAAACAATAATAATATAAAAAGGTATCCGTAAACAAATTTTTTGAAAATGCGTTGTTGAATTTAACAAAAAGCTCTTTCTCTCACATGCACTGAACAAAAGATATTTTTTTTTTGCAATTATAATTTAGAATTAATTTATGTATAAATTATACTAAAAATTTACGCTAATATTTACTTGCAAATAAAGTAAGACGTGTGAAATATGTTTGGGATCAACTGAATGAAAAGCACGGGACTATTTGACGTAATTTTTCGTGGCGCATTTTTCTATCATCTACCATCAGTTTTTTTTTTTTTTTTATTTAAATCTACATTAATAATTATTTACAAAATTATATTTAATCATTTTTGTAAACAAAAATTATTCACAAAAAAGTAGATAGTCATTTTGTAAATGTTTTTTTTTGTTTTTATTTGTTTTGAAATGTGTTATTATAAATTTTTTTATAAATTAACTAATTTCTACTAGAAAATGATGCTAAGTCTTAAAATTAACAAATAATTTAAATTTAATTGCATTACTTAGAAAAAGAAACTACAATGATTTTCGATAATTTTTTGTTTAAGAATAGGATTTTTATTTAGTAAATATTAAATTGCAAAATTAGTATTTTAATAAACCATAATTTTTTGTGATGAAATATTACCCGAAAATTTCGTAAACATTTATCAACATAACGATCGCAGCACACCTACACAATGAATAGAGAAATTCTCTCAAATTTGAATATTTTCATCGGTAATTCCTAAAACGAAAACTTTTTAATCAATCAATTTTTATTTTTACTTTAATAAAACTTGTTTTAATAAATTTTAAAAATTATAAATATTATAAATAATTCAATCATTGATAATATTGCATAAAATATTCTATAGGCAAACAATTATATGGTTTAAGTTATTTTTGGAACCCTTCAAATGTTTTTGAAGTTATACGAATAATTTTAGGCGTTGTAGCTTGTGTGTGTTTCTTTTCCCCAATATAAAACAATTTTATAATACATAGTAATTATTATAAAATGTATAATAAATAATTTTGTTTTATTATAATATAAATATATCTAGAGGTTTATTAAATTTTAACAGCAGTAAATTAAAACAATAAAACGTAAATAAGGGCGCCTGACAAATATGCAAGCTTTTTATTCGTGGGTTTGTTGTTAATCTTTAATTAACGTTTTGTCTTTTAAAAATTACTATTTAAAAAAAATGAATTATTACTTATTTTATGTATATTATTTAAAAATCGAATATACCTTATTATCAAGTGAAAAATGGGAATATTATATTTGTTGTGCAAAAATTATCGGTCTAGTGCAGTGATTCCCAAAGTGGTATAAATCGACCCCCAGGGGTCTATGACAACCTGCAAGGGGTGTACGTTAGCGAAAAAGAAATTTGGGGTCCATGAAATGAAAATGGGGGTCCACGACAGTGGATCTAAACATACACTGATAGTACCTATTTACTTACATTATACTATCTTATAATATAAAGACATATACATTATTTATAAAAGTACCTTTAAAGTAAAAAATTTATTATATATGTTTATAAAATTGTGTAAGTTGTAGGATGTAGGCATTCGCTTTGTGGGCAGTAAAAATGCTTGTCAATTTTTGTCTCACAGCTTCGCGAACTTGCACTGACTGACTTGTTCAATTCGTCACTCTATAAATACGAATGTGAGACAAATACGGTTATTCGTTTCCTGAATCTTGAAAAGAAAAGTGCTAAGAAAATATATTTGAAAAAAATATAAACTGGTAGTTTATCACACAAATTATAGTGCCGGAGAAATGTAAGTACATTATTTTTTATTAAATTTTAGTTTTGTACTCGTACTTAGCATAAATAGATAAATTACGCCGATCATGACTTCAGTTATTAGTAGTTTAATATTCAAATTATTCAAAATTACACGAGTACTCCTCAATAGGTACCTTTTTCAAAGTTTTAGCAATCGGTATTATAATTACAGTGCAATCTCCGTAATCCGAACTAATTGCTAAAAGGAGATGTTCGGATTACCGAAAAGTTCGGATTTTGGAATGTTTTCAGAAAAATCTTAAAAAAAGACAACTGTACATATATATAACACATACAATATGTTACCACTTTGAAAGATAAATTATGAAAATAAGAAATCCACAACATACTTTTTCTATATTAAAATTAAAATTTTGTATTATTGCTAAAGTGGAACCAGCGAATTTTTATACATGACAGTCGAATGTAATAGTTCGGCTGAAAAGTTTAGAACGTTGACGTCTAGATGGCGCCTCTTGCAAAAATCTACTTAATTATCACAAAGCACCATGCTTCAAATGATTCCTGTCAAAATTCGGTCGATTGGTTCGTGAGATATAGCATTTTGAGTGGAGCAACTTTTGTTATTGAAAAAAAAATGGATAAAGACGAATTTCGTGTATTGATAAAGCATTGCTTTTTGATGAAAAAAAATACAGTGGAAACCAAAGCATGGTTTGACAAACGTTATCCGGACTCTGCTCCAGCTATTTCAACTGTGAAATATTGGTTTCGTCAATTTCGAACTGGTCGTAAGAGCACAGTTGATGCAGAACGCAGTGGACGCCCAAAAGAGGTGGTTACGGCAGAAAACATCAAAAAAATCCACAAAATAATTTTAAATGACCGTAAAGTGAAGTTGAGCGAGATAGCTGAGACTCTGAAGATATATAAAGAGCGTGTTGGACATATCCTGCATGAATATTTAGGCGTACGAAAGCTGTGTGCAAAGTGGGTGCCGCGTTAGCTCACTGTGGACCAAAAACAACAACGTGTTGATGATTCTGAGCAGTGTTTGAAGCTGTTCAAGCGCAATAAACCCGAATTTTTGCGTCGATATGTGACAATGGATGAAACATGGCTCCGTCACTACACTCCAGAGTCTAATCGGCAGTCGGCAGAGTGGAGAGCGAGCGACGAACCGAGTCCAAAGCGTGGAAAGACGCAACAGTCGGCTGGCAAGGTGATGGCGTCTGTATTTTGGGATGCGCATGGTATAATATTCATTGACTATCTCCAGAAGGGACAGACGATGAACAGCGACTATTATATAGCGTTATTGGATCGTTTGAAGAAAGAAATCGCTAAGAAACGGCCTCATTTGAAGAAGAAAAAAGTGTTGTTTCACCAAAACAATGCACCGTCTCACAATTCGATGAAAAAGATGGTCAAACTCAATGAATTGGGCTACAAATTGCTGCCCCATCCACCATATTCTCCAGATCTGGCCCCCAGCGACTTTTTCCTGTTTGCAGACCTCAAGAGAATGCTCGCTGGCAAGAAATTTAAGACCGATGATGTAACTGAGGCCTATTTTGAGGCAAAACCGAAAGAGTACTATAAAAATGGTATCGAAAAGTTGGAAGATTGCTATAATCGCTGTATCGCCCTCGAAGGCAACTATGTTGAATAATAAAAATGAATTTTGCAAAAATAATATTTCTACTGTGTTACGTTCTAAACTTTTCAGCCGAACTGTTACGTAGAGATAAATCGCATAACAATTTGTTATTATTATTCGTTGAATAATAATATTTTATGTTAACATTTTTTGTCATGTTACTTTCAAGTTTCCTTAAAGTTTCATTATACCAAAACCTTAGGTAACATTCATAACATTCCCCTTCTCACATTCATTTATAATGGCTGTACGCCTATGCCTGCCATAAAATCTAAGACCATACAATTTAAATTTGACTTTGATTTTTTAATATACAGCTGCTGGACTTTATGTCTTATTTAAATAGATTAATTTTGCCCACAGATGATTGATGCCATGTCCGAAACGATGATGGTTTGCGGACGTCTTACAATATCTCGCTACTTATAGCAAAATCTGCAAAACCGAATACTATCGGAGAGAAGTTAATTTTGCCAGCCGTTGAAGAGGTTTTAAAAACTGTTTTACACAAACCTGCATCTGATATCATTAAAAGAATTCCCTTAAGCAACAATACTGTTGGAAGACGTATTGATAAAATGAGTTCTGATATTGAAAGCTTCTTGTGTAATTATTTGCAAACGACCTATTTCTCTATACAACTGGACGAGTCAACTTTACCGGGTAATGAAGCATTATTATTGGCATATGTTCGTTTTATTATGAATCAAGAAATCTACGAAGAACTGTTCTTCACAAGAACTTTGACAACCGACACTTTTGCAGTTACAAGGCGATAGTCTAAATTTGATTAAAACAAAGTCCATCTTATCAGCGTTTCTTGCCAGAGTTAAACTAATGAAGCAAAAATTTTCCCAGTTCACCAATTTGTCACAGACAAACTGCCAGGAAGACGACGTTTCAACCTACGTTCAACATTTAAATGCCCTCTATTCAGATTTTGAAACTAGGTTTGAGGATTTTTTGACTATGGTAACATAATACCACGGTGGATAATTAACCCACATGGTGACATAGAAGAAACGAATGTCATAATACAAGAGGAACTGACTGAAATAAATACAAACGAAGAACTTAAGGTTAAGTTTAAGCACGGATATCAGCACTTCTGGCTGCAAGAAAACATACCCGTTACTTATCCCGTATTATGGAATATAGCGAGGAAATTTTTAATTTCCTTTCCATCGTTATACGAGGGTCGTTCAATAAGTCCTTAGAAAAAGATGGAAAAAAACTGTTTATTAAAAAAAAAATTTTTTTATTTTTCAACATAATCTCTTTTTAGCTCTATACACTTTTCCAACCGTTTTTCCAAAATTTTTATCCCGTCCAAAAAATAGGATTTCGGAAGTTCTGCAAAATACTCATCCGTTTGAGCAATGAAGTCCTCGTTGGAAGTGAACCATCGTCCGCCAAGCCATTTCTTCAGATTGGGCCAAATCTGGTGAATAAGCGGGATGCTGCAACAATTCCATTCTCAATTCCACAATTTTGGCCATGGAAACAGCGCAGGTGTGCACACGCCCATTGTCCTGATGCGAGAGGATTTTTTTCTTCTTCAGATGGGGGCGTTTCTCTTTGATTTCCTCGCTCAACCGTTGCAATAACGACGCGTAATACGCTACTGTTATTGTTTTTCCTTTTTCCAAGTAGTCGATAAAAATGATGCCCTGCGAATCCCAAAAGACCGTGGCCATCACCTTGCCGGCCGATGGCACAGTTTTTGCCTTCTTCGGAGCCCGTTCACCCTTGAAAATCCACTGTGATGACTGTCTCTTCGTTTCAGGAGTGTAGTAGTGTATCCAGGTTTCATCTACAGTGACATATCGATGAAGGAATTCGGCAGGATTGCGATGAAAGAGTGCTAACATAGCCTCAGAGTCCACTACACGATTGCGCTTATTCTCCTCTGAGAGCAAACGCGGCACCCATCTTGCCGAAATTTTTTTCACAGACAATTTTTCATGCAAAATTGAAGCGACTGTACCTTGTGATATGCCCGTGGCCTCAACTAATTCGCGCACTTTAATTCGCAGATCGTTCAAAATCAGATCGTGGATTTTGTCGATGATTTCAGGAGTAGACACCTCAACTGGGCGTCCTGAACGATGTTCATCTTTTGTGGATGAACGGCCACGTTTAAATTCATTCACCCAATTGTAAACCGTCGCAAACACAGGTGCAGATGTGCCATGAACTGCATCCAACTCGGCTTTGATTTCTTTCGGGCTTAAGCCTTTCAAATGGAGATGTTTGATGACAGCCCTAAACTCGCTTTTTTCCATTGTTATGCACAAATAAATGTCGTTAAATTTAATCGACGATAGAAATTGACCTACGCTATGGATCGAGCTGAAATTTTGACAGCTTTGTTGTCGATAATGATACTTACAAAAAAAAAATCTTTACCGATACTACGAGCGCAATTTCTCGGATTTTATAAGGACTTATTGAATGACTCTCGTACCTAGTGGAAAAGGGGTTCAACGCTGTTACCAATCTCCTAACGAAAAAAAGAAACAGACTGGACATCATTAGCCGAGGAGATTTCAGATTAAACCTTACAAAATTGACGCCAAATGTTGATAATTTATTATCAAAGCATCAGGTTCATCCTTCCCACTAAAAACATTTACTTATTGCTTAGTTTATTTTATGTTTATTTTATGTTACGTTTATTTTATATAACAGATACAAAATTTTATTTTGAGTAGTTTTAATTTAAATTCAATTAATAAATGTATAAAACTTAACATGTGTTTTTACTTTAAGTTTTTAACACTAAACTTCACTACAGTTAGAAATTTACAAAAAAATCAATATCAGGTATGTAGTGGGTCTACCAAAAACCGAAAAAAACATGGTAAGGGGTCAACGACACAAACAAGTTTGGGAACCTCTGGTCTAGTGTAACAAAAGCATTTTGGAAATTAGTTTTCGTTAAAAAAAAACCCCCAGCAAATCATAAAAAAAAGGGGAAAAAGGAAAAAGAAACTTAAATAAAATGCATTTTTTTACATAATGCAGAAATAATTTTCTTTTCTTTATTTCAATTACATAATTTTTTATTTATTAAATTTTCCAAAAAAACAATAATTTTTTCGAAATTATTCACTTTGTTTTTTATTCTGAATAATAATAATAGATATTATTTATATTATTATTTAAATAATATACTTCTTTTTAAATATTATATATTTATAATTATTATGTATGTATGTATTTATGTATGTTTGTATGTGTATATAAATCGAGTTACAATAATTTCTTATTTAATTTTTTTTTTTGTTTAATTTTATTTCTTTTTTTTTTTTTAATGTTTAATAAAAAATAGATTTTTCCATATATTTATAAAGAAATATTGAATGGATGAGAGGGAGGAGAAAAATGATTAAAATTATATATTTATTAAATAATAATAATAATAATTATTAATATTAATAATGATAATAATAATGATAAAAATATTAATAATAATCAAAAGAATATTAAAACTAATATATGCATAAGAGAAAATTTCAAACTAAAAAAAATAATCCAATGAAAAAAAAAGTTATTTAATAATTATTAATTATAAAAAATAATCGTAATTGTAATAATAATAATAATAATAATAACAATAATAATATTAATTATATTTATAATTATAATTATTTGTATCTTATTTATTTTTCTATCTTATAAATAACAAAATTAACTTTTAGTTTCTATTAATTTTATTTTCTGATTTTCTATCAATATAAAATATATAGTTTTTGTTAAATTTTTAAATACTTTCATTTTTTTAGTTTTGCTTTGCAATTTATTTATTCTAAATTTGAAATAAAAACTCTTATTTTTTATAATATTTCTTTCATTTTGTTTGTTGAATAAAAGTATTGAAAATATATTTGATATTGAAAAATATTAAACAATTTACAAAGAATAAATTTCATAATTTATTTGATGACAATAAGAAAATATTATATTTCTGTGCTTTTATTAATTAATATTAAAAAATAAATATCTTAATCTTTAAAAGTAGTTTATGCGGAAATTTAATATTTTCAATTTAACTTGGTTCATTTTTTTATCATAAAATTATTGTATTATAACTTTCATTATTAATATTATACTTTTTTTTTTTAATAATTATTGCTTATAATATATATTCATTATTATAATGAATAATATGATAATTAATAATATAAATAGCAAAATTATATAATCACTTTTAAATTGTTGAATTTTTACATAAGTTTTATGAAAAATCGATTATTTATCGTGAATAATATAAATTATTAAAAATTTTAAATATATAAAAAAAATTATTTACTAAAAAATAAAGAAATTTCTGAAAAAATTTAATGCGAACGTACGCGAACAACGTACGTCAACATTTGAATGCGAACAACGTACGTCAACATTTCAATGCGAACGTACGCGAACAACGTACGTCAACATTTGAATGCGAACAACGTACGTCAACATTTCAATGCGAACGTACGTCAACAAAACGTATGAATGCTGCTAACGTACGTTAACAAAATGATGCTCATCTTAGAAAAAAAAAATCAGCAATTTTGCAAATTAATTGAATTTAATTATGTTAATGAATTTATTTTTTAAAAAAATACCGCTTCTTAGGGTAAATAATTCAAATATATAATAAAAGTAAAATGAATCAATTATTTTTAGATGATTTGTTAATACCTTAAAATAATCAATTTAAAGATTAAATATAATTAAATTCAGTATTCGATTTAATAAATAAAATATAACAAAAAAATTCTATTCATAATACTAAATTTAAATAGTAATTTTAATTTGTTAAAATCTTGATATGATACACGTATATGAAAATTTACTTTTCCCATCAAACATAATCGAATATACATGATCGAAAATTTAGCTATTAATATGAGGCGCTTAATTTTCATTTTGCAATAATCAAATTATTGTGAAACGAACGTGTATTTTGCATAACGTTTATTGTCGCATAAAAATATTAATTTTTCTTTTCATTCCTTCAAGTTTGCCGCCGCTTTCATGTATGAATTATTTTTCCCACACAAGAAAAAATTCTTTTCAATAAAGTTTCTAGGCAGACAAAAAAAATATTTTATTTCAAAAGAAGAATAAAAATTATTATCCGACTTTGAAAAATATTATAAATATTACAAACTTATTCGAATTTGCACATATTATTTAAATAGTATTTAGAAAAAAGAAGTGATAATTAATTAATAAAATTGAAAGCTAACGTTTCAGAAAATTAGTATAAATAACCAAATTGCAAATTTTGTTCTTACAAACCATTATTTATATTTAATTTATATGAAGATATTTTAAGCTATCAGCAAAAAAAATTATAATATTAATAATATAAGAAAAGAACAAAATAGAAAAATGAACCAAGAAAAATTCAATTATTTTCATTTCGCAAGAGATGGCAGCACAGGATATTATCAATTTCTTTTTCTTCATTAAAAAAAAAATCAAATTTTTTTTTTTAACTAACGTTTTTAATTTAAATTTTAATAAATAATTATTTTTTTCTTTTATTCTATTATAGCAGAAAAAATGCATTATTAAAAAGTAAAAAGAAAATACTTTAACTACTATTTAAATATATTTTAAGAAAAGAAAATGAAAATTACTCATTTTCTTACTTTCCTAGATAAAATTAACATTTATAAGTAATATTTATGCATACTCGTATATATTGGATAATTAGTAAATTAAATTGATACGAATTGATATCCTTAAAAACTATAATAAAATTTATTGGTTTTTAACAATTTCTTTCTGTATTTTTTCTTTCTCTATAAATATGTATAAACATCGATTTAAAATTATACTATTTATTATATTAATATTATTATCATTATTATTTTTATTTTTGTTAATAAAAAAAAAAACACATTGATTCCTTTTTGTTGCATTAATATTAAATTGATTTTGTTTTTATTAAAATTTATTTTGAATTTTTGTATTTGTTTTTTTTTTTTTTAATTTCATTTCAATAACAATATTTACACGATAAAAAATCAATTAAAGTTAAACCACTTAATAATAATTATTGTAAGTAAGCGAATTTAAAAAAAAAAAATAAAGAACAAACCAAAAAAATCCATTAAGTCTTTAAATATGATGTGATAAAAATAATTATAATAAAAGATAAAAGAAAAAAATCAATGATCGTTAAAAGGGGATTATTGAAAAAATATTGGAAATTAAGGGAAACCATATGCAGCCCTGTATTTTGATTGCACTGCAATGTGCCTTATAGTTAAATGTAGTAGTAATAGTAGAAGGTATACGTTGATGGGGTGATGGGGGGGGGGGGTCTACTGGTATTATGTGTAGGATGTGAAAATTATGTGAAGATGGGATTGTTCTCTTCCAGTATTTCAACATTCAAGTTTCACACTCCAAAGGCAACAACTTCACTCTTTCTCTCTGTTCCTTCCAGTATTTTGAATTTTCGTTTTGTTGACATTATCGGCTATATCCACGACGGAGGCTAAATCACAGTTTCTTTTCCCAAACAACAATGTGCGCATCGTTTGAATTGGTGACACGTGACATGGTGCCACTCGAAGAGTTACTTTTCGAGCTGGGTGAATTTGTATACCAGACGTGTCGCCAATAGCCGCGGCCACCCATCAGAGTGATTAGTGTTCTGGGTCCCATATCGTTGGTATTGGCGGCGTTCTTTGCATTTGCGGCTTTGCTCTTTTTCTTAAGAGTGGCCGCTGCAATTGTCGATACCATTGAAGGTGGTACGGTGGAATTGGTTGAAACTGTTAAGTGTTGATCCTTTGCCGCAGTTCCTATGGTTGCCGGTGTCCCACTCGAAAAGGTTTGTTGACCCTGCGCTTGGCCACTTTGTGAATTGGCGAATAATAAAATCTGTTTGGTATTTTCGATGCCGTTCGCACCGAAGTTTGGCACTGCATTTGTTGTATGCACGTCGACGGTGATAGTACCATTCTCAGAGATGTTGCCCAAATCGCTTCCATTACCGGACGTTTTATGACTAGCACTGCTGCTGTTACGAGAAACGCTGCGTCCGCCAAAAAGACGAATGCCCATGCTCTCTTCGCTACCCGATGACGTATACAGACTGGACGAACGTGAGTCGACCGACCAGTTCGATAAATCAAGAGAGCGAGGTCTGCTGGCTTTCATGCGTAGCCGACGATCAAGGGTGCTCACTTTACCGGGAATGGCAGCTAACTCGGGATCGGATCGTCTCATACCTTCATACATCAGATCCATAAGATTCCCTTGGCCACCCTCTTCCGCGTCGTAGTCTTCCTTTACGAAAATTAGCTTTCCATACAAACCGTAGACGTCACAGTATCCATGGTCGCTGTGCTGAAGTGTTGTCTGATTCGAATTTACAGGCGATGAGAAGAAGTTCGCTGATCCAAGGCTTCGTGGCAATGTCTTCGACATCCTTGATAGTTCACTCATTTCCTTGTACCGTTTTCGACGCAACGCGGGACTATTGGCGAGTTGTGCGCGAAGCTTTGATGGTATCGATAAGTCCAGAGAATTCTGCTTATCCAGCGGTCGTTTCGGTGATTCACGTCCTGAACTATTCAATGAATCATCCAAATCCTTTCGCATAATTACGACCGAGTCATCACAGATATCCTTTTTTGATTCCTCTTCAATGCCCTGTTGACTTAGGTGCTGATGCTTTTGATGTTCATTAATGTGTCCATCTTGGTCAGCCATGAGCGGCTGCACGCTTTCCACGTTCGACTTGTAAGGCATGTGCGTTTTTTTTACTAGCGGCAGCAGGAAAGTAATTGCTCCAAAGTGAGCATGGCATGATATGCTAACACCGCCGCTGATTATCGGGACTCCTTCGAGCCGTGGCAATGGAATTGTCAAAGCTATTCCGATATTGGTGCCTACCCACAACAAGCCCTTACACGCCATTAGAGCCGTCACGTAAACGGAACTGTTGAAGCTCTCCTTTGGCGTAGATTTCACGCGTAATACGTTTGCGGCTATGTTGATGTCCTGCAAGTGCTTGAACGACTCCGTATGGTAAAGGCAGATAATGCTGGAATTTTTCAAAGATACCCACAAACCGATGCCGGAGTGTGCCATAAGATTAACCTGCTGTGTACTGCCATGTTGGAGTCCAAAGTTTTTCTGCATATCACCAGTGATTGCGTTCAATACGTGCACGCTATGACCGCAGCCTGCATAAATGTAATTATTGATCGGCAGGATACTTGAAACGGCGCATGCGTTTCCCAACTGAATAACCTGCGGATCCTTTAGCATCCATACACCATCTGTACCCCGTCGGAAAATAAGCAGACTTGCGTTTGCTAGAGCTACAAACACCGAGTTTAGGTGATAGAGTATCTGGACTACAACAGCGGGAACCGAACAATGTGCTATTTGCTGTTCTAGTTCGGGATTCGTTGCTGAATATATAAGAATTTTGCGACTATCAGTACCCATCCAGACAAGATCGCCCAGTAAGCTGCTCTGTTCTTCCTTTGTAGGACAATTGCTCAGTCCTTTTACGAATTCCATGTTGGTGACTTGTGTCTCGACTAAATCAAACGAGCCAACATCTTTCAGAACTCCGGCTTGTTGGTGGTGTTGTGCCAGCACTGCAATATGACTACTGGTTCCGTCGCTTGTGCATATCCACAGATAATTTTGGTTCTTGAATCGTCGACGCGCCGTTGCTGTTCTGCTGTCATTTGTTATGCTGTAATAGCAGCCACAGCGCACCTGCAATAAAAAAAAAAAAATTATGCAAATATTTTCAGAGAAATTTTATTTAAAACATTTTTGCTAAAAATCAGATGAATGATAAAAATAACTTTTTTTTTTTAAAGGAAATTTCTAATATTACTCACCTCGGTTTGATGCTGTGATTTGTAGACAGCTTGTGCTTTAACAAACAACGGCATTTTTGTCGACGGCCTCTGATCCTGTTCGGGAACTTCCCAAGCCGGCGAGTTGTTGATATCGAGCGCTAGCTGGGCCAGACGCAGTTCCGTGATCCATTCCTTTTTCACCGATGGATTCTCTGTCTGGAATGTGAACGTCTCCTCTTTGCCGGACTTATTGCGAGCTATTAACTGCAAACAGCATGAGTCTACCCATGCCATTTCTTCGTCCTTCTTTTGGATTGAGCTCTGAATCGAATTTAGAAGGTTCCGAGTTACGTCGGCGTTCAGCTCCTTATAGTGTCCTTTTAGTGAATTAACAAGATCACTTATGCGTGATATCACCTCGTAGTCGTGCATCAAATTGCTCATCTCACTGCATAAATTATCAGCACCATTGGTCAGGGCCGCGACGCTGTCATTGTTGCCGCACGAGCTGCTATTTGACTTCAAACTTCCGCCACGATTTATTCCTGAAAATTTCAATAAAAAAAAAACTTATTTAACATAAAAGTTTTACTTCGATAATTTTCTAACAAATTTCTTCAAAAATACTGTAATTTCCATTTTTTATGTCCCCTTTTTTTACGAGTATTTGTTTTCACATTTCTGATTATTAAATTTTGTTTGTTGTATTTGCCCAACCGGCAATCACAACATTCCATTTACGGTCAAATCGCTTTAATTTCATAAATCGTGCACGTACGTCACGTGAAAAAAATGTCCGTTTTTTATATGGTCAACCTTGGCAATATTAAAATTGATGAGAAAAAATTACCCAAATACAAAAGTGGCAATTTTTTTAAATAATTTTTGTTTTTATTTTTATTTTTGGAACAATTTTCACGACAAAAACTTAATGGAAAATTTATCGAACGCAGAGAGACTTGTTATTATTTTTGTCAAATCGAGATTTGGGGGAAATGGTCTGTAATTTTTTCTGCAAACGTCGAAATAATATTACATGGGCAATCTGTAATTATGAAAGAACACACAAATTCGAGTCACGTCGATAATGTTCCTGAACAAATTTGAAACTAAAACAAAACCATTTAAAATACAAACTGTTTTCCAATTTACAAATTACTCTCTGATAACGGTTGCACTAAACTGATATCATTAGGGGAGGCTGGGGAGCTGCATTAAGAGGATACTGAGACTAAATGATTATTATAGGCCAGAGAGTACAGAATCTTAAAATTAATCAATTCACATTCCAAAGAGGATAAAGTTACAGTAAAAAATTGTTATTTCTTCTGGTATAGAATAAATTATATGAAAAAAAACAATTGCGTGAATAATGACGAACACAGAAACGCTTTTTAATCTTATATCATTGAAAATAACCAAAAAAAAAGTTCAGTCTTTTTATATTGATTTATTAGTTAAACAAAAAAATAATAATATGAACAAGATTCAGTAAAGCTTAGCTCAACAACAAAAAAACAGTTGATTCTTAATTAATTTACTTAGTTATTAATAATTTATCGTTGTTTTTTTTTTAAATATTTATATTGATTAAAAATGTTAATATTTTTACCATAAAAAAAAAATTGTGCAAAATCTTTTATTAGGAATTTTTTTATTTAAAAGTTTGAAGATGATTCTCTTTCTTAACACCTTAACTATTATTGAAGCAAAAAAAGATTTTTTTACAGAAATTGATATTTTTGAAATTTACTTTAATAATTTAGAAAATAGAAAAAATCATTGATTGAATTGATGTCCTTTTATTGATAAGAAAGACATTTTTATTAAAACCCTGGAAATAGTGTACTAATTAATTATTAAAAGGCAATTCCACAAAAACCAAGCTCACCTTGATAATAATCGATTATTATTAATGTTCATCGAAAAAATGTTTTTTTTTCTTTTTTACAAAAAAAAAAATATTTAGTTATTAAAAAAAAAATATTCGATGATAAATTTAGTTAGATTATTTGCATATAAGGAGGTCTAGGTGACATGTGGCAGGAGGCACTTTATAGCGCCACGATCATGAGGCCATTAGCAGCTTATCTTATTAAAAACTGGTCGAACGTAAGTTGGAGGGATCAATAATAAATTATTTTATTTTTATATAAGGATATCTCTGAGATATTCGTTAGTGCTTGGGGGAAACTTTATAGAACCACGACCATCAGGCTATTTGGCGACATCATATAACGTATGGGTTGAAGTTGCTAGCTTACCTACTGAAACTGGTCGAACGTTATTAAAAAGAAATTTTTGGATTAGGTGGCATGGGAGATAGTAAATTGAATTCCACAGAAAAAGATAAAATCGGGCATGACCAATCTTGATTCTGAGAAGTTTCATCATCCAGAATTTAGGGGTGGTTATTCGATAGACTGGGTTGCTGGTGTTTGGCCAATGCATGAAAATCGTTAGTACTATTTAGTCAGAAAATACTACAAGTTTGGAATTACATTTAGTATAGGACAATGGAGATTGGAAATTATAGTACTTATTGGAAATAATAACACTTTTTGAGATTGATTGCAGTCTTATCTGCCATCTTAATTAGCAACAGTTCACCAAGGAAATAGGAACTTTTATTTTTACAAAATCCACACTTGACATCGCGATGTTCCCCAATTTATTTTTAGACTGTTAGTCTAGAAATGAGATAAAATTACCTTAAAAAGGTAGAAACTACGATTAACTGAGTTTTCAGTTTTTTTCCTTAAAGAATTTATCAACATTATTAGTGTTTTTTTTTGGTATGAGGTCTGTTCAAAAAGTATCGCGAATTTTGAAATCCGCGGGTTACATATATCCGATTTTCGATTTTTTATGGCGTTATGTTGGTACTCATGTCTCTCACTTATGCCGACAAGTTCAGCCATTTTGACAGCTGCTTTGCTTGCACGTGTTTTGACTCATCTTCGATTTTTGCCCGTTTCCGACCAAAAACAGGATCGCATTAACATTGCTAAGGAGTGGTTGGACTCTGTCCGCAACGACTCAAATTTGCTCCAGAGGGTCATAAAGGGTGAGGAATCATGGGTTATGACGTGGAAACCAATCCCAATGGAAGCTGCCGCACGAGCCAAGACCGAAAAAAGCGCGCCAAGTTCGGTCGAATGAAGGTTTTGCTTACAGTTTTCTTCGATTGTAGGGGCGTGGTGCATCATGAGTTCTTGCCACAAGGTAGAACGGTCAATAATGAATATTGCCTGCAAGTTATGCGCAAGTTGCGCGAAGCAATCCGCCAGAAACGCACGGATGATAACACTCCTGCTCACGCATCGTTGCTTGTGCGCGAATTTTTGGCCAAAAACAATACACTAATAATGCCGCAGCTACCGTTTTCCCCAGATCTGGCCTCCTGTTCCCGAAACAGATTCTTTGATCCATTTTTTGAAATGCGCAAAAATCGAAGACGAGCCAAAACACGTGCAAGCAAAGCAGCTGTCAAAAATTAACTGAACATTCAAAATGGCCGAACTTATCGGCATAAGTGAGAGACGTGAGTACCAACATAACGCCACAAAAAATCGAAAATCGAATATACGTAACCCGTGGAAATTCAAAATTCGCGATACTTTTTGAACAGACTTCGTATATAATTTGCTTTGTTATTTATACAAAATATTTTTTTTCTGCTTTAAAAATTCTCATTTGGAAAATTGTCCACCCACCCAGACTCTCTCTCTCTCTCTTTCTCTCTCTATTTTGCAACTGTACCTGCCCACCTATTATCTACCTGGATAAAAATTTCTACTTTTTCTCTTTTATGAAAGTAATAATAACTCCCCCAAAAACATAATTTTTATTCAACATATTTAATAAGTTGAGACTAATCATAGAAATGCATAAATGGTGAATGCAATGCGTGCGCGTGCAAAAATCTGTGTCAGTGCGTTCGCATGCAGTATAATTCGATTTCTATGCAGATCTAGTTGTTAGTAAGCTTGCCAATGAAGGTATGATTGTGCCAATATTCGTACTAGAACTGTGGGTACAGGTGATTAAATATCGGACATATGAGAATAAGAAGTTGTTTCCTACTTTATAAGTTGCGAAAGTTTTTTTCCTCCTATAATTTTCGCCATTTTCACTTATTATTTATTATTTGTAAAGAGGCAGATAGAAAGAAATGGAAAAATCGTATTCGATGTGTGTGTGTGTGTGTAAGGGAGTAATAAGGGTAAAGGGGGGAGGGGTTAGTTGTTGGCTAATATTAAAATTGTGTATAACGTTTTTAAAATTTAATCAAACGAAAGCGAATGCATGGAAATGGAAGGAAAAGTTGAACTGAATCGTATCGATTCAGAATTGAATGTATCGGATCGGGTGGGATCGTATCGGATTATTGTAAAAGAAGATCGATTTCGTTTGAACTACTTTATGCTCGTACGAACACTACTGGAAAAGCCAGTATAGGGAAAAGTATTTTTCTTTCCACAAACAGCAAGAAAAGAATTGCATGCATAGTAAAAACTTAAAAGAAAAGAAAATCTCGACCACAATGGATCAAAGAAAGTTTTGCCGGCATATATATATGTACGAGTATGTATGGTTGGTTGTCCATAAAACTCCATCGGATTAATTGTAGTTGTTAGTCTGTAGTGCACAATAGTTTTTAGTGCAATTTTGCTGTATTCATTTGTAGAAGCAAATAACAAATTCCAACAACCGGCTGCCGGTGCAATTCGAATTCAATAGTGTAGATTTTCCATATTGGAAAAGAAAATCTCAATTAATGCGTGCAATCAGTACAAAAAAGTTTTTAGTTTACTGTCTTCGTCTCCTTCCTCTGCAGCAGTGCATGATAAATTCAATCGAAACGGAAATCGCTTGAAACCAAAAAGCCTATCGTCTCTGATTTCTTATAGTCTAGAGGAATTTGTTTACGTTCACAGTGTCTAATCATAACATGCTATATTCGTGGGTAGATTTAAAGAATTTAAAGTTTCGTCAAAGGAAATTCGAAATGAAAATCAAGATCAAGGCAAGTTCAAATCGAAAGCGATAGTTACCAACCTCTAGTATTCAGCCTTTATCTTTCAGCATCAGGAAATAAATGTTTCATTGTTTGTATGTAAGGTCACTTAGGCATGTGCCAGGGGACCCACATTATAGCGCCACGACTATGAGGCTCTTCATTGTACGTATGGGAAGCTATCTAAATGAGGCTGGCCCCTTAGTAAATACGAGGGTCATTCAACAAGTACTTAGCCTATAAAAGAAAAACGAAAATTTTGGAAAGGTGGCAATTTATTTTTCTACATAATCTCCTTCAAGCTCGATACACTTGGCCCAGCGATGCTCTAACTTTTTTAACCCGTTCAAAAATACATTTTCTTGAGGGAAGCAAAATAGGCCTCTGTGGCGACGATGACCTCCTCATACTACCCAAATCTATTCCCGGCGAGTGATTTTTTCAGGTTTGGAAACAAAAAGTAGTCACAGGGGGCCAAATCTGGAGAGTACGGTGGATGGGGCAGCAATACGTAGCGCAATTCGACCAATTTGGCCATGGCGACGGCGGAGGTGTGAGCCGGCGCGTTGTCGTGGTAGAACAGCACTTTTTCTTCGCAAAGCGGGCCGCTTTTTCTTCAATTCGACGTCAAATCGGCCCAATAAGTCAGCATAGTAGCGCCCCGTGATTGTTTTACCCTTCTCGAGGTAATCGATGAGGATCACACCTTGTGAATCCCAGAAAACGGTGGCCATCACCTTTTCGGCCGATCGAACAGTCTTCGCCTTCTTCGGAGCACGTTCGCCGGGTGAAGTCCACTGTTTTGACTGTTCCTTGGTCTCTGGTGTGTACCAGTGAATCCATGTTTCGGCGACGGTCACGAAACGACGCAAGAACTCCGCTGGATTGCGCTGAAACAGCGCCAAACACGTCGCCGATGTGGTCTTACGGTTGCGCTTGTTTTCCGGTGTGAGCAAACGCGGCACCCATCGCGCCGAAAGCTTTCTCATGCCCAGTTCTTCGTGTAGAATATGATGCACCATTCCCACTGCGATGCCCACAGTCTCAGCTATCTCGTGAACCTTCAATCGACGGTCTGCCAACACGAGATCGTGGATTTTTTTAACGTTTTCCTCCGTAGCAGCCGTTTTCGGGGCACCTGGGCGTGGCTCATCAAAAACCGACGTGCGGCCACGAACAAACTCGTTGAACCAATTCTTGACGGTCGCCATCGAAGGAGAAGAGTCACCATACACAGCATCCAAGCGATCTTTGATTTCGCTGCGCGTTTTCCCTTCCAAAAACAAGAATCTTATCACCGAACGATATTGTTCTTTTTCCATTTTTGTGCAACCGACCGACACGCTCGCTTTCAAAGGCTCTCAAAACAAAACTACGGAAGGGAATCGACTGAAACTTTGACAGTTGGCTACTCAAAGAATGTACTGCACGATGGTAAATTTCTTTTGTGACAGAAGTTTCATCGGGCGGCGAGGCTAAGTACTTGTTTAATGACCCTCGTAAGGTAGAAAAGTGAGAGTTTTGCCAGATTATTTTTTTGGACTAGATGTAAAAGAATAAACCGGTAATTTCAGCTGTTGGATGCAAAAGCTCCACAAAAGGGCAGAACCCTGCTTGCAAAGTAATTCTTGGTCTGGTGGCATTAATAATAATCCTCAAATACAAAAGCATGAGTGAGAGCAGAATGTCCAATCCGCATTCTAAGGAGCGCATGTGTTCAGAAATTTGGTCCTTAGAATGCGGATTTTTGATCAAAGTTAATTGATCGTTACCCAATGAGACATAACGAATCGAAAACTCATTCTGAGCGTTAACATTACAAAAAAAAGACCCTAACAACAACATCTACAGTTTTATCGCACAGAAAAAGAGATAAATTTTTATAATAAAAAAAAAAACAAAAAAAAAATATATTTAAACTAATTTTTTTTCGTAATTCTAGAATATGTTTGTTGAACTTTTGATTGGCTAAAAATAAATTCTTAACTTACCAGCTGTCAATATTCTCGATAATGTAGCCGATGTACTATTGTCAACAATTTCGACATCCGTAACTGGATACATCCATTTGAAGGATAGCTTTTCGGTGGCGCCAAAGTCATGGGATTGTTTAGGTGCTACTGAAACGCAAATGACTTTGTCGTTGAGGAGCAGCAACCGGCGCTGCTTTGACTTCACAATGAATCCGGACTGATTGAATTCCATTTGCGTGACATTATCCTCGCGCAACAGGTAACGATGACGATTGCCATCCGATGAAGAGGACAGAGAGCGTGTGTTGAAGGTGCCGCTAATATGGCCGAGCATCTCTTTGAACGCCTGGTATTGCTCAGCTTCGCGTTTTCGTTCGTTGAGCATTTCTGCGAGTGATTCGAGTTGCGTCAGTGCCAGCTGTAGCGACATTCGGTCATGATGTCCTTGCGGAGTGTACTTGAGCAGGTCTTGCAGGAAGAGAATGAACTGTGGGAACCGTTGTACCGGCTTTACCATTAGGCCAAAAAATGACAGCCGATCATGGGCGCTAATCTGTTTAACTTTCAAAAAGTCAGCTAGGGCCGATTTTCGTTTCGCTTCCATTTTAGCTAATTCCATGGCGGCTGAAAAATTATTTATGAAGCCACTGTACACTTCGAGTATTTGAGGTTTGCTGAACGCCTGTACAAATACATCGCCGAGCTTTTCATCACGATCCCAATTTCGAACACAATCGGCAAGGGTGATGCGAAACAGTTTATGACACTGGAGGATATCGGGTAAACGGTGGAAAAGTGTTGCAATTTTTGAACTGCTTAAAACTGGTGGACTACTTTCTTCGAGAGGTTTTTTATAATCCTGAAAGAGAAAATTTCAAAAGAACATTTTTTTTTTATTATTTCCTTCCTCATTTAATTTTTTTATTTTATATTTGTTTTCTTAAATAATTTTACGGCTACTATTTACATTGGCACCGTTCATATTATTTTTGTTAAAGTTATTATTAATATTACAATATTATTATTATTTTTTTTTTTGGTTGCATCTATAAGTAAAATAGTTTTTTTTTTCTGTGAGATTAATTATAAAAATTAAGAGCAAATGAAAATTACGAAATAAAAATGGTAATAAGATAATATATATATATATATACAGATAACAGTAAGTATATGAAATTACTAAAATGTTTAGCTGGAGTTGTTTAATGGTAAAATAAGATCTATTTTGTGATTCGGAAAGTACAGCCCTATCATTTGACAGCTGTCAAACATATATGTTATCCAAGATAGAAATAATTTAAAATAAAATTTGACTTTTTACATTATAGATCGTTTCATTATCTATCGATGCGTTGAATTTAGAAAAACTTTCTATAAAATGTGGTGATTTTGAGGTAGGTAGGTTTCGCAAAAATTATTTTCCAGCAATAAAGCTCATTTCTTGAATGGTGGATATGTTAATAGGCAAAATTTTCATATATAAAGGTCTGACAATTTACATGTGATCACTAAAAAGCCATTGTATCAGTAAAAACTGAATGTGTGGTGTGCATTTTGGTCTGAAGGTGGGTATTTCTTTGAAAATGTAGAAGGAGAGTGCGTTGCCGGTAATTCTGTGCGCTTGGTATAACTTTTTTTTTATCTTAACTTAAAAATTACTGTTACCGGTTATTCTGTGCGCTTGGGACCTTCCGCTAATCAACTTTTTTTAACCGCAACTTCAAGATTTTTATCTCAACTATAAAATTGATTTCAAACATTAAGCAAACAATACTCAAGACGGGTAAATTTCAAAATTGAAGGTGCCAATTGGCCTACGAAATTTTTTTTTTATTTTTAACTTTAGGCTACCCAAACTTTAACTTTAGACTACCCAAAAAATCATATTTACGCAGACAATTCCCAAAATTTAATTGCATTTAAAAACCAAAATGCATCCAAGTAGTGGCCGACTTATAGCCTGAAATGTGTGGAAAGTCTTAAAAAATTACTGAAAAAGAATCGAGTCCCGTAAAAAATCTCGTTGCTGTTTTTTTAAACTACAATATAACTCAATATTTCAAGAATATTTTATTAAACTATACTTTCCGAAGAACAAATTGGATAACCCTTCCAATTTATATAATAAGTTTGCTTTAGAAACTTTTCACTAAAATTTTTATATAATATTAAAAATAAAAATCTGGTCATTTTTTTTTGGTTAAAAAATTGTATAAATTTGAAGTTTTAAGAAGATTTACTATAAAATTTTGACGTTTGATCTTATAAATAACGTAAATTTATATACAATAGTTTATTAGTTTTTTTATTCTAAATACCAAAAAAAAGTATTTTATTTTTAATTAATTAAACAAACTACAATTATTAAGACAATAGGACAAAAAAAAATCTACAAAAATCTGTATTAATAGAGAAAACTCAATAAATGGCAGTTATTAAAACTAAAAAATACCATAATGATAAAATAGTAGAAATAAAATTATAGTAAGAATATAAATTTTTAATAAATAAAATTTAAAAATAAACATGTAAATAATTGAAGAGAAAAAAAACCTAAATGAAATAGCAAAAATAATTAAAATGAAAAAACCAAAGAAAATCTCACATTGACTAGACGTTGAAGTGTGGCGACATATGAGTTCTCACTGTGAACAATAGCCGCAACAATATGTCGCCGTTTAAGTTGTTGCTGAGACAAACCTGCTGGCGCTGGGGGTAGCGTCGGTGTTATAAGGCGGCTGTGTGCCCTTGCAGTACCGTTCGCTCTGCTGCCGGGGGGTAATAACAAATCCAATCCATAAGCTGAATCGTCTTCATTCTAATTGCAAAAAAAAAATCACACAAAGAAAATTTATTTTAAAATTTTTTTTTCTCAAAGAGCTTTTCTAATTGTTTTCAGTTATGGAAAAATAATTTCTCTTTTTTTTGTTTCAGAATATGCCATTCTGATTATTATGATAGATAAAAATAGTTCCAGGTCATGCCTGTCTTTGTTATGCTTTCAAATATTAATAATAAATGTTTAGGATTTGTCTTTCTTACCTCAGCAAGTTGTGGCATCTTGGACCCGGGAGCCATCGAGGCTGTGGTACCGTTTCCAGGGGTACTATTTGCGTTTGCGTTGGCCACCGCTTTTGGTGAAATATGCTCTGTATTGTCTGTGGTATCAATGCTGCCAGAGGACGAGGATGTACGTCCATCCCGACCGCCGACATCGTATTGATGCGTTGAGCCACGACGTATCGAAAACCATCGCGATAGACGACCGCCGGGCGATTCACCAGGTGTCGTAGTATCTTGTTGTGGATGATGATGGGCGGTCGGCATTGTTGCTGAGTTGCTGCCTCCACCGCCAGAGGATGAAACTGTTTGTGCCTGCTGCTGTTGCTGTTGTTGCTGATTTCCGCTGTTTCCACCGCCACTGCCACTTGTCCGCCATTTGTCAAAGGACAAGTGCTGTTTGGCCTTGTTGAATGTCAAACGCAATTGACTGTTACGTTGCGTTGTCGACGTCACGCTGCGTTCACTTACGTCGTCCTCGTCGTCTGAAGTAAGATCGTGCTCCCGTTCCGAACCCCAGCTATCTTCTGAGCTGTTAATAGTCCGAGCCGATGGCGTATGTTCCAGCCTTTTATGATTACCACCTGGCTGTGCTGTACCGGTAATAGCAGTACCACCGCCAGGAGCTATGCCGACACTTCCGGTACCCGTACCGGTACCGACAATACCTCCTCCTCCTGCGGTTCCAACAACACCGCCGATACCAATTCCACCAACTATTGATGGATGGCTGTTGTTGGCGCTGTTGTTACAGCTGTTTTTCGTGTGATGGTGTGGCAATATCAATGGGCCGTGGATTCCGTTGAATGACGAACGAGAATTTAATGGATCAGATCGACGACTTGATGTGTTGTGTAATTGCGCCGTTGTAATGGTAGTCGCTGCCGTTATGGGTGATGCAATTGGCAACGGATCTTCCCAGGAGCCAGAATTCAATTTCGGTTCATCTGTAAATAGACACAAACAAAACAATTATTAATTATTGATTTTTCAACTTAAACAATTTATTGCAAAAAATAAAATTTCGAATTTTTTTTTTATTTTTTCTTGATTATTCTATGGAAATTACATGCACTTCACTTCAATGACATTCAATATCAGATGTACGAGTGCAAGCCTATTGAAAATGCATATTGATGACTTTTAGCGTCGAAAGCCAGCCATTTTACAGTTTAATATCGATTCGTTTATTCCATTTAGCCAACTTTAATTTTACACTCATAAATCTAAGATATAAAATTTTATTTTTTACATCTGTAAAATGCCCAATAAATATTGTTTTGATTTCTGTCAATAAGTCCATCAGACAGTGTGTTCGGTCAAATAATCTTTGACCATTATTGTTCAAAAAAAAAAAAATCCAATGTTAATACAAGTGGTACTACCACCACATATCCATTCCCCATCATTTTTGGAATATCAAATATCTGAGATGCAGTCCCATCATCATCAAGTAGGCATTAAAACTTTTCATTGATGCTTTCAAGGAATTAAGTCTATTTATAATGTTTTATATTCGATATACAATAAAAGGTAATAAAGACGATTGTTGCTCCACCATTAACCATAACTCGAAACTGGGGGATTTTTTTTGTTGAAATTGATTGATTTCTGTTCTTGTTCACCCTCTACGAGTAGAAGCTGGGACTGACTGCTATTAGGTCTTGTCTATAATGATCTACATACTCGAAACGATATCGAACGAATGTGTTATTGCGAAATCTTCAAGTGGAAAATAATCTGTGTTTGCTTTTCCATTTGGAATATTTTTCCAGCTTTAAATGATTGAATCATATCTTTAGATAAATTATAAAGTTTTAAATTGATGTGAGATTTTTATAGTACCAGAAAAATGTGTTTTTTTTTTGTTATATAAATTTTGATGATATTTTCAAATTAAATTGGGTTTATTGAAATTAATTTTTGCTTCATTTTATTTTAAACACAAAAAATAATTATACAAATTTTTTTATAAAATGTAAAACTTTTTAAAGATATATATAGGGTGGTCCATCTAGCGGTTCCATTTTGAACTACTATTTGTTTGAAGTACTAGAGTGTTAAATGTCAACACGAATTGTCAGATTGTTAGTTGAAAGTCAGAATTTTACGAAATGGTAATCCGCTTGAAGAAAAATGGGAAATATTGAGAACTTATTTCCAAAGTGGTAAGTCTTCAACCAAAACTGTGAGAAATTTAAACAAAAAATGAGTAAAGATCCAATGCCATTACGTGAATTTGTGGGTAAATTCGTGAAGCGAGTTCGCGAAACTGGTTTGTTGGTAGCCAAAGCAACTCGTTCCCGCTCTAAGACTGCGTACGACCGAGAATATTACCGCCGTTGCTGAAAATGTCCGTGATCATCCATCAACATCAACTCGTCACCGTTCTCAGGAATTGAACATTTCTCGCACTTCCCTGTTGAGAATTTTGCACAAAGACCTCGGTATGAAAGCTTACAAAGTTCAATTAGTCCAACAACTAAAGCCACATGATCATCCGATGCGTTTTCGGTTTGCCCAATGGGCTCAAGATCAATTGGCCGAAGATAAGCATTTTAACCGAAAAATCATCTTTTCGGATGAGGCCCATTTCTACCTCGGTGGGTCTGTCAATAAACAAAATTGTCGCATCTGGGGCTCAGAAAATCCACACGTCATCATTGAAAAGCCGATGCATCCACAACTAGTCACGGTTTGGTGCGGATTTTGGACTGGAGGCATCATAGGCCCGTTTTTCTTCGAAAACGATGAACGAGCCGCCGTTACGGTCAATGGTGAGTGTTATCGTGGCATGCTCAACAAATTTTTGTTTCCAAAAGTTGAAGAGAATGGCATGAATGACATTTGGTTTCAACAGGACGGGGCCATTTGCCACACACCCAACGTAACAATCCAACTTTTGGGCACTGCTTTCGAAAACCGAATAATCAGACGAAATTCTGATGTCAATTGGCCGCCTCGGAGCTGTGATTTGAGCCCGTTGGATTATTTTCTGGAGGGAGCCGTTAAGGATAAATGTTACAGAAGCCATCCAGAGACAATTGAGGCCTTGAAACACGAAATCAAAGTTGCCATTGAAGAGATACAGGCCCGGACAATCGAAAATGTACTGAAAAATTGGGTCGAGCGAATGGGGTACTGTAACGCCAGCCGTGGCAGTCATTTAAATGATATTGTGTTCCATTCTTAAACTTCAAGGCTCAATCTTTTTAATAAAACCGGAAATTTGAAAAAACATACACTGGCTTTTTTTTATTTACTTTTTAAAATGGAACTTCTAAATGGTCCACCCTGTATAAAAAAAAATAATTTCACTTATAAAATTTATTTAATTTTTCAATTGATTACATATGAAAAAAATATTAAAAAATGTATTATTACAAATTTTCCATTTTATGGTGCGGAAAGTATAATTCCATCGTTTTAAAAACTGTTTAGCGTATATGTTGTGTGCAGAACAGTTTTTTTTAGGATAAGGTTTGCCATTTGAAATTATGATCAGTTAACTAATCATGAAAAACGCGGAAGATACTTCGATTGGGTGCTGAAACAACAAGCGTTAGATGCTGATTTTTTGTAAATGATGAATGAGGCTCATTTCTCACTTGGTGGATACAAGAATAAGTAAAATTACCATATTTAGCAATTTATAAACCATCAAGTGACTGTGCAGAAGCCATTGTATTCGCATAGTTGACAGTCTGGTAGGTATTTAAATCTTAAAAAATGGCAATTGACAGTCAAGATCGTGCAATTTGACGCTGTTAGATTTCCCCTTGTAGGGCTATAGAAAATATTTTATTTATGCAGATAATTTTTAATCTTTAGAATATTTAAAAACCTACATGTGTTTAAGTAATGGCCAAATTACAGACCGAAAATATGGGAAAATATCATCAAAAATTACCTCAAAAGAATTGAATACAGCAAAAAGTTTCGTGGCGTCCATTTGAATATTAATAGAAAACCACAAATTAAATAATTATTTAAGTAAAAACTTCGATTTTTTTTCTCAATGAAATTAGATACAAATTCGTTAATTAATATATTTAAATGCGTTTGCTGTTGAAAAATTCAGTTCTATAAAATTATTTAACACTTTGTAAATAGATTAACTTAGGGCTAAAACCAATTTAGTTGATATCCAAAATTTCAACGACACTATAAATCGGAATGATGTGATATTGAGATGAAAAGGACTAGACACATACCCTTGGCGCCACAATCAATTTTTTGGGTTTTCTTAAAAATATGTCTTTTTAATTTTTTTTTTAAATTTCACTATAAATAAACTTATTCTTCTGTTGTAAAATAGATTTACTGAAAAATTTAATAAATCTGTTAACAAAAATATTGTTGTTTTGATAATAATCAAGATGTTAGTTCATTTCTGATAAATCTTTTAATTTTGTCATGTATAATTAAGAAGGATTCGGTATTTTTGTCAACAATTTTAAAAACTATTTCAAATTACATAATAGTCGAAAAATAAAATTGATGATGTTAAAAGACAATTTTTTAATAGTTCCCAAAGTGCGATGGTATTTATGGGATTTTTAATTAAAAAATAATTTCATTAGACAATATTACAAATATTATTAAAATATTAATTAACTTCCTATGAAAGGGAAATTTGAAATTCAGCAACAGAAAATTTTCTCCTACAAATTCTTTTAACAACAGAAAAATTCAAATATTCATTGTCAAACTAAATATGACATCTAGAAAAAATTAATTTTCAATTAAATTATTAATAGATGTAATAATACAAAAGTATTTTATATTTCTATTAAGGTTAGCCTTAGTATCGTTAAAGTCAAGCTACCCTCAGTCAATTAAATGATATTAGACAGAAGGCAAAGCTCTTAGAATAATTAAAATTTTATTTTCATCATCGAAACGATGAGCTTTTAATTGGCCAAAGCCTAACCATAATTATAAATTGTTTAATAATTTATATTTAAAAAAAATAAATATATAAAAATAATTGGAAAATTTACTTTCTTCTATTTTCGTATTGAAATTTTTACAGAAATCGGTAGATTTTGTACAAAAAATATCTAATAAAAAAAAATATTATTTATAGAATTTTTTAAAATTACCAGTTACGACAGAAAAGTACTGAGACTGTGTTTTTTTTTGAACAATTTTAATTTATTTTTTATAATTGTAAATTAGTTTTCTTCGTGGTGGTGGCGTTGTTTCCAATTTTCGCAGGAGTGCTGGAAAGTTTCATTTGGACTCACCTTTAACTCCTCAATACCAAAATGACGTCTTTTCAAGTACGAGGTCTGTTCAAAATGTATCGCGAATTTTGTGGTTTTTTCAAAAATTATTTATTTATTCATAGATATCTATTTTGTCCCCTTCAAAATAATTCCCAACAGATATTATACACTTGTTCCAACAAGTAATAATTCCCACCAATCCTCGAAGCACTTCAAAAAATCATTTTTTGTGATCTTGTTCAGCTCCTCCTTCGATACCGTCTTTATCTCCTCAATTGTAGCGTAGCGTCGTCCTTTCATGGGGCTCTTCAGTTTCGGGAACAAGAAGTCACAGGGGGCCAGATCTGGGGAATACGGTGGCGGCGGCATTATTAGTGTGTTGTTTTTTGCCAAAAATGGCAAAAGCCAATTTTTGTACTTCCACAAATCCGGGCGTTTCTGGCGGATTGCTTCGCGTAACTTGCGCATAACCTGCAGGTAATATTCCTTATTGACCGTTCTACCCTGAGGCATCACGCCCCTGCAATCGAGGAAAACTGTAAGCAAAACTTTAACATTCGACCGAACTTGGCACGCTTTTTTCGGTCTTGGCTCGTGCGGCAACTTCCATTGGGATGATTGAGCTTTGGTTTCCACGCCCTAATCATAAACCCATGATTCTTCATCAGTTATGACCCTCTGGAGCAAATTTGGGTCGTCGCGCACAGAGTCCAATAGCTCCTTAGCAATATTAATGCGACGCTGTTTTTGGTCGAAATTGAGCAAAAATCGAAGACGAGCCAGACCAACGTGCAATAAAAGCAGTAAAAAATTAACTGAACATTCAAAATGGGCGAACTTGTTGGAATAAGTGAGAGACATGAGTACCAACATAACGCCACAAAAATCGAAAATTGAATATACGTAACCCGCGGAAATTCAAAATTCGCGATACTTTTTTAACAGAAAAGTATCACGGAAGATGGCTTTGAAACCTGACTTTTTTCGAGAAAAACTTTGAATCCACAGAATCCTTTTTTCCGCAATGTCCGATCTGACGTAAAGAACCCTTATTTCGTTCCATTCAAGGACTTCCGATCAGCTTCAATGTAAATCGATGATCTAATCTCAGAAGGGCCATCATTCGTCCTACATTTTCATTAATTTTCGATGCTGAACGCCTCCCTGAGCTAGGTTCCCCATCAATTAATTTTCGGCACTCCAAAAATGATTCATTATATTGAAAAATTTCTCATTTTAATAAGGAATGTTGCTCATGGGCCTGTTATAACTTTTCATTACTCAAATTCGCGTAGTCACAAAATTTTATGGAATAATTGGCGTATTCACAAATCACGCTTTGTAAAGTCGTGTAATTAAGGGACGAGGTTAAAAAGTGTAAAGCACGTCAAGGAGGTACTTACATACAAGCAATGCGGACAAGATATGACTAGACAGGACTAAACAGTACAAACTTTTTTTTTTAGTTCCCGGGACTGTATTAATACATTTTAGTCACTTGAAATTTTTGAAAAACATATCCTATCGTCAATATAGTAAATAATTGCAATATTGCAAAGAAACCATATTGTAAAAAAAATTATTATACCAACAGAACACACACTCAAGTCAAATCTGTTTCCAAAAGAACAAAAAATGCCTCCTCCATTAAAGATGCAATTATGTAATCTAAATTGATTGAAGCCCATCACAAAAACAACAAATTAAATCTAAAATTCTCTATCTAATATTTATTTGATGACACGAAAAAAAAACAAATACAATTTTGTAATTATGCTGTTTGTCGCCAGTATAAACGATTGCAATTTTATAATTTATTTCAATATTTTTGCATCATTTGGTTATGTTAGCTATGATCAAAGCGCTTAAGGCGGATTTGAAAAATTCCGTTCATAGGAACATAAGTTGTGATGTTATAGAGGTCTCTGAATAGATGATGATGCACTTGATTTACAAATAATTGCTAATTTTAATGGTCTTAATTGTGGTCGACATCATCGGACTTGAAGCAACTTAAAACGCATGCAAAATATCGATGATAACTTGAAGAGTTGCTATTCTAGAAAGCAGACTGGACCAATTTCGCTGTAGTCTTTAAGTGAAATCTTCTAGCTGACGACGTCTCTAAGTAGATGCCATACACTCGAGCACAAAGATATACTCTCTAGCAAGGAGCTGACATTTTACCGACTAGGAAATTATATAAATTGTGCAAACCATCGTCACTAAATCACCACAATTCTTAGCGATTATTTGCAAATCATCGCAGCTCCTTGCACCCTTAGGTCTTCTAGCACCCTTATCCGACACCACCAATGATTGCCGTCTATTGTGACTGAAGTCGGAAACTTTGAAAACTAGACGTAATTAATTGCAATGTTGAATAATATACAACTAATCAGTATAAAAATAGACAGCCATCCGTGATGGGGTTATATTAAAGCGTTGCGATGAGAAGACACCAACCACCACCATACCAAATCGAATAAAACTATTTGCCTGGTAAATGTGGTTTTGCGTTCTTGCATAATGTCAATATTGAACGGAATGCGGTTCTATTCGAATAAACGAGACGCATAAAATACATTGTATCAACGTGCAAATATATCTGAAGAGCTTCCCTTTCCTCAAAGCACATACTCCAACCATTTATGTTTGTTGGCCTCTATCGACTCAACCCTTGTCTAAAGAGCCTCTGCTATTTTGATAATCAGATATAAATTTAGAAATTTCTAAATTGAGTGAGTGACTACTAGTCTTCGATATGGCAAAAAGAAAGATTCTAGATTTAGAAATGGCGTGAAATGTGATTGGATATGTGCACTTCTAATTTATACAAAGAATATCAGTAGGAAAAATTGAAAACAGAATATTTCTACGAAATTCTGGCGTCACTGTCCAAAGTAATTATTTTTTTTTTTTGTTCAACGAAAAAAAACATGGAAAATGACCAAGAGACGCCTTTTTAACTTTTCAGCTTCCCTATTTGCACTCATTTATTCTCCAGGCTAGTCGATTATCTGTATCAAGTGGAAATTTCTTCTTCCGTCTATAAAAACTAGAATCAATCGATGAGGAGGCGACATTGGCATTTATCCACAGCCCCAAGGATAGGCAGAAGAATGGATAGATAGACAGACAGACAGATTCGTGAATTCGATGTGAAATTAAGGGACTTTTGTATTCTTGATTGTTTTTCTTCTTCTTTTTTTTCCTTCTATAAATATTACGAGGAGTACAAGAACCCGTGCAAAACCATATAGTACATAAATGGTGATATTCATTTGGATGAATAAATAAATGGATAGATGGTTGATCCTTTGGCAAACGCCTTCAGTAATAGGTGGAAAATTTTCCAACTTGTTCATTCTAATCACAAAGATCAGACAGTTGACCACGCAAGTACAAGACACAGAATGTGTTTGTATGGAATCTATTAGTACCAGTGGATAATGGCAACTATGGTTGAAGAACTGAAATTGCTTCGAGTAGCATCATTACGAGATTTAGATAAATTCACTGCTGATCGCTTGGAATTTCATTTAGAAATAGTTGTGACTGACTTCAATGCATTGATGCATCTAACTTTTACTCGATATCCCTGCGAGAAGATTAAACCTGCATAGAAAATGACTGGCATCCAGAGAGAAGTCATCCACATTGGAATCAATCTAAATATGGTTCGTCAAGAAACTAGAAACTACTACTTATACACTTGAGATACATACTGGAACTGAACTGAAATCGAGTCTGGCTACTTATCGATTTCAAATTGGCAAAGAATTCCGAATGTCATCGTCTCTCACACTTCTTAACTATGCTACTCCAACTCCACATACTTATATATATATATATATAAACTCAAGGCAAATTGCCAGATATTCTCACCAATATAGCTAGCAGATATGACAAAACATTCGATTTCTTTTTCTTATCGAATTGCATCGAATGCATTTTTCACAGCTGAGAAACGCCACCACTTCATATAGTCATCTTCATTTTAAATTGCATTCGCGTACAAATCAATATAAAAATTTATATATATATATATATATGCGTGTATGCATTGATTGTATGCACTTGTATTAATATTCTGTAATTTCTAACAGCTAACAAAGGTTTTTGTTTTCCATGAAAGAAAGCTATGCCGATTTGCTCACAAGATTCATAGAAATTTTAATCGAAATATTTGCATACGTGTGCATTCCAAGCAAATTCCTTAAAATAAAAAAATTAAAAAAAAAAACTCCCCTCATACGCATGTATTCCATTTGTGAGGCCGTAATGGATTCTATTGACAGTCGCCTCCTAATTTACACCAAAGACCGTATGACGCAAATATGCGCACAAAATAGTTGAACAATAATAATTACTGCAGAGCAGATCACAGCGTTAACAAAGCACGGAAATCCACATATGCAAATTAATATTAATATTTTTATGACTTTAATAATAATTTTATTTGTTTTAAGCTCGATACTTTATGATTTAACAATTGACATGTAAAAAGCCTAGACCCACACACATATCTATCCTGTTGATGCAATAGCACCACTTAACACATTTCAAAAGAACTCTCTTCCTCATTGCAACAATCTTCAATAATTATTATATAGTCGCAGAAAGTTACTTTCTTATCATTATTCGTTTACGGATTAGTTATAATATTTTCCTATTTATCTACTCATCAGCTTAAAGATAATTATACTAATTGAACAATATTTACACATTATCATCGACTGGTTCATCATTTTTTTGCTCATCCATGAAATATGCACAGTCCTCTATTGATTTATTAACGATTTCGTTGTTGATCATATTAATTCACAATCATTCGTTATGCAAAATTATATTTGCCATATTGCACTTTAATATTAAATATTTACACATGTTTTTAAATAGAGAAAATATCTTAACACCAAAATATTAATAAAACCACAATAATTTTATATGAATTTCTTCTACAATATTATATGACAGATGAGTTTAGGAAATTTTTTTTTATATATTCTTCTACATTTACTTGCCTACTTTTTATAAATATTTATAAATTTCTAAAAAAAAATTTTTTTCTATGATATAAAATCAAAAATTAATTACGATTAAATATTAAATATTTATAGAAAATATAAAAATTCTTTTTTTTTAATAAGAGTAATTTTTTGTCAATTTTTTCTAAATAAGTAGGCATTTTTTTGTTGGGCTTTTTATAAATTTTTATAATTAAACAAAGAAGTAAAAATTTATAAAATATTATAAATAGTTAAAGTGCAAATATTTATTAAGAAGAGTGAAAAAAATTATTCACATTCTAAACAAATAAATTGGTTTAATAGTGATAATTTGCTTGTGTCACATTGGCTGTTAATTGTGAAGCCAAACTGCTCAACTATCGTTCGTAAATTCTGATTCTGGACCAGAAAATTGATAAGAATTAGAATTGCTTAAATAATTCTCACCCAAAATTCTTCTTGGAAACTTCTTACATATAATTTGTCAATCCTGTCGCGACTGTCTAATCAGCATGCCCACCCATACTAAGGGACTGTCAAACAACACACATTTTTTTCCCCATGGGATTATTTACTATTTTTGAAAGTTCTCTTTTCGATCTATTCAAAATATAATAATCTAACTTAACCATAAATCTGACTTCTTCCATATACGAGGTCTGTTCAAAAAGTATCGCCAATTTTGAATTTCTGCGGTTTGAATGTTGGTACTCATGTCTCTCACTTATGCCGACAAGTTCAGCCATTTTGAATATTCACTTAATTTTTGACAGCTGCTTTGCTTGCACGTGTTTTGGCTCGTCTTCGATTTTTGCTCAATTTCGACCAAAAACAGCATCGCATTAACATTGCTAAGGAGCTGTTGGATTCTGTCCGCGACGACCCAACTTTGCTCCAGAGGGTTATAACTGGTGACGAATCATGGGTTTATGGTTACGAGGTGAAAACCAAAGCTCAATCATCCCAATGGAAGCTACCGCACGAGCCAAGACCGGAAAAAGCTCACCAAGTTCGGTCGAACGTAAAGTTTCACTTACAGTTTTCTTCGATTGCAGGGGCGTGGTGCAACATGAGTTTTTGCCCCAGGGTAGAACGATCGCCCGGATTTGTGGAAGAACAAACATTGGCTTTTGCACCATGATAATGCACCTCCTCACGCATCGTTGCTTGCGCACGATTTTTTGGCCAAAAATAACAAACTAATAATGCCACAGCCGCTGTATTCCCTAGATCTGGGAGAGCCCCATGAAAGGACGATGCTACGATACGATTGAGGAGATAAAGACGGCATCGAAGGAGGAGCTGAACAAGATCACAAAAAATGATTTTTTGAAGTGCTTCGAGGATTGGAAGAAACGTTGGCACAAGTGTATAATATCTGGTGGGGATTACTTTGACGGAGGCAAAATAGATATTCATAAATAAATAAATAAAGAAGGCTCAGCCGGCTAAAGGAAGCAGGATTAAAAGGGTGCAGGGCAAAAAGTATTGTGGCTGTCAGAAAAAAAAGAAGTAAATCGCCTTAGAAGTGGGTTCTACGGTGCCAAAACTTATTAGAGGAGGTTTGGTCCAAATTATAGGGTGTCCTTTCGAATAGAAAAAAAAGGAAATAACTCATGCACTAATTTAATTGCTTCTCGGGCTGTATGGCACCTGGCACCGTTTTGTTGAAACCACGTGTTGTTCACATTCATATTTTCCAATTTGGGGACAAAAAACTGGATTATCATGTAACGATTAACATATTGCCTGACCACCTGTATTTTCGAAGAAATCCACACCAAACAGTAACACGTTGTGGATGCATTTATTTCTCAACAATCACTCGTGGATTTTCTGAACCGCAAATGCGAATGAAGACGGGTTCAGAAAATCTTTTTTTTTGGGGTTTCCTTTGGAAATCTCTTTTTTTTGGGGGTTTCCTTTGGGAATCGTTCTTTTTTTATTCTTTTTATTTTATTTTTATTTTTATTTTTCTTTAAAAATAAATTTTTTGTTGTTTTTCTTCCGATTTTTTTTTTGCCTATCCATTTGTATTTTTGCGACTTTTTACCTTTCCTCCCGTTTCCTATTTACTCTTCCTGTTTCAGTTTTTGTTTTGTTTTTAATTTTTAATTTTTTTTTTAAATATAATTTCTTTTTCCTCCAACTTTTCTTTTATTAGCATTTGTTTTCTGCTTCCCAGCAGACTAGATTCATGTATGCATAGCTGAAACATGTGCTCTGGTCGTTATAGACCATAATCCTGTGGAACTTAACGTTCAGAAAATATTAATTTTTGAATCCACATTTTAATACCTTCCTCATTTAAGGTATTAAAATTTAGATTAAAAATTTCAATACACAAAAATACCTTTCAGTATTTTTTTCATAACATTTTCATCATCAAGATGAAAATGAGCCTCATCGCTAAAGACGATTTTTTCAAACTGTAGATGCGAAACCTTCATTATCGTGTAGTGCTCTATTTTTTTTGAAACTGTTGTTCTTTCGTGCAGTGCTCTATTTTTAATAAACCTGAAGTGTCAGCTTTTTACCGCACAAATGGCGCAAAATTTAAATCTTTCCTAAATTTTGAGACACCCAATATTATGGTCCAACGAATCTGACAGTCACGGCCTTTTTTTGCCTTGTACCCTTTAAATTTTTTAGGTAAATTATAATTAATATGCATATTTAAAAAAAATATTAATGTAAAGTTTTTAATGAACATTTTTAATAAAATTTTTGAGCTGAAATTTTTTTATTATATCTTAAATATTTCGACTCTTAAGTGCAACGTACGTGAGATGGCGTGTGGATGAAGATTATCATATATAGAACAGTGAAGGCAGCACATCCTAAAGCATAGTGGACGTAGCATTATGGTTTGGGTATCGGTGAAATGTTTATTTGTGAAGACTGTGTGGACATTAAAGTAGTAGAAAAACAACAATACACTACCCCCTCCCTCCCCTGTCGAAAAGCAAACAGAGTCATGAAGTGGCTTAAAAAGCTGGATTTAATTTTTTAGACTGGCCTGCACAATATTTAGATTGAAACCGCACTGAGCATTTAGGGTGTATTTTAAAATACAATTTCCAGTAATACTCACTATCATTCATCAACCAAAGATTAGCCAACTCAGTTAATCAGAAATTTACATACTCTTCATGAGATGCCCAATACCAATGCAAATAACAATAATAAATATATTTTCTTTAAAAAAAATTATTGTTGAGATAGACTCGTCGTTAACCAGACTCTCCTCCTCTCACGTCGGCTAAAAAAAAACCCAATTTTTCAAACACCACTCCAGACCAATTGGCGACAAAAATATTTGCGAAACTTGATCTCAAATTTTTCAAAATTTATTATACATTTTTTAAACCAAAATAAAAACATTTCATTTGATTTAAAAATTACATTTTATTATATACAAAAACATGCAGCACATTAGAGGCCATTTTTGATTGATAATTTTTAATACAATATAAAAAATGTTTAAATGTTTTTCTTTTTTAACATTAACATTTTTGATTAGTTCATATTTTATGCAAATAATAAATGTTATCAATTTTATGTGATTATACGGTTTTAGTTTTTGAATAATATTATGAAGCTACATAAGGAATTTCTTAGAAAATTGAATATTATTATTTTGATAACATATTTAAAAAAAGAAGAAAATTTATTTAAATTATTAAACGCAATAGGTTTGATATTTTTCGGAAAAAATTTTCTTGTTTGATATTATTTCAATGACCTTGTAAGTATATGGTATGTGGTCTTTATTTTGTTTGAGTTAATTTTACTGAGAATATTTTAATTGAATGCAAAATAAAAATAGTTTAAATAAAGATGGATTTTTTGGAAATATTGTGTATTTGAGGACTAATCTAATTGGAATAATCAAGGAGTTGTTATCAACTTACTTTAGTCGAATTTATTAAAAATTTGATAAAAAGATGCCAAAATTACTCTCGTAGGTACGAGTATATAATCAATTTAAAATCGCCATTTTTTCTTTTTCAAAATTTGAGGCCTTATTATCGAAAAATGCTCACATATTTATGCTTCAAAGTATTGTCGACGCTAGCAACAACTTTTTCCCATCTTCCTGGCAGCATACGGATTCCCTGTCAAAAAAAAAACCGCACATCTTTTGAGGCGATCCACGAAGCGACCCAATTTTTGGTCTCTTTGTAAGATCGGAAGTACTGCTCAGTCAGGCCACCCGTCATCGATCCGAAGAGCTAGTAGTCGGAAGGGGAATATCTGGTGAATTTGGCATGTGTTTTTAACTACCTTAGCAACATGTGGCCGAGCGTTGTCGTGCTGCAAAATTACTTTGTGGTGTCTTTTTTCGTATTGTGGGCGGTTTTTCCTTCAATGCTCGGCTCAAACGCATAAGTTGTGTTCGGTAGCGAGCTCCGGTAATAGTTTTACCCGGTTGCAACAGCTTATAAAATACCACGCTGGACCCACCAAATAAATGGCATGATATTCGAGCTTGGCTGTCGATGTTGACCTCCATGGTTTTTTTCGCTTTGGATTATCGTAATGGATCTACTTTTCATCGCCAGTTATAATAAGGCTTCAACACGTATGACACTCAATTTCCTTGCTTTTGGATCATTACCGAGGCTTTCAAATTATGGAAAATATCTTGTTGAGTCACGCCCAATGAATCTACAATTTTTTGCTGCGTTTGACATGGATCTTCATCCAGTAATGCCTTCAATTCTGCATCTTCAAACTAGTTCACCGGTCCGCAATGCTCCTTGTCTTCCACGTCGAAATCATCACTTTGACAGTGTTAGAACCATTCGCGATAAGTTCTCTCATTAATACAAAGCTCACCATAAGTTTCTACACTCATTTGACGCGCCTCAGCGGCAGATTTTTTCGAATTGAAGGTAAAAAGCAAAACTTCCGGCAAATGACGCATATTTGGCTCAAATTACGACATTATCACGCACTAAAAAAAATATATAGCGCCGATAAAAAATCACAAATATAATGATCAGTAGTTGTTGACAGATGGCTGAGCATACAATTTGACATTTCTGATCTGATATTTTGTACCAGCATTTACTGCTGGCGCCATCTATTGGAAAACCTATTTGTACTCCAAATATTTTAGCATAAAAATATAAATTAAAAAGTGTAATCAACTCAAAATCGTATCAAAAAATTATTTTACTAATTTCTTCAGATAAATTCTTTTGAATTAAAAAAAAAAACCTATTAAATGAATCAGAATAGGAGGTTGAAAGTTGAAACTTGTTCTGCATATAAATTTTTTCTATCAATAACCATTTAATCCTCTCACCTGGAATGGTAAGAAAGATTCGTCATATGTGTAAGTGCACTTGTTGCAAAATACGTATAATTATTAGCTAATCTTGACTTAATAAGAAGTTAATAATTAGTGTCGATAGAAATCGATGCGTAAGAGTGAAAATTAATTAGTTTTCCTTCGAGAAGCGACTAAATTTTATTCAACGTTTTATCATATTTTCCATTAAATATTATGAGTCTTGTGATTTTATTGTAGTAAAAATTATTATTTGCTTAGAGTAAAATTTACTGCATTTAAATTTCTACCTTTAAGAAGATTTTTTGCATTTTTTTTTGATTGTTGCCTGGAAATCATTAAAAACGTAAATTTTAACACTGCAGTGAATATATTATGAAATTTATGCTTTTAGGTCAAGCACGTCACAGTCACATTTTGTATGAATTTCCACATCGCAAAAGTTCACAAATCATGTGAAATTTATGCGTTTGCTAATATTTGTCTAATTGTATATATAGTACGAAGAGTCTATGGTCATTACGTATGGTTGTACAGGGCAAAAATAATAATAAATTTCATTTTGGAAACCATTCATATGTGAATTAGAGAATTCTGAAGTACAATAATTTTTCCCGGCTACAGCACCATTTTCATTCCATAAAACGAACAAATACACAATACGTTTTTAGCTCTTCACAAAATTTCTGATATAAAAACAAGTTGATTTATATGGTTTTTATAGTATTTACACCCTTATGGGCCTTAGGGCTCTCATAATGTAAATTTATGGCTGGTTTTGTGCTATCATTGAAAAGTACTCGTCAAGAGGTCAAATATGGTTCGTTGCTTACTGTTTTGTTTATTTTCATATTTTAGGTTGATTTTTAGTTTATGTAAAATTTGGTAAATCTTTTAAAAGCAGTGAATTTCGAATAGAATCGATATTCTCGATGGCAAAGGTCAGAAGTCAACTTTTTTGTTATTTATGAAAAAAAAAAACAAAAAAACAAAGTCGAATTATAAACTGATTGAGCCTTGATAAATTATCGAACGTTTTTACACTAGTTACTTGGAAATTTTCTTAAATTGTTCTTCTTGTTATTATTAGTACAAATTTTTTGTTTTGTTTGATGGCATAGTCTATCAATCTAAATGATAATCGAAACTGATAAAAATTTATGAAAATAAATTGATGTAGAACAAATTTATTCCGTCTTCGTAACAATGTCGATTTCAATTAATTTCTAGTTTTTCAATAATTTCAACAATTTTCAGAATATTTACAATATGACCCATCCTCACAAATTAATTTAGATTAAAAGAGTGCAACACAAGCTTTGAATAGTTACAAAATTTTTTTTTTAAGTTACGAAAAATACGCAATTAATTTTCTATTTCGACTTTTTCGATACTAAATAATAGTTATTATTTTGTATCTTATTAACTTCAAAGTTAAACAAATTGTTGGAAGAAAATGTTTACAAGTTTTGACATTAACGATGAGCCAATTTCGGAATAGAATCAGAGATGGATAAAAATGTCTATGAAACTAATGATTAGAATCAGAATTAATTAAATTTGGAATAGAAACTGAATAAAAGATAAATGCTAGAATATTTTTTTGGTACTACATAGTTTTTTCTTATATTCTTAAAAATAAATTACATAAAAGTTAATTAAATTTAGAATTTCTATTAACTTAAAATTGGTGTTTTTATAGTTTGTTTTTAGAAAAAGAACTGTTCAAATAAGTGATTTACTTTTAGATTAAAGTTTTTTTTTTAAATAAGGATATAGAAGAAACTGCAATGAATTTATTTGATTTTTATGTTTTTTTATTTATGTCCATTTTTATGTTTTTTTGATTTATTTCATTACATTAGAAAATATTTATGTTAGCAGACTTTTTATATCTTTGATATCGCATCTAAATCTTAAAATATTAATGCCACCTGTACCGATTTTTTACAATCCCATTTCTACAATCTTCAATTCTGGCTAACGAAATGGAGAGAAAAGTATTCACATTACTTTCACACTTTGCCAAAAGTAATCTAGCCCTTTATAAAGTAGATTCCAATTTGTGTTTTGGAATGTAAGGTTTCTATACTTACCATTTTTTATATAGTCACTACAAGACTCCTTGCAAGACGGCAATAATCCTTACAGAACTTTGGAGGTAATTTATGATGACTTTTTTGTATATTTTGGGCTGTATTTCAGTCATTATTTGAGAGAAGTTGGTTTTTAAATGCTCTAACATTTGATGCTTATTTATGTATGTGTTAAGACAATTACAAGAAAATATCTAACACCGACAAATCGGGCATGATCTTGGAGGTGAATTGGTATCACCAAATGTCCTGGGAGCTTTTTGCATAACCAAACCAAATTTTTTCATGTTTTGTCGTTTGTGGGGCAGTTTTGTTACAAATTCAGATTAAGAAAAGTTGCTTATCAAACCGTAACAGTCTCTTTTTTTACTTTTTCAAAGAAATACGAACCAGTAACACCTCCAAAACAAAAACTCATGCCAAAGACTCACTATTCTCGGATAAAATGGCATCTGCGTATGGCAATTTTGCTAATTCACCGAGCGGGAAATGAGCCTCATTGTGACGACCACAGTTTCCTCTTAAACAATTTGCTTGTAAAATGGAAATTTTTCATGCTAAATTAAAGCCTCCTCAAATGGCATTAATAACAATATGGTTCATAACGTTTCAAAGTTCGTTACTTAGGATTTCATCTACATAAGAGATTAACGTGAAACTCACATTTTAGACTAAAAAAAACTTGGAATTAACAGACGTTATCGGCAAACTACTTAAACTATCGGACAACCGTTCAAAATCAATAATAATTAGTAAACTTTTAATGTATAAGGCAATTATAAAACCCCTTTGGACTTACGGAATTGAACTTTGTGGTTCAACGGAACGTTCCGTATGGTTCAAAATCCTTCGCAAAATCATAAATGTCCCCCTTAATTTTCGTAATAATATAATAAATTATCATGTTAATATTCCCTTTGTTCAGCAATTGTGTGTTTCCTGCTACCAAAAATAGAATTTCTGTTTATCCTGTTATCAAAATCCACTCCTCAGATTATATAATAACTTCTAATTGAATTTAAAAAAGTCTACTTATTTAAATCAGAATCTCGTGCTAATAATTAATTTTCAAGCAATCAAAAACCGAGTATGACTAACAACAGATGATAGTAGAGAAGGAAAAAACGCCAAAGGGACAATATTAAAAATGTCCTCGAGATTCGCATGTAAGTATTTACATAATTTATAAATAAATTTTCTTAAATTATTATAAAAAGATATTATTTTATTTTAAGATTTATTAAAGTAAACCATTTATGTGTTGTTGGTTGGATATTATACAACCTGCTGAGATTTATATTCTAAACGTATGCACGTGTCAGAATTTGTGTTTTTTTTTTATATAAATCCGCTTTGAAAAAAAAATTATTTCATTTTTCCATCCGAATTTATTTGATATCTTTTCCAGATTATTGCTGAGTTGTCAATAAGATAGTTCTGTAGGAAGGAACACGATTGGAAGCATCTCCACATTTTCTGTCTTGCTGTGACGAAAGGAATAAATAATATTCACAGACAAATGGAAAATAATCGTAGATAAAAAAAAAGTGGTTCTCCATCAGCGTAGGTGGGTGTTAAAATCAAGAGTTTTTTTATTTGCATTTCGTTTTAATAAAATTGTTTACGTTACAATATTCAATGGATTCGTAATCAAAGCCACATTTTTAGGTATCCGTTCGTTCCTTGTGCCAACTAATAACAACAATCAATCGTATAAAAGCACATACCAAAGGGAGACCTTTCCATATTTCGCCAATCGATGGCAATAGTGACTATTAGCCCCAGCTCCTCCGCTTTTCTTTGATTTATTGACCGTGATTAGGTGGTATGATTAAACGTTAATTGGAAATTATCAACGGAACATTAATATTTTTTCAAGGTACACAAATGTTCAGTCAATAATAATCAACTGCAAATGGACAACAGAATTTCTATTTCAAGAAAATTCCATTAAATCAATTTAATCGCAATAAATACGTACGTTTAGAAATTTCAAAATGAATAAATTAATTAATTATTGAATAATATCTATCGTTTGTAATGTGTGTAATCATTTGAAGAAAAAATAAATAATAAAAATATTTTTAATGTTTTACGTAAATTAATAAGTTTTTATTTGGTTTTTTTTTTATTTACTTTTGTCATTTGTAATTTTGAATTATTTTTTTTCAAAAATAATTATAAGTTGCCCATTAATGGACATACAGAAAAGTTTCATAATTTCAAATAAGAGACTGGATTTTTTATGATTTCGATAGTTTTTTAATAATGTAAAAGTAAATAATTACTGTAACAACAGCTTTCAAATTTTTATCAAAAACTCTTAAATATTGTTCAGAAAATGAAAGATTTTCTCAAAGAGTAGGTCCGATTTTATTGAAGTAGTTAAACTTGACAAAAAGCTCATATTTGTTGTTACTTGTAGAAATTGAATTATTACATCCAATATTATGTAGATCATAAATCAAATTCTTCCAAGGGGGAGGTCTTTCTAGATGCCGAACGAAAATTTGTACATTCAAAAATCCAGTCGTTGTTGTAGATTGTTAATTGAATGGTAGGGTACAGTCCTGGTAGAAAAGCAAAGATTGTCAAGGTGAGGGAGGAGAATTCTTTAATGTACTCGTATCCTACCATTAAAATTATTTAACTTCATTAAATTAATTTACATTGCAATTAAACTTTCATTTGTACAATGATTGGTCATTGAGAATCGACTTAAATCACATCGAATTGTATCGAAACTCACCCAGCTAGCGTTGCTAGGTGGATGGGATCATACGATTGAAAATTATTTACTATAGAAGAAAACGATTGTGGGTGTTTTTTGACTAATTATTCGATTATTAGCTTTGTAATTTTATGCATTTATCATTCCATTACTAATTTTCCAATCGATAATCAAATAATTGTATAGTAAATCAAAATTCTTTATATGATCTGTAGTCATATTAAATGAACGCATAGTACAGACTGGAATTGATAGAAAATTATTTTATGTGTCGCCATTGCCATCCATATTGCCACCGATGCCACCGATGCCGCCATTGTTGACGCCATCGTCAATGCCAATTTGCACACTCAATCGTATGTTGAAATCTCGACATTATTTTCGATTGACTGTTCATTATTATTGTAAAATGACGAAATTGAAACATTTTTTTTTTACTTTAAATATTAAATAATTGAACGTACTTGAAAAGGGAAGGACTCATTGGAAATAGCAATTTTTTGTTACCATCAAATTGGAGATGATCAAGGAGTAGTTTTTTGTGCAAAAATTTTTTATGTAAACTATTTTAAAAGATGGAGTAAACAACGACAATATTAAATTTTTCAACATTTTTCCGGTCTCATTTGACATTGATTTAAAAAAAAAATTGATTTTAGGACTGGAAGGGGTTAAGGTATTTTCTAAAAACAGACCAGAAATTATGAGATCGCTTTTGATTTTGCGTTTCTAGTGGGTGATACTACAATTTTTTTGAGGTTCCCTTCACATTTTAGTTGGGACAAAAAAGAATTGTTCTTTAAATTCTATAAAAATTGTTAAAAATAAAAAAAAAATTGTTCTGCGAATTTTTTTTTTGGTGAAAAATTACCGATCGGTGGTACTACAATTTTTTGGGTTTCCCTTTCTTTTTGTTGAGCCCATAAAATTCAAATCTTTTATTAGTTAGTTTTTATTCAATTACTATAAATCTATTAAGTTGTAAATTTGTTAAATTTTTTTCATGCTGAAATTTTGTTTACTTTTTGATAAAAACATCACAAGATGTGTGATACTATACGTACAACTTTTTGGGTTTTTGTAATTGTTTTTTTTTTGTTTTTTTCCTCAATTTTTATTAAAGTTCAGGGTTGTGATAAACTTAATTTTTTTGGTTGAAATATTTTTTTTGGTATAAAATCACAAGATCGTCGGTGATACTACAAGTTTTTGGGTTTCCGTTTCTTTTTGTTTGACCCACAAAATTAAAATCTTTTATTAGTTAGTTTTTCTTAAATTTATGTAAAGCTTTTAAGTTGTAATTTCTAAAATTTTTTTCATGCTAAAATTTTGTTTACTTTTTGATAAAAACATCACAACATGTGTGATACTACAACTTTTTGGGTTTTTGTAATTGCGTTTTTTATTTTTTAGTTTTTTTTTTTTAATTTTTATAAAAGTTTCACGTTGTCAGTTCTTAATTTTTTTGAGTTGAAATATTGTATATTTGTTGGCAAAAAATCATAAGATTGTCAGTGGTACTACAAGTTTTTGGGTTTCCCTTTCTTTTTGTTTGACCTACAAAATTAAAATCGTTTATTAGTTAGTTTTTCTTAAATTTTTGTAAAGCTTTTAAGTTGTAATTTGTTAAAATTTTGTTTACACTATGATAAATAAAAATTACAAGATATGTGATACTGCAACTTTTTGGGTTTTTGTAATTGTTTTTTTTTTATTTTTTTACTTTTTTTCTCAATTTTTATTAAAGTTTCAAGTTGTCACTTCTTAATTTTTTGTAGGTTGAAATATTGTTTATTTGTTGGGAAAAAATCACAAGAGTGATGGTACTACAAGTTTTTGGGTTTCCTTTTTTTTTGTTGGATCCGAAAAATTCAAATCTTTTATAAGTTAATTTTTGTAAAGCTTTTGAGTTGTAATTTCTTAAATTTTTTTTATCCCGAAATTTTGCTTACTTTTTCATAAAAATATCATAAGAAGGGTGATACTACAACTTTTTGGGTTTTTGTAATTGCGTTTTTAATTTTTTAGTTTTTTTCTTAATTTTTATAAAAGATTTTTTTTAAGGTTAAATATTGTGAATTTGTTCGCAAAAAATCACAAGATCATCGGTAGTACTACAACTTTCTGGGTATTGGTGGAAATAATTTTTCATGAGTTGGTTTTCCTTTAATTTTTTAAGGTTTTTAGTTGTAATTTCTTTAGATTTTTTTTTGAGTCCAACGTTTTTTTTTGGTTATGCTTTTCTATTTGATCAATTTAGAAATATAGAAGAATGCATTTTTTTGGTTTTTTTCTGAACTAATTGTCAGTAAATGAAAAATCTTAAATTTCAATGTAATAAATTACTTTTTTTATTTATTTATACTTTTTTTATTTATTATAGAGCTTTCTGCATAATATCAATCTATCCGGCGATGTGTTAACTTTATGGGCATAACAGTGATTGTGTAGCCTACTTTAGATATAAGAAGCAGAAATATTTTACTTTAAATAAAATTTATTTTATAACTTTGAAAAGAAACAAATTCTATTATTAATCTATTTTTCAATAAATTTATAGTAATTTTTAAGAAGAAGTACACAAAATTGTTACAAAAAAATTTTCAGATTTAAACCGAATTTTTGAATTTTTAAGATCTTTAATCAATAACACTATAATCTGAATTTATAGCTACCACTTGTTTACTATTCTAGTATTTAGTGGACAATTATTGATTATTAACATTTTATCTTTTTGAATTATTGACTTTTTACCTTTTTGGATTATTGACAATATATGTATATATAAATTTGGTACAATCTTACTCTCACAGATGTCCTTACTTATTATCTTTAACAAAAGCACCATAAAATAATAACAATAAATAAAATGTAATATATTTTTTGGAGCTGTAACTATCAACTACAGACGATATATACTCATAAGTGGTAGTAGGGCATTTAATCTGAAACATGCAATATTTCACATTCAGGATATTATGTTAAATGAACGTCACTTTAATTTGATGGTCAAGCATTAATTTACAGAATGTTAACACGCCAAGGCCAATAAATAAATATCCAAAACGACAGATACTCACCAATATTTCATATCTTGTTCTTTTTTTTCGTTTAATTTAATTTACTTTTGATATTTTATTCAAACATTTGTGAAAGTAACAAGTTAACAGATGAAATTTAAGTGAAATTAATGAATTTTCACCAGTAATAAATCACCAAAAACCATACAAGATTTTTTTTGTTATTTTTGTTTGTTTGTTGGTATTTTAAATAGGTTTTTATTAATTGTAATTTTTTTAATGATTTCAAAAGGGCAGAGATGTTGCTGTTTCTCCGATAGTTAAATTAATTGTTAACCAATTGATAGTGTCTTATTGAAATTGGATATCAAGAAAGTAGTTTAATGAAGTGAATTTTCATTCATAATTAAAAGAAGCAAAAACAAAGCTGTGGCAATGCCAACTTACTTTTCTTGTCGTGTCTATTTACTTCTTTTAATTATCGATAAAGAAATTATTTTCTTTTCTTAAGAGTTTTCATTGATTTGTATTCAAAATAACTCTTTTCTCTATTGAAATTTTAGAGTTTTACATTTTCGAAATTCTCTAAAATCACACATTTCATAGTTGATAATTTAAAAAAACAATTTTTTTCCATACTTAAGTAGAGTGGGACACGTGGTATTTCTTTGGAGAATTTAGGACTAATAATATATAAACTATTACTAATACTGGATTATACCAAATAATAAAAGGTTACGCATTTCGTGGTTTCAAAAATACAATCCTATCATTTGACACCCGCCAAACATATACAATATGTCATATAAGATTGCCATTTAACTTTATGGATCGATTAACTGCCCATGGAATCCTCCGAAGATACGTCGATTGGGTGCTGGATGCTGATTGAAGATACATCGATTGGGTGCTGGAGGCTCATTTCTCGCTTGGTGGACATGGCGAAATGAAAGTTATCGTATATGGGGCTCTAAAACCACACAAGTGACTGTGGAGAAGCCACTGTATTTTCGGAAAAGTCATTCTCTGGTGTGAATTTAGGTCTGAAGATATTATTAGCGTATATGGACATGACAATAAGAAAAATTACCATATATGTGGCTCTGAAACCCCACAAGTAACTGCGAAGAAGCCATTGTATTTCCCGAAAAGTCATTGTCTGGTGTGAATTTAGGTCTGAAGATATCATTAGCGTATATGGACATGCCAATAAGAAAAATTAGCATATATGTAGCTCTGAAACCCCACAAGTAACTGCGAAGAAGCCATTGTATTTCCCGAAAAGTCATTGTCTGGTGTGAATTTAGGTCTGAAGATATCATGAGCATGTATGGACATGGCAATAAGAAAAATTAGCCTATATGGGTCTCTAAAACCCCACAAGTGACTATGGAGAAGCCACTGTATTTTCGGAAAAGTCATTCTCTGGTGTGAATTTAGGTCTGAAGATATCATTAGCGTATATGGACATGGCAATAAGAAAAATTACCATATATGTAGCTCTGAAACCCCACAAGTGAATGTGGAGAAGCCATTGTATTTTCGGAAAAGTAATTGTCTGGTATGCATTTATGTCTGAAGATATCATGTGCGTATATGGACATGGCAATAAGAAAAATAAGCGTATATGGGTCTCTAAAACCACACCAGTAACTGTGGAGATGCCACTGTATTTTCCGAAAAGTCATTGTCTGGTATGAATTTGGGTCTGAAGATATTATTAGCGTATATGGACATGGCAATAAGAAAAATTAGCCTATATGGGTCTCTAAAACCCCACAAGTGACTATGGAGAAGCCACTGTATTTTCGGAAAAGTCATTCTCTGGTGTGAATTTAGGTCTGAAGATATCATTAGCGTATATGGACATGTCAATAAGAAAAATTAGCATATATGTGGCTCTAAAACCCCACAAGTAACTGCGAAGAAGCCATTGTATTTCCCGAAAAGTCATTGTCTGGTGTGAATTTGGGTCTGAAGATATCATTGGCGTATATGGACATGGCAGTAAGAAAAATTAGCGAATATGCGGCTCTGAAACCCCAGAAGTAACTATGGAGAAGCCATTGTATTTCCCAAAAAGTCATTGTCTGGTGTGAATTTAGATCTCAAGGTATCATTGGTTCGAAATTCTATGAAAATAAAGAATGGGAAGCGCTATGCTCGTATAATAACCGACAATTTTTTGTTCGGAACTTGGAAATTTTAATCAAAACAAGCGCTCACAAACCACAGTACATGGATCAATTTTGGCTTTATTGCTCAAAAAAATTTCATAGTAAAAAAGTGTTTTTCAAATTTCGAATAAAAATCATATTTTTAAAAAATTATATTACATGACATTTTTAATATAATTTTCTTACGATTATTTTGTGAAAGTTGCAATTATGATTTTTCTAATATGTATCATATTAGAAAAATCTGTTCATTTTTAAAAAATCCTATTTAAAAATGCCATTGAATTTCTTTCTGTTTAATTAAAAGTATAATCATTAAAATTTCAAATAAACTATAACATTTCCAAATGGGCAGGTAAATAAACACAAAAGTTAATTTATGATTTCTTATTATAAATAGTAAATTAACGTCTGTATTTATTTACCTTCAAAATTAGTGATAGTAAAAAATGATACGGATACACATATAAATGGTGGGTTATTGAACTTGGATACCTATATAAGGAAATCGAGTTTATTTTTCCTGCTTATTGTGAATATTGACTAGCTTTATTATTATTATTTTTTTGCCTTTAGTTACAGTATACATAATTCGAATACTAAATGGCGATAGTAGCCACTATCACAGTGGGCTGATAAGTTCATTTGATATATTGTCAAGTCTAAAATATAAACAATTTTTTCATAGCAATAATACACAATAGTATCGAAAATATAATTTATTATTCAAACTGAAGAAAAGCTAAAAAAAAAAATCGAAGTCTGATAGTAAGAAAAAAATTACTTTGCTTACACATTATCACTCGACCAGGTGAAAGGTGAACAACGATTTTGTCGTTTTCGCTTCGAATATTTTTAATTCCTGGGTTCGTATAAAAAAGGTGAGATTATTAAATAATATACGAGACTGTCATAGAGTAGAGTAGAGTAAATAATGCAATATGCTTTCAAGATGACCTTGAATATATCTATTAGGCGATACAGGAACGATTTCAGCAAGTGCTGTTTTGATTTACATAAATTTTGGTCTTTTAAAATCATGATTTCAAAAATTAAAAAAAATCAAATAAATTTCATGATATACCACTTTTAATCTGATAATCATTAAGTTATTCGTTATAATTATGGTATTTTTGAATGAATTAAAAAAAAAGTTATCATTTGAATTGTGCAACTTCTTTTTGAATGACATTAAAAAGTCTTACGTCGTTTAGGTTATAATTTTTCAGACTTTAATATTAAGAAAATTATCTGATCATGGTAATTTTTTTTTAAAATTTTATAAAATTGTTTATTATCAAAAATAATCTACAGTTTTCTTTTTCAATTATACTTAATAAAAATGTTTATATTTTATTTTTGTTTGGTTAGGGTTTATCTAAATTGTGCATCGGAAAGTAAAATTAAATAATAATAAATTTAAAATTCAAATTTTAATGAAATTTTTATTTCTATATAACATTGTTATTATGTCAAAAATATAATTTTATCCAAATAGCTGGCATTCGATTTCTTACATTACTTAATCCTTTCGAGGAAATTTTTAATGATTTTTTCGAATATTTCGGGCTGTAAATGAGTCATTATTTGACTCCGAAGTTTAGGTATAGTCTGCGTATACACAATATTTTATGTAACCTTCAAGAAAAAGTTCAATGGCGTCAAATCGCACGATCGCAGGACGGCTAATTTGAAGATTTGGGAAATTTACATTATCAAATCTTAAAATTAGGCATCCTGCAATTTTTTCGAGCAATAAAGTCAAAATTTGTTGGGTTGTGTGGCTTGCGGTGCCGTATTTTTATAAACACATATTAGCCAAATTATAATCTTTAACTTTGGGCTAAAAATATTGGTTATCTTACGACTTTGTGGCTCAAAATTGAACAGTCGCTCTTTTTTAATTTTCAAAGTAACATATTTAGACCAAAATCCAAATTAGACAGACTTTCATTTTACGACCTTTAGACCAATATCCAAACCAGACACCCATTTTACGAGGATACAATGGCTTCGTCATAGTCAAAATTTGTCGGGTTGTGTGGCTTGCGGTTACGGTTTTTTTAAGTAACTCTTTCTTTATTTTCAAAAGAATACCTTTAGACCAAAATCCAAACCAGACAGACACTCATTTTACGACCGTTAGACGAAAATTTAAACCAGACACTCATTTAACGAGGATACAATGGCTTCGTCATAGTCAAAATTTGTCATGTTGTGTAGCTTGCGGTGCCGTATTTTGAAGTTGATCTTCCTTTATTTTCAAAGGAATATATTTAGACCAAAATCCAAACCAGACAGACACTCATTTTACGACCTTTAGACCAAAATTTAAACCAGACACTCATTTAACGAGGATACAATGGCTTCGTAATAGTCAAAATTTGTCATGTTGTGTAGCTTGCGGTGCCGTATTTTGAAGTTGCTCTTCCTTTATTTTCAAAGGAATACCTTTAGACCAAAATCCAAACCAGACAGACACTCATTTTACGACATTTAGATCAAAATCCAAACCAGACACTCATTTTACGAGGATACAATGGCTTCGTCATAGTCAAAATTTGTCATGTTGTGTAGCTTGCGGTGCCGTATTTTGAAGTTGCTCTTCCTTTATTTTCAAAGGAATACCTTTAGACCAAAATCCAAACCAGACAGACACTCATTTTACGACCTTTAGCCCAAAATCTCAACCAGACAGACACTCATTTTATGACCTTTAGACCAAAATGCAAACCAGAGAGACACTCATTTTACAACCTTTAGACCAAAATGCAAACCAGACACTTATTTTACAAGGATACAATGACTTTTTCATAATCATTTGTGGGTTTTCAGAGCTCCATAAATGGTAATTATGCTTATTGACGTAAAAATGAACCTTATTGCTGAAGAAAATTTGTTTCGAAAAAATCGGCATCCAAAGCCTGCTAGTCCAGTAACTCAGCAACAAACTGATTCTGTCGTATTCTAGCAGATATACAAGTAAAATGGTAAACCTTGGAATAAACTGATGCCATCTTGGATATAAGACATATACTCGTACAACAGTAATGTACTTTCCAAATCCTGACGTGGATAAACTTTAATTTTAATTTTTAAAATTCAATTAAAACAAATTTTAAAATTTTCCTTAACTATAACAAAAATGTTGAATCATCAAATATTGGTAAACACAAACTACTTTCATCTCTTATACCGAATAATTACTAAATATTTTTAAAGAAGATTAAAAATACAATTTTCCTAAGAAAATTGAAAACAAACTTTGCATAATATAAATGTTCTTTTATTGATAGGGGATGAAATTATTTCGAATTAAACATTATCAAAATCCAGTAAGAACATTGCCAAATAGTTTTCTAAGAATTTTCTCGTATACTTAAATTAGTTCACTTAGAATTAATTACAAATTCCAAAAGTGAAATGTTATTGAATAGTCTAGAATTTGTGTTCTACAAGTACTTCGAAGAACGGATGTGCTTTAAAATAGCGATTTGTAAACAATTTAATTTAGCAAATAAGAACAAGTCATTTATCAACAGACTTCACTCTCAGGTATACAATCATTTTTGGTTTTAATATAGAATCGATAAACAGAAACGATATTACTTTAATCAAGTACCTGTACTTATGTTAGGTGTTAATTCGGTTTTGGTCAAAACGTATATTTTTTCTTGAATTTTTATAATTCGCACGTTCATATGTGTGTAAGCCCATTTAATTTAAATATTTTGAGGAAATATAATTTTCCAGGAACTTTTACCGTAGCCAGATCACTTTGATTGATCCCCTCTTAGTGTATCGTAAATTATATGCCCACTTACAGACCTAAAAATATATATGAATTTATGTTGGAAGAATTCTAGCATAGAATTGCTCTCACATTTCTAGTTGATAGTGTGAAGTGTAAAATTTAAGAACAATATTTATTACCATAACTTCCGATTCGAATATTACCAACTATTCTGTTTATGTTGATTCAAGGATTAGCAATTATAAATGCTAACGTTAACAGACGGGCCCGCCCGTCTTCTTCTTTGCGGCCATATGCTAATATAAAATTCATCTTTATTATCGTATTCAGATGAAAAACCATATTTTTGATTATTAATATAAACAGTAATAAAATATTTTCAAAGTTAATATAAAAGGTGTGGCAGAAAAGTAGTGATACTAACATTTTATTGCATTTTTATATCCTTTAAAGTAGTTTTCTTGGGTAGCTTTGTATCGTCGCGGTGCTGAGAGGGGTCAACTGGAATCAAACGTCTTCGGTTTCAATCAAACGATGATGTCTTTTGATCTTTGAGAACAAAAAAAACAGTCACACAAACTTTTGAATTCTTGTCAGAGGAGCCTTAAAAATTCTTTTTTTTCGGCAAAAGCGCATTGATGAAGATGTCCATCTTTTTTCTGAGCGCTTCAAGGAGCTTCAACGTTCTTGATTTTGGAAAATAATAAAAAGTTATACGTGCTATTATCAGTTAAACAGGAAGTGCTGGGGGAGACCTGGGAATCTATTTTTCCGACAAAATGCGTTGATGGAGTTGTCGGATCTGACGGAAAGCAGCCTTTTTCTGAGCCTTCAAAGAGCTTCAAGATTTTTGATTTTAGAGAGTAAAGAAATATTCATAAGAACTTAGAGTAAATAAACAGGAGGGGCTGAGGGAAACCTGGGAATCCCTTTTCCCGACAAAATGCGTTAATTGAGATGTCGTATCTGACGCAAAGAAACTTATTCTTGAGCCTTTAAAAGAGCTTCTATGTTTGTGATCTTGGAGAGTAAAGAAAAATTCAGAAGGACTAAGATTAGGTAAACAGGAAGTGCTGGGGGAGACCTGCGAATCTATTTTTCTGACAAAATGTGTTGGTGGAGTTGTCGGATCTGACGCAAAGCAGCCTTTTTCTGAGCCTTTTAAGAGCTTCAAGATTTTTGATTTTAGAGAGTAAAGAAATATTCATAAGGACTTAGAGTAAATAAACAGGAGGGGCTGGAGAAAACATGGGAATCTCTTTTTCCGAGAAATTGCGTTAATGGAGATGCTTTTTCTGGAGCCTTTAAAAGAGCTTTTATGTTTGTGATCTTGGAGAGTAAAGAAAAATTCAGAAAGACTTAGATCAGGTAAACAGGAGGGGCTGGGGGAGGCCTGGGAATCAGCTTTTCCGACAAAGTGCGTTGATGGAAATGTCAGGTTTGACGCAAAGAAGCATTTTTATGAGCCTTCAAAGAGCTTCAATATTTTTATAAGGATTTTGATCAAAATTCATAAGGACTTAGATCAAGTATACAGGAGGGGCTTGGCAGTCACACAAACTGTTTTTTCCAACATAAACTCTTTAATAGCGATGTCGGATCTGACGAAACTAAACCTTTTTCTGCATTTTTCAAGGAGCTTCAATGTTTATGATCTTGGGGAATTAAAAAAGGTCAGAAGGACTTAGATCAGATAAACAGGAGTGGCTTAGGAAACACATAAACACCTTTTTTCGACAAAAACTCGTTAATAGAGATGTCCGATTTGAGGCAAAGAACCTTTTTCTGCGGCTTCGAAGGAGCTTCAATGTTTTTGATCTTGAGATAAAAGTAAAAAGTCAGAACGACTTAGATTAGGTGAACAGGAGGGGCTTGGCAGACACATAAACTCCTTTTTCCGAGAAATACTCTTTAATGGAGATGCCCGATCTGACGCAAAGCACTCTTTTTCTGCCCTTTTCAAGGAGCTTCAATGTTTATGATCTTGTGGAATAAGAAAAAGATCAGAAGGACTTACATCAGGTAAATAGAAGAGGCTTGGAAAACGAAGAAACTCCTTTTTCCAACAAAAGCTCGTTAATAGAGGTATCCGATCTGACGCAAAAATCCTGTTTCTGCGGCTTCAAAAGAGCTTTAGTGTTTTTGATCTTAGCAAATAAGCAAAAAGTCAGAAGCACTTAGATCAGGTACACAGGAGGGCCTTGGTAAACACAGCAACTCCTTTTTACAACAAAAACTCTTTAATGGAGATGTCCGATCTGACGAAAAGAACCCTTTATCTGCACTTTCCAAGGAGCTTCAATGTTTATGATATTGGGGAATGAGAAAAAGGTCAGAAGGACTTAGATTAGGCAAATAGAAGGGGCTTGGTAAACAAAGAAACTCCTTTTTCCAACAAAAGCTCGTTAATAGAGGTATCCGATCTGACGCAAAAATCCTGTTTCTGCGGCTTCGATGTTTATTATCTTGGGGAATAAGCAAAAAGTCAGTAGGATTTAGATTATTTAGAAGGCGGCGCTGTGAAAGCACAGGTACGCCTTTTTCCAACAAAATACGTTGATGGGATGTGCGACCTGACGCGAAGAACCCTATTTCTATATCTTTCAAGGAGCTTCAATAAGTTTGATTTTGGGGAATAATAAAATCAAAGGTCAAGCAAATAAGGGAGTTGAGCAACCTCAGAAAACTCCTTTTCTCAAAAAGATTTGTTGATGGCGATGTCCGCTCTGACGCGAATAACGCTTTTTCGGAGCTCTCCCTCATTCTGTATATTTATTAGTTTTCGTTGTTGAAGGCCTTCCTCAGCTGGGTCCGTCTTGCACCACTTCTCGGCCCGCAAAACCGAAAAGCCTGTTTCCTGATAAGGTATATTCTAATACGGCTGCTATAAGTTTTTCGTGACCAAGCTTTACAGAAAATTTTGCTGTTCCATTTTTGGTACGGCACTACAAAAGCACAACTTCATTTAGAGATAGGGTCGTCCGCAGTGCTGCCAGGTTGATCTCTGTGATGCTAGATTCATTTCTTTTCGGCCACACGTTGCATATTTATAATTTATTTTTCCTTTCTAATAAAAATAAATATTAGAAAGGAAAAATAAATAAAAACCCCAATAATTCTATCTTTAGTATATTTTATATATTTCGTATCCTATTGGATATTATCGAATCTTTCAACAATTGGAAGACTTTAATTAATGACACTGCACTATATAAGTTGTTTAGAGAATTGAGACAAATTACACAATTCATTTATGGTTTATTCGTCTATTAAAGAAGGAATAGACAATAAATACATCATTTTGGATTAATCCACAACATTGGTTCAATAGAGATTCTCAAACACAATAGAAAAACTCCCTCACAAAATGACAGAGCATACTCGGAATCGTAGTGTATGTTATACGTAGGCTACTATATATATTTCTGGCCTAGGCAACACTAAGTGTTGCCAGGTGCGATCTGACATTTCCATTGGAAAGTTTGACATTTTTTAGCATAAACGTACTCAGAACGTTTTGACGTACGACTATCATTTGTGTTGTTTACAGTGACTTGAAAAAATCAATTTGGCAAAAAAATGGAATTAACTCGTGAACATTTTCGTGCGATCATTTTTCACAACTTTCGACGTGGATTATCACGACAAGAGTGCATCGATGAACTTAAATCTTTGTATGGCTATGAAGCACCATCCTATAGCACTGTGAAAAACTGGTACAACGAATTCAATCGTGGCCGACGCTCGCTCAAAGACGAATTCCGTGAAGGTCGTCCAAAAACAGCCGTTGTTCCAGAAAACATCGATGCCGTACGTGAACTGATAATGCAAGACCGTCATGTGACATACCGTGAGATAGAGGCATGCCTAGGCATTTCTCCCACCAGCATACATTCGATATTGCATGAACACCTGGCCGTAAAAAAGGTTTGTTCTCGTTGGATCCCGCACAATTTGACAATCGCTCAAAAAAAGGCTCGTGTGGATTGGTGTAAAGAAATGCTGAAAAAATACGATCGCGGTGCTTCAAAAGACGTTTATAAGATCGTCACAGGTGACGAATCATGGATCTATGCGTATGAGCCCGAAACAAAACAGCAATCGACCGTGTGGGTCTTCCAAGACGAGTCAAATCCAACGAAAGTTGTTCGTGGAAGAAGCACTTCGAAGCAAATGGTCGCTTGTTTCTTTGGCAAAACTGGTCATGTGGCGACTGTTCCGCTTGTGCAACGTAGGACGGTCAATTCTGAGTGGTACACCACCATTTGTTTGCCTGAAGTCTTCGGAGAAATTCGAAAAACGAACAAGAGAAGTCGAATCATTGTGCACCATGACAATGCGAGCTCTCACACATCGGCTCAAACCAGCGCCTTTTTGACCGGACAAAACGTCGAATTGATGGGTCATCCTCCGTACAGCCCTGACTTGGCACCCAATGACTTCTTTTTATTCCCACACATCAAGAAAAAAATGCGTGGTCAACGATTTTCGTCGCCAGAAGATGCTGTTGAAGCATTCAAAAACCATGTTTTGGAGGTGTCTCAATCGGAGTGGAAAAAGTGCTTCGAAAATTGGTTTGAGCGCATGCAAAAGTGTATAAATCTTGATGGAGAATATTTTGAAAAACAATAAAACCTTTTTCGTTGATAAATATTCGCATTTTCATTATTAGGCCAGAAATATATATAGTAGCCCACGTAGCCTGGTCCCAAAGAATTAACTCTAATTAAGTTTAATCAATTTTAATCTTAACAAAATGAATTTGTTGAAATGCAAAACACAATTACAATCATTAATTTCAATTTTCAAATTTATTGCAGTCAACTTGTTTTGGTGGTGTGTGCTCGCTTGTGTTGCAACTGCATTTGCTGTGTGGATTACATCGGAATGTGCAAAGCGTGTCCATGTGGACCATGTGTGACCATACATAACTGCATGGTCACCACCAAATGCCTTGCTAGATTGCTTATTACGAGAGACTTTATTTCAAATGGAATTTTTTTCTCCATTTCTTAGTTAAATTTACAAGAAATGCTTTTTTTTTTTTGGTTAATTGCAATAGAATTGTGAGAGTGTAACAGTTTGTTAAGTGTAATCCACTTAATTTTTTTTTAATTTTATTGTCCGGAAATTATGCAAATTTCAAAAGAGCTAAAATAGTTTTTGCCTAAGAGTCATTCAATGTTCATTTATTTGAGCAACTAATAAAATTTGTGAACTTCCTTTTAGTTAATTCAAATGAAATTTCAATAAAGGTAAATTATATACAAAATAATTTCGATTTCATTGAATATTTTCCATTACAATCTAAAACAAAAATATGATAAAATTTTATGGATAAAATATTCAAGAAGTTTTCTGAATTTTATAATGAATAATTTAAAAAGAATTCCTTTTTGGTAAATTACAAAAAAAAAAAATATTATTCGAAATATTATGTTTTGAATAATATTTTGACTAATTGAAAATTGTTCCATTGTACACCCATTTAATGAACAAAAAATATTCACTCCAATTTTAGTGAGCGGAATGATAGACGTAGTCACACTGTTAATTGCGACGCAATTTTATCAACTAGCTTCGAGTTGAGTTTTTCATTTTTGCATAAATAATTATGATATTCAGGATGTGGTAAACTTAAGTGGATATTAACAAAAATGGACAAATTAATTTTTTTTTGTATTTTTAAATGATTTTCTTTGATTTCATTTGATTTTGATGGTTTTTACAAAGAAGATAGTGAATTTCTTTTTTGTTTAAGGTAAATGTTTGTTAAATTATAAAATAAATCTTCAACAGATGGAAGTATTGAGTTGGAAGCGGGTGGACAAGAATCCAAAAACACTATATAGAATAACTTGTGGCTTTTGTTTAAAAATTATGGCCCACACAAATATAAAGGTCTGTAGTTGCGCGGGGGTCCTGACCAAAAGTCAGTTTGGCGATTTATTGTAGTTAGTTTATGATCGATCGTCGATGTATAAATGCTCATAGATACAAGAATAATGAACAAAATGGAAATGAAAATCTAGTATTCAACTTGAGATGTTACTAATAGTAAAAGTAGACCCTAAGAGTATTTATGTATGGATTTACGATTAAAAAGGTGGGATAGTGTACATAGACTGAGATCTCTGATGCAATGCGGTGGCGTTAAGTAATTTATTCCAATCAAGAAATCTGTACAAATGTGCTCGCCGACGTTCTATTACGATTTTCTTCTTATTTTTCACACAATACTTGTAATAAATTTATTATTTAACCATAATTCCTTGTTAAAATTGTTGTTTGAATTTAATTTTTCATTGTTGTTACCATTCAAATATGTTCAAATCGATCGATCGTTAGACGGACCAAACCTATCATGACAATATCTATCGATTGCGGAGGATGATAAATGAAATTTCGAATAGAATATTTTATCTTTTTGTCGATCGAAATGAAATCAATATGGTCAATTTTAAAAATGGGAAATATACCCTGAATTTTGGAAAATTACAAGAAAATTTCATCTACAATATTGGGAGTCTACAGTGCGCACACCTGTTCAAGATACTAGGGCAAAAATGTCTTATATATTTAAGAGGAATAAAAAATATCCTTTAAAACCACAGAATGAACGGACTGAATGAATGAATGACTGAATCAATGAATAAATGAATGAAAGTGAATTGAAAATTATTAATTCAACAACTGTAAACTGGTGGGAGCATATAAACTAAACCAACACTGTCCAAGGATAACTTCCATTCGGTTGGTGGGACATTTTTAACCCGTTCGTGATAATTTTACACATTAACGAGTTTTTGCGTAAATGGCAATAATATATAAATTTTATTTTTACGTTCGTAACAAACTTGATTTTGACATTTTGCAAAATAACACTAAATAAAAAAAAACCAAAAAAAAAACCGAAATCTTTTTTTTTTTACCTTACTTAACATGATCTCAACTCTAGAGTAAGACATGATTTCTTAGCGGTTTTTCTATCTAACATTTGTGGTTTTTTTTTTATTTTTCCAGTTAATCGAAAATTTCTTGATTTAGACCAGTTGCTATATTATATGTAAAAAAAAAACCATAAATGTTAGAATCGTGGGCGAATTTAATCTAATCTCAATTTATGCATAAAAATTATTCATATTCAAATGAATTTTACCTTAAATCTGATATATTTTATATAGTATCTCCTACTAAATTCATTAAAAATCATTAATTTTGATTTGTTAGAAGTATTAAATTTGAATGAGAATAAAATTTTTCCGGAAATCATTTAAATTTTTTTTTTTTGCCTTTTAAACCGTTTCGAGGAAATTAATTTAATGTTTAGTAATTTTAATAGTATGACTTATAAAAATATAAGGAGTAGAGTAAGACAACAGCCATTCAGTATAAAGCTTGCCATTTTATATTATGGATTCTTTAATTATAAAACAATATGTTAAAATTATAAAAATATTACACAAAAATGGTGATTCTGCCGAAATTTTTCGAACAAAATTTTTTTTTTCAGCAATAAGGTTCTAAAAATCCACAAATGACTGTGTAGAGAAGCCATTGTATCCACGAAAAGTGACTGTCTGTGGGCATTTTCTTGTGAAGGTGTCAATGGGCCTATTTTTTTTTTAAATTTTTAAACTTGAAGATTTTAATCTAGACCGTATGTGGTTCTAATAATACGATACCACAAGCCACACAAATTGCGCGAAAAATTCTCAGCACAGGTAATTTCGATATTTGGTGATGTCAATTTGGCATCCAAGATGCTGAGATTTGACGTCGTTCGACAATTTCTTATAGGACTATGCAAAGGATTGTTTTTACGCAAATAATCCTCTAATTTTAGAGTACGAGGTCTGTTCAAAAAGTAGCGCGAATTTTGAATTTCCGCGGGTTACGTATATTCGATTTTTTGTGGCGTTTTATTGGTCTTCATGTCTCTCACTTATGCCGACAAGTTTGGCCATATTGAATGTTCAGCTGCAATTTTTGACAGCTGCTTTGCTTGCACGTGTTTTGGCTCGTCTTCGATTTTTGCCCATTCCAAAAAAATGGATCAAAGAATCTGTATCAAATTTTGTGTGAAAAACAAAATTAATTGCGCGGACGCATTCCAAATGTTGACTGTGGCATATGTTGAAGCTACGTTTATCGGTGGTACAAAATGTTCTCAGATATGGCCCCCTGTGACTTTTTCTTGTTCCCGAAACTGAAGAGCCTCATGAAAGATATTCATGAATAAATAAATAATTTTTGAAAAAACACAAAATTCGCGATACTTTTTAAACAAACCTCGTATGTAAAAATTCACATCCATCAAGTAATAGATGAATTGCAGCTCGAAATGTGCGAAAAAAACATTAAAAAATTATCTCAAAAGGATCAAGTCTTGCAGGATGTCGCCTTTTTGAAATTATATTATATTTTGTAATGGAAAAGTTTAGTTAATTTAATTATAAGAAAAATTTTAATAAAAGCTGATTTTTCTTCCGATGTAAAAATTCGGTAACTCTTTACTAACAAAAACCTTTCTGGCTAACACAATACTTTCGATTTTATTTTTAAATAAATTTTTTTAATACAACCTATAAAAAAAAGGTGTAATTGATTTTTTTCACCTTTAGTTATTTGTTAAAAAATTTTTTTTATTTATTTGTTAAAAGAAAATAATTCACATTATTTATTATCTGCTTAGCGATTAGAAAACTAGTATAAAAATATAGAGTAGAATAATAGTACACTATAATTAAATGTATAATAAATTATAGTCTCCGAAATTATATATGAAATATGGTTTAAAATTCGACAATAATTCATTTTTTTTAATTGTATGTATATGAAAAAAAATATTACAAGAAAAAGCTTGACTTAATAAAGTCGCTTTTATAAAAAAAAAAAAAAAAAAAAAAACAAATAATATAGAGAAGGTCACTATGACCAGACGAATTAAACGTACAAGACGTCTTTCACCTTTTTACCAATCTGACACACCTTTGTTCGACTCATAATTATAAAGTCAAATCTCATCATCGTCTAAAGGTGTTTGTGAAAAAGTATCACTTCCAAAATCGTAAATAAAGTGGATTCCAAAAATTTTTTGCAGCTTTTTCAATAACAATTAATGAAATAAATTTAAAATTTAAAATTCGTTTTTTATTTATCGTTTCGATTGTGTGCTTGCCTTCTAAGAAAAAATCTGCTGTCGACATTAAAAGGTGTTATTTGCTAAAAAGAATATGTTTGATTCTAGTTTTTTTTGAAAATAATCGACTCAATATGGAAAAGGAACAATAAATCCTTTACTGGATCTGGCAAACTTGGAAGTCTGGCATAAATTAAATAAAAAGAAAAATATAAACTACTCCATCAAGACTGTATAGGCGCCTTAATTTTTAAATTTATTTTATTGTAAACATTTTTCAATTAATCTAAATGGGGGCGAATGGGTTTATTTTTGTGCAAAAAATTATGGAAATCAAAAATGTGGCAATTAGTGAAAATGATGTTTCTACCCTAAGAGAAGCTGCGCCCCAAATTAGCCCCACATTGATTAAATGAATCGACATTTAAATTGAATGTGGGGACTGCCATCCAATTAAATCGAATTGCAACTGGGAAATTTTTGCCAGCAAACTTTTTGTCGAGTTCAAGGGAATTTTTGTTCGTCTTCTTGTATGAATTTTATCATTGAACAAATAACTCTGGCCGCTCGTAATCATCTTGATTCGTAGCTAAAAATATATTGCAAATGCTTATTTTAGTAACGATTAATGATAGTACTGAACAGTGTTGATTGGTGATAAAAATAACTTATTTCTGATATAAATGCGAAGAAATCAATCGAGAGCAGACAGAAAAGGCTAAGAAGCCAATCGAATTCGTTTTCATCGTAAAATCGGAATCGTTTCTAATCGCGGAATGGCAATGTTTAACTCTTGAGCTATTTACGCTTCTTATGATTGCGATAACACATTCAAATGCAATAATTAGAAAAATCTTTTTTCAATCTAGAAGTCCATTAAGAAAAGCTTTTTCTTAATCATAAGAAATCAACTACAATAGTATACTTTTCGAATAATATAGGGTTATCCGTTTTGTGGTTCAGAAAGTGTAGCCTTGTTATTTGACAACTGTCGAACATGTATATTATTGAATACTGTACTCATTTAGAAAAAGGTATGCCATTTTGAACTATAAATTGATTGGTAACCACACAAAAAGTGGATAAATTTTTAAACACTTTCTACAAAAGCAGCGATAATGTCACGCTTTAGTATAAGAAATTTTCATCAGCGACGAGAAGCATTTCTTGTTGGGTGAATAAGTTAATATGCAAAATTACCATATATGGGGCTCTCTGAAAACCCACAACTAATTAGTAGGAGGCCCATGTATCAGCGGAAATTAACTGTTTGGTATACTTTTATTGTTCGAAAGGTTGCCAGTGCCCGTCTTTTCAAGATTTGATGATGCCAATTGGCTCCAAGATCGTGTGATTTGACGCCGTTGAAATTTTTATTGTAGAACTACGTAAAATATCATATTTGCATAAGATAAAAATCTTGTTAAGGAATATTTAAAAATCATTTAGATAAAGGTTTGCCATTTTGAACTTCAGATTGGTTGGTAACCGCAAAAAACTGGATAAAATTTTTAAAACTTTCTACAAAAGTGACAATAATGTCATAGCTACGTTTCACGCTTTAGAATGAGAAATTTTCATCAGCGACGAGGCGCATTTCTTGGTGGGTGGATAAGTCAATAAACAAAATTACCATATATGGGGCTCTGAAAACCCACAACTAATTAGTAGAAAGCACATGTATCCGCGGAAGTTTTAATTTTTACATTACCAAATTATCCTTTATTGTGCGAAAAGTTACCAGGACGCATAATTTCTAGACTTGGTGATGCCAATTGGCCTCAAGATCGTGTAATTTGACGCCGTTGAACTTTTTATTGTAGAACTACGTAAAATATCATATTTATGTAGATAATCATATTATTAAGGAGCATTTAAAAATCATTTAGATAAAGGTTTGCCATTTTGAACTTCGGATTGGTTAGTAACCGCAAAAAAACTGGATAAATTTTTAAAACTTTCTACAAAAGTGGCGATAATGTCATAGCTACGTTTCACGCTTTAGAATGAGAAATTTTCATCAGCGATGAGGCGCATTTCTTGGTGGGTGGATAAGCGAATAAACAAAATTACCATATTTGTGGCTCAGAAAACCCACAACTAATTAGTAGAAAGCCAATATATCCGCGGAAATTAACTGTCTGGTGTACATTTCAGTCGAGGTCGTATTTCTTTGTAACTGACAATTTTAAGTGCTACGACCATATGATAACCTACTTTTTTTTAATTGGAACTTGAAAATTTTAATCTGGACTACGAGGTCTGTTCAAAAATTATCGCGAATTTTGAATTTCCGAGGGTTACGTATATTTGATTTTCGATTTTTTATGGCGTTATGTTAGTACTCATGTGTCTCACTTATGCCGACAAGTTCGGCCATTTTGAATGTTCAGCTGCAATTTTTGACAGCTGCTTTGCTTGCACATGTTTTGGCTCGTCTTCGATTTTTGCCCATTCCAAAAAATGGATCAAAGAATCTGTTTCGGGAACAAGAAAAAGTCACAGGGGGCCAGATATGGGGAATACGGTGGCTGCGGCATTATTAGTGTGTTGTTTTTGGCCAAAAATTTGCGCACAAGCAACAATGCGTGAGCAGCGACGTTATCATGGTGCAAAAGCGAATTTTTGTTCTTCCACAAATCCAGGGCGTTTCTGGAGGATTGCTTCGCGCAACTTCCGCATAACTTATAGGTAATATTCCCTATTGACCGTTCTACCCTATGGCAAGACCTCATGATGAACCACGCCCCTGCAATCGAAGAAAACTGTAAGCAAAACCTTCACATTCGACCGAACTTGGCGCGCTTTTTCCGATCTTGGCTCGTGCGGTAGCTTCCATCGGAATGATTGAGTAAACCCATGATTCGTCACCAGTTATGATCCTCTGGAGTAAATTTGGGTCGTCGCGGACACAGTCCAACAGCATAATTTCGAAATTTGGTGACGTCAATTGGCCCCAAGATCGTGTGATTTGACGCCGTTGAAATTTTTATTGTTATTTGCATAATATAATAATTTTTTTAAGGAGCATTTATAAATCAACATACGCTAAGTAATAGTTCGAAGTGCAGCCCAAAAGGGCATAAAAAAATTATCCCAAAAGGATCGAATACTGCTAGAAATCTTCTGATAGACATTAAAATAATATTAATTTTCAAGTAATATAATAAAATAAAAACTTAATCAAGATCGAAATTTAAAATATTTTTAATTTAACTTAACTTTCCGTAGCACAAAATGGATAATCGTTTATATTCCTCTCTAATCTACTTAAACTTAAATAGTCAATAGTTGAAATGACGCAAATAGTAGAAATTTTTTAATGGACTTTTTTTTCTTATTCTTAGAACAATCAAGAATAGTTCTTTCGCTACTTACTTAGTAGTTCTATTTTTATATTCAACTAATTTTCCTATTCGAACATTTGCGTGCATCTGATAACCAATAATAATGGCGGTTTGGAATTCTCATATATATTATTATTATCAAAATAATTCTGTCATTAAATCGAATTGGATTTAAATGAATACTTATTATCGTCAATCAATGGCAAATCAGAAATTAAACTTTGACAGAAATTGATAAATTATTTGTTTCCTCAAGACTGGCATTATTAAAATCAATTTAATTCTTTAAAAGAGAATCGAAGAACGTCTGGGGGCACATGAGTAAGTAGTACTCGTAAAATGAATGTTGAACGTTTTTAATTATTCAAAAAGCAAAATGTTATTGTGGCGCCCGGAAGTTGAATTGTTGGTTTTTTTTTGTTTGTTTGAGGTCTTATCCTCTTTTTCTTCAATATTTTGTTGTTCGATTTATGATGTTGCATTTTATTAGACGCCGTCAACAAATCAACAGATCCATAGTATCCACAAGTGTGAATAGTAGTAAACAGAAGTTAAAGCCGCCGGAATCAGCTCAGATAAGTGCATTTCGAGACACTTCATTCAAACTCAAGTTGAATCAAGAAAAAATTAGAGCTTATAATATATAATCGGAAGTACATATGGTACTCGTATTTTTTACTTATCTTATTTTGGTCATTCGAAAATATCACTTAATCAATCTTTGATTTTCTGTCATAAAAAAAAATTGAACTTTTTATTTTTTGTTGTTGATTTTTTAAATACTGTATGTGATTGGTTTTAAATTGGATTTTATTAAATTTTATCGATAAATAAGAGCACTTAAAACAATAATTTTCCGGAAGTGTATTATTTAAGATTCTACTTGGAAGACAGACTATGGCAATTTTTCTTAGTAATGTAAAACGGATGAAAATAATGTAAATTTTTTATTAGATAAAAACACCATTAAAGGTTTTATAAAATTAAAAAAAACAAAAAAAAAATATTTTCCAAATAAATTTTTATTTGAAAGATTATTTTTTGCCATTGGTGCTTTTTTATTGGGTTATTCATTTTGTGGTTTTGAAAATACCGCCCTGTCATTTAATAGCTGTCAAACATATATGCCCATCAAGAATTTGATTTGTTATAAATATATTTGCCATTTGACTGTATGAATAGCTTAATCTATCAACATTGCGATAAAATAGTAATAATTTTCTACGAAATGGTGAATCTGTTGTAGGCAGATTTATCGCTCGGTGGATAGGTCAATCCGCAACATTGGACATTTTATTTTACGGCTACACAAAAAAGAGTATATCTACACAGACAATCGTCAAACTTTAGATCATTTTAATGGTATTTATTTAAATTATTTTATATTTTATGCATAATGAAAATATTAGGCTAATATAATGAAATAAAATTTTTATCCAAATCGTAATTTTAAGTGTACTCGTATTTTATTTAACTTTACTTTTTATAGCACAAAATGGATAACCCTATATAATTTGGGGTATATGGCCCTACCTCAGCAAGAATATGACAATTTTAGAATACGATACTCACCCTCTCAACCCCTTAAACACTTTATCAAGTATATCTGAATATAGTACTGGTATAACTTACTCAATAATGACTTCAAAGGTGTTAATTTTTGCTGGTTTGTCAGCATACACCGTTGACTTTATATGTCTTCACCAGAAATAACCAAGCGGTGTCAAATTATAAAATTTTTGTGAAATCTTGTCACCGGTAAATCGTGTGTTGAATAAATCGATGATTGTGCATGCTAATTACAAAGAAGTAATCGGTAATGCTGGCCTGGTGAGCTTCGGGATAATTTTGGAATACCATTGGCAGTGCAATTTTTCTGAATCTGATGGTGTATTTTTCTCACTCCAAAAGCTCCGATTGTTAACAAAACCATTGAGGAAAAAAATGAGCTACTGAACAAAATTTTGCGATAAAACAACAACACGTTGCTCAAAGGTGAGTAAAAATCATTCAGAAATTTTGACAGATGACAACTGCTTTGACAGCTACTCGAAATTCGATCACAAATTAGAGGTAGCAATACTAGTTAGTATTGGGTTGTTTATAAGGTCTCTAAGGTATGTGCCAGCAGACATTTTATAGCGCCACGACCATGAGGTCATTTGGTGACTTAATGTATTATGAAGATATCTTACACTGTATAATTTAATGCAGTTAAATTTTGGGAAGAATGCTATTTTATTTTAAATAAAAAGGGGACTTGGAAAAGAAAGTAGCGGTTTGAGAAGACCCATAATGAACGGAATAAAGAAAATTTAAACACTAAGCGAGCTAGGTGCTACAGGATTGGCAAATGGGGTATGAGTGTGGTTATCAAAAAAGAAATCATGGGTAAGGTCGGTATGATAAATACGGATTCTGAGTAGTTTGTGTGCCAAGAATTTTGGTGAGGCGATTAAGTAATTTACTTTGGCGATTCTAAACCAATGACTCGATAAGATAATCTTACAATAAGACACAGTTTGTTTGTCTAGAAATAGCTTGACGTATAGTTTGCCAATTTTTTAATAGATAAGACATGTTTAGGAAACGTGGAAGTATCGAAAGATTGAGAGTTTCGAGGTGATCCACATATCCGGTACTTAACATAACCCGACCCAAATATTATTAACTGGACTATATTGAATTAAGTCAAGTCCAGAATCTTTTAAGAGGTTACATATGACTTCCATATGAAGTTAATTGGGAGTGCAAATCGCAGTAAGAGATGACTTTGCTGTGTGACAGAGTACCACCTAAAACTCTATTTTTTATGACGATTAAAACCTTAATTGATTACTATTGAAATATAACAGAAATGTAAATTCTTGATACAGGTGGTATCACCTATGCCATTAGGTGGATTCCAACTTAAGACTACGTGTATTGCGTACTAGACCCTGGAAATTCGGTTACATAATTACTATTGATTTAAGATGGAAAATCTTTCAAAACCATCAATTTTGATATACATTTTTTTGTATTATACTCCAAATATTTAAGCTTTGCTAAATTATAACCTTTTTTGTACCATATTTCGATAATTTAAGTCAAAAAATTTGTAATATATACTATCGAAATTGATACGTGTACGATAAAATTTTTTTTTTAATCCCAGAAAATAAAGTGTTGCTCAAAAATGTTTATGTTAATTCCAGAGATACGTAACTTTTTCTTACAAGATTTTGTAACTTATAGAAAAAAAAATGGCCTACTTATTGAGAAGAAAATCAAATTTTTTTGTTAACGCATATCATTTTTTCGTAATGGCATCGATTAAAATCTATTCAAATTTGGAATCTACATTCGATAGTGAACGATAGTGATTACACGTGGCATTTATAGCTTAGGACTAGGAATCCATCTTATACTATAAGATGGGTTATGGTGAAAATTTTGCGTAACTTTGTTTCTCTTAAAAAAAAAAATGTGTTTTTTTTTATTTGTTTATTTTGTTATTGATTTTACATTTGCACAAATATCCACAATATAATATGGGAAAATTAAAATTTTCTTCATATTATATAAAAACTGATACCATTAATTGCTCATTAATAATTCATATTATTACAGTTGTGAACAGTTTTCTTTCTGTTTTTAATCATGAGCCACACCCAAAATTAATGAAAAAAAACAAAAAAACAAATGAGGACTGATTGGCTGTTTTAAGGTAAATTCTCTTCTTGATCTTAGAATAAAGTTAATATTTAATATAATTTTTTATTAGAAAAAAAACGGTTAGAAAAAAAAATAAAATGAAAATTTACTAAAATGTATTGAAAATTTGCGTGTAAATAAGATATTCGTAAGAGTTAAAAATTTATTCGTTTTTGTTGTTGTTGTTGTTGAATAAACCAAGAAAATATAGGCGAAGTTGTTGTCGGAAAGGTGAAAAATCTATTGTATAAAAAACCGACTAAATTTATGCATTAATTATTTTTCTTATTATTATTATTGAATAAGAAAAGAAATCAAATCAAAATTGTTGATACGAGGCTGACATCATCGTTATATATTTGGAGTGATGATCTAATCCAGGTGGTCTATTTGTCAACAATCACTCATTGTGATTTGAAGGTATACCTGGGTTGGTCAGGTTCTCGAAAGTCCTTATGTAAATTCATTTTAAATATTAACGTAAAAAAAATTTGTTTTTATTTTATTTTAGTTTTTTAAAACTAAAATAAAATAAAAACAAATTTAATAGGTATTAATAGTTTTTAGTATAAATACTAATTAAAACAAAAACAAAATTTCCGTTTGTTTTGTTTAAAAAATATTGGTAATAATGTGAACATTTATAAACAAATTTAAAGAAAAAGAAAACCTGTTCACATAATTTTTTAATTCATAATCGGATCCATTTATGGCTTGGGAATCGAAAATATCATCTATAATTTACAGTGTTTTCTTAAACAAAGTTTAAGCGGATATCGTTACTATAATAATCATAATTTATTATAATTAATTTTATTATTATTATTTTCAGCATAAAAATAATACAGATAATTTTTTTATTGTATTTCAAATAGTTAATAATATACGAAAATTTCACTTATCTATGGAATGTTTATATTGACAAATATTTAATAATAAAAAAGAAAGAAAAAATTTTAATTAAAAACATTTAAATTTTTTATTGCAAACAAATTGTACTATAATTTACTTAATAGTTTTCAATGACAAAAAAGAAATATTTCTTTTTAAAAATAACTTTCATAATCGATAGTCTTGTAAATTTGAAAATTGCAGGTATTTGGAGTGTAAATTATTATTATTAATGGGCTATCAATTTTGTAGTTTGGAAAGTATAGTCCGGTTGTTAATTATATATGCCATCTAATATAATATTTGTTTACATTAAAGTTTGCCATTTAATATTAACGATATTGTAAAAATTGCCAAAAACTTTTTACAAATATGATTTTTCGTTGGCAATGTGCTCTTATTTTGTTTCGGTGGATACATCAATAAGCGGAACAGCCATATATGGGGGCTCTAAGAACCCAAAAGTAACAATGAGGAAGTCATGATGACTGCGAAAAGTGGTGTTTATTTTTGGTCTGAAGGTGTTAATATCTTGTATTTCTTTAAAAATAAAGAAGGAGGGATCGTTACCGTCACTTTTGAGTGATATAACCGTTAGATAATCATTTTTTTAAAAACCGAATTAAAATTTTTTATCTCAGCTATACTTGGTTTTAGTAAGACAATACCAAAAACTACACACAACATGAACAATTTAGTCTTTATTGTGCGAAAAGTTTCGGAGATGCGTAATATCGGGTATTGGTAATGTCAATTGACTTCACAAATCATGCAATTTGACGACATTGGGCTTTTTTATTATATGACTATACAAAAGAATGTGTTTATTTAGATAATTTAGAAAAATGTATTTACACATATGCATTTAAAAGCCAACATCCATAAAATACTGGTCGAATTCCATCTTGAAATGTGCGAAAAAGTCTTCAAAAATTATTTTATAAGTATAAAATTCAGCAAATAGTTTTTTGTCTACAAGATATATTTTTTTTATAATGGCAAGGTACTAAAATTATAAAAAAATTAAAATCCTATTAAAAAATAAATTTTAAGAATATTTTATTTACTGTTACTTTCCGAAACGTAACTTGGATAATTGCATATAATTTATATTTTTTTTTTTTTTGGGATAAAATAAGCTTTTAAAAAGTATGTCATTAACAATTTATTACATTAATTATGGCACAAAGATAGATTCTTTAGCTTTTCAAAATAATCGTTGTAAGTTACCGTAATAATTGTCAGTATCACATGCTAAGCACGCATTAAACGAGTATAAATAATTTCTGAAAACAGGTAACATACGATTATGTACCTACAGAAATTCAACAATTCACAATAGACTTTTACTGATAAGAGATTGCGCAATCGAAAAGACACATTTCTTCTCATCTTCTTTTTCGAGACCTGAAGTTGAAGTCACGTTTCTTAGCGGCATGTTTTCCACATTGAATCAATTCGTCTATGGTATCGACAGGCCATGTCGTATTCTATTTATTATGATTCTTTAAATTATTCTAAGCATGATAAATTTCCCAACAAACTAATCATTTATAAAATTTATGCTTTTTGGAAGAGGAATATTTATACTGAAAATGAAAAGGGGAGAGGGGGGCGGTATGGAAGTTGCAAAGGATTTGTATTGTATAAAAAATCGATATTCAACGATGAACGATAAATTTGTTTTAGTCTTAAAAGATCATCAATCAACGAAGGATTTTTATATCAAATTGTTCAAATTATTTCCTTTTTCCTATTTGGAATTATGTTTTCTTTTAAAATTCAAAAAAATTTTTGCGAATATTTACTGATATTCTTAAAATCCACTTAATGGTAAAAGATGTTATTGATGAATTGTTATTTTAGATCCATTTTCGTCGATAGTACAATAATTTTTTTTTTAAATGTCTTAATTTCGATTTTTTATTATAATAACAAATTGTAACTCAAAAACAAGATTTTGTAGTTTTTTAAATATTAAAAATATCTTATTCTGACTAATCCCCAATATTATACTGAGTGTTCTTAAGATTTAGGCTTAAAACTTCAATTTGATGTTATTTTGATTAGCTATTAAGGCTTAAAACTTCAATTTGATGTTATTTTGATTATAGTCAGTCGATATTTATCAGAAACAAAAAATTGACGCGACAAAATTATTATCCAAATAACGTGTCTCCAAACTACACTGTATATCAAATCTTCAAATGGATCGCTAAGTCCTGAATATGGTTGTGTACCTGGAAACCCGGGAATCTCAATAAGGCATCACGCACAATAATTGAATCTTTCTCAACCCACTGAATGGAATATTTTGACACAAAGATTTGGACAGGTAATACAGGACCTTTAGCCTATAGATCACATGCCCCACCTGAACAGGAAAAAAATATTTTAGAGCTCCATAGACGAGACTTTTATTTTACAGGAAGTAATGTTTGACGAAGCACAATTTTTGACTTAAGCGGAATCGTTAATAAACAAAATTTGACGCTTCTGGATACGTAAAAATTCAGAGGTAAGGCATGAACCACCTTTAAACCCTTGTAGAGTAACTGTGTGGTGGTTGGTCATTGTACCGTATTTTTTTTTTTGAGCACACTGCAGGTAATGTATTGACTGTGACAGCTGAGCAAAATACAGAAAAGTTTAGAGAAAACGGGTGATTTTTTAAGTGTTTTGTTTTCAAATTTTCAAAAAAAAATATAGAAAAATTGTTAAAGTTTTTGAAATTTTTATGCCAATCGATAAATCAATGCTTGTCATTTTCTTTTTTAAGATTAGTGCATGTAAATATTAGCCAGGACTATGTTTTAAATGATCCATACAAAAGATCCAATTTATAATCACTTTTTCGAGTATCTGGGCTGGTATCTCGCTAATAACACGTGTAATATTGTCTTTGAAGGCTGCAGGTGACGCTGGTTTATCAGCATATGTGTAGGCGAGTTACTTCACATAGCCCCATAAAAAATACTAGAGGCGTCAAATCGCGCGATCTAGGCGGCCAACTCACCGGTTCGAAACGTGAGATAAATTGCTCACCGAACTCATCTCTCAATATGTCCATTTGTTTCACGTACTGTGTGGCATGTAGCGCCGTTTTGTTGGAACCATATGTCGACCAGATGTAGTTATTGTATTTTGGGCAATAAAAAGAGATAGCGGGCGCCATTCCATCGGCCCATAAACCCTACCAAACAGTGCATTTTTCTGTGTGCAATGGCAGTTCTTGCTTTCCTGTGGTTGTTCAGCAGATCAAATGCGTTAATTTTGCTAATTCATATACCCTTGCAACCAAAAATGAGCTTCGCCGCTAAACGCAATTTTTTTGGTAGAAAAAACGGATTTTCCTCAAGTTGTTCTAAGGCTGACTCACCGAAAATTAGACGCTTTGGCAGGTTCTTTCACGACCTATATTTTATACGCTTTCTAACTTAGATGCTTGCGTAAAATGTCTTCCATATAGTCGAGTAACACAATCCCAATTGCTGTAAACGTTGACGGATGGACAAATTGCGGTTTTGACAGCAACACTGGACGCTACGGTAAAAATATTTTCCTCTGTACGGTGATGGTTTGATGTCCAATAGCGTCAAATTTCTGCGAAATGTTGTCACAATGGCTTGAATTACATGCTTAGTAGGTTAATTATGAAAACCATAAACAAAACACATTTTTCACAGAGCATGAATTTTGATAATAAACTTCAATAATTTGTATCATCGTTAAATGGCAATGCTAACTGAGCACTTTTTACTTTGACAGACGTCATATGTCATGCATGATCTGTCAAAAATAAAAGTATAAAAAATATATTTTTGATAAATTTTTTGCATTTGTAAATAGAGTCAATTGGGGTTGGACGATATATGCTTACTACAGAATAAGGAAATTATAATAAAGGAAATTCGACGTCCGAAGTTTCCCGACTGAATAATACCGAAAATTGACGATGTCGTCTGGCCCCTCGATGCTCAGATTTAACCACTATCGACAAATGTATGCCAATATTTTTTAAGAAAAAGGTTTATGCTAATCAACCGAAGACAATTTAACAATTTAAATGTAAAAAAAAATTATTTCTAATAATTTTTACAGACACCTTTCCTTCTAGGAATTTACCTTCTATTTTACTTATTTTCCGTTATGTATAAATGAATATATTTATAAGCGCATTTCCGAAATTTGACTTAAAAGCTTTTCAAAACTTTTTACGAATCTTTTTCGATTATCAAATTAATAATTGTTTTGAGTTTATTTTGATCAATTGTTTATTCAATTCAAATCGAAATAAAAATACAACGAATATTCGCTTTAATTTAAAATTGTTTCACTTTATCAAAAGTCCGATTCAGTGAGCTGATTTGTTTTTATTGTAATAAACCGAAAAATGGACATTGATTTAGACCAACTGACCGGGTTAATCGCATTTCAGCTGAGATCAGGTGACCAAAGGTCATCCTCAAGTTGTATATTTTCAATTAAGACCTTACGGGTTTATTATTTTCTTTATAGCGGAACAAGTTGCGTTCCTACCCCTCTCAATCGCTCTCTCTCTCTCTCTCTCTCTCTGTCTCAATCAGTTAATAAGAAGCAACAATGAAGATTTGAAATAAACAAAAGAGATTTTCTTATTTAAAATTTATTATATTTAACGCGATGACATTTGCACTATGTTGAGGTCAGACCAATTGGTACTTTATTGTTCTTGTAGTGAAAGTAAGTCGCCTTAATGGAGACGAATGATGATCTTATAAATATGTATTTACGTAGGAATTTTCTCTACCCATTCGGAATCTCTTATCGATTTCGAAAATAACCCAGAAAAATGATCAAATAATTCATAATGCACCGATCAGATAGGCTTTTAACATTTCAGTTCAGTTCTGAAATTACTGAGAGCCTATGTTAAGTGCTCATCTTTTTGTTGTACATAAAAAAATCTGTAGTATTTTAAAAGGTGTAATTGCGTGCATTAACTGCATAATGGGAGGGTTTGGCATAAAAAGTTATGATCACTTTGGGAAAGTTCAAATTTTCTTTTCGATTTCAGATTATAAAGAGTACCACCGTATGACCTACGTAGTATAACTTGTTGTGAAAAAATCCTCTGCCAAGTAAGAAGTATTTTACCCATTTTCTTCCTTTGTAATTTTCACAACCACAATTTACCACTTTCCAAAAAGGTTCATTTTCTTTTCAATATATTGATTTGGTATCGTCGTTAGTTTGGTATTTTCCATCAATGATTACAAGAAAACTTATAATGTTGTCTTCTTCGGAAATAAAAATTTTAACATTAAAAAAAATATTCTAAAAAAAAGATTTTTTCATTAAATATTGGGTTGACAACTAAGTGATTGCGGATTTTGTCAATAGATGGTGTTAGTTCATTCTTTTGTTATGTCAACGTGTTCAAATCAATATTGTTTTCTTGTTGTTTGGACTTCCGCCTTTAATTTAGTAAAAAATTTAAGGACAAGACGTACATTTGAGACATATTTTATTGTATTATTTCCGAAAATGCAAGAACGCATCGCAGGTACACAAGAAGTTATGTGCCGTATATGGGAATGAAGCCTTGAAAGAAAGGCGGTGTCAAAATTGGTTTGCAAAATTTCGTTCTGGTGATTTTTTACAAAAAAATGCGCAACGTTCCAGTTTAAGTTGATGAGACCCATATCAAGGTGAAGATCGATTCAGATCATCACAACACGTGAGATTGCAGAGAAGATCAATGTATCGCATACATGCATTGAAAAAAAATTAAAACAGCTTGGCTATGTTAAGAAACTCGATTTATGGATTCCTCATCAGCTTAAGGAAATTCTGAAATGCAACGAAACGGATCCATTTCTGAAACGACTGATAACTGGCGACAAAAAGTGGATAGTTTACAACAAAGTTAATCGGAAACGATCGTGGGTGATGCGAGATGAACCACCTCAGACGACGTCAAAAGCTGAGATTCACCAAAAGAAGATTATGCTGTCAGTTTGGTGGGATTATAAAGGAATTCTGCACTTTCAACTTTTACCAAGAAGCCAAATGATTAATTCCACGGTGTAAGTTCAACAACTCGTCAAACTGAGCAATGCAGTTCAAGGAAAGCGGCCAGAATTGGCAAATCGTAAGGGTGTTGTTTTCCAGCACACATCTTTGGTCATTCGCCAAAAATTATTAGAATTAGGTTGGGATGTGTTGTCACATCCACCATATAGCCGTAATCTAGCGCCTTCAGATTACCGTTTATTTCGTTCCATGCCGAACTCCTTAAATGGTAAAAATGTTTAATAGCAAAAGTAATAAGTTTTACGAACACGGAATTATGACACTGCCTGAAAGATTGCACAGAGTCATCGACAAAAATGGACAATACCTAATTTAATAAAGAAAATCCTCAATCACTTAGTTGCCAATCCAATAGTTTAAAAACAAAGAATTTTTCATAAGACTTTTATCTGGTAATCCTGCGGACTTCCCTTCAGTAAGTTATCTTTTTCCAGTGTGATATGAAAAATGAAGCAGAGAAATTTCGAGTAACGATGTGCCATCAAATTTTGTGTTAAACTTGATGAATTTTCAAACTTTTGATTTAAGAAATGTGGCAACGACTCTGAGGGGAGCTTTTCGGCGGTATTAAGCATTTTTGGAGGTCCGAACGGCAGTGGCAGAGGACTTATCAAAAACTCATGTAAATGTGGAACCTTTTAAGAATTTACTTATAAAAAGGGACTTGTTTTTATAAAAATGGCACTTGAAAGGCTCACTAAAAGGTTTCTTGGAAGTTCCAGTATAACAACACACCCTGCTACATGGCCATCTCCATCAATACGTTTTTGTCGAAAAAAGGTACTGTTGTGGTTCTCTAAGCCCCCGTTTTCATCTGATTCTAGTGCGCGTGATTTTTTTTTGTTCCCCAAGATGAAAAAAATCCTTTGAAAGGGCATAATCTTGGCACTGTCGATAAAATCCAAATGAGTGTAACCGAGGATCTGAAGGCTATTCCAGTTGAAGCCTTTTAGCACAACTACGGACAGAAGTCCATTGATGCTTAGCTGCCCAAGGTACTATATTTAAGGTGATAATAATAATCCATAAAATACCAGGTGTATAAGCTTAAGTCCCCTGTTTGGTCATAGATGGCGTAAGTGAGCGTATTAAGCTACCATGGGCACGCCATACTTTTTTTTATGAGTTCGATATCTGTCATATTGTCAGCAATTTCGTACAATAACATACATTTTTCCTTTGATTATTATGTCTAGTTTTGTGCCAGAAAAAAAACATATGCGGGAAGCTCTGCTTTTCTGCTTCAATTTGAAGAAATCGACTGACGAATCGCATCGAATGCTTATGGAGGCCTATGGTGACAGTGCTTTATCGGAAACAACGTGTCGAGATTGGGTTCGTCAGTTCAAAGATGGCAATTTTGACTTGTGGGACAAGAAGCGTGAAAATCGGCCTAGGAAAGTTGAGGACAATCATTTGCAGGCTATTTTGGAGCCAATCGTAAAAAAATGTTCGCGGAGCAATTGGGTGTTACTCAACCAGCCATTTCCATGCGTCTGCGCGCCATGGGGAAGATTGAAAAAATCGGAAAATGGGTGCCGCATGAATTGAACGATAGGCAGATGGATCGACCCCAAAACACATGCGAAATCTTGCACGCCAGATGAAAAAGAAAGTCGTTCCTGCATCGGATTGTGATAGGCGATGAAAAGTGGATATATTTCGAGAATCCTAAACGCAAGAACCATCAATATCTTCCCCAAAAGCAAATCGCTTCGGACGGAAGACGATGCTGTGCGTTTGGTGTTATCAGCAGGGTATCGTCTACTATGAGATGTTGAAATCTGCTGAAACTGTCAATGCCCACCGCTACCACCAATAACTGATCAAATTGCACCATGCTCTGCGTGAAAAAAGGACGAATTATCAACGATTATCAGCGGGACCACACGTCAAAAATGGTCCGAAACTACTTAGAAACACTCAACTGGAAGGTGCTACTCCACCTCGCTTATTCACCAGACCTGGCCCGTTCCGACTACCACCTGTTTTTGTCGATGGGCCATGCGAAAATGGCTTGATGTGTGGTTTGCCTCGAAAGAGAAGGATTTTTTTTGCCGTGGTATCCACAAATTGCCCGAGAGATGGGAAAAATGTGTAGCTAACGAGGAGAAATACTTTGAATAAATTTGTTTTTGCTTTCTATGAAAAAAAAACATGTGTTCTTTTTTTACTAAAAAACCGCGGATTTAAGCTTATACATGTGGTAAAATCAAAAAAAAAAATCACTTTTTCCCTAAAATAGCTTCAATTTATTTTTGAATCAAAAAAATATAAACTATTTTCAAGACAAATGAATTTTTTTTCCCAAATGACAGTAAAATTTTTTGATCCTTTTTTTTGATGTCATTTCCAGTAAAGATTTTATTTAAATGCAATTTCTTATTAAGACGAACAACTCAAGCTAAATGTCGACAATCAAAAAGCACCGAGGCTATGCCATTAGCTGGGTTTGAATTCCACTAGACACTAAACCAGAGCACAATTTAATTTTTTCTTTTATATAAATTATTCCCTGTGAATATGATTATGGAAAAAAATTACTAACTCTTCCTAAGATACCAATCTCAAATTGAGCAAGGAAATATTGCGAATAGTGATTAAATTTATATTATGTTAATTTTTTTTATTATAAATATATCTAAATAATGTAGAGAAAATTTTTTTAACAATATGATGATAAGGGAAAATTATTTTTCACACCCATTTATAACGATTAATAAAAATAACTTAACATGTCCAGTTCAGATTTGATTTCTGTTTTTTTTTTTTTTGATAGGCTTGACCATTTCACCACATTTTCCGTTCAATCAATTTTAATAAAAAAAATTTTATTTTGCAATAATACTGCTGACAGAGATTTCAATAAAATTCAGGATTTCCTTTTATGTAAATCGATAGTTATATTCGTAACACTACCTGAATAACATAAACTTAAATATAAAAATTTAACCGGTGATGATGAACTTTTATTCACTTTCAAAGTCAAGAGAAAATTTTTTTCTCATCAACAGATGAACAGAAATTTATTGAATATTTTACTATCGAAAGTATCACTAAAACTAAAAGTTAAAAATTTGTATAAAATCATCTACTACTTTATGTGGTTATGTCACATGTCATAATCAAGTAAAAGTTATAGAAAACTCATAAATATGGCACACTGTGTTATGGATATTTTTCCATATTTGCAAGGTATTGTCTATTTATTAGAAAGAAAATAACATTTTTAATGGTGATACTATCAGAATTATGAACATATTATCAAATCAAAAAGCTTATAAATAAAATGCATCGATGGTGAACGCACCTCTACTCTATGAATAATAAAAAGTATCGATAAAATCTGCTGATGAGAAGCCGTGAAAGCGAAGAGGGGCTCTATTTATCTATTTATATATTTTCAAAATTTTAACAGTCACTGAATTTTTTTTTATTTTTTATAATCATACATTAAATTTAATAAGATAAACACATCAACTAACTGGCCCCAAATATTATAGTATTAATTCATCAATTAGCATATTGTTTTTATATGAATCTCTTTATATAAGATGATGGTTGGATGAAATTTTTTTCAAAAATTCAACTATCGCAGTCTTCATCATTTTACAACTTTCACAGAGGGGAGTGGTGGGGGGTGGGGGGTTGCTTGGAGACTTTTCACTGTATATCATATTTGGATTGTTAGGTAAAATTAGACATTTCATAATTTCGATATGATTTGATTTTTGTTGTTGTACACTTGCCATCTGAAAACGATGTGGGGCTGGGGCTACATAAAGTCAAATTAGGAAAGATAGTCAGTTGAAAAATTATCGTAAAAAAAATTGGCTAACATTTTCGATCTACTATATAAATGCGTTGTCCGGTCACAGGAGTATTGTCAGTTGATAGTCTACCGTTTAAGCGTTAAGGTAACAAAATGAAGGTAAAAACTAAATTGTGGATTTAACAATATTGTATTTTTGCTTTGGATTATTTGGTTTTTTTTTTTTTTAATAAAATTGTTTTCTTTTAGTTGGTCCTTGTTGTGTTGGTTCTTGCTGTATCAGCAAATGCATTCTTTTTGGGTGGTCATCAGCAGCAGCAACAGCCTATAGTACACGAGCGTGTTCGATTGGTTCGGGTTCCTGTGCATGTACCAGTTCGAGTACCTGTTAAGGTGCCAGTTCCTGTTCATGTTCCAGTTAGAATTACGGAGAAGGTTCCATATCCAGTTAAAGTGCCAGTTCAGGTTCCAGTTCCGGTAACACAAAATGTTCCATATCCAGTTAAGGTTCCTGTTCATGTGCCCTATGAAGTGAGGGTTCCAGTTCATGTACCTCATGAAGTTAAAGTTCCAGTCCAAGTTCCTGTTGAAGTTAAAGTACCAGTTCATGTTCCATATGAAGTTAAGGTACCCGTTCACGTACGTGTACCATACAAAGTCGAAGTACCAGTCCATCATGTTCATGTGAAGGAAGTGCCGGTGATTCGACATGTACCTGTTATTCAGCGAGTTTCAGCTCCTCATGTACGGTACACACAAGTTATTCGACACATTCCTGTTATTCAACACCAAGCAACTATCCATCATGAGCCAGTTTATCACCAAGCTCAATTTGTTCAACAAGCTCCACACGTACAGCATACATCGTTCCTTCAACAGGGACCTTCTTTCCAGCAAGGGTCGTTCTTACAGGGACAATCATTTCAACAACATGCACCACTTCCAGAATCAATTCAACAATTCCAACAAGCACCACTCGCTCAACCAGCACCTGCTTTCCAACAATCAGGTTTTCATGATTCAGGATTAGCTGTAGGTGGCCATTCAAATTCGTTCGGGTCATCTGGTTTAGGTGGCCATTCAAATTCGTTCGGATCAGAATCTGGTTTCGGTGGCCATTCAAATTCGTTCGGATCAGAATCTGGTTTCGGTGGCCATTCAAATTCGTTCGGAGCGTCATCTGGTTTTGGTGGCCATTCAAATTCGTTCGGATCGGAATCTGGTTTCGGTGGCCATTCAGGTGGTCATCTTGAATCAGCAGCATCCGGTCAATCGTTACATTCAGGAGGAGCTGACGGCTATCACTATGATCGTCCTATTCGAAGCCTAAACAAAAAGAACTAAACCTTTTGAAAAAAGCTTAGCTAAATTAGTATGTGTTTTAGTGAAATCCACTCAAGAGGCATCGAACAAAATTTTTTTTACAAAAAAGTGTTGGTGTACCTGAGAAGTTATGTTTTTTTTTTTTTTGGTATTTCACATAAAACATTTACTAAAATACTCACTAAATGAGTTGTTTTTATTGTTTTTGTTTTTGTTTTTGTTTTTTTTTTTTGTATTAAGTTAATTTTTATTTAGAAAAAAAAAGATATTATAAAAATTTCAAATATGATTAAATAAAAAATAGTGTTTTATAACATGAATAAGAATAAAAAATCAAAAAAAAAATATTAAAATATTTGTTTTTCTTTAATCAAAAGTGACTAATAATATTATTGATCGAAAGTGGTTATATTGTGAATTATTTGTTTATTGCAAATAAAATGGAAAGTTTATTGGTGTTTTAACTAATAATATGAGAAACCAACCATAAATAGTTTAGGATGATTTTTTATTAAATCCTAATTTAGTCTTTTAACTTTCTAATATGAAATCCATTCAAATTGAACTAAATGCTTACATAAAAAATCTGCGAATATTTAATGTGCTCAAATAGTAATAATTTCTTTAAAACTAATTTTTTTCCTGTATACATTGGATTTTCTAGACATCTGAATTATGTAGGTATATTTTCAATATTTCAACAGAGTGACTTGCCTAAGTAATTCACTTAATTAATATTTTTCTTTAAACTTTATTCATATTGCATTACTTTTGAAATTAATTTTTAAATAATATCAAAATCCAGTTTTTAAAGGGCAGAATTTCGTAAAGTAGATAAGTTTTTGCATATAATTTCTTCTATAAAATGTTCACTTTAATTAACTGTCCCATCATTTAAATACGATCCTTATTAAAATAAGAAAATAAATATATGCGCTGTTAAGCTCATCATCACCTCTTAGGAATTCCACTTTGAACAAAAATTCCACCCTCTTTCCACATTGAATAATATTCCATAAAATTATATTCCACCAGGAATTTCACTTTGAATAATATTCTGTAAAATTAAATTTTACCAAATTTTCTTTATGGTAAAATTTTAGAAACATTGTAAACATATAAGTTTTATAATTAAAAAAAAAAAGAAAACGCAAATTTCTTTCGAAATTCATTAATCAACCCACAATATTTTACAAAATAAAATAATTCCCAAAGCTGAAATTATTCTTTAAAAATTGAATATTTTAAAAAGTTCTTCATAATTCTAATAGATGGCGTTGCCATCAGTTGGAAAAAATTTAACATAACAAAAAGTAAATATATTTTTTGGGTTTTTTTTGTTTATCTTATTTTTAATGATATAAAAAATAATTTATTTTTAAATCCAAAATGAATGATTAAATCCCATCACTTAAACACGATCCTTATTAAAATAAGAAAATTTAATAAACTTGCTTGTAAGCTTATCACCTCTTAGGAAGTCCACTTTGAACAAAAAATTCCACCCTCTTAGGAAATCCACTTTGAATATTATTCTGTAAAATTAAATTTTACCGAATTTTCTTTATGGTATCATCAAATTTTAGAAACAATATAAAAATACAAAATTTTATAATTAAAAAAAAAGAAGAAAAAGCAAATTTCTTTCACAGTTAATTTATGTGAATTAACTGAAAATGCTGAAAATGTTGTTTAAAAACTGAATATTTTAAAAAGTTTTTCATAATTCTAAGAGATGGCGTTGCCATCAATTGGAAAATATTTAACATAACAAAAATTAAATATGTTTTTGAATTTCTTTCTCTTAGAATTACAAGAAATAAAATTTCCACCCTCTTTGGCAGTTTATGTTGAATATTATTCTGTAAAATTAAATTTTACCAAATTTTCTTTATGGTAAAATTTTAGAAACAATGTAAAAATATAAATTTTATAATTAAAAAAAAAAAGAAGAAAAAACAAATTTCTTTCACAGTTAATTTATGTGAATTAACTGAAAATGCTGAAAATGTTGTTTAAAAATTGAATACTTTAAAAAGTTCTTCATAATTTTACGAGATGGCGTTGCCATCAATTGGAAAATATTTAACATAACAAAAGTTAAATATATTTTTGAATTTCTTTCTCTTAGAATTATAAGAAATAAAAATTCCACCCTCTTTGGCATTTTATTTTGAATATTACTCTGTTAAAATTAAATTTTACCAAATTTTCTTTATGGTAAAACTTTAGAAACAATACAAAAATATAAATTTTATAATTAAAAAAAAGAAGAAAAATCAAATTTCTTTCAAAGTTAATTTATCTGAATTAACTGAAAATGCTGAAAATGTTGTTTAAAAATTTAATATTTTAAAAAGTTCTTCATAATTCTAAGAGATGGCGTTGTCATCAATTGGAAAATATTTAACTTCTTTTTGTTTATCTTATTTTTAATGATAAAAAATTATTTATCATAACAAAAATTAAATATATTTTTAATTTTTTTTTGCTTATCTTATTTTTAAGCATTCTGATTTTTTGAACAAATATTCTTCAGCGATGAGGCTAAGCTTTCGGTCGCTCGATGCCTCAATAAGCAAAATTGCCATATATGGGGAGCTGAAAACTCACATGTTACTCTGAAGAAGCCGAAGTGTCTGCGAAAAGTGACTTTTTAGTGTACATTTTGATCAGAAACTGTCATTGGCCTTCAGATTTTTCTCTGGCCTTTAGATGAAAAACTACCAAAAAAGGATCTAATTTTATAAGTAGTCTCGTCCCGGCCACTTAAATATTGTTATATTTTATGTATAATGGCAAGCTCCAACCAATATTGCGAAATAAAATTTAAATAAAATTTTAATTTTAAAGCAAAAATTGGATAAAGTTTTATATGTTTAAAAAAAATTATCACGAAATAAGTTTCTTTGTATAAGAAATTTCTTATGAAAAAGTTTTATTTTAAAATATCAATTTTTTAAACCAAAAGTAAAAGACTACTAATCAATAATGTTCACAGAAAGACCCCAACGTTGTTATTTTTGTAAAAATAAAAATTCTGATTAATACAAACTAATCTAAAGTTATCAATATGTTTGCAGACAAATTATGTGAGTAAAAGTAGTATAAACGTAATCCAAGATCAGAATTCTTTAGACTTAAGGAGTTGGTGGAGATGGGGGGGGGGACTGATTGAATGAATATGTTGGCGTAATTGAATGGAAAGAATTAATCACTTACTTTGCATGGAGCAGATATAATTTTTACGTGTCGAAAACAAATATTTGCACAATTTTTTTCGGAGAATTCCCCCACTCAGTCTTTCTTGTTGAAGTTTCATTCAATGATATTATAGAATTTAGGCTCGTATACGACGAAGTGTACGATGACTTCATCAACGAAATCTCTTCCACACGGTACGATACGGATATATTTATTCAAACCATCTGTGAAATGTGTCATTTTAGAAAATCTCTTACCAAGTTTAGTCATATTGTCATAGCTAAAATTAAAAAAAAAAAATTCCCAAGATGTTCTGTAAAAAAAATATAAAAACCATTTCAAATGTGTACAGAGGCAGATTTTAGAAAAAAAATTGCGTCCCGATTCAATTTAATTTACAAAACTACTTGCAACTTTATTCAACACACTTTTAAGTAATATGTTTTTTTTCTACTATACAATAATAAATTTAAGCCGAATTTCCTTCTTAGTCATCTATAAGATTCTCGAAATTTAATCCTTGAGTCAGCAGCATTAGCAGACTTATCTCCCCCACAAAGTAATAAGCAAAACAAAAAAAAAATGCTTACTCAAAACACATCATCACAAATTTACCCAATCCTTCCTGTATAAAATGCCAGGATTATATCAACTGAATTCGCCCCATTTTTGTAAATGAACTGAAAAATACATTCTCCCCCTTTCAACTATAAAAACATTTTCACAATCAAATTATTTTCGTACAATATTTTTTTTGTAAAATAAGACTTTCTCTAATATTCTACAAAATTAAGTGAAAAGCTTTAAACGTAAATTATTAAGAATTTTCAATTAAATAGAAGAAAAAAATATGTTTACTTAACCTAAAAATGAACATAAAAGTTAAGAGAAAAAATTGGTAGTTGGCAGTAAAAAGAACAAAATATAATTAAAATGAAAAGTTTATTTTTTCCCCCAATCAAAAAAAAATTGACATTTTAAAAGATTAAATTTAATAGTATTTTGTGCTTATTCTGAGATGATTTTATTCCTAAAAAAAATAAACTTTTATTTAAGTTTTTTTTAAATGATTTTATTCCTAAAAAAAAAAAAACTTTAATTATCATATAATAATTGTTGTGCGTTATTACGTTATATTAACTTTTATAAAAATGATAATTCACTTTAGTTTTTTTAACGATTTTCAGCAAAATATTGTGAATGATTTTAAAAAAACAAATTTTCGAAATTAATTTTCTAAAAAATCGATAATATTTTCAACAGTTTTTTTTTTAATCTATGAACAGTAATTGTGTGAAAAACTTCGTCTTTGAATTTGTAAATAATTTAATGTAATAGGTAAGCTTTTGTTGAATTTTTTAACAACTTTTAAAAAATTCTCAGAGATGGCGCTGTCATCAGTTAGAAAATAATTAACATAAAAAAATATTTTTTGGTTCATTTTCCCTTAATTATTTTTAATGAAATAAAAATAAAATCATTTTTAAAGCCAAAATAAATAAAAGACTAAACATATTGCGGTTCAGATGAATTTTATTTTTTTTATGCATAAAAAATTGTATTTATTTAAGTTTATTTTCCGAAATACAAATTGGATAGGCCTTTATCTTCTAATAAAGTCATAGAATTAATAATAATTTCGTAAAAAGAAATACTTTATTAAAAATAATGTTTGAATAATTTAATTATAGAATTATTGTTGTAAGAAAATACTCCTTTACTACTAACTTTACCGGAAAATTAATGTCCAATCTTGTGAACTACTGTACCTAAGGCTGCGATGATTTTTCTTTAATAGATTTTCTAAGCATTCAAAATAAAAATATATGAAATATTTTAAATAAATAATGGTGCATCCATGTTTACTACGATTTTTAGTTAAACTGGATGCAATAAGACCGCTTTTTATTTGTAGTCTTAAATATAGTTCAAAAAAATATATATAAACAGAAAATTTATAGAAAATTTCCAAATATTTATAAAAAAAATTAACAAAAACTTTTCGAAAATGTTTGAATTTTTTACAATCTATTTAAAAAACAACCTCCATTTTTAATAGTGTAGAAAAATATATTTGTTTTAAAATTAAATATATAATTTAATTTATAGAAAATGGATGTAAGTAGTAATAGTAACGAGTATATATAATGTGAGAAATTCGAATATTTTCGTAAAATATATATTTTTTAAGTGAAGAAATTTTCAAAATAAAGTCGTAAATTTTCGTTAAGATTTTAATAATTGTAAATAAGAATAAATAACAAAACAAAATTTCATATTAAAAAGCATTGAATAAAATCATTTCTAGTATGTGCTTTTAGAAAAAGACTTCCAATGCTGAGGCTAACGATGGAGACGATGGAGGCAATAGAAACGATGATGATGATGATGATGGGTACTCCTTGCTGGAAATAAATCGACCAGAAAATCGTCAATTGCCGGCAAATTGTTGTAAATTTTAAAGTGATACGATGAATTGAAAGCATTTCGGCGATCGAAACCATATTGAAAATAGCAACGATTTGGAAACTGTAATAATAGTGAAAACATTTAGAGACCGATTGAAATGGGGAGCCAGCCATAAATTTCCTCTGCGTATTCAGAAGAAACCTATCAACCAGAAATATTCACAGGAAGATCATTTCAAAGATACATTCAATAAATACTAATTGGATACGTTTTTGGGAGTATACTGCGGAAACTGTAAAGTATTATTTTAGCTAGAAAATATAGGAGGTGTGCCAGAAAAGTAATGAGACTTTTTTTTGTTGCTACAACAATTTTATTTTATACATCAATATCCCTTTTGGCAGCTATACATCGGTGGAAGCATTTTATCCACTTTTTCAGATCTACGGTTACAATCCTTTTGATTTGATAAGGAATGTTCCCCCATATTTTCGCTATTGCATTTTTTTATAACGCACTACAAAAACACAACTTTACTTATAACGCACTTTAGGGCCGGGAAGGAAACGTGTACCGAACGTAAAGAAGAGACTCTCAGTATTGCCAGTCTCATTACTTTCCTGTCACAATTCGTATTATTTATTTTATGAAATATTGTATAAGAAAAGAAAAATCTAAAGTATACCAAATAAAATATAAAACTCAATATTGATGCTGCTAGGAAATTGTTAGAATTTTTTATCTGACAAGTTTTAAATTGGAATTCTGTTGTTTGATGCACTGATTTTTTTTTAATGTCAATAGCAATTACACTGTATACAAGTTGTTGTTTAATTAATGCTCAAAACAATCCCAATAATGAAATGTATACAAGCTTGATTGAAACAGGACATCATTTGGAAAGGTTTTTTCTCCCACTTTCTCAACTGGAGTATCTAAAACAATTACATCGCATTCATTGCATTGTAAACTTGATGTAAGCAATTATTAATTTATGAAATCATATATTCTGATTGACTGAGAGGTAAAATGTTACTTCAAGAAATTTTTACAAGTACTCTGGCATGAAAACAAGGTCCTTTTTGAATTTTGCCGACAGCATTTTCAGTGCTCACACCTAAGGAATTTCTGTATTTATTCACCTGAATTCATAATATTAGATTAAACATAAGTAAATATATCCTCTACACTAACGTAAATAAATTGTCTCCAGAATGTTATTTTATAAAAACAAGGATACAAATAAACTTTATTTGTATTTATGTACATAGATACACATTCAACTTTAATATAAAATATTTGAATTTAGATAAAATTCCACAAATAAACTTGGAGTCAGTCTTACTGTAATGTTGACTTTAGCTTCTCTGTGCCAGGTAAGAATTTATTCTTTTTTTTATTGCCATAGCTTCAGGAATTCTAGGACACATTTTGTTCCATTTTAATTAATTTCATTTAAACAATTTTTATATTTGTTCTCCAATGTTTACCATTATTTAAATTGTTTAAAAATTAGTGAAAAAAAAAACGCACACACAAAAAGATGCAGTTAAAGTTGTAAAATTCAAATTTTTAAGAAATAAATGAAAATAAGATTGAAGCTATAAAAAATTATAGCAAAATTTTGTTGAAAATGTAAAATAAGATTTTTAAAAATAAAATTCTTTGTTAATAACAAAAGTTTTTAAATATTATTATTATTTTAGGTTGATTTTTAAGCTGAAAAATTTAATATTTTTTTAATTAAGTTATATTTTTATTGGATATATATAAATAAGATATAAATTGCCTATAAAATATTATGGTTTATTTAATTTTACTTTCCAAAGCACAAATTGGATAACCCTTTTTTTTATGTTGATAAATTAACAACCAAATTTTTATTAATAAATTAACATATTTTATTAATGGAATTATTTTTTAGGTTTTTTTTTTTTAAAGAATTCTAGTAGATTTTGTTAATATAAAAGAGTAAATATTTGTAAAGTTGCCTTTTTGACTGTCAGGCAAATTGGCCGACATCAGCCAACGTCGTCACATCAAAATAACACCAGAATTCGTCTCAAATTTGGCTGACCATCTAATAGCAATTTTTTTCTTTTAATTTAAAACTATTAATTTTCGAAAAATTTTAAACATTAAAAATTCGAATTGTTTATTATTGATTTTTTATAAATGAAAATTTGACAGACCATCTAATAGCCTGAATTTAGTGTCAGTCATCGTCAGACATTTTGGCAAAATTGGCTGATGGTAGATGGTAACTTTGGGACAGATTTGGCTGGCGAGTTAGCCAAATTGATCTAACCGCCTAATACCTTAACAATTTTTTCCTCACGTCACTGCTACTGTCTGTCAATTTGGCAGACCGTCTAATAGCCTGGATTTTTCATAAACCATCATCAGCCACCGTCAGACATTTTGGCAATATTGGCTCCCATAACTTTGGGACAGATTTCGCTGATGAGTCAGCCAAGTTGGTCTAACCGCCTAATACCTTAACAATTTTTTCCCTCACGTCACGGCTGATGTCTGTCAATTTTGCAGACCGTCTAATAGCCTGAATTTTGTGTCAGCCCCCATCAACCATTTTGGCAAAATTGGATGATGGTAAATGGTGACTTTGGGACAGATTTGGCTGATGAGACAGCCAAGTTGATCTAACCGCCACGGCTGATGTCAGTCAATATGGCAGACCGTCTAATAGCCTGAATTTTGCATCAACCATCGTCAGCCACCATCAGCCATTTTGGAAAAAATGGTGACTTTTGGATAAATTTGACTGATGAGTCACTCAAGTTGGTCTAACCGCCTAATACCTTAACCATTTTTTCCCTCACGTCACGGCTGATGTCTGTCAATTTTGCAGACCGTCTAATAGCCTGAATTTTGTGTCAGCCACCATCAACCATTTTGGCAAAATTGGATGATGGTAGATGGTGACTTTGGGACAGATTTGGCTGATGAGTCAGCCAAGTTGATCTAACCGCCTAATACCTTAACAATTTTTTCCCTCACGTCACGGCTGATGTCAGTCAATATGGCAGACCGTCTAATAACCTGAATTTTTCATCAACCATCGTCAGCCACCGCCAGCCATTTTTTCAAAATTAGCTGATGGTAAATGGTGACTTTTGGACAGATTTGGCTGACGAGTCACCCAAGTTGGTCTAACTGCCTAATAGCTTAACAATTTTTTCCCTCACCTCACGGCTGATGTCTGTCAAATTCGGCAGACCGTCAAATAGCATTTTAATTATCATAAGGTCAGATTGGCTCAGATTTATAGATTTTTTAAAAATTTATATAAAATTATTTATTCCAAAAATCTCTAATAAATTATTCGAAAATAAGAAATTTACAAAAAAATCTTATTCTCTTTCAGATAACTTACCTTAAACTTTTCCCAATTTCCATAATTATGAAAATATTAACTTTATTTATATCAAAAGTTAATAATTCGAATAGTAAACTTGTTATCATCAAAATTGATATTATCAAATGGCAGAGATTATAAGGACGAAATTTATATAAATAGAAGCACATTGAATACAAAATATATTGTATAGAATGGATAAAGTCTAGTTACGAGTTTCTAAACATTTTTAAGCAAGATAGTTTTGATAAAAGTGAAATACTTTTGCAAAATTGGTTTTTCTTCTTTGAATCCTGATTTTGATAATTTTTCTATTTAGGCGTGTGCAAAAAAGTTTTGATGAGTTTACAACATTTCCAATTTTCTTAATTTACACAGTACCCTGTATATGGTAATTGCTAAAAAAATTTTTTTTATCCTAGAATCAAATAGGTAATAATAATAAAAGCTCAATACACCTTGAGTAGTTGATAGGAAAAAGAAGACTTTCAAGAACCAAAAGAAGGAAAGTTTTATGGTAAAATCAAAACAAGACTGAACATCGAGTGAAAGGATCGTTTGTGTATGTGTGCTCATCATGAAATAAAGTGTGTCCCATAATTTCGACTTAACATCAACTTTTTATAAATTATTCAAGATATTGCATCGTTTTTTTCATTTTCTTTGCTTTTATACTCAACTCATTTTTAATATCAAAAGTATACCGCCATATCAAAACTTCATTTGCATTCAGTTCAGTTATTTTAATATCATTGCAACTAGTAGTGATTCACCGATTATTACACTTTGAATGAATACGTTTTATAACAAAAATTTGCCCATATTCCGATAAATGGTTGAGTTTATCTTTTTCTTGCTAAAATTAAAGTTTTCAGTTGACGTGCACTTTAAGGAATGTGGGACAAAATTGGAATGATTTCATCAAAATTACAATAAAATTTTTACCTCCATTAAGACATGTACACAAAACTCCCCTACACCCCATCCAAAATATTCGGAATATAAGAAAATATTTTTAGTTAAATACAAATATTTTTAGCTATTCGATGTTTAAAGGAGAAAACAACAGACTCTATTTGTAAGGATACTCTTACAACATTAAGTGAACAAATCTTTTTTGGACAGATGTCATTTGTATCTTCCTTCGTCTAGAATTTATGGACATACACTTCCATCGATTCATTAGGAAAGTAGGCAGATAAGATATTGTTGTTATTGTTGTTTTTTATTTTTTTTATTTATAAGATAATAGATAATATTTCCTGTCTATCATGTGCCTTTTATTCCATTTTATAGATATAAGAGCAATATCCTCCTTTTTTCAATAAAATTCAATACCAAAAAAAGAAAAAAAAAACCAAAACACAAATCTTTCGAGTTTTATTTTCGAAATGAAGTAATTTGTCATCTTTGAATTATTTGAAAAAGTGTTTTTATCCGATTTATGTCATGTTATAAAAGAATATCAAACAAACTATTCCCAGTTAATATGTTATCTGAGATTAATAACAAAGACTTTTTGTTATAATAAGATTAAGATTTATTTATTATTCAAATTTGTTTTTAGGTTTTTTTTTTTAAATAATTTGTCTATTTGGTGACAGCTAAAGCTCACCATGGCTGTATAAAATGACCCCTAGATTCGAACTCAGGACCGCTGCATTTTCGGCGAGCACTTTTAATTATTAAAGTGCGTTTTTTTTTCTTTTTCTTCGAAAGATATTTTAGACGTAAGCTTAGACGTGAGCAAGGAACCACTTTACAATACTTAAGGTAGAGCGTGAAGCTGGTCTGTTTTTAGTAGGATAGGCAAATACTTAATTCAGTAGGTAAAGCAGCGAATATGAAAATAAAATTGCTGGTTCTAGGACGTCCATTGTGGAAGGAACCCTTCTCTCAAAAAAATTCCGGGTTTGCTGACATTCGCTTAGTATACACATACGTGTATGTGGAATAATTATTATAGTAGAACGCCACAGACTGGGCACGTAGGGCCTTCGTGGTTCCCAAAAAGAAAGTTATGGGTGAGAGCAGTTTCCGTGCTCAGAATTTCGGCAAGAATGTTGATTGTTGGTTGCTGATCAGGTAGATTCTGAAAAGGTCTCACTATTAGTCCAGTCTGTATTTACACGTTTGGTTGAGAGTGTTTTTGTCATTTTGTTAGTATGAAAAGCAAACAAAAAATACCCAACGCAGCTCGACACTCCTATCATTAAGTATATTATATCGCATCTTATTGAGTATAGGATTTTCCACTCAATTAGGCTTAGGAGTACAAATGGGAAACCGCCGCTTTCCAATAGATGGCGCCAGTAGTAAATGCTGGTCTAAAATATCGGATCGAAAACGTCAAATCGTAAGATGAGGCATCTGTCAACAACTATTGATCATTATATTTGTGATTTTTTTATCGGCATTTTAAATATTTTGTGGTACGTGAAAATGTCGAAATTTGAGCCAAAATATGCGTCATCTGCGGGAAGTTTTGTTTTTTACCTTCTATTATGGTGAAGGTAAGAGAATGGCTTGTATAAGTGAGAGAATGGTTTCAACGCTACAAAAGTGGTAATTTCGACGTGGAAGATAACGACTGTCCCGGACCGATGAAAAAGTTTGAAGACGCAGAATTGGAGGTGATACTGAACATGCAGATTTATTGGGCATTATTATTATCAACAAGAACATGCAGATTTATTGGGCGTGACTCAACAAACCATTTTCCATCGTTTGAAAGCAAGGAAATTGGGTGTCATACGAGCTGAAGCCTAGAGACGTCGGCGAACAGTTGCTCCAACGACAAAAATGGAAGGGTTCAAGTACGAACAGCTGCTCCAACGGCAAAAAAGGAAGGGGTTTTCTGCATCGTTTTGTGACTGGCGATGAAAAGTGAATCCATTACTATAATCCAAAGACAAGGAAATCGTGGGGGCGCCAACATCGACGGCCAAACCAAATATCCATGTCTTGAAGCTCATGCTGTGTATTTGGTGGGACCAGCTCGGTGTGGTATATTATGAGCTGTTGCAACTGCTTCAAACCATCACAGGAGCTCTCTACCGAACACAATTGATGCGTTTGACCTGTGAAAATGAAAAACCGCCCACAATATGAAAAAAGACACGGCAAAGTGATTTTGCAGCACGACAACGCTTGGTCACATGTTGTTAAGGTGCTTAAAACCTGAAAAACTGAAATAAGACGTCCTGCCCCACCCACCGTATTCTCCAAACATCCCCCTTCCGATCGATGACGCGTAGCTTAGCTGAGCAGTACTTCCGATCTTACGAATAGACCAAAAACTACTGTTTTCCATTTGTACTCCCAAGACATAGATTTTTTTTTAAAAATATTCAGTTAAAATAATATCTTCAAAAGTTTTTAGCTAAAAAATGTTCTTCAAGAATTTGCATATTTATTAAGTGCTCATATTTTGTTATATACACACAATTTTTGTAGAGGTTTCTTGCGAGATTTAGATTTATTTTTAAACTAATATTTTAGATTATAGCACATGCTCTACTCAAAAAATTATTTTTACTTTCCCAAAATTTGCATAAAGGCCAAAAAGCCTCATAGTTGTTACGCTTTTTTAATAGGCTCCTGTTACAGGTAGTAGGGATTTTATAAAAAAAAATTATCTTTTAATTTTTAAAAATAAATAGAAAATTATTATTCAAATTGTATTTTTTTTCCTTTAATCAAGACACACAAAAAAAACTATAAAAATTAACATATAAAATTATAAAGAATATAAATTTACAAAATTAATCATCGATTGGAAAATTACCGAAGAAAAGAAAGGCTTTCATAAAAATAACTAATAAAATATACAAAATGAAGTTATCCTTGACGATACGAGTCAATAAAATGTATTTATTATTTATGCGCCATATAAAAACATATTTTTTTTTTAGTATATGTTCATGAAAACATATTCTAAGATCGAAAATAATTGCAATTTTCAACAAATTAATTCTAACAAGATCAAATAAAATTTCAAAAGTATTCATTTCAATTCGTATAATGTTTATTTAGTTACACCAATTTTGTAAATTGAATAAAATTTCATGTCTTAAATTATATAACAATTCATAGTATGAGAGTCTCATTATAATTGCTACTATTATTAATCATTTTTAACAAAAACAGCTGATTCATGAACATCGCAATTTAAATTGAATTTATTTAAATTGAATTGGAAAATATGCAGAGTAAATTCGATTTCGTCTACGCAAATGCGTTGGATGCCAGTGGAACAATGATTGCCGCCGTACCAAACCAAGTGTTTGAGAAGAGAAATAATGAAAAAATCTAAGAACCAAAAAAACATCTTGGACATATCACAGTAGCACGAATGAATTTTCTGAACATTTATCGTCTTAAAAGTGCAAAAAACGCATCAAAACAATAATTAAATTCTATTGGGAGTTTTTGCTATTACCCGTGTTATTCGTAGTATCCACCACCAACTATGGTAGTTACGCTACTATAACAGGTAACTACTATTGTCTCTACAATACTCTCTGTCTATTCTGCAAAAATTATATGGCGCCATATTTCTTTACAAAAAAAAAGCCTCCACAAAACGAACAAAATTATTTGCAAAATTAGACATGTTCACCTTGCCGTTGAATTAAATATTATATATTTGGCATAATCTGAGTAGGTATACTTTGCTATAAAATTATTACTATTTTCACTTTTTAATATTTCAAGAAATTTTTTTTTTTGTTTATCATTTTAAAGGAGTTTTTACTATATTTATAAAAAAAGTTTTTTTTAAGTAGAATTTTTTTTAAGTAGAAGAAAAATTATATAAATAATATGGAAAAATGTCAAGTTTTGGACATAATGTGGAAAAATGTTAACCTCAAGTTTTGGACAAAACATAAAAGCTAAAATGTTGTCATGTTTTGTCCAAAAGAGTTCTTAATTTTTTGGTTAAAAATGATATTTGTCTCACCTCAAATCCTAAAACATTGGAAAATAAATAATTTTTTGTTTTTTTTTTTTTTTGCACACATTTGACCTTATACTAAATATTAAAAATACAATATTTTATTGTTTGTTCTAGTTTTTCTCAATGTTAGTTAAAAAATTATACATTTTTCTTGTCGTAGATATAGTTTGAAAGATTTGTAGTTGTTTGTTTTTTATAATAAAATTGTGTTTTGTATTATGTAAGAATGCAACAACAAAATCAGAATGTGTTTTAATTTACTAAGAAAATATTTTTTTCTAGTTATTGTTGATTGTTCATAGATGGCGTTAGTAATTTCTAGTTGTTGATTGTTCATAGATGGAATTAGATGTTAACATGCATGGCGGTAGGATAATGAGCGGGAAAATGTGGATGGGATTTTTTTTGAAGTTTATATAAAATTATGGAAAAAAAATCAAAAACATATGAAAAATTATTTAAAAGTTCAGTGATTTCAAAAACAATTCTCACTTGAAAATCCAATCACACTCAATTTTTTTTTTTAAATATTTTTTTTTACAAGATTTAGTATATGTATATATTGAATTTTTATTTTTTAGAAGATTTTTATAAAACAATTTTATTAAAAAAATTCAAAAGCTCAACATTTTTTTTAAAAAAATTTTTTATGAGAATATAAATTTACGAAAAAAATATTATGAAAAAATATTTAAAAATTAAGAAAATTATTTCAAAAGTTAAATAAATTGATAAAAATAAAAAAAAATGTTTTAATTTACTAAAAAATCCTTTTTTCTAGTTGTTGTTGATTGTTCATAGATGGCGTTAGTAATTTCTAGTTGTTGATTGTTCATAGATGGAATTAGATGTTAACATGCATGGCGGTAGGATAATGAGCGGGAAAATGTGGATGGGATTTTTTTTGAAGTTTATATAAAATTATGGAAAAAAAATCAAAAACATATGAATAATTATTTAAAAGTTCAGTGATTTCAAAAACACTTCTCACTTGAAAATCCAGTCACATTCAATTTTTTTTTTGAATTATTTTTTTTTTTACAAGATTTAGTATATGTATATATTTAATTTTTATTTTTTAGAAGATTTTTATTAAACAATTTTATAAAAAAATTCAAAAATTCAAAAGCTCAAAATTTTTTTTAAAAAAAATTTTTATGAGAATATAAATTTACGAAAAAAATATGATGAAAAAATATTTAAAAATTAAGAAAATTATTTCAAAAGTTAAATAAATTGATAAAAATAAAAAAAAATGTTTTAATTTACTAAAAAAATCCTTTTTTCTAGTAGTTGTTGATTGTTCATAGATGGCGGTAGTAACATGAATGGCGCTGTTAGCATGCATGACGGTAGACTCATGCGCGTGAAAGAAAACGTGGATGGGATATTTTTTGAGGTTTTATATAAGATTATTAAAAATTATGGAAAAATAATTAAAAAAATATGAAAAATTATTTAAAAGTTCAGTGATTTCAAAACAATTGTCACCTGAAAATCCAATCACATTCAATATTTTTTTTTAAATTTTAATTTGATTAAAATTTTTAATTGTTTTTTTCTATAAAATTAAGTATATATATTTTTTATTATTTTTGAGAAGATTTTTTTATTAAAAAACATAATTGAAAATTATTCAAAAGCTTAAAATCATAGAAAAAAAATTTAAGATACTTTTTTTTACGTAAAACTCTTTAAAATATTGTATAAAAAACAAGCAAATAATAGTTTTGTTTAGATTTTTTTTTAAATTATGCATTTTATTCCCAGTTGTTTTAGATTGTTCATAGATGGCGATTGTTACAATAAATGTAACAATATTCATTAAATTTTCAGAAATACTATTTAAAAATTAGGAAAATTATTTCAAAAGTTAAATAAATTGGTAAAAATTTGTATACGTGATTTAAAATTAATTCTCATTTAAAAGTCTAATAAAATTTAATGTATTTTGAAGAAATTTTTTTTGTTAATATTTTTTAATTATATCCTTTTATAAAATTTGATCAAACAAGAAAAAATTATATAACACTTTTTTGGTAAAATTTAATAATTTTTGAAATATCACCTCACCTTTATTATTTTTTTGAGAATAAAATTTTACAATGATTTTTTTCCCCACCAAAACCTGTATATTATGTTTTTTAAGAATAGAATAAATAAAAGTTTTCTTTTAATTTATTAAAAAGAATGCAGTTGTTTTTGCTTGTTCACAGATGGCATTGGTAATATGCATGTGGTAGCACAAATGTGACTTTTTTAATTATTTTTTTTTTAAATTATACTTTATAGTTTGGTAATTAAAATTCAGTAAATTTATTTTAAAACTCATAAAAATTAAGCTTAGTAATTTTAAATATTTCTCAAAAAACATTTATCTGTATTAGTTTTTAAAAAAAAAAAAAATTTGTAATATTTGAAAAAATTTCTTGTATGCAATTCAGTTGTCGAATAAAAAAAAATGTCTCTATACTTTTCTTGTAGAATTTAAACGCTTTTAAGCAATTTATTTCTAAAATTTTTTCCATTTTTCCAAATACTAACTAAAATATACTATCTTATATTAAAATTACTTTTAGTGAAAAAATTTAAAAAATAATTTGACATACCAAAAAAATAATTCAATTTGAAAAAAGTCCACACTTTAGTATTTTTCACAAAAAAAACTTTATTAAAAACTAAAATATACGAAAGCTGGATCAATTTTTTTCATTTCGTATAAAATACTTAATTTTTTGCTTAATTTTGTTTTTTTCTTACTTAACAAAATTTATAACGAATTTCATATTTTTTTCTCATTACTTTTATTAGAATATAAATTCACGTTACAAACAATTTTTGAACACAATATTTTATGTGCACTTCCGTCAATATGTGTAAATTATCAATAAAGATTTCATAGAAGGCCGTTTGTATAAATAATATATGATAAAAACGTTCATATGACCACACGGAATTGAATTCATATAATATAGATGGAGCTCGCGTATGTAAAAAAAAAACATGTTTTAATATGATTTAGTAATATTTTTGACGAGCTCGACCATATGTAGGAAGATGTTAAAAAAAAACAAAAACAACTACAACTTAACCTGAGGCAATATTTCTACAATCAGGGTTTATTTCGTGAATCGATAGATCAAATATTCATTGCTGATTTTACCTCAACAATATGCTGATATGCTCTTGTTAATTTTGCAATAATTGCACACACGAAGTAATACACCCCCGCAAATGCTTGTTGAGCGAATGTGGGGATGAATTTGGTGACAAAACTTATTGTGTTGCGATACGTATTTGTGTGATACTCGTGTATTGTGTCAAAAAGCCATAAACCAAATTCACACCAGTTCTGAATCGTCGAAATGATCGAATTCATGGGTGGTCGCCCATATATACGACACCTTGTCTAAGAGCTTTGTGCCTTTGGCGTTTCCGTACAACAGCGGACTTTTAAGAACAACACGATAATCATCAAAGTAATGTCACGGCTATGTGAACATATCAGCTAATCGGACTAATGCATTGGATATCGTCTAAGCACAGCTTGGATTTCACTGGATTTCCGAGAAATTTTCCATCTTAAAATCCGATAGGAATCATTGACTAACTTCACTGTTCGTTTAGAACAGAATCTGATACCGAAAACATCATTTCTTTGGAAGATGATTGATGTAGCGGACAAATATCGAAAGGAAGAACGTTCGATTAGGTTGGATTTGTGGTTATTTTTCTATTTATTTGTACGGTCTTACGGCTTGAGGAAATGCCATCAGAAGAACATATGTTGTCATTTTGACGAGAACACTATACTAGAAAAAGAACCCAAATCATAAATGAGTGCCCAGAACAATAATCGAAGTAGAAGGGAAAAAAAACTGTTCTAGCCTTAATGTTTACGTGTATGCTGGCTTTGAATCGTGTGAGCTCGGGATCGCCCTTAGACTACGAAATTAGAATCGAATATTTATCCAGCTGAACAGAAAAATATGTTTTGTCTCTCCGTTAACAGGAAGTTGAGAAAACGTGGTTCAGTCTGATTCCTTTGAGAATCGATCACCGAACCGATGTACTAGTGTTGCCATAGTACAACATTTGTCCGATATGAATATGTGGTATGTGTATGCGACTGTAGTGACAGTGGCGGTAATTTGAGGATGTCAAATTCTTCAATTGCAAAACTACCACTCGACAATTTCCGTTTTAAATTTTTGAAGAGACGCCTCTGATTTCTAATTAATATCCAAGAAAATATATTTTTTTCTTCTTTTATATTTAAATTTTTATTCAAAAGGCAACCATTACCGGTATTCTAACTGTAACAAAACCCCAATGTTAAGGGGAAAAGTATGGGATATATTATCTAAAAATAGAAAGATTTTCATTATCTTAGCGTGTTTTATGTTCACTTGTAATGGGGAGTTTTCAAGACAATTTTTATGGGTATAATTAGAGTGCACGTAAATTTGTATTTGTTTTTTTTTTTTAAATGAAATATTGCTGCTACCGGAAATAAATAAATTTATGTCACTTTTAAAATAATCAAACAAATGCAATGTTCTTTTTACCAAATTCAAGTTTGACTTCCGTAATTCAATGGATTTTTTATGTGTTGTTTTACAATAATTAATGTACTTATAAAAATAGCTATTTTTTTCTAAATGTAAAATTAAACTATAAAAATAGATTTCAATTTTAATGGGTTTGGTAAAAAATCTTAACATCTCTAAAAGTAGAAAAATAAAATAATTTAATTTGTAAATTAGTTGTTGTTGATTGTACAGAGATGGCGGTAGTACGAGGGTAATTCAACAAGTATTTAGCCTCACCGCCCGATGGAAGTGCAAAGTTTCAGTCGAAACCCCCTTCATTAGCGTGTCGGTCGGTTACACAAAAATGGAAAAAGAACAATATCGATTCTTGTTTTTGGAAGGGAAAACGCGCAGCGAAATCAAAGATCGCTTGGATGCTGTGTATGGTGACTCTTCTCCTTCGATGGCGACCGTCAAGAATTGGTTCAACGAGTGTGTTCGTGGCCGCACGTCGGTTTTTGATGAGCCACGCCCAGGTGCCCCGAAAACGGCTGCTACGGAGGAAAACGTTAAAAAAGTCCACGATCTCGTGTTGGCAGACCGTCGATTGAAGGTTCACGAGATAGCTGAGACTACGGGCATCGCAGTAGGAACGGTGCATCATATTCTACACGAAGAACTGGGCATGAGAAAGCTGTCGGCGCGATGGGTGCCGCGTTTGCTCACACCGGAAAACAAGGCGCTGTTTCAGCGCAATCCAGCGGATTTCTTGCGTCGTTTCGTGACCGTCGACGAAACATGGATTCACTGGTACACACCAGAGACCAAGGAACAGTCGAAACAGTGGACTTCACCCGGCGAACGTGCTCCGAAGAAGGCGTAGACTGTTCGATCGGCCGGAAAGGTGATGGCCACCGTTTTCTGGGATTCACAAGGTGTGATCCACATCGATTACCTCGAGAAGGGTAAAACAATCACGGGGCGCTACTATGCTGACTTATTGGGCCGATTTGACGTCGAATTGAAGAAAAAGCGGCCCGCTTTGCGAAGAAAAAAGTGCTGTTCCACCACGACAACGCGCCGGCTCACACCCCCGCCGTCGCCATGGCCAAATTGGTCGAATTTGGCTACGAATTGCTGCCCCATCCACCGTACTCTCCAGATTTGGCCCCCTGTGACTACTTTTTGTTTCCAAACCTGAAAAAATCACTCGCCGGGAATAGATTTGGGTCGAATGAGGAGGTCATCGTCGCCACGGAGGCCTATTTTGCTTCCCTCGAGAAAATGTATTTTTTGGACGGGTTAAAAAAGTTAAAACATCGCTGCGCCAAGTGTATCGAGCTTGAAGGAGATTATGTGGAAAAATATATTGCCACCTTTCCAAAATTTTCGTTTTTCTTTTGTAGGCTAAGTACTTGTTGAATGACCCTCGTAACATGCATGAAATAGCGTGAATGCAATTTTTTAATCTTTTTCTATAAGATTATTAAAATTTATGGGAACTTCAATTAATTGTTAAAAATTGGGATAGGCGATTTTAAAAACAAATTAAATTCCAATATTTTTAAGAAAATTTTCTGTTATATTTTTAGTAAAGTTACGGAAAAAGTTAATTAAAAAATTGTCAATCGAATGTAGTTAAATAAAAATTCAAAAAAATTTACTAAGGAAAAATATTTAATAAAATTATACAAAACTTGTATAAAAAATTCAATTAATTATTTTAATAAAATATTCAAAACAATTTCTATTATAGTTTAGAAATTTGGAAGTAAGTTTCTTTGTAAATTAAGTTAAAATTGAAAAGGATACAATAAAGTACAATAAATGGAAAAGAACTTTAGTAAATAAAAGAAAAAAATATATTATTTGTTAAAAATTCATAAGGTTAAGGTAGAATTTGCTTAGAAATGAAAATAAACAAAATAAATTAGGTCTTTATGAAGAAGGACACCAGTCCAGAAGTCATATTGAAATAAGGAACGAAGTAAATAGCAACAAAAAAAAGACAGACACATACACGCACTCACAAAGAAAAAGAAACGATAATAAACTTTTCAGATAGTTAAAGGACATTTTAGAAGCTTGTCTAATACATTTTTAAGCAAGTCTATAAGTAAATACATATTTGGGCAAGGCTTTTATCATCATGGCTTAGAAAAAGGTTAAAGCTTATAATGTAAACGTGTCCTTAAATGCGATAAGGGTTCGAATAAATGATGTTATCAGAGTTGTAAGTATTTGAAAAGTACAAGTAGCAAGTACAAGGATTTTATCATTCAACAAAACATTCTGTTTAAGTTTTTGAAAAGTTTATCACATGGAACAAATGCGGGCACTTCAATTAGTTTTGTGGAAATCGGAACTTTCTTGTTTCTTGATTATTTATTATTGCTGATCGAATATTTGCGAATACCGAAAATATTCCAATTGAGATATTCTAGAATTTTTTTTTTGACAAGATTACAAAAGTTTAAATACGAAATTTCTAAGCAAATATCGATAAAAGTCCTTCAATAAATATAAATTGAATATTGGAAACTTTAAGGATCCCTTTTTCCGCTAGCAAATAACTTTTTAAAAAAAGGATAAAATCTGTAAAAGTTTCTAACAACCTAAAAATTTGATTTGACCAACAACAAAAAAAAAATGAAAATGTATCAAATTCTTGTTAACATAAATTTTTAAACGACTTTTGAAGTACTTTAAGGAAGATAATAAGGAAAAAAAACCCTTATCAGATTTTATAATATATAATTTGCAAAACTGATTTAATTTTCTGGAATTATTATTTAATGTATTTCTAAGAATTTTTTATTTTTATTTTTAACTTTTATGAAAATTGTCTTATCCAAAAGTTTATAGTACATTTTTTTCCAGGAAACATAAAATTAATTTGAAATTTTCATATAATCAAAGTCAACAATTTTAATGACGGGAATATTTATTAACTTTATCATCAATGTCCTTGAAATACAGTTATAGTTATTTTCCTTAAAATCCAGTATGATTTTTTTTATTGTAGTATATTATCAGTTTATGGGGTTAAATTGACCACAATAACTTCTGAGACTATACATTTTTATAAATACCTTCTCAAAATAATCTTTTATTTAGCAGTTAATTTGTCAAATCAGAAATTCTTACAAATTTATTAAGGATTAACAAAGAAAACTTTATTTTGAAAAAAGATTTTATAATAATTTATACAAAATTTCAATATTTATTTTGTGGTTCGGAAAATACAGAGCCGCCTTATTTCACAACTGTCAGATATTACGATTCTGCATTTTATAAACCGCCAATTGGGTGCTGGAACTACAGGCTTCGAAGGATGACTTTTGCACAAAATTTACTTCAACAATGAGGCTCATTCCTAATTGGGTGGATTCGTTAATGAGCAAAATCGCCATATACGAGGTCTATGCAAAAAGTATCGCGAATTTTGTGTTTTTTTCAAAAATTATTTATTTATTCACGAATATCTATTTTGTCCCATTCAAAGTAATCCCCACCAGGCTTTTTCCAATCCTCGAAACACTTTAAAAAATCATTTTTTGTGATCTTGTTCAGCTGCTCCTTCGATGCCGTCTTTATCTCCTCAATTGTAGTGTAGCGTCGTCCTTTCATGGGGCTCTTCAGTTTCGGGAACAAGAAAAAGTCACAGGGACCCAGATTTGAAGAATACGATGGCTGCGGTATTATTAGTGTGTTGTTTTTGGCCAAAAATTCTTTCACAAATTCGGGCGTTTCTGGCGGATTGCTACGCGCATAACTTGCAGGTAATATTCCTTATTGACCGTTCTACCTTGTGGCAAGAACTCATGATGCACCACGCCCCTGCAATCGAAGAAAACTGTAAGAAAAACCTTCACATTCGACTGAACTTGGCATTTTTTTCGGTCTTGGCTTGTGCGGCAGCTTCCAATGGTATGATTGAGCTTCGGTTTCAACGTCATAACCATAAACCCATGATTCGTCACCAGTTATGACCCTCTGTAGCATATTTGTGCCGTCGCGGACAGAGTCCAAAAGCTCCTTAGTAATGTTAATGCGATGCTGTTTTTGGTCGAAATTGAGCAAAAATCGAAGACGAGCCAAAACAGGTGCAAGCAAAGCAGCTGTCAAAAATTAACTGAACATTCAAAATGGCCGCATAAATGAGAGACATGAGTACCAACATAACGCCACAAAAAATCGAATATACGTAACCCGCGGAAATCAAAATTCGCGACCTCGTATGAGGCTCTAGAAATCCACAAGTAGTTGTAGAAAAAACTTTATATCCACAAAAAGTACATGTTTATGTTTAAGAATTAAAAACTGTAACCGTCATTCCTGAGATTTTAATGTGAAGCATATGTGATTAAAAATTTTTATTTGCAACATATGTGGTTTCAATAAAATAGCGCCACAAGCCCTACAATGCAATAAATTTTATTGTGCAAAAAGTTCCCAGAACGCGTTTTTTTATTGGTGATATTAATTGGACTCCAAAATTGTGAGATTGGATGTTGTTGAACTTTTTCTTATGAGGAATCGCAAAAAAAAGAATTAAAGCTGATCTTACATTAACTTCAAAGCATTTAAAACCCATTATCCGTTAACTAATGACCAAATTACAGCAAAGAATTTTGCGATAAAATCATCAAAAATTACCTTAAAATAATCAAGTTCTGCAAGGAATCTCTTTGAATTTTTCCAAATAATTTATGTTCCAATAAATTCTAGTAGAATTATTTTTTCTGTAAATCAAATTCTTTTATAAACTGACCAAGGTCATAATAAAATAAATTTTTTTCTATACAAATTAAATTTATTACCAATATTAGTTAGTATATTCATTAAGTAAAATAATAAACAAATATTTTCAACAAAATAAATTTTTGATAAGCTATGACAAATTTATTAAAAATAAAATAAAATTTATTAAAAACAAAATAAAATTTATTATTGCTTTTTTTATATGAAAAAAGCTCACTATTGAATAATTTTATAAAAAAAGAAAAAAAAACCAGTGAAAAAATTAATTCAAAAAACCGTATTAATTATAAAAACAGGAATATGTATTCCGTTTTAATATGTTAATAGTATTATTGAAAATTCAGAAGTTTTTTACTATACTACGAGTATGTAGGTTGGAAAGAAATAGTATTTCCTAATAAGATAGTTTTTAAATTAAGTAATATTAATTAAATTAATTTTATTCAAACCAAAATGGTTGAAAAAAAACAATAATAAAACGATAAGAAAAATTATACTATGAATAGAAAAATTAATTTGATTTTTTATTAATATTTTCGATAGTTTTTTTATTAAATCTTAATATTTTTTCTGTGTAAAAATGTGAATTTAATAATTTTTATGCGAATATGGTGTGACTATGTAAAAAATTCAAATTCTAAAACTGTGTATAGAAATCGAAAATGTTGCTACTTTACGGACTGATTGTTATTAATTATTTTCCCAAGGCATCGCTATGAACACTGTTTGACTGTTTAGAAACGCAGAAAATGATAGAACAGAAAAGCTAATTTAAAAATGGCCAAATACGAAATAAAAACATGATTCAACCGGACTTGAATTTTATGGGATATAAAAAAAATTCTGAATAATCGAAATATAAAAATATTCACGCTGAATAATGGTACGACAAGCTCTGAGAGAACGCAGACAGACAACTTGACAATTGAAAAAAAAATGAATTTTTCTCCTCACTAATATGAAAAGAAGCTTTTGCGCAGAGCTCTTAAAACGTGAATCTTTAATGGCCAACAACCACAAAGATGATTCTGCACAAGAGAAAATAAATCCAAAGAACACCATCACGTAATGTGAATAAAAATAAATACGACGTAGAATAAAAGTAACCAGTTTCGGCAAACAAAACTTTGATCAATCGCTTATGCAGTTCAAATTTCTGGTCACACAAAGACCAAAAATTAGTTGGACAGGCAATCATCAAAATGAAAAGGTTTTTGTTGCAGCTCCAGCAAATACTCCGAAAAATATGTGTAAACACTCACTAGTCTCTATATGCGCATACACTGAATTTGCACACGTTTGGCTGCCCCATGATGGATGGCAATTTAGGACCCTGTTTGGAAAGGTATTAAATTAAAGTAAAGCCGGTGCAATAGGCTGCCATTTTCAATCTACCTACCATCTGTTCAAGCAGGTAGTAAAGAACAATCAACTTGATTATGATCTAGTGCAGGAGGCAAGCGCATTGCATTATAATAGAAAACAGGTTCTACATGCAAGAGAATTACACGTATCTGCATCTCTTTAAGGTTTTCGTAATAAAGTCGGTCTGTTTTATACCTGATCGTAGTATTAGTAATTTTGTGGAATGCACACATTTAGATAAACTATTTAGATAGCCTTCCTGAAGCTCATACAGGAGCATTTTTATCTCACATACAATACCTTCCAGCTATGCTCATAATGTTGGGAACAAAATAAAAACTATTATATAAAATAAGATCCTACAAATAGAGCTGCTAAGGGAGGAAGTTCAAAATAGCAAATTTGGTCGTAGCGAATAATTTTGTTACATTAAGGAAATTTTGATTAAAGAGCAAATTTCATTTTGGTACAGTGGATCACAAAAATGTTTGTCTTATTTTCATATAAAATGTTATTAATTTCTTTTTTCTTCTACTTCTTCTATATATTTTAACGAGAGTTAGATAATTCTAATGTGACCTAATTTAGAGACTCTAGGGAAGTTTGCATCTACTGACATGGCCGGGGTGTTCTTTAGTTGTGCAGGATTTGTAATGTTACTGTATATGGCTTCAAAATAAAAAGTAATAAATATCGAATACACTGTTTCTTAAGTCTCCGATGTGTACTTATGGGAAGTTAATAGGAGAAAGAATTTTAAGAACTGGAAACGGTCAGAAATAGAAACGTTTTGTCAAATCACAAAGTTCAATTCCATAAGTTCAAATGGGTTTAATTTTTGCATTGCTTATTAAAAGATTATTATTTATTGGTAATTATTGAACGTTTATCAGTAGTCTTAGTAATGTAGAATTCCCAAGTTGCCATTAAGGTATATATGGGTATGTGGGTTTCGGTAAAAGTAATGTGAGCACTTTTTTGTTAATTTACCTTCACTTTCTATTACGTAAACCAGAATTGACGATTGTGGATTTTTACGGGAATTGCTACTTATACGAGGTCTGTTCAAAAAGTATCGCGAATGTTGAATTTCCGCAGGTTACATACCAGGTCTGTTCAAAAAGTATCACGAAATTTGTATTTTCGCGGGTTACATACATTCGATTTTCAATTTTTTGTGACGAGTTCGGCCATTTTGAATGTTCAGTTAATTTTTGACAGCTGCTTTGCTTGCACATGTTTTGGCTCGTCTTCGATTTTCGCCTCAATTTCGACCAAAAACAGCATCGCATTAACATTGCTAAGGAGCTGTTGGACTCTGTCCGCAACGACCCAAATTTGGTCCAGATTTTGAATTTCCACGGGTTACGTATTTTCGATTTTTTGTGGCGTTATGTTGGTACTCATGTCTCTCACTTATGCCCATTTTCGACCAAAAACAGCATCGCATTAATATTGCTAAGGAGCCGTTGGACTCAAATTTACTCCAGAGGATCGTAACTGCTGACGAATCATGGGTTTATGGTTATGACGTGGAATCCAAAGGTCAATCATCCCAATAAAAGCAGCCGCACGAGCCAAGACCGAAAAAAGCGCGCCAAGTTCGGTCGAATGTGAAGGTTTTGCTTACAGTTTTTTTCGATTGCAGGGGCGTGGTGCATCATGAGTTCTTACCACAGGGTAAAACGGTCAATAAGAAATATTACCTGCAAGTAATGCGCAAGTGGCGCGAAGTAGTCCACCAGAAACGCCCGGATTTGTGGAAGAACTCGGCCAAAAACAACACACTAATAATTCCGCAGCCACCATATTCCCCAGATCTGGCCCCCTGTGACTTTTTCTTGTTCCCGAAACTGAAGAGCCCCATGAAAGGACTTCGTATATGACATTGGGGAGAGATATGAATTTATAACAAAATATTATGTAGAAGGAAATTGGCTCTTGAGTTTCCAGAGAGGGAGAGGAAAAATATTTTTAAATACTCCTGGGCAATATTCTTTTTTCTCAAAAGTTTTTCGAAAATCTTACCAAAATTTGGCAGAAAATAGATTGTGCAACCAGGATAGATACCCCGTGAAAATAGATGTAATGAGAAATAAAGTTGTTTTTTTTGCAGAAATTTACTAAGGGATAACACCTGTTATTATAATAGATTGTAATCAGAAAGTTTTTTGTAATGGAAATTTAAGAAAATTAATAACTATTAATTATTTTTTACCACAAATTTTAAATGAAAAATAATATTTAATAATTTACATTTTATTAGATATTGTCTATTATTGGTGATATTTTTAATTATTTTACTAATTTTGCTATATTAAAAAATTATCTTCTAAAAATAATACATTTTAATAAGAAAACACAATAACGTAATACGAGTATCTATACATAATTAGCTAAGGTGGTAGATAAGATATTATTATAAAAACTATTGAAAATCTCTCCATTTTCATGGTGTAATTTTAATAAGAAAAATTCATTATGGTAGCACTAAATTGTGATGAATAGAAAATTCGATTAAATAAATTGATATATGTTATAGTTGCTAATAATGAAAATCTGAATAACACCAAAAGCCGAATATCATTTAACAATATTTTCCGATTATTTTCGTTAGCAGAGTAAATCTCATCCACCATACCATAATTGATGTTATGAGCCAATTATCCATCCAACATAATCGACTATTATATATTATTGATCCTTAATCAGTCTCAGTATGAGTGTATGGTTTAAAGATTGAATTGATTCAGTGACAAAAGATCAAAAATTATATTATTTAGCCAAACAAATGATGTAGAACCAAAACGACCCAGAGAAGCCTCCTTTGAGGTGGACCACAAGATTTGATTAAATCATGGTCGACATTTGATGAACGATTTTTGTGGTTATGGAAATTTTCAATTTATTCGATGAAATTCCTGTCTCTCACTATCTGAGTTCATCAGTTTCTTTCAGAATTCATTAAATTTTTATATGAATATTCCCACAAATGACTGAATCGTATCTTTTTATCCGTATGCTCTCGGGATACAAATACCATTCCATATATTTCCGAATAATCATTACCAGAAGGCTTTTTTCTTTTTGCTCTTTCTATAAAAGTATATTTTTTTTTGCAGTTATACAAACTCATTCCAAAAAAAAAGAATACCTCCGCGTCTTTTTGCAAAAAGATTCTTGGATGATTCATTGCAGCGTCGTGTAATTTCTCAACAATTCTATTGAGTTCCGATACCGGAAATATTTCCATAACTTTATAGTTACTTACCTGAAAAGAAAAAGAAAAAATTTTTTTTAGTATTATCTTTTTTTATTTTGTTTTTTTGTTTAAATAAAATATATAAAAAAAACACAACCTCCTAAATAGTCTCCATCATAGGAAGAGTAAAAAATTCAACAATTAATTGACCAAAAATGATACGTGATTGGTAAAGAATTTCAATTTCAATTAAATTTCTGATCAAAAACGATGATGTTCTTTTAAAAACTCTTAGAATACTAACAATTCTCATTCGATTAAGAATTAGAATTAAAAATCGATTTATATGATTTATTTTTCTACTACAAGAAATACTATATTCGAAAAATGAACGTTACGTTGTGGATCGATTGACTAAATAGCCCCAGTGGTTACACACCATTTATCCCATCCGGGGCCCCATCAATTTACAATGTATTTACTATAAAAGAACCAGCCACTCATATTATTTTCCGTTTCTTCTTCCAATAGTAAAATTTATTTTTCTATTTACTAAAAACTAAATTTTTCTTTTGGTAAATCATGACACCATATTTCTTTCAAAAAATTTTTTCCCTAATACTAATAATTAATCGTTAAAGGAAAAATTAAAAATATTTAATTCAATTTCAAAGTAGTTACGCAGTAAGTATTATTTTGGAAGAAAATCTATTTAAAGAATAAATCATTAATTATTATTGATTGGGATGACAGAATATGTATGTTACGTAACAAAATGGGATGTTCATAGTTGTAGGATTAACTTTTTTTTTTTTTTTTAAATCCTACCAGACGAATAATTCGTAAAATGTCGAAAAATTCGCCTACAGAATAGTTATCTCCAAAAAAATATATAACCAACAGATACTCATTGTTTAACTAATGCTATTGTATCTTTTTTTATAATGTACAATATAGTTTTTTAAAGGTGAATAAATATTATGATTTAAATTAAAAATTGCTGTAGGTTAAAAAAAATTTCTGTTATATTGTAGATTACGTTTGTTCGAGAATTAAAAAAAAGGAGGGTAACAGTTCATGAACAAAATAGTATTCACATCACTTTTACTTTTTGCCCAATTTCTGCATTGGGGAAAAAGTAAAAGTGATGTGAATACTATTTTCACACACATCACTTTTACTTTGATCATTTGCCATATCAGAGTGTCCTTTTAGTTGTTTAAAAGAATTTATGGCTATACTACGCACTCTCTTGTGGGTTTTAGGCGTTAAATATTTTATAAATTTTTTTTTTTTATATAACTTATTAAATATTTTTGAAGGTTTTAGGAATAAAAATATTATACTCTATTTAAAATTGTGCTATAGCAAAAATGTTTTAGTAAAATAATTATAGATAAAGCATATTTATCTATATTCTATTTAAGAAAAAAAAAACGGTATAAAGGGAAGAGGGAGGGGGGTTGTTTATCACTCTACAGTCCTCTGCTCCTTGTATTACGAAATGTACCCCATCTACTGACCATAAATGGTATTTGAGATCTTTTTCCATGCATAGGCAAATATATCTCATTCCAGATATTGGCCAAATACCGTAAAACGTTACTTTTCGGAACTAACATACACGAGATCTGTTCAAACAGTATCGCGAATTTTCAAATTCCGCGGGTTACGTATATTCGATTTTTGAATCGTTATGTTGGTACTCATGTCTCTCACTTATGTCGGCAAGTTCGGCCATTTTGAATGTTCAGTTAATTTTTGACAGCTGCTTTGCTTGCACGTGTTTTGGCTCGTCTTCGATTTTTGCCGATTCCAAAAAATGGATCAAAGAATCTGTTTCGGGAACAAGAAAGCCACAATGGCAAAAGCCAATTTTTGTTCTTCCACAAATTCGTACGTTTCTGGCAGATTGCTTCGCACAACTTGCGCAGAACTTGCAGGTAATATTCCTTATTGACCGTTATTAAACCATTTGCACACTTTTTTCGATATTGGCCCGTGCGGCAGCTTCAATTGGGATGATTGAGCTTTGGTTTTCATGTCATAACCATAAACCCATGATTCGTCACCAGTTATGACCCTCTGGAGCAAATTTGGGTCGTTGCGGACAGAATCCAACAGCTCCTTAGCAATTTTAATGCGATGCTGTTTTTGGTCGAAATTGAGGCAAAAATCGAAGACGAGCCAAAACACGTGCAAGCAAAGCAGCTATCAAAAATTAACTGAACATTCAAAATGGCCGAACTTATTGGCATAAGTGAGAGACATGAGTACCAACATAACGCCACAAAAAATCGAATATACGTAACCCGCGGAAATTTAAAATTCGCGATACTTTTTGAACAGACCTCGTATATCTGTTTTCATTGCATTATATTATAAAATAATGCCATCTAAACTAAAATATCTTTTTTAATAGGACTCCTTGCATTGTAGAGCTCCTAGACCCAACCATTTTTTTTCCAAACTTATCCCTTTAATTTTCTAAAAAATTTAACCACGTCACATTAGAGAAACTATCAATTCCAACCTATAGGTGGCCTTATAAAATGGCCTAGTAAATTGTGTTTTCAATTTTTGTAAGAAATATTATATATTTTTTTAAATTAATCCTACTTGCTGCTTATAATTGATAAAATATTAAATTTAAAGTTAAGATTTTCGCTTTAATTTAAAAAACCCGTTACCAGAACGTGTAATTTTGAGTTTTGATAATGTTAATTGGGTAGATTAAGAACAAATTTTAGGGCATTTAAAAATCAACTTCCTTCTAGTAATGGCAGAATTACTGCCCGAAATGTGCGTCCGAAAAAACAAATTAAATCATTTTTGCAAAAGTGAATAGAAATTTTTTTTTTTAAGTTTACGAAGTATTTTTTTTTTTTAATAAGGAAGATAATTAAAGAGTAAAACTAAGCCTAATAATAAAATATTCAACATTCCAATTATTGTTTTTATAAATTATTTTCCAGAAAAATACGGAACAATTCAAAGTGTTGCTGCTCTGAAATTAATTGCGCTATGAATAAAAAATATGATTTTCTATATGGCCAATGGATACTGGAATAGGGTATCCCCTTGCGTTCTCAAGTTCTTGATCAATTGATTATTTCATAGTGCTGGTGGTACAGTTGTCTCCCCTTTCAGCCGGTCAAACATTTATTCAACCGACAAAAATACTGACAAACGAACCATCAGATTACCGATTGTTTGTAGTTTCTTTCTTCGGCAGTTTCTCAAACGAGGAAGAATAATTACTTGGAAGGCCATTAGAGGCATAAAAGGCGGCAAACGGCCCATTGTTGAGTACAAACACTTAACGTGGAATATTTGTTGAAATCGTTACAGACTCGCATAGTGTAAGCTTCTTACATATTTGTGCGATTATGTTATGTATAATTCGATTAGTCATCGGAATTACTATTATAACTTCTCCAACAGACACTTGCTTCCAGAGTAAGTATCCAAGATAGTCTGGGTATATTTGTGGAAAATTGCACTATTGCACTAGAGTCCAGCCCATCGCCTTATTATTTTTTCAAGACATTGTTCTTATAATTACAGCTCGCTGGTCACTGAATAGAGCAATTCTAAAAACATTACTGCACATATTATATTACGAGAGATTGTGTAAATTATAGTATGGACACCAGTTGTATGATGTGTCACTCTAATTAGACGTTATTATCACTGAATATTCGTACCACCACCAGTGAATATGAGCGCCACGAACTAATTTGTATCTTTTGCCAATGAAGATAACATCGATACAAGTACACTCGTTTACGAATGACCTTGCTCCAAAAGCTGAATCTATTGTCTCGCTATAAATTCATTCTTATTTTAGGTCCATTTAAGATAGTTGTCTTGTCATAAATATCTGCAAAAATAAAAAGTTTTCAAATCCATTCGCTGGTGTACCAATTTGAAAATTCCACCTTCAAATTGAAATTTGTGTGGGATGTGATCGATTGGGTACTGTTTAGGTTGACTAATTTTTAAATTGACATTATGACAAAAAAAAAAATTCCATTTCAATTACGAAAGTTATTCAGTAGCAAAATAATAAAATAACAAATTATATATAAATATTTAGATATAAAAAAAAAAACAAACAAAACAATTCCATTTAGGATAATTAATTTTTTTTTTTGAATATTATTTTGTAGCTACATATAATTATCCTTTTTAGCATTAAATTTGGTAAAAATGAGCTCATCAATCAGGTTAATTTGTATGACCTAGTGAAGTGTTACACCGTCCTACCCTTTAAAAATATATACTTAGATGAAATTATCTTCAGTTTTTTCTTTCTTTTCTTTCATTATTTCTTAAAACTTTCAATTTCAGATAGTAAAGAATGATCCAATCTGTGGTTTGGAGAATAAAGTTTTTTTTTTTTTTAATTTAAATGTTATTGACAACTACAAGCAGATTTTTGAAGGGAAGATTTACAGGGACGGTAAAACACCCATCGATGTCTCCCCAAGAACGAGATAAATTTTGAGGCCATTGCCATTGCAAAAGTCGATGGATGTATAATGGAAGGGTGGGGGTGAACAGTTGCCTTCCTAAATGGAATTTTTTATATCGGGATATGCCACAGTTCACGTACAAATGGAACGTTTACGTCACGATGGATAACAGTGTTTCGTACATAAAAGGGAGTATTGACAATTTTTCGCAGGTTTCGGGATTGTAGAGTTTGGATTCGATGGGAATTGGAATGCTTGGTCGAACCCCCAAGTTCGGTTTCAGTACCGTATTGTATAGTATAAGTTTCCTTTTTATTGTCAGTTTTGACCTACTATCTAGTAGTCGTAGTAATTGTTTGTATCGTCCGTTAAGTTTACTTGTTTTAGTTTTCCAAGGTAACGCACGCTTGTTTTTTTTGTGGAATATTACTGCCTTTAGGGTTATATCAGGGATCTTTTTTTTTGGAAGAGTGCGGAAATAACATAAGCAGATTTTTGCTTATTCATCCCCACTTTCCACCTTTTCAACCACCTTTCTGAGGATTGGATGTGGTTCTGTAGGATATCATCAACATATGTTGCGATAAGTCTGTCATTATGACAATATTGTTAAGAATAGTAGATAGGATTGAATACTCAATATTTTCAGTTAGCTGAAAATATTGGCCTGAGAAATAGTATTTCAGGATGTAGAAGTAGCCATGGGATGAGACTCGCTTCAAATTCCAAAGAATTCCAGCATACCATACGCGGTCGGAAGTGTGCGAAATATCAAGAAAAATGACTGCGTATTCAGATTTTGATAGAACTTTAATTTTATTATACTATTAGCACCTTTCCTTTATGTATTTTTTTCCTTTATTTCTTAAAGTTCTCGTAGGTTCTTGCAGGACTTGTTATTTGTGAGATAATTTTTAATGACTTTTGCGCATATAATTCGGCCATTACTTGAGAGATGTTAGTCTTTAAGTGAGTTCAAGGTTGTAAAGTGTCTAAGCAAACACTTAGTCTGGTTTTTAAATATTTTTTCTAAGATTTTTAAAAAAAAATTTTAATTGATTAAATTATATTGAAAATTTCGGTATATTGTGCTAGGAAAATTATTCCTTTTAAAGTGAAAAGTTCTCCAATTTGTACTTTAGAAATTAAAGTTTAATAAAGAAAAATTATTTTATTATATTGCTTGGGCATTGCTATTATTAAGTGAAATATTACTTCATTCAACAACAAAAAAACCAAACAATTTTTGGCTACAATGGGGTCTTTTGAGGTAATTTTACAACAAACAATTGAACGACGTCAAATCGCATGATCTTGAAGGTTAGTTGGCATCACCAAATTCATAAATTAGGCGTTTCGGGCACTTTTCATACAAAAAAGCCAAAGTTTATTGTATTATGTAGCTTGAGGATTGTTTTTGCTAAAACCACATATATTCCATATTAAAATTTGTAGTACAGGTTAAAAAAAAAAGTATCTAATAATAAGGCTGTAGGGCTCAACATTGATGGTAACGGTACCTCCCCCTTCATTTTCAAAGAAATACGAGCTAATGACACCGTCAGACGAAAATGCACATCGGACAGTTATATTAAAAAATAAAATGGTCACTTGTGGGTTTTCAGAGCCCCATTTATAGTAAAATATCGAAATTACATGCTCTGGGACTTTGTCGTAAAATAGAGGTCAAATTTATCATATTGTATGTCTTGTGGCATCCGCTTGTTGAACTCTTGTATGGTCCAGATTCATATCTTAAACTTCAGGCTAAAAAAAGTCGGTAACCATGCGGTCGTAGTGCTCAGAATTGACGGTAACGCTTCCCCCTCGGACAGTCTTTAGACCAAAATTATCTGGTGTGCAAAATTATCTAATGTCAGACCAAAATGCATCTCGGACAGTCACATACAAAATATAATGGTTTCTCCACAGTCACTTGTGGGTTTTCAGAGCCCCATTTATTAGCGTATTTACCTAGTCAAAAATGAGCTGTGTCGCTGAACAAAATTTGGTTCGAAAGAGTGCGACAGAACTAACAGTTTTGTAAAAAGATTTTATATTTTAAGGATATTTTATAATATAATATGATAATTCTTACGCTAAACAGAATCTACTTTCATTAACATATTTGTTTCCCGACTGATCTGTACTTGCCAAACTACAAACTGGATAAAGCAGTTATCTACATGGAAATATGGTTTAAAATGAGATAATCAATCAAGTTTATTTGTAGGACAATTTAAATTCTAAGCCCCCCCTTGAATTCTGGCTTTTTTTGGGCTCTTCAATTTTAATTTTCAGGAAGTACGAGTATATCCGTTAGCAGTAAAGAATGAAAGTTTGGCTTCTAAAATAGAAGATCAACAGGTCAATTACTAAAATACTAAACTCATCTACCTACTAATAATACCTTTACAATTTTTTTAGCTTCTTACGATCCAAGTACAATAAAAATTCCAATAAGCTAACCATCTTATTTTTCTTTAGTATCTATTCACCTAGAGCCGTATCCAACTTGAATTTCTGATAATTTATTTTGGCGGATGGGTGCGTACACAATACAAAAAAATAACATGCGACGAAATTACAAATGGCACATTTTCCGTTGTATATAAATTTCTATCTTTCCATCTTATTTCCTGTCTGAAATTCGTTTCCTTCGACTGGAAATGGACGTTTGTATCTGTAAACACGTAGTCATGTATCCAGACTACTTGAAAAGATAATAAGTCATTCAGGATTGACCGTGTATACCAAAGTCTTCTTTACACTTTCTTACTATTTTCTTTTTAGAAGTCGTATTTATAGGTTATGTATTTTTTATATGAAAAATTAACAAAAAAAAACTAGAAACTATAATTGAATAAAAATAAACATATTAAATCACAAGCTCCATAAAAACTGACTATAAAAGTGTTGTTGCTATTTTGATATTTGCAAAAATAAAACTGGTTTCAATTTTATGGCCGAAACTGTATTTCTTATTTAATATTCTATTAAAGTTTTTATTTGAATATTTTTAGTATAAATTTTTTTATTATATATTTTATTTTGATTAAATTAAATATAAAAATGACATTTTGATGATATTTTGAATTTGAACTGTTTGGGGGTTTTCTCCCCGAAAATATTTACATAATTTTTTTTGTTAAACCAGACATTTTGACGCTATCTACTTACAAAATCTTCACTCTTAGTTGATGGTATTTTTTAGAGCTTTTTAAATGCGAAATAAAATTACGTAAATTATGATTTATATGAAAAAATGATTCTAACAATTTACTGTAAAATTCACTGTAGATCACAGGTTATTGTGGATAATTCTCTTAAAGGGAAATTGGTTAACGAGCGTGGAACTTTTTATAACGAGAACCATTTGATTCACGTACGAAGGGAACTTTGAGATAACGATGTATGACATGCCGGCAACTTCGGCCATTTTGAATGTTCAGTTAATTTTTGACAGCTGCTTTGCTTGCACGTGTTTTGGCTGGTCTTCAATTTTTGCCTCAATTTCGACCAAAAACAGCATCGCACTAACATTTCTAAGAAGCTGTTGGACTCTGTTCGCGATGACCCAAATTTGCTCCAGAAGGTTATAACTGGTGATGAATCATGGGCTTATGGTTATGACGTAGAAACTAAAGCTCAGACATTCCAATGGAAGCCGCCGCACGAGCCAAGACCAAAAAAAGCGCGTGAAGTTCGGTCGAATGTGAAGGTTTTGCTTACAGTTTTCTTCGATTGCAGGGTTGTGGTGCATCATGAGTTCTTGCCACAGGGTAGAACGGTCAATAAGGAACATTACCTGCAAGTTATGCGCAAGTTGCTCGAAGCATTCCGCCACAAACGCCCAGATTTGTGGAAGAACAAAAGTTGGCTTTTGCCATTTTTGGCCAAAAACAACACACTAATAATACCGCAGTCACCATATTCCCCAGATTTGGCCCGCTGTGACTTTGTTTTGAATTGCTTCGACAAATGGAAAAAACGTTGGCACAAGTGTATAATATCTGGTGGGGATTACTTTTAAGGGGACAAAATAGATATTCATGAATCAATACTTTTTGAACAGACCTCGTATATTAGATATGTCTGGAGTTGGAAGGCTTTATATAATCACAGAGTTCTAGTCTGTATGTGCAATAGTATTAAGTATTGTGTTAAAATTCCTATAACAAAATTTGTTGGCAATCAATTACCATTAAATCTTATAATATAAATAGTGTCCTTATCACTATTATTTGGAATTTTAAATTAAAATATTTGCAAAATTAATCACATTTTATTTGGTGCTGGCTTTATGCCTTAATTAAATTACAATTTGAATTTTTGTTTGTTTTTTTTTTTTGAGGGCAAAATATTATGCGTACGTATATTCGCATAAAATTTATTAAAATAGTTTCTGTTTTTAATACTATAAAAAAGTATACATACCTACGAGAGCTTTTTTTTATAAATAATTTTCTCATAAATACTCTTACTTTATGTCACCATAAAAAATACTGCAAAAATTCAATGCAAAATTAGGCAATTTTTCTAAAACTATTATGAAAATATTGTAATTGTAAAAAATTGTAATTTACTGCTGGCATTTCAATAAAATTACAATTTAAATTTTTAAATCAAAAAGTTTACATGAAATTATCTTCATACAAACAATGGCTAAACATTTGACTTATAAGAAAAGTTAATTTTGAATGCATAGTCATTTTTAATAGTATGATTATTTTTACAAATAAATAGGACACCATAAAATTTTATATTAAATAATAATGGCAAAAAGAAGAAAATATCAAGTTGGATATAAAATTTCATAATAATGAGAAGAATTAGTTTAGTTGTAATAAAAATTTTATTATGCAATTGTTATTTGTGTGATTTTTTCTGCTTAAAAAATAGTAGCTCGTTAAAGATGAAAATTTGTTTGTGTTATTCAAAAAAAAAATTTAAGATAAGTTCGAAATTATTTTATGAAAAAAGAAAAAAATAGGCAACACCTAATTTAAAAGTTATGACGTTTTTGGAAAAATTTAGGACCTCTGAAAATTTATTGTATTGATTTGAACAAGCAAAAATTTCGTTATTTCTCAGACTACTTAATCCGATGTTACGTAAAATTCAATTTATGCTTTGGAAAGTAAAGTCTTGAATATTACTATTATTTATAAAATATAACATCATTTAAGAAACTTCTTTTAGGACTCGATTCGGTTACTCGACGGATGCTGTCTTTTAAATGCAGATACAATGGCTTTTTCACAGTAATTTTACAAATTTACATATCCTAACCTAGAAATGAGCCTCATCGCTTCGGAAAAATATCTCAAAAAGCTTTTTATCCAAAGCACAAAAAGTTTAATCGGATATTTGCGGTGCCATAAACTTTGACCCGCTTATTCGCATTCGAATAAAATTTATAGCAAAACATGGACTTAAAATTATATCAATTCGAATATTTGGTAATTTTTAAATAAATTTGATTTATTATTTATTGCGATAAATTCATTTCAGACAGTCTCGATGATCTTTTCCGTCAAAATTGTAAAGCCTTCCGACACTTTTTTTTTATATTATATCAAAATCAGTTATAATACCACCAAATCTCAAGATCGTCGGAAAATATTTTTCTCTTCCAAAAAAAACAATAGGAATAAAAGCTTTTTGGTTTTTTTTCAACCTTCAATTTATTGGTAATTGCGTTAATATGTCTTTAACTATTAAAGAGAATACAAAAAAAAACAGAAATTTTATAAGAAAATAAAATATTTCAGGTGCTATAAAAATATTTAAGGAATTTTCGGTATTTATTATGGAATTATGAAATTTTTTTCATACATAAATACAATTTTGTATTGGTCCAATTTGATTGCATTTATTTAAAAGTTTCTCTTAAAGTTACAAAAATTTTGTAAGATCTTAAATACAAGATTACCAACAAAAAAAACCAAAAAAATTATTTTTTTTCTACAATAATGCGGTTGTAAAGCTGATTTTATTTTATTGAATTTTTTTTTTTGCTGTATGTTATATGATTTTATGTAAAATTAAGTAAAATTTTACAGTAGCTGCCAACAATAAATAATAATTAAGAAAAATTTGTTGCTCACAAACAAATTAATTAACCGTGATAACCTTTGATATGTGATGTTTTTTTTTTTATTTTTTTTTATTAGTATGTATTTAAGTATGTTATATGTTTACATCGTTAAGATGTGAGTAAAGAGCTTGTTTTGGCTTTGTTCAATTTGGAATTTCAGTAAAAAATAGTTTTGATCTGTTGATGTTTTTACTAATCTTAGTATAATTTTTTTATAATCTTTTTGTGTGTGAATTTTTTTCAAATCGAATTTCATGATTAAGTGGAGAAAGAGAGGAGAATTGGCTTGTCAGGAGATACGACAAATAAAAATCATCTAGAATTGTATTTACACTAAAACAGGGTAAGTCCCACAAAAAATTTGACAGTATAACTGTCTGTCACTACTAATACTAAAGCCCAAGAAGTATAGTAGTAAAAAATGTGATATTTTGCTTAATCAGAGATCTTGTGAAATATCTCGAAGGTCGTGCATTTTCCGTTTTGCCTACTTAAACAGATCTACTACAAAAAGCCACACACACACCTTTACATATATATTTACTTCCTTTGCACAATTTTCAAAACTGAAATTAATAGACAAAAATGCCTGTACACTCGACTGTTATTAATTTTGATTGAGCGGCAAATTTTTCATAATTACTAATTTTGCTAACTTGCGTTTAATTTGTGATTATTATAAAAGTTTGAAAAATGGAATTCGAAGTCGTTCTGATCGTCATCGTTATTTTTATAAGCTTTGGAATGTTTTGTAAAATTACCAAAGAACTAATATTGTTGGGATGATGCCAGTAATCGTAGAGGATATTGGCATAGGTGGCGACATCTTTGACCACAAAAACACATACTTGACTCTTGGTATAGACGCAAAGCATGCCTATACGAGTAAGTTAACACGTACAAATCTTAACGTCGTCGGAAATCTGACCGACAATAGCAAAAAAAAGCCGATCGATTTCTTTACAAGCAATCATGAAATATGAATTTGCACTTTTCGAAAATTGACCACAAAACATAAAAGCTTGATTATTTCCATACGATTATTCACATTTTTCTATTCTAATATTTAGTTAGTTTTATTAAATTGAAAGAAAACTATTTATTATTTGACATTTTTAATTTTTTTTTTAAGGAAATAATTGAACCTGAAATGAGATCAGTTCGTAAATAAGAGAGTGGACTTGATAAGATCGATGATAGTAGGAAATGGAATGTTTCAATACCGGTAAGAATTCTTGTAGTTTTGTTCAATTTGAAAATTTATTCAAATACAGTTCCGGTCTCTTATTTTTCCACTATTCACAATCGATAGTTATTATTATTATTATTTTAAAATAAGGTTAATAATAGTGACTATATTTTTTTTTTGTTCAGATAAATGTGATCTTATATCTCGTAATGCCATCTTTTTTTCTTAATAATCTTACGAAGGACTTTTACAATTTTATTTCCTTAAAGGTCTTAATCTATGTTCGTGTTACGAGGGTCGTTCAATAGGTCCTTAGAAAATCCGAGAAATTGCTCTCGTAGTGTTGGTTTTTTTGTAAGTAGCATTATCGACAGGAAAGCTGTCAAAATTTCAGCTCGATCCATAGCGTAGGTCAATTTCCATCGAGCTTAGGGCTGTCATCAAACATCTCCATTTGAAAGGTCGAGTTGGATGCAGTTCATGGCACATCTGCACCTGTGTTTGCGACGGTTTATAATTGGGTGAATGAATTTAAACGTGGCCGTTCATCCACAAAAGATGAACATCGTTCAGGACGCCCAGTTGAGGTGTCTACTCCTGAAATCATCGACAAAATCCACGATCTGATTTTGAACAATCGGCGAATTAAAGTGCGCGAATTAGTTGAGGTCACGGGCATATCACAAGGTACAGTCGCTTCAATTTTGCATGAAAAATTGTCTGTGAAAAAAATTTCGGCAAGATAGGTGCCGCGTTTGCTCTCAGAGTAGAATAGGCGCAATCGTGTAGTGGACTCTGAGGCTCTTTCATCGCAATCCTGCCGAATTCCTTCGTCGATATGTCACTGTGGATGAAACCTGGATACACTACTACACTCCAGAAACGAAGTGACAGTCATCACAGTGGATTTTCAAGGGTGAACGGGCTCCGAAGAAGGCAAAAACTGTGCCATCGGCCGGCAAGGTGATGGTCACGGTCTTTTGGGATTTGCAGGGCATCATTTTTATCGACTACTTGGAAAAAGGAAAAACAATAACAGGAGCGTATTACGCGTCGTTATTGCAACGGTTGAGCAAGGAAATCAAAGAGAAACGCCCCCAACTGAAGAAGAAAAAAATCCTCTTGCATCAGGACAATGCGCGTGTGCACACCTGCCAAAATTGTGGAATTGAGAATGGAATTGTTGCAGCATCCCGCTTATTCACCAGATTTGGCCCCGAGTGACTATTTTCTTTTCCTCAATCTGAAGAAATGGCTTGGCGGACGACGGGTCACTTCTAACGAGGACGTCATTGCTCAAACGGATGAGTATTTTGCAGAACTTACTCAGTTCTGCTCAAACGGATGATTATGTTGAAAAATAAAATTTTTTTTTTTTTAAAAACAGTTTTTTTCCATCTTTTTCTAAGGACTTATTGAACGATCCTCGTAGATTAATGATTATGCAGATACTTTATGCAAAAAGATACATTTTTTTACTTAATAAAAATATTATTATTTTTAATTGGTATACTTTTGGCATTAATTTACCAAGTTTATTTCTGTCAAACTGTTACTTTTGATTATAATTGAGTATTGTAACTGGTTTTTTTTTTTTTTAAATTTCTACTATTAAATTAAAGTACTTTTTGGGTAATTTTCCAAATATTTTTTTTTTGCGTAATTTTCCAAATTTACCTAATTTTGCAAATGTTTCTTGAACTTTTTTTTTATATAATAACGGATTATCTATTTTGGGGTTTAGAAAGTACAGCCCAGCTGTTAAAAGTATATTTTATCCAAGTGGCCAATTATTTACTATAAAGTTTACCATTTTATAGTAATTACTCAATAAGTAAAAAGCGCGGTAAATTTTAAAAAATTTTCTTTAAAATTGAAGATTTTGCCGTAGCACAATAAGCAAAATTGCCATATATGGGAATCTGAAACTTCTAAAAGTGACTATGAAGTAGCCATTGTATTCGAGAAAGATAGCTATCTGGTGTGCATTTTGGACTAAAGGCTTCATAACCCAATATTGTTTTGAAGGTGAAGAAGGGGGAAGCATTACGATCGATTCTGAGCACTACGACCGTATGACTACCGACTTTTTTTTGGCCTGAAGTTTAAGATTTGAATCTGGACCATACAAAGTGTCAATACGAGGGTGCCACAAGCTAAACAATATGACAAATGTGGGCTCTATTGCAGGAAAAAGTCCCAGACCACATAATTTCGATGTTTGCTGATGTCAATTGAACTTCGCAATTGCTTGATTTGACGGCGTGTTGTGAGGTTACGTAAAAAAAAATGGTTGAAAAAGATAATTTTGCTATAAATGGGGCTCTGGAAACCCACAAGTGACCATTTTATTTTTTATATAACTGTCAGATGTGCATTTTCGTCAGACGGTATCATTAGACGGTGAAAATGAAGAACAAGGACCCGTTACCGTCGATGTTGAGCGCTACAGCCTTATTATAGCCAATCTTTTTTTTTGACCTGAACTTTAAATATAGTCCATTTGTGGTTTCATCAAAAAGGATCCATAAGCCACTTATGACGAAAAATTTTGTCTTTATTGTATGAAAAGTTCCCAGAACGACTAATTTATTTCTGAATTTGATGATGTTAATTATCATCCAAGATCATCCGATTTGACGGCGTTTGATTTTTTCTCATGTTTACAATAAATGGCCGAATTATAACATGAAATTTGCGCAAAATTATTAAAATATGAACCTGAAAAGGATCGATTCCTGTAAAATGACAATATTCAAGCAATATAAGGTAATGCAATTCTATTTATACTCATAGAAAAGGATCAATAAATCATAATTGTAGTCAAAAATAGGAAAGGAACGTTAAAGAAACTTTTCTAAATATGCAAAAAAAATGTGCAAATTCATTTAATAAATAAAAATTTTAATAATACTCATATCTTTAGTATGCAAGGGGGCAAGGCTTAGAGGCAATATAATGAATTCAAATTGTAGTCAAAATCTGACTATTAAGGATGTTATTTAATTTTAATTTCTGAACTTAATATTTTTTTGAGATTCTTCCCTTTCTTACATACTATGAGTAAAAAAATAATTATTTTGATTTCGGGCTCTAAAGCTAATTTTTTATATTTTATTAAAAATATAATAAATTTTACAATGTACGAGTAATAAAAAAAATTATTTATCTTTTCGCTAAACAAATGAGAATACTTTTGGATTAATATGTACATATCATTAAGGGATGGTCATATATTATAATACAAATTATCAAAGACATTTTTTGATAAATCGTAGATATGGTGGAAAACATTTTTGATAAGAAATTTTCAAATAGACGAAAAACCTTGATGAAGAAAAGAAGGCAGCGACAATTCTAAAATTAATTTTGATTAGTTTGTGTATAAATTTTTTATTATTATTTTTTTTTTTAGCCTATCACCTCCACTCCTTAAGTTTCGATTATTTGGTTGACAAGCCTAAATAACACACGTTGGGGCCTAACACAATTTATTAAATATTCAGACAAACTTATACTATTTATCCGATAACACAAGACAACAAATGTCGGTACTTTCCGCTCTGTGTAAATAAATTGTTAGTTTTGATAAGAAAAATTTACAATTTGTTCATAATAATTTCAACCACATAATAATACGTTGGTGTATTGAACACATATAATAAAATGATTTTTATGAGTGAGTACTTTTATAATGGGAAGCGTGTTTACTCTATTAGATATGCCAACAATTCGTAATGAGTAGATAACATATCTTTACCAAAGTGATGTCTATACAACATTTTGAAATTTATTTCCTATTTTTGGTTATCATTTTTTTTTTTAGTAATTTTTATTCAATAATTTAATTGATATTTTTTTAAGCCTCTAATAAATTATGTTTTAAAAAAAAATAGATTAAATACAAATTCAACGAAAAGAAAAAATTTTTACAAATCTAATAAATATTCAATAATCAGAAAGTAAATATTTTGATAAGAAAAATCTCGCCAAATTGTTGCCTTTATTTGAAGCCATTTCTAGTCCATAAACATAGAGCTTATAAAAAGCTTATTTGGAAAAAAAAAATAATAAAACGACATAACCGAATTTTAAGTATTTCTGATAAGAAGTCTCCAAGATTAGAAGAAATTAACATTAAAATTGCAAATTTGACTACAAGAATATAGACATTTTTATGCTAAATAAATAAAAATACTACAATAAATTTTTTTTTAATTCTATTTTTTAATATATGGAATTATTTTCTTTTCCGTTACAAAAATACCAAGACTTGGAGAATGCTTTTGCTGTTTTGACATTTATAGTTCGAAAAATTCCTTCAAGAAACCGAATTTTTCGAATACTGCATATACTTCCGGTTTTTATGATATTAAAAATTATATAAAAAAAAAAAATTTTCTTTATTGATATTTAATAATTGCCTTAAAATAAAATATTTTAATAATGGAAATTTAACAATTTCGACATTTTGATTTCGAAAAATTCCTTTAAGAAACCGTGTTTTTTCGAATACTGCATATACTTCCGGTTTTTATGATATTAAAAATTATTTGCAAAAATAAGTTTTTTTTAATTGATATTTAATTATTCCCTTAAAATAAAATATTTTAATATTAGCAATTTAACAATTTCGACATTTTGAGTTCGAAAATTCTTTCAAGAAACCGAATTTTTCGAATACTTCATAATTATTCCGGTTTTTATGATACTTAAAATTATTTAGAAAAATAAGTTTTTTTATTGATATTTAATAATTCCCTTAAAATAAAATATTTTAATATTAGGAATTTAATAATTTCGACATTTTGAATTCGAAAATTCTTTCAAGAAACTGAATTTTTGGAATACTGCATAATTCTTCCGGTTTTTATAATATTAAAAATTATATGGAAAATTAAGTTTTCTTTTATTGATTTTTAATAATTCCCTTAAAATAAAATATTTTAATATTAACAATTTAACAATTTCGACATTTTGAGTTTGAAAATTCTTTCTAGAAACCGAATTTTTCGAATACTGCATAATTCTTCCGGTTTTTATGATATTAAAAATTATTTGCAAAAATAAGTTTTTTTTATTGATATTTAATTATTCCCTTAAAATAAAATATTTTAATATTAGCAATTTAACAATTTCGACATTTTGAATTCGAAAATTCTTTCAAGAAACCGTGTTTTTTCGAATACTGAATATACTTCCGGATTTTATGATATTAAAAATTAGTTGGAAAAATAAGTTTTTTTTATTGATATTTAATAATTCTTTTAAAATAAAATATTTTAATATTAGTAATTGAACAATTTGAACAATTTCGACATTTTGAGTTCGAAAATTCTTTCAAGAAACCGAATTTTTGGAATACTTCATATACTTCCGGTTTTTATGATACTTAAAATTATTTGGAAAAATAAGTTTTTTTTAATTCATATTTAATTATTTCCTTAAAATAAATATTTTAGTATTGGTAATTTAACAATTTTGACATTTTGAGTTTGAGAATTCTTTCAAGAAACCGAATTTTTCGAATACTGCATAATTATTCCGGTTTTTATGATATTAAAAATTATTTGAAAAAATAAGTTTTTTTTATTTACATTTAATTATTCCCTTAAAATAAAATATTTTAATATTAGCAATTTAACAATTTCGACATTTGGAATTCGAAAATTCTTTCAAGAAACCGTTTTTTTTCGAATACTGAATATACTTCCGGATTTTATGATATTAAAAATTAGTTGGAAAAATAAGTTTTTTTTATTGATATTTAATAATTCTTTTAAAATAAAATATTTTAATATTAGTAATTGAACAATTTGAACAATTTCGACATTTTGAGTTCGAAAATTCTTTCAAGAAACCGAATTTTTGGAATACTTCATATACTTCCGGTTTTTATGATACTTAAAATTATTTGGAAAAATAAGTTTTTTTTAATTCATATTTAATTATTTCCTTAAAATAAATATTTTAGTATTGGTAATTTAACAATTTTGACATTTTGAGTTTGAGAATTCTTTCAAGAAACCGAATTTTTCGAATACTGCATAATTATTCCGGTTTTTATGATATTAAAAATTATTTGAAAAAATTAGTTTTTTTTATTGATATTTAATAATTCCGTTAAAATAAAATATTTTAATATTAGCAAATTAACAATTTCGACATTTTGAATTCGAAAATTCTTTTAAGAAACCGATTTTTCGAATACTGCATAATTCTTCCGGTTTTTATGATATTAAAAATTATTTGGAAAAATAAGTTTTTTTTATTGATTTTTAATAATTTCCTTAAAATAAAATATTTTAATATTAGTAATATAATAATTTTATATTGTTAAATTTTTATGTAAGTTTTACAATAAGAAAGAATTACATAAAAATTCTGTCAATTTGAGAAGAAACTATTTTTGTACGCATCTTGAAAATAGCTCCAAAACTTCTTCGAAAAGTTCACAAAAAGGTTAAATGCTGCTTGAATTATTATATACAATGGGGGCATCCCAAAGAATTAGATATATAGTCTGGTACAAGCAAAAAACTATGTCCACGCATCACGTACAATTTGTAGATCCAATTCCATTGGAGTATACCCAGTGGTACTTATTAGATTGTGTAATATTTGGTGTAGTCTTATTTTTTTATTCTATAATCAACTTTTTTCACTTGCTTTGAAAGTACAAACGTTAGTTACATCACATGGCAGAGTTTTTAGATTGTTTACACTTTTAGACACCAAATAAACATCAACTTAGGTCGGGTAGGTAGGTGCTTGATGATTTTTCTTCAAAAACGACTATAATGAACAGAAGATCATCTTTCACCGGAAGAGCACATTTGAAATAATCTTTTATGAAAATCTTCTTCCAATTTCAGTCAGTAGTGAGACTCTTTCATTCACTCCAATGGCACTTGTCATTTTAGTTTTAATTAACCTTAAAAATAGAATCGAAGGCCTAAAGTTGTGTTTCGGATGTAATTAAAAAAAAAAAGAAGAAAAAATAACCAAAAACATAATAATAATAATAATAATGAGATGAGAACAAGAAAAGGAAGAAGAAGAAACCTATTAAAACTAGAAGGATTTGAAGAGAAATAGTTTAAGAGGTGTTTTCCTCTCATTATAAATTTTTTTTTTCAATGTTCTAGTTTTAGTAATAGTACAATTTAGAATGAGAGAAAGTTTGCACTCTAATCTGACTTTTTCTGGTTTTTTTTTAAATTATTTTTCTAAAATTTTTACTGAATTTTTAATCAATAAATTATATTGTAAATTTTAATATTGTTCTAAGAACTTATTCCTTTTAATATTGAAGGTCTCTTAAATTTGTACATCGGAAATTAAAGTTTAATAAACCAAATTTAAAATATATATTTTGATAAAATTTTTATTTATGCAGGACTCTATCCTTTTTAGGTAATTTTTGATAACTTTTTTGAACATTTCGGTCTGTAATCTGACCATTATTTGAAGGATTTTGGTTTTTAAATGATTTTTATGGACTTTCTATGTAAACGTGATATTTTGCGTAGCTCTACAAAAAAAAGTCGAACGGAGTCAAATGGATTAATTTCGGATGCCAATTGACATAACCAAATCTCCAAAATACGCATCTTGGGAACTAAATTGCGCGCAATTAGCCCAAAATTTGTCATGTTGTGTGGCTTGTGGCGCTGATTATTTGAAACTATATATGGTTCAGAATAATTATCTTAAGTTCACGCTTAAAAAGACTAATCATTTACTGTCAAAGAAATATGGGCTATTGACACCTTCAGACCAAAAAGCATATTTTGCGAATAAAATGACTTCTCCACCATTACTTGATGACTATCAGAGCCAGATATAGGGTTTTCCTAAGTGACGTTTCGGCCATTTGTAATATGTCATCTATTTTTTTTCCATTGTATTCAGTAATGATTACGCAAGAACAACGTTTCCAAATTATTCAATTTTATTTTCAAAATAATCGTTCTCCAATTGCAACTTTTCGTGCGCTTTTGTCATTTTATGGTCGTAATAATCGTCCAACTGTGCTCGCTATTTGTCGAATTGTTAAGAATTTCGAGCGTACATTTTCTTTACATAATGTTCAAGTGCCAATAAGACAAAGAACCACTCGAAGTAATAAAAACATTGCTGCCGTTCAGGCAAGTGTTGCTGAAGACAGCAATTTGTCGATTCCAAGACATTCTCAATAATTGGGACTGTCTCAAACCACAACCTGGCGGATTTTGAAAATTGTTATCACTCAAGAACTGAAACTATTGCACCACCGTAAACGTCGTGAATTTGCTGATTTTGTGTTGGAACAACTTGAAAACGATAACGATTTTTTGAAGAAAATCATCTTCTCCGATGAGGCTCACTTTCATCTGAGTGGTGTGGTAAATAAAAAAAACTGTCGATTCTGGTGCGAAGAAAATCCACAAATTATTCATGAACACCCATTACATTCACCTGAATTGACAGTTTGGTGTGGTTTTTGGTCTGGTGGAATCATCGGTCCGTACTTCTTTCGAAATGAAACTGGTAACACCGTTACTGTCAATGAAGAGCGGTATAGATCGATGATAACCAACTTTTTATGGCCGAAATTGGAAGAAGTTGATTTTGACAACATCTGGTTACAACAAGACGGGTCTATGTGCCACACAGCACGTGCAACAACCAAATTATTGCCAGCAAAGTTTGGAGATTCGATTATTTCAAGAAATTGTGACATTGAATGGCCCCCAAGGAGTTGTGATTTAACACCATTAGACTATTTCTTGTGGGGTTATTTGAAGTCATTGGTCTTTAGCAATAAACCAGACTCTCTTCAAGCTTTAGAAGTCAATATTGAACGTGCTATTCATGACATACGACTTGATTTAGTGGAAAAAGTGCTCGAAAATTGGGTTTATCGAATTCGTTCCTGCAAAAGAAGTCGTGGAGGCCATTTGAATGACGTTTTATTCAGAACTTAATTGTATCGATGGTACTTCACATTAAATAAAAACAATTAGTGTTTTTTTTTTGAAAATATGTGTAAATCATATCACTCTTATTCGAAAACCCTTTATATAAAAATTTTGCTTACTGATGTATTTGCCAAGCGAGAAATGAGTCTCATCGATGAAGAGAACTATTAAATTATGAAATTTTTTATTCACAATTCACTGACGTTATTTAATAGTTTTGTAATTAATTTCTTACTAATGGCAAACCATATAGCAAAGAAATATTACTTTGGATAATACATATCTTAGACAGCCGTCAAGGTACAGACTTGTACTTTCCAAACCACGAAATGGATCACTTTTCAAAATATTTATTTTTCTATGGTTTTTATCAAAACAAAAATTTTCCCAAAAATATTTGCCCAAATAATATACAATTTTTCCTATCAAATCGATTTAAAATATTTTTTAGATTTTTAAAAAGTCATTTTTAATAGATTTTTAAAATGACTTTTTATAATAATAATAATAATAAAATAAAGGTGCCTACTTGCATTTGAATTATATAATTTTTGTTAATAATTTTTTGTTTTACAAAATATCCATTAAATTTACATAAAATAATTTGATTTTTCCTTTAGTAAATATGATGAAAATTGTTTTTTTTTTTATTTCATTTTTTTACTAACAAAAATTAACAAAAATTATATTGACAAAGGTATTAATTACAAAGACTAATTAAAAGACAAAATAAATCCATTAAATTTATTACAATCTCGAAAAGGTAAAGTCAATAAATTTTTAATTAATAATACTAATATGGGGAAACTATTGTAGAAGTTACAATATATAAATTTAATAGCCGTAGTTTTATTTGCTTTTGGTATAATTGTTAATAGAATAGAAAAATTATAATTTCTGTCACGAATGATTATGTAATATTTTGTTTGTATTTTAATTATTTTAATTATTGCTGTTAGTATTTTTAATCAATTTAACTTAGTTGAGTTATTCAAGTCTAATTGCAAGGTGACGAAATATACTCCTAATTAAATGTTAAACTCTTTTTGATTGAAAAATAAAAGTTATAGTTTCGTTTTTGGAATATAAAAAGTAATTCTTACTAAAACATGGAAAAAACTAGATCATATCTTCTGCTAGCCAATAAAAGAATGTCATCATAAAAAATAAAAAATAATTTTTTTTTAAATGGGGTCAATGTAAAGACCTACGAAATAATTCAAGTTTATTCGCTTTCGATACTATTTCAATATTTGATGATTTGATTTCCATGTCAAATTGGTCGTTTTACTTTGGAATATTTTTGTTATCATATCCCAAAGAGTATGATGATAGTGGTGGGGGTGAGGAGCTTGCGTATTAAGTTGAGCACATATTCGAAGGTCGAATTCCATGTCTTGTCTTATCAATACAACAGAAGAATTCACAATCGATATAGTTTGTATATATTTCTGTCTTATGGTGAAAAAAATCTGTTATAGAAAATATCTTTATTTTATGTATAATCTACCATTAAAAGCATATGTTTCAACAGGTAATGAATTTTTTCATTAAAGAATGATTTGAATTCGATTTTTAAGAAAGTCTAATAAACAAAAACAAAAACATAAGAAAAATTCCACATTCCAAATCAGATTATTTTTTCTTCTTTTTGATTTGAATCATCATCGATCAGTGATAATTAAACCAAATAGAAAATAAAAGATGACTTTGGAAGTAAACGAATAAGAAAATTAGGTGAAAAGTTTTATTTTTGGTTAAAAGTATCAATTTCGGATCGGATAGAATGCAAATATTTAAAGTGAAACTGTGCCAAACAAATTCATCTATCGTCAAACATGTCTCGTCAATGCTCTACGGCTGCCGTTTAAGGCAACCGTTTTCCGAAACGGTCGAAACGATCGAAGGTAACCCCACACCCCACACATCATCTTTGAATCTTTGAGTCACAAGATCGAAAGTGTTAATAATTTCTGACATGATTTCATTGCGACCACCCCGCGAAAATTTCGCAAAATTATTGTAAATTCAAATTTCTTTTGAGGGCAATCGACAGAATCGTTCGTTGGGGCTATGCGATTTTACCACCCGTTGCGCAATTCACGATCAACATCCAACGCAGTCCAGTTCAATTTCGATGATGTAGTCCAAATTATTCACATTGACTAAGACAACAGGCATCATTCTGTTGAGTCCATGGTAATCGACAACACTAAAAATTCATGCAAAAATTATTCCAAATATATCGATTCCGAATTCTATCAGATGACAGATAGACAGACGATCAGTCGGATCATTTCCGATCAACCTCAATTTGAGCTTTTTAACAATTTTTGTCTTAAACTAGGTTTTTTTAGCCATTTCTGACAAGGTGACAAGAGTTTTGATTTTATTTATAAATTATTTAAGCTACTTGAAACAGAAGAGATAATCGAAAATCACCTACTTCGAATGATTAACTATTATATCGGATTATCCATTTTGTAGCTAGAAAAAAACAACCCTATTGTTTGACAGCTGTCAAAATATATGTGTCATCCAAAGCAGAATTTATTTTGATTAAGGTTTGCCATTTAATATTATGTGGATCATTTAACCCATAAAAATTGATCTACCCCAAATCTACCGATTCCGCGTTCGATCAGATGACAGATAGACAGACGATCAGTCGGATCATTTCCGATCAACCTCAATTTGAGCTTTTTAACAATTTTTGTCTTAAACAAGGTTTTTTTAGCCATTTCTGACAAGGTGACAAGAGTTTTGATTTTATTTATAAATTATCTAAACTACTTGAATCAGAAGAGTTTATCGAAAATCACCTACTTCGACTGATTAACTATTATATCGGATTATCCATTTTGTAGCTAGAAAAATACAACCCTATTGTTTGACAGCTGTCAAAATATATGTGCCATCCAAGCCAGAATTTATTTTGATTAAGGTTTGCCATTTAATACTAAGCAGATTGTTTAACCCATAAAAATTGAGCTAAATTTGTAAAAACTTTTTTTTTTATATGAGGCTCTGAGAATCTCTTAGTAACTGTTGAGAAGCCATTGTATCCGAGAAAATGACAGTCTTTACTTTTAAGCTGTTATAATTCCCTCCTTTTTTAATATTGAAATAATAAAGGAGGGAATTATGGCTGTTTGATAACCGAATTGATACGATGGATTTTTGAAAATAAAATTTCGGAAAGTATAGCCCTGTAATTTGACAGCTGTCAAATTATATGTCACTCAAGATGGCACCTTACTAGATTAAAATTTGCCAGTTTAGATTATTGATCGATTAACTACCGAACAATGCGTTAAAGTATGCGTCTAATGGTTGCTTCAAGAACAAGTTTTGAGATACTGATTTGTCGAACAAAACCGTTTTCAGTGATGAGGATCATTTCTCGCTCAGTGGGTATATATGGCACCGTAAAATCTCACAAGTGACTGTGAAGAAGTCACTGTATCAGTGTCCATTTGGGCCTGACGGTGTCATTATTTCTCAAAAAATGAAGAAGGAAAGACCGATACCGCATGATATCCGATTTTTTTTGCGACTTGACGATTTTAATTTAGACCATATAACAATTTTGGATTAATGATGTGAAAATTTGCCAGCATGAGTCATTTCTAGATCGGCCAATTTGATGAAGTTGGGCTTTTTCTTTTGATGGTTCGCGGAAGATTGTATTAACGTAGACAACCGTCAAATAATCCAGCATTCAAAACACCAACTTTCCTTGAAAGTAACCTCAAAAAAAAGATGTATAATGGCAAGATTTGATCAATAAAATTAATTAAACATTTACTTAAGAAAATCAAAATTTTAAATGTTTTTTTTTATTGAAGTTTACTTTCCAAAACGATCAGCAAATTTGATTTGTTCGGTTTTGGAACGATAGCTTTGAACAGCTGGAATTTTTAAAAAGCTCATAATTGTACAATAATGAAACAAAAAAAAATAACGAAAAATCCTTCATTAAATGGAAATGCTCTATTTACTCTTCTTCTTATTATTATTATAAATTATTTGCTTGATCGACCATACTGGGGGTTGTTGTTGTTACTTTGGTTAGTAATTTTTATTATTATTCCAATAACAATTTGCTCCCATAAACCGATCAAAATTCTACTCTCAAACATCGCACTCTCCCCCTTCCCCTCTACTACTCCAAGCCTTTCTAAGATCTTATTTGATTTTTATTTGTATTCTTTTAATTTATTAGTATACCATAACTACTATTAACAAAGAAGATACGGGGATATATATGATCCGATCAGTAAATAGTAACGACAAGAGTACATTTAATCAAGGCTGAATTAATTTTCATCTTTTCGTTTACAGTGTCGACACAGATGAGCTTTTTTAGATATTTTATTTCACATATTTTTCAGTACGTCAGTTAGTAATACGAACACATATAAATGGGCATAAATTTATCTACTCGAACATTTGTGCAGTCACAACTTAAAAAAAAAAGATCGTTTAAATTTCCGCGTAATAGATTTTCATTTTCTTTTAAGTTTTCAGTTTTTAATTCTTATAACCTTCCGTATATTATGGATTTTCCTATTTTTTCCTATTCTAAAATAAATTGTTTTTTTTCCAACTTCCAACAATTTATAACCATAAGTGGAGCTTTTATGTTTCCTTTTTCTTATAAAATATTTTGACAAAGCATAAAAAATTATATATTTTTTATTTGTTTATGACTGAAATAATAAAGAAACTATTCTAAATAAAAAGATGGGAAATTGCACACATCAATCGTATTGCATTACTTTTGAAATGAGTCGTAAATTGGAAAATTCTCACCGATTTATTTACGCATCAGCGAATGATTTTCCTTTGAAGATTTACTCTATCAACGTGTTACGGAAAATTAAAAGTTTTCATGATCAATTTAGTGGAAAAGCTATTTTTTCTTCTTTTTTTTTTGTCTCAGCAAGAATATAAAAGTCAAATTACATTAAGAGTCAAGGTTAATGGGGTTTTTTCAATTGGAAAATTATACAATTCTGAATCTAAAATTATGTTTGGAATATTAAAATAATATTTTTAAAAAATGTGGAAATTCTAGTATATAAATCTAGATGCATTATAAAGAGTGAGTCAAATGCGTTTGGAATTCCTATTATAAGAATAGGAAAAGGGGTTTAACACTTGATAGCTTTAGGGTCTGGAGTTGGCACTGGATAGCTTTAGGGTCGTTTGTGACTTTTCAGTTATTTGATTAAGGACCCTAAAACTATCAAGTGCTACCATGCTGGCGTTTTAAGGTCCTAAATTTGAAAGCCCAAAGGTCCTAAATAAGATATCAGGTAATAGCTTACATAATCTTTTATAAAGACCCTAATCTGTTATCAGACCACAAATTGATGGTAAAAAAATTGTTCAGTCAAAGACATTGATTTATTGCACCTTCACGTAAGAATAATAAGATGACTTTTATTACAGCGGTCTGAAATATAAAAATAATGTACTTTTTAATTGAAAATTCGTATAAATATAGAAATACTGAGGTCAGAATTCATTTATGGGTCTTAATCCAGATTCATTACAAATAGTGAATTAAATGCGTTTGGAATTCCTGTTATAAGAACAGTGAAGGAGGTTAACACTTGATAGCTTTAGGGTCTGGAGATGACACTTGATAGCTTTAGGGTCCTTTGTGACTTTTAAGTTATTTGATTTAAAACCCTAAAACTAAAAAGTGCTACCATTCTGGAGTTTTAGGGTCCTAAATAATATAACTTAGAGGTCCTAAATAAGACACAAACAATAGCTTACATATTCTTTTATATTGACCCTAATCTGTTATGAGAACACAAATTTATGGTAGAAAAATTGTTCAGTCAAAGACTTTTTAATAGGAAATTCGTAGAAATGTAGAAATACTGAGGTCAGCACTGATTTAAGGTCTTAATCCAGATGCATTACAAAGAGTTAGGCAAATGTGTTTGCTAATTTGTTTTATCGAAATTGTGATGAGTCTTCGATTATCTGTAATTAAGGACCCCTAACAGTTTTGTTAATCGAACTTGATAGGTTTAGGGTCCTAAATTAAAAAACTCAAAAGTTCTAAATAAAATACGATAATCGGTAAGTTTTGTAAGCTCTAGGGTGCGTATCAGACCATACATTGAGGGATTATATAGGGTCTAGGGTGGGTATCAGTCAGATCATACATTGAGGGTAGACAATTTTTTGGTTAAAGACCCTTTTCTTTAATACATATTAAAATCAGAAAAACAAGAAAATATTTAATAGCCATTCCGTAATTTTAGTTTTTATTTGATTGACTTTGATATCCATTTCATGGTTTTGAAAGTACAATATACACCTCCCATTTGACAGCTGTCAAATAAGGTAACATTTGTTTATTTTAAGGTTTGTCATTTTATATCAATGCGTATAAGATACGGTGATCAGGTGCTCGAACAACAGAATATGAGACTCATTTCCTAGGACGTCTAATTGCGAGATTTGCTTATGTCAATTGGTTTTCAAGATCATGCGATTTGACGCTGTTGTCCTTTTTCTTAAAAGGCTATATACAAAAAATCTATAATTCGGCTACTACTTAACACACTATTTGAATAGTATTATAAGCCTCAAATAATGGTAAGGTCCTTGCAATAATAATGAAATAATGAAATTATCAAAATCTAAAATTAAAATGCATTTTTTTTTTAAATATCAAATTCTGAAGCAGAAATTGGATAATCCTTTATTTGATTTATTTGATATTTTTCGCAAGGGATTACATCAAATATTTGAAACTAAAATCCTCATAATAATCATAAAATAATGTTGTCATATATTACCATATACTTTATTTTTTTAGATACTTTACAATTTTTAATATGAAAAATGTTAATAATTGGCTTGTCAATCAATGACAAACGCAAACCACATTGTTGATGGTACAAGTTCAAAGTAATTTGGTGGTAGCATTTTGAGGTCGAAGCACGTTGGCCAAGTTTTGAATGGAATGTGACTGATTTCTTTAAGACACTATCAAACTGCAGGAGATTGGAAAATACCTTTTGCGAACACAGTGTAGGTTCGAGTCCGGAGACTTTGCGTACCAGTGACCAGTTTTGATTTATGAATTCGAAGAAGTGTCATTACAGTATTATGATTAATTTACGGGTCATTCCAAGGTACTTTATATTGAGCATCGAAAGAGTTTTAATTCGATTTATTAATAAAGAGTAAAACATTAACAATATTTCAACGGTGATGGTTCTTCTCTGGGCTCATCATGGTCACCCAATGACCGAGCGTCTGTTTTCGATGCCAACTCATTCCAAACTAATTGGAAGAAATATATTTGCTGAAAAATATATTTTTACGCAAGATTATATAGCTGAAAATTCGTATTTATTTTTTTTATATTTCAACTGTTGTTGATTTTTAGTTTTTTTTTTTGCCTAAAAATTAAACGGACGTTCTTTACTTTGATTCTCCACTTTATCTTTCCATTCATTCCTTGTGAAATGCATAAATTTACATGATATTATATTATGGACATAAATTAGCCTGTGTGCGCACATGACATGGTCTCCAATCTCCAGACTATTTTATTTCTCTGAAAACCGTAATAAAAATAAAGACAACAATTTTTGTAAAGCGTTCGAAATTCAAGGCAGAAAAAATTTACAAATACGTGTGATGTGGAAAGAAAATGTGGAATATGCTGTTAATAATGCGGCCCTGGCAAAACATATTCCACATTTTTATTTTTGCGGTTTATTTTTTCATCTTTCACGGCGAATATATGTGGATAGTAAAAGAGTCAACAAACTGAAGATTCGATGCCAAGAAGTTCTCAGCTCTACAGTAGTGAGTCATGTTGGGAAATTTTATCTCTTCTGGCAAATATAATGAGGAGACGTGTACACTGTTCAATTAGCAAGCTTTTAAAATTGACTCCACGCCGCAATCTAATAAGAACGGGTTAAGGTCAGTAGAATCAATATGGAGTGGTCCTGTTAGTACATTTACAATTAACACCCGCACATAACGTCTAGACACTTGAGTAAAAGTTCAAAATAATTTCAAAAACTTCTTCGGAAAAGTAGTCAATTCTTCCTCTTTTATTTCTCCAATCCTTTATTCTTAGCGCAGGTGAATTCGAGAGTTTTTTTAGTTATTCTACACTTTTTGTTAATAGGAATTGTGTGCTCATAGTTTATAAGATGAACACCTTACCTTGGAAACAATTAAAAGTATTCACATTTCAAGAATATTTCAGAACTCTTACAATTAAAAATTGTTATTTTCATCGTCAATTCTTAAATGTGAAAAAAATTCAAAAAAAAAAAAAAAATTTAAAATTATGCAATTGTTAAGTAGAAAGTTTTCAAGTATCCCTAAAGATTCATCATAAACTTTTCCATTCGTAGTGGAAATTTATTTCTTGAATTTTTCAAATGGTTTTCATAATTTTAAGTAAAGTTTGGAGAAAAAGTTTTATCGAAGAACTCGTAGGGAATTTATTGTTCATAATCAATAAGAGTTTTTTTTAAAAAGTTTTCTACAATATAATAAAAATATGTGCAAATAGAAATTTATTTATGTATTTAACTATCAAATACTCTTGGGTAGTTTAAGAATAAAATATGATGAAAAGAATATCGATTTTCGTTATGATAGAAAGAAAGGCTTTGAAATTCCTTCTTAAGTTGTTTGATCTATTTTTCAATAATCGTACTTAATAAAGTTTGGCAGAGAAGTATTCAGACTAAAAGTGATTTTTTTTAAGCACATTACATAGTTTTTGTATAAAAGAAAAGTTTTGTATGTAAAAAATAGTAGTTATCCAAATTCCGCTTTGGAAAGTGAAGTTCAATTGAACACACTTAAAGTTCATATTTCACTAAAACGTTTCCTACGTTATAATATCATTTAAATAGACGCCGCAAGACTTTTTGCAGGACTCATTCCGAGCTGTAATTCGGCCATTAATTGACGATAAATTACTCTTAAGTTTGAAAATAGCAAATAAAAACTTGATTCTTATAATCTCTAGGCCAACGGTGTCAAATCGCACGATCTTGGAGGATAACTGACATCACCAAATTTGGAAATTACGTGACGTTGGAATTCGAAAGCTTATTTTATATTATTTGTATGACTTGTAGCGCCATTTTGTTGAAATCACATAGGGTAGAGAATAAAAACTGCAAGTTCAGGATCAGTCACAGCGAATCTGACTTAACTAAGAACGATCTGGCAACACTGCAAACTTCTACTCTATATAGGTTGTACGTTAATTTCTCTTGAAATGAGCCAATGGGGCACATAACTTATTAAGAACACAATTTATTCGATGGCATAAGGCATTTTTATGAAGGCGTCCCAAGAAGCAGCAGAAGATGAACATCGCTCAAGATCGCCTACAACATCGGAAACTGATAAAAATGTGCAAAGAGTTCCAGGACAAGCTGTAAGCTAATTTTTTTATTTGTTTGAAGAAAGTCTACATAAACTTAATTTTTTGCTTAGCCCTAGGCCAACGGTGTCAAATTGCACGATCTTGATGGCGAATTGACATCACACAATTTCGAAATTACGTGTCTTGAAAACTCTAAAGGCTAAAATTTAAAACGGATAAAAATATGCAACGTGTTCCAGGACAAGCTGTCAAATAATTTTTTTTTATAAAAATAAGTTATTAATAGGATCAGAAAAAGGGTTCTTCAAGTAGGATCAGACGTTGCAGACACTTGAATGCACCATTTTGACAATGCCTTTGGTCACACGGCCATCGCCGTCAACGAGCTTTTGTCGGAAAAAGGATTTCCTGTGCTTGCTCAGCCACTCTTTTTACCTGATCTAATCGTTGTTGGCTTTTTTGCTCCTCAAATAGACTTGACAGGATATAATCTCGGTACTATCGACAGTTTTAGTTTTCAGAGGCTGTCAACTAATTTTTTTTATAAAAAAAAGTTATTAAAGGGCTCAGAAAAAGGGTTCTTCACGTAGGATCAGACATTGCAGACACTTGAACGTACCACTTTGACAACGCTTTTGGTGACACGACCATCGCCATCAACGAGCTTTTGTAGAAAAAGGGATTCCTGTGCTTGCTCAGCCCCTCTTTTTACCTGATCTAATCGTTGTGGCTTTTTTGCTCCTCAAATATACTTGACAGGATATCATCTCGGTACTGTCTACAGTTTTAGTTTTCAGAGGCTGTCAACTAATTTTTTTTATAAAAAAAAGTTATTAAAGGGCTCAGAAAAAGGGTTCTTCACGTAGGATCAGACATTGCAGACACTTGAACGTACCACTTTGACAACGCTTTTGGCGACACGGCCATCGCCGTCAACGAGCTTTTGTACAAAAAGGGATTCCTGTGCTTGCTCAGCCCCTCTTTTTACCTGATCTAATCGTTGTGGCTTTTTTGCTCCTCAAATAAACTTGACAGGATATCATCTCGGTACTGTCGACAGTTTTAGTTTTCAGAGGCTGTCAACTAATTTTTTTTAAAAAAAAGTTATTAAAGGGCTCAGAAAAAGGGTTCTTCACGTAGGATCAGACATTGCAGACACTTGAACGTACCACTTTGACAACGCTTTTGGTGACACGGTCATCGCCATCAACGAGCTTTTGTACAAAAAGGGATTCCTGTGCTTGCTCAGCCCCTCTTTTTACCTGACCTAATCGTTGTGGCTCTTTTGCTCCTCAAATATACTTGACAGGATATCATCTCGGTACTGTCGACAGTTTTAGTTTTCAGAGGCTGTCAACTAATTTTTTTTATAAAAAAAGTTATTAAAGGGCTCAGAAAAACGGTTTTTCACGTAGGATCAGACATTGCAGACACTTGAACGTACCACTTTGACAACGCTTTTGGTGACACGGTCATCGCCATCAACGAGCTTTTGTAGAAAAAGGGATTCCTGTGATCCCTCTTTTCACCTGATCTAATCGTTGTGGATTTTTTGCTCCCCAAATATAATTATCTCGGTACTTTCGCTAACTTTCAAAGGAGTTTAGCCGATGTGCTGCAACAATTCCAGTTAAAGCCGAACCTTTGATATTTTACTGTTAGGAAAGCTTTTCAGCAATTGATATTTTGGGCAGTCAAAAGCAGACATTTTGTTTCAATGACAAGTTCATCAAAATAAGTAATTTATCTTAAACAAAAATAATAAATAGTATCTTTGAACTGGACAATTTTATATCTTTAGCTAGTTATGTTGATATGATAATTATATGTGATTGATAAATTCCTAAAAACAATAGTTTAACTTGAAGAATAATTTAAGCCAAGAAAAGAGAAACTTTCTTCAATTAAACTTAAACGAATATAATGAATTATTTTTTTGATATTTTCAACACTTGTAACTTGGCCAAAAAATCCATATTGCGTGAATTTTTCATTTAAGAAATATTATTTGACATTCTGATAAAAAAAAAAATCAAAGTATTTTTTTCTTCTTTTTTCTGATCAAAATGTTCTTCGGTTATTGAACTCAAAATCAATGCCCCCCAAAGGCAAAATGTCTTGGGGATTAGAACATTTACTGAAATTTGATGTTTTTGTTTAGATTTCTATAGAAACGAATATCAATTCAACTAAATTATGAAGAAAAAGTTCTTTCTTCTCAATTTAGCATATAAAAAATTTTCATTCTTCAAGAAACAGACACACTGTGATTAGATTACATAGAAATATGAAACTTCTTTTTGACCTTTTCACTAAAATCCAGTAAACTAAGTAGAAGTGTTTGGCATAAAGAAATCCATTCGCGAAAAAATTTCTTCAAATAAATCCAATTTTCAATATTTTATTAATTTCCCAAAAATTTTGAATACTCCTTCAAGAATCTAATGTGAAATGTCAAATCTTTTAAGTTTACTTATTTATTTATTTATTTTAATATTGGCCATATTCATGAAGATGGTTTTTAGAAGAAAATTCATAAATTATAAATAATTCAAACAATCTAAGATAAATAAAAGTTTTATTCCTTAGAGAATGTATGTACGATACATAAATTAAGAACGATGTTAGAACGGAAAAGATTTTTGCGTTGTACAGATACTTTCCTTAAAGGTTTCTTTGAATTAATGTGGAAAATCATCAATTTGGCTATAAATTCTATAGCAATAAAATACGATAAACAGACGAAAATTACGTAAATTTAATTCGTCAAAATAGAACGCACAATATTTCCAAACTACTCCTTTATGGAAGTATACAAAATCTGATGCTACTCGTAATACTAAATCTAATTCTAATTCAGATTCTGAATCTAATTCTTATTTATTAGTAATGTGCATGCTGTGCAGATGGCTGCTGTTTTATATTATTTCATTAAGTTGGAAGTACTCGTATTTTTGCACCCACGACTAGGTGATTCCTTGGTACACTTTTTTCGCTGGTAAATATTCAATAATATGAATGGACGAAAAACCGAACAGACGAAGAGGAATGGAATTAAAGGCTTACGAATGAAACTTATTCGCAATTGAGAAGGTATATTTTGTGGTGTTCTGGCATCTCCAGTCCAACAAAGATGTTTATTGTGTATTGAATTTATTGCATATCGAAATTGCAAAATGTGTACTATCCTGACTATATTAATGCCAACTCACTAGCCTCCAACTGGCAGGATTTTTTTACTCTTTTGGATAAATGCCATCATAGAATTTGTTCGATAAAGAAATCTGGACTAAGAAATCTTTTGCAAACAGATGAGCTTTTTATATACTCGCACAAAATCCAGTGGAACTTTCAGTCCATACCATAAGTCCCATTCTTAGCCGTCTACTTTATAGAGAGTTCAATTTTTTTTTTTTGCATAGAAATCTATCTTTTATTACAATTCGATTGTATGGAAAATAACCAATATATAAAGGTCTGTGCCAGATAACCATGACAGAATGGAATTATTTTCCACAAATATTGAATTCTAAATATTCCTCGTTTAGGCCATAAGTGTACTATTTAGATTCAGATTTTTTAATAAAGTTTTTTGTTAAAGCAGCAGACTTATTCGATGGAAATAATTGGTAATTCTCTTTTCTGTATGTACTCTATATAGATGAAAAAGGATTCGGTTGGTTTCTTTATATTTTTTTGTATACTAAACTAGTTGTATTCAGATATTTTTATAGTTTTTCTATACAGAATAAGCAGTAATCAAGTTTTGTCCAATTTGAACTCTGCAATTATACAATAAATGCCATAATATCTAAATGGCCTTTAGAAGTTTCCTTACAGGATCCGATCCTTTTAAAGCAATTTTTAATCATCTTTATGAACAATACGGACTGTCATTCGGACATTAATTGCTCCAAAGTTAGGCGAGTATCTACGTATATTTAGTTTTTAGTATCACAAGTAAAACTCCAACAGTGTCAAATTGTAGTCCAATTTACATCACCAAATCTCCAAATTATACATTCACTTTTAATGCAATCAAACCCAAATTTGTCATATTATATAGCTTATAGCATAATTTTATTAAAACCACACATAGTACAGATTAAAGTCATTGAGTTTACCAGGGGTATAAGCTTAAATCCGCTGTTTGGTCATAGATGGCGTGAGTGACCGTATTAAGCTACCATAGGCACGCCATGCTTTTTTTATGAGTTTGACATCTGTCAACATTAATCAGTGCATATTGTCAGCAATTTCGTACAACAAGATACATTTTTCCTTTGGTAATCATGTTGTTTTCTGCTTCAATTTGAAGAAATCGGCTGCCGAATCGCATTGAATGCCTATGCAGGCCTATATCGATATTGCTTTATCGGAAACAATATTCGCAGATTGGTTTCGTCGTTTCAAAGACGGCAGCTTTGACTTGTGGGACAAGAAGCGTGAAAATCGGCCTAGAAAGGTTGAAGTCCATCAATTGTAGGCTCTTTTGGATGAAGACGATACCGAATCGCAAACAATGCTCGCGGAGCAATTGAGTGTTACTCAACCAGCTATTTCTATGCGTCTGCGTGCCACGGCGAAGATTGAAAAGATCGGAAAATGGGCATAAATTGAACGATAGGCAGATGGAGCGACGCCAAAACACATGCGAAATCTTGCTCGCCAAACAAAAAAGAAAATCATTCCTGCATCGGATTGTGGCAGGCGATGAAAAGTGGATATATTTTGAGAATACTAAATGCAAGATATCGTGGGTTGATCCCAGCCAACCATCAACATCTTCCCCAAGACCAAATCTCTTCGGACCTGGTGAAACCGTCAATGCCCACCACTACCACCAAAAACTGATCAAATTGCACCGTGCTCTGCGTGAAAAAAGGACGGATTATCAACAAAGACATGACAAGGTGATTTTCCTCCATGATAACGCACCATCGCACACGTCAAAAATGGTCCGAAACTACTTCGAGACACTCAACTGGGAGGTGATACCCCACCCCGCATATTCACCGGACCAGGCCCCTTCCGACTACCACCTGTTTTCGCCGATGGGTCACGCGCTCGCTGAGCAGCACTTCAATTCTTATAAAGACGACCGAAAATGGCTTGATTTGGTTTGCCTCGAAAGAGAAGGATTTTTTTTGCAGTGGTATCCACAAATCGCCCTAGAGATGGGAAAAATGTGTAGTTAGCGAAGGCAAGTACTTTGATTAATTTTGTTTATGCTGTCTATGAAAAAACAAGTGTTTTTTTTAATTAAAAAAACAGCGGATTTAAGCTTATACATCTGGTAGGCCACAAAAAAAATTTGGTTATCATACGGTAATAGCGCTCAGAATAGATGGTAACGACGCACTTTTTGTCTATATTATCAATGACAATCGTAGATCAAAATGCATATAAGAAAGTCACTTTTCACGGATACAATGGCTTATTTATAAAAAGCGCAACGTGTTCCAAGACAAGCTGTCAACTAAATTTATTTATAAAAAAAATTATTAATATGCTCAGAAAAAGGATTGTTTACGTAGGATCAGACTATGCAGACACTTGAATGCACCACTTTGACAATGCCTTTGATCACACGGGTATCGCCATCAACGAGCTTTTGTCAGAAAAAGGGGATTCCTGTGATCTGATTCCTTGTGGCGTTTTTGCTTCCCAAATATACTTGAACGAATATTATCTCAGTACTGTCGATAACTTTCAAAGGACTTTAGCCGAGGCGCTGAGAGCAATTCCATTTGAAGCTGATGTGTACCTGTTCAAGTGAATTTCTTTGATGACATTGAGGTATAAAAAAATAAAAATATCTCCTTACTCCTCTGCCATACCTCAAAAATACAGTAAACTTTTTTTTACTTTATAGAATATATGGTAACGCACTTTCCATTTCTATTTTCAAAGAAATACGGACCAATGACACTCGTAGATCAAAATGCACATAAGCCAATCACTTTTCACGGATACAATGGCTTATTCACAATTGTTTGTGGATGTTCGAAGCGACAACTGATCCTCATCGCTGAAGAGAATTACCACATTTGTAAAAAAAAATTTCACTATCAAATGATGGGGACTGTACTTTTTGAACTATGAAATTAATAATAGTTTAGTTTTTCTTCATTATATTTGCATAAAGGTCTCTAAACCATAAAATATTTACAGTTGCTCAAAGGATGAAAAAATTAATGCACTTAAATAATTTCCAACATTATTAAATTTAAATATTAGGTAAAATTTATTGAAAAATAACAGTTTTGCTAAAAGATAAATGCTATTTTCGAATCAATGATTTAAAAAAAAAAAAAAAATACAATCAATAAAATTCATTGGAAAATTTCTCTATAAAGAAAAAGGTATGAACAATTTTTTTATTATAAATTATTAAGAAGAAGATAAGAAAAAAAAAGCATATTTTTCTAAGAAAACGAATAATTCTTTAACATTTTCAATGGTTCTATTCTATATTTCTGCTATACTGAATTGTATTTTATTGATAAAAAAAAATTTTTTATTATATTAGAAAATTTTTACATTTATGAGAATTTTTTTGTCATCAAAAATAATAAACAAGTCTACTTTCAATAAAAAATAAAAATCTTCATTTAATTTGAAACCTTTTATGAATTCGATTGATAGGGTTTCGTTAAAAGGTAACAATTCGACTGATAGGGCCTGGGGCGAGAAAAGAACACTTACTGGCCAATTCGAAGAAAATTTATAAGAACTTTCTAAGAAATGCCTTTAATTTAAAAAAAAAAAAAGAATTTCATTTTTAAAAGTAAAAATTGGTAAAAAAAATAGAACCAAATTCGTCACCATTTTGCCATTTAAAAAAAAAACCAAAACTCTTCTACTAAATGTAACCTCTTTTCTGCCTTTTTACCAAAACTTAAATAAAGATGACTTCACTTATTTAAAATTTATTAAAAAAAAAACCTAATAAATATAAAAAAAATAAAAAATTTGAATTTAATCAAAATGCAACAGGAAAATTTACGCAATTGCTGACATTTACCCAATCTAGTGTTTAGGTTTTTATCTAATATCTGAACACATGGCTGACCTAAATTAATCTAAAATTATAGTGAAATGCATATGAACACATAAGCTTGAAAAAATATGTTCTGTTGTTGAAAATTTAATTTCTGTCCATGTTCGTTTATGTATTTTTGGAATTGAACAACAGCTACTGTCGTCCGGGCATTCTTGTCTAAAATTTCAATTAATCATCATCTTCAGGAATATTTCAATAAATAAGTTTTAGTAAAAAAAAAAAAAAAAACTTTGATATTATTTTTTTACATTTATTTATAGAAAATTTCTAAGGCAAGAAATCGAGAAAAAAAAGTTTGTAATAACAATTTGAACTATGGAATTGAGCCCTTTTGCTGACTAATGCTCGTAAATATTAAAATGTCATCAATAATTTTCGTTTTACTTATTCCTAAAGTGCGCTCGCTGACTTGAATAATAAACATTTTGACTTAAAGTGCTGACTTGAATAATCAAAATTTTTCTTCCATAATTCGTGTAACTGTGGTGGAAGGCTTTAACTGAAATTGCCTTCAGCTACTCGATTGCACTCTCTTGAATATTATCGTCAGTGTCAAGATGGACATCCTTTGAAGTGATTTTTTAAAGTGGGAATTCACTTTTCTCCCCTATTCGCCTGACCTAAGTCTGTGTGACAAAAATCACTCATTTTGACAATAACTTCCTGCCGGAGATGGAGCATTCAAGTGCCTACAAATTACCCGATCTGATGCAAAGAATCCTTTTTTCTAATCCTTCGAAGAAGTATTTTATGAAAAACTTGGTTAACAGGCGCTCTTGTTGTCTTAAGCTCCTCGGTTACCATATTTGGATGTTAGCTCTTCTGTACCAAGATAACGTCTTTTTAAGTATTTTTAGATATTGTGGAATGGAGAAACGTAGCACAGACTTAGATCAGGTGAATAGAGGGACTTGGATAACACAGAAAACACCTTTTTCATTAAAAACTCATGTTTGAGCATCCAAATGGCCAATATAAACCGCAGAACCATATTTCTAAGCCTTTGAAGGGCCTTCTTTTATATGAAAAAAAAACTTGGTTGACATTAGGTCCTGAACCTCAAAAGACCGCTCACTCGTTGCATATTTTTATAAATTTTCGATGTTGAAAAACTCATAGTTGAGCATCCAAGTCCCTGCAATGTCCGATATGACTCGCAGAACCCTATTTCTGAGCCTTTGAAGGGATTTTTTTATATGAAAAAAAAAACTTGGTTGACATTAGGTCCTGAACCTCAAAAGAGCGCTCACTCAATGCATATTTTTATCAGTTTTCGATATTGAACAACTCATGTTTGAGCACCCAAGTCCTTGCCATGTCCGATACGACTCGCAGAACCTTATTTTTGAGCCTTTGAAGGGATTTTTTTATATGAAAAAAAAACTTGGTTGACATTTGGTCCTGAGCTTCAGAAGAGCGCTCACTCAATGCATATTTTTATCAGTTTTCGATATTGAAAAACTCATGTTTGAGCACCCAAGTCCTTGCCATGTCCGACATAACCCGCAGAACCATATTTCTAAGCCTTTGAAGGGCTTTTTTTATATGAAAAAAAAAACTTGGTTGACATTTGGTCCTGAACCTCAGAAGAGCGCTCACTCGTTGCATATTTTTATCAATTTTCGATGTTGAAAAACTCATGGTTGAGCATCCAAGTCCTTGCAATGACCGATATAACCCGCAGAACCATATTTCTAAGCCTTTGAAGGGATTTTTTTATATCAAAAAAAAAACTTGGTTGACATTTGGTCCTGAGCTTCAGAAGAGCGCTTACTCATTGCATATTTTTATCAATTTTCGATGTTGAAAAACTCATGGTTGAGCATCCAAGTCCCTGCCTTGTCCGATATGACGCGCATAACCCTATTTCTGAGCCTTTGAAAGTCTTTTTTTATATGAAAAAAAACTTGGTTGATATTTAATCCTGAGCTTCAGAAGAGCGCTCACTCATTGCATATTTTTATCAATTGTCGATGTTGAAGGCGTCCCTGAGTAAGGTTCGTTTTCGGCTGCCTGTTTTGTGGCAGCAATACCCCAAAACGGTGTGCGGGGGAAGTACACAGCGTTTCCAGTTTACTTTACTGTCACAGCTCCAATATTAATACATTTAAAAAACCAACTGGCAACTAACAATTTCCAACTATCGCAACAGTCAATAATCATCGATCGATATCATAAAACAAGTTGAAAAAGTTTTTGGTAAGCAGTATTTCTTACTTGAATTTACTGCCGTTTTCTGTGTCTTTAAAGAAGATATTCCACAAACAACTACTTCAGTTAATGGTACGACGTTTTATTACAAATTTCAAGATGAACACGATTTGAATAGTAAGCGAATTTCTACAACAAATAAAAAGAAGCCAAACTTCGATAATATGCCATGATGACTTTTTGACTACAAAGAACAACGAGTCAGTATGTCTTGAGGCTGTTCTTAATTCCTATTCTATAGACTGAGTCAGAATACGTCAAACAGCAGGGGCAAGGCTCCATATATGCTAATCAATTTTATTTTTATTGTCTATATACTTTGGCTTTTGATATGATAGTCTATTCGAGAGTATGGTTTCGGAATGACACAACGTCATATCAAAAAAGCAATTTTCGTTGAGAAAACATCAAAAATATCGTCGAAATTATGACAGTTTCTCGTTGGTTTTTCTTTTATTATTACGGACGACAAATTGGTACTATTTAGAATTGGTCGTTTGCTGCTTTTGTTGTTGCTGCTTCGACTGGTGCTGCTTATGCTGGTGCTGCTACTGTTCTTGCTGTTCTCTTTGCTGACTAATGATATGAGATCGCGAGAATATGGAACACATGTTCGGCTAGTAAATGAACTGTTCAACTTCCTTGGGATAATTTCGGTTTTATCGATGCACATAGTAGTTAATGTGTGGATTCGTAACGGAAACAGATGCCAGAAGAGCAAACATTACTTCCATAGCATATTGGAGTCCGATTACCAGGCATGGCTAGGCATTTCGACGAAAACTCAATTCACGGCTATCCAGATACTCATGTGCATGTACTTCTGGTGCCGACTAACGTCGAAGGAATTTCAGCACCGTGAGCCAACACACTTAAGAATACCGATGGAAAAAAATAAAATGGAAAACTAACTAACGATCAAGTTGGATTAGTAGTCAAGAAATCGCGCATTTACATGGTGTGACCAACCTAAAGTCCGACTGCTTTTTTGTAGGTGTGCCATGCCGGCCGCAAAAAAAAAATACCACCAATGCTATCATTAACTCTTCTGAAGATTTACATCACTTAATCCTCAAAAATGATTCACCAAAATTATATGTAAATGCAGAGAGAGAGAGAGAGAGAGAGATAGAGACAAAGAGGGAAAAAAAATTATTTCAAGCACCGAAATCTCTTTACCACGTGACCCAGAATTGTGACCGCATTCATGTTTCAAGTTTTCTATGTACATACAAGCAACAAACAAAGACGAATTAGCCCAAGTTTATCGACTTTTTGTTAGATTATTTTGTATTTGAAGCTTTCAATTAAGCTCGTTAGAACCAGTTCCGAATTGTCACTCCATTTTAATTAGTTTCTTTTAAAAGCCAAATTTCTCCACATGGAAGTTCTTTCTGTTCAAGAAAGAAAAAGTTCTTAATCCTTTTTCAAGCAAAGGCTTTGATTTTTTCTTGTACCAAAAAAAAAAAAAAAAACAAAAAACGCCCACGTATCTGTAAAAGTTTATCCTACACAATATATACAAGCTTAAGGTGGAATTTTTTGTATAGATCATGTTACAGTAAATTATTGTGGGTGTACATTAGATATTTTTAAATAGAATAAAAAAAACTAATTATTTTTTGCAACAAATGGATTTAATCGAAACTTTTGTGAAAAAAATTTCCTTTTTTATTGTTTCGAAATAAATGTTTTTTTTCATCAAAGCATTGGGTGGGTGTTAACAAATCCTTCAGTTTACAGGTAAAATTTAATTTTGTTCTTTTAACTTATAGAAGAAAAAAAAAAGAAGAAAATTTACATTTTTCAATTGAAAAAGTTCTGCAAATACTTTTTAGAACTGCTATAAATTATGAATCGAAAAAAAAACAAAAACTGGTAATCAATTCTCCTTCAAGAATGGTTCTGAAAACCCCCAAACTGTGTATATTTTTTTTGAGGCTTTTATATCTTAAAAATTCTGATCAAAATTTTACTTTTCTATTAGGGTTCCAGTTTTTTATGGCAATCTAACAATAACTATTTTAAAAAAGAGCTATCCAATTTGTTCTTTGTAAGCTAAAGTAAGAAAAAATCACTTGTGGGTTTCTAAAGCCTCATATATAAAAATTTTGCTAATGTGACTATATATTGTCCGATAGTATGTATCTTTGCAGGTTGTTTGTGCAATGGCAAACTTTTAGCTATACAAATGTTGCTTTCAATGATACAAACATCCGACAAATGACAGAGCCGCATTTTCCGAGCCACAAAATGACTAACCTAGCATTAAGGAGTAAAAATAAATCTGATCCTTTTTGTAAGCATTATATTTTTTTCCGAAACAAATATTATTTTTGAAATTTGTTTAACAAAAAATTGCTTTTAACAAATTATAAAACAATATCCTTTTTATGAAGAATATTTTTTTATTATCATCAAGACCAGACGAAAAAAAAATCTAATAACTCCACATTCAAATGTCCGTGTATGAACGTTGAAAATAAATCAAATTGTCGTGGAAATTATGGTGTGAAATTAAAGAATCTACAGAAATGCATGCAGACAGTCCGATTATCTTTAATCGAACTTTTGGAATTTGGTATGCGAGATGACACAACGTCTACATTTCTGCACATTTCTTTTTTGGTACAATTTAAGCATAACTTTAATATCCTTGAAGGATATTTTTTTTTGGTGTATATAAATTTTTTGTTATTGATAATATCTTTTTTGTGCCTTTGTTTTATGTTTTTAATATTTTTGCACTACCCTTTGGTCGCCTTGTACTTCCCACTGTTACATGGTATCCTTAATATTATCATAGTTTATCCTTTATTTCTACCATCATGAACATTCGCATTAATTTTGTAATACGAAAGTTTTGTTTATGGGCGCTTCCAGGCATATAAATTGTTACGTTGAGGATGGAAAATTGTTTTCGAAGTGTTTGCCTTAGAGTGGCGGCTCAAATAAAACCATTTTAACGAGGAAGATGTTCCCGACGAAGGACCGACTGCACGAAAATCGGTGCTGCACATGGTGACACAGTGGCATTGGCAAATGTACTAAAACGTACGAAAATAATTGTCCGTGTTCAAGTGTAAGAGGATTTTCACTTTTGAAATGTTTGCACGAAACAACATTGCCATTTCATTCGTTTGTACGAATATTTACTTTACGATGTGAACGTGCCCTTAGGCTGCTCATAAAAACAAGAATTTCGTATGATGTTGGTAGAGGCTTTAATTCGGCAATTCGTACACTTTCTGCTCATATCATTAGAACGGAAATTAATTCGATCACGAAAATTTATAGCCATAACGTTTTGTGGCAACGACAAAATTTAAAGATTCACTACAGCCCATACGATTAGGTTTGCAATCAGAAAGTCAAGAAACAAAACTGAACTTTGGGGTATATGCGGTAAACGAGGAAGAAGGTAACACATAACCGATTACCATATTTGGATAATTATTTTGCAGATAATTACACAATGTCAAACCCATTCAGGGCGAGAGGTCTTCCAGATATGGGCGTACACATCATAATTCAGGCAATTTACAGATTATTATTTTGGAGAATGTGAAAGATGAAAGCAATAATTTGTCTTATTCTTAATGTGCAGGTATGCTGGTGATTTTTTTATTTTTAACAATTCCAAAAGATTTGGTTTTAGGGATTTTTATCGATATTGTTTTTATTTCTTTTCTTATTGAAATTATTTTTCATTTTAATCGTACTGGTTTTATTCCTAATTTTGGCGATCTTGCAGGTAGCTTTTATTATAAACGTTTTTGCATCGAATATATTTTAATAATTATCCTTTTGATTATTTCAGATTTATTTGAATATGAAAATTGATAGAATTATTCTACAACTTATTTTTTTTGTGTGCATCCTTTTCAATTTAAATAACAATCTTTAATAAAAAAAAACAAGTTTACTGCCATCTATGAGTTAATTTCGGTACTTTTAATAAATTAAGTTAATTCCCAACTCGCTAGGGAATTTAAATATTGTAGATACGAGGTCTGTTCAAAAAGTATCGGGAATTTTGAATTTTCGCGGGTAACGTATATACGATATTCGATTTTTTGTGTGCCGTTAAGTTGGTACTCATGTCTCTCACTTATGCCGAAACGTTCGGCCATTTTAAATGCTCAGTTAATTTTTGACAGCTGCTTTGCTTGCACGTATATTGGTTCGTCTTCGATTTTTGCCCATTCCAAAAAATGGATCAAAGAATCTGTATCCATGAAAAAGAAAATTAATTGCTCGTACGCATTCCGAATGTTGACTGTGGCATATGGTGAAGCTACCTTATTGGTGGTAAGTTTATCGGTGGTACAAAATGTTCTCAGAGGGCCGAGAAGATGTGAACGACGAAAAGTGAATGTGAAGGTTTTGCTTACAGTTTTCTTCGATTGCAGGGGCGTGGTGCATCATGAGTTCTTGCCACAGGGTAGAACGGTCAATAAGGAACATTACTTGCAAATTATGCGCAAGTTGCGTGAAGCAACCCGCCAGAAACGCCCGGATTTGTGGAAGAACGCCCCTGCTCACATATTGTTGCTTGTTTGCGAATTTTTGGCCAAAAACAACACACTAATAATGCCGCAGCTACCGTATTCTCCAGATCTGGCCCCCTGCGACTTTTCCATGTTCCCGAAACTGAAGAGCCCCATGAAAGGACGACGCTACGCTACAATTGAGGAGATAAAGACAGCATCGAAGGAGGAGCTGAACAAGATCACAAAAAATAATTTTTTGAAGTGCTTCGAGGATTGGAAAAGAGTGTATATTATCTGGTGGGGATTACTTTGAAGGAGACAAAATAGATATTAATGAATAAATAAATAATTTTTAAAAAAAACACACAAAATTCGCGATACTTTTTGAACAGACCTCGTATGTATATTCCTGCTCTGCTCTGAGCAAAGCAATATTAATTTACTCATGAATAATATAAGAGCTTATAGTTAAATCGATATAAATTATTGTTTATTTTCCTGTCAGCATTCGCACAATTATTTTAAAGAAGAAAATATAACAATTTCCAAATATATTTAATATTTCCGAAAAAACTAGCATATTTTTTATTTTTGTAAAAATTCAAATAAATAAAATTCGCAGATTCACAAGTTAAATAATAAAGTTTTATTGATAAAAGAAGAATGTATACAATCATGTTTACTGCCACCTTCAAGTCAATTTCTGTACTTGAAATCAACTTAGTTAATTCCCTAGTCGCTAGGGGAACTTTAGCACTGTTTATATATTTCTGATGTGCTATGAGCAAAGCAATATTAGTTTACTCATGTATAATATAAGAGTTTTTATTAAAATCGATAAAATTTATACATTTTTTTCTGTCAGCATTTTCATAATAATTTTTGAAGAAGCAAATATCAATTTCCATAATTTAACATATTGTTGTCATTAAAAATAAAAACAATTATTTAGACTAAATTATTCCCATTCGAATAGCGTTTTTGTTTTTCTATAATATTTTTTACTATATTACAATAATTTTATCGTATTCGTAGCTGCATTTTCACCTTACAAAAGACTATCGGTCAAATGAACAATATTCGAAACTGTAAGTGTTACCTAATTTAAATAAAGCAATATCATATATTGTTGTGCCATTTTTTATTTCTAATATAATATATTTTTTTTTATGTGCTTTTATTTATTTAGTTTTTGTTAGCAATATATAGAAGAAAAATGTAAAAGAAAACACTTCCACAATCGCAACTTACTAGTTTTTACTTTCAGTCAGGAAATATCGCACAAACCTTTAATATTGAACATTTGATAGTACAGGAGGAAAGTGACGGTTTGTCTGTAGAAAAACGTGAACAAAACCTATTGAGTGCAAGCACTTTTAAGAAATTGTTTAATGTCTTAAAGTATTTGATTTATTTTTTTTATTTATTTTTTGCTATTGTTTTTGTTTTTATTATACGATCGTTTTGTTTATGTAATAGTAAGTAGGTATAAACAGACGTGAGCATATTGTGTCTATAGTAAATTTTCTGTTATTGTTTTTTTTTTTTTTTGCTGTCACATTGGTCTGGTTTTCTTTTTAGCTAACAATTCTGTAATATTTTATATGAAAAAATACTTATGGACATAGAAAAATGGGCAGACAAAAGGGAAAGGTACAGAAATCTTATTTCATAATCGAAAAGCTACTCTTCCACAATTTGTACAATAATATCGTCCCGAGTTATAAACGCTACCGATTCGTATAATAACTAGTATATCCCATCTTTTATTAATGTTTCCGTAAATTTAATAATACAATTAAGATACAATTGGACGCAACAGAGTGTCAGGGTATATCTTGAGGTAATATAAGAAAAGAAATTATTTTCTGCGAACGCATGCAACCAATGGCCTTGCGTGTTATGTGTGCAAAGTAAATAATGAGTCGATAGATGTCGTTATTCTTTGTCATCAAAGCTATTCGGTTTTTTTTTTCTTCATGGAAACAGTAATTGTTTTGTGTATTGGAGGATGTTTGTTCACCTTGTTGGGCTTACCACTATCTAATGGGTAAACGTGGACATCTGTAATCATCGTTAATGGCCGCCAACTTGACAGAATCTACTTTTATGTTATAAAAACTTAATGAAAAAAAAATATATACATATAATAAAACAAAACAAAAGATATTTGTAAAAAGGATTCAAAATAAGTTTTTCTATTTCTTAAAAATAGACTTAAAAATAAATAAAATGATTTACTACCAACATAATAAAGAAAAAATAATACTCAACAGCAACGTAAGAGATGAAAAGGCTGTATTTAATATTTATACTGTGAGAATAAAAGAGTCAGCTATAAAAATGAATGCATTAATAGTGAATTGCTACTCATTTGTTATTTGCATTATTTCTGTCACTGAATATTATTATTGTTCTTTTCAATTATCTAGCGAGAAAAAAAATGAGTTAAACTTTTATTATTAGATTTTTTTTTTGTTATATTTCCATTATTACTATTACAATTAGAATAAGAAGAAAGAACACTGCGAGAATAACAGTAATAGCACGGGACATAAGAAAAATTATGAGAACCTACCAACAAAGAGGGAGCCACTATTATTAATAACTTAAGCCATATTACGGTTATGTTGTATTATATAGCAAATATATATATGTTACAATATATATTTTTTTCTTTTATTTATTTTTTTCCTTTATTCTATAAAAAACAATTTAATTTATTTACCTGAGATTTTCTACTCTAACATTTTTTTTTATTTTAATTCTTAGGCTTAACCTCAATTAAAAATATTGATAATAATAAAAAGTTCTAAATAATTTTAAAGTGTTACCAGAGTAAGCATTACGAAAATAATTGGAAAAATTATTCGTTCAAACGAATGTGAAAGAAAAAAAATTATTTTTAACTAAAAGAATTTTTTTTCTTTCATTTAATAAATTAAATTTAAAGTGTTACCAGATAACAAAAATTATTTTTAAGTAATTTTTAAGAGTTCGGAAAGTACATAACTATCAGTTGTGTAATATTTGCCATTTTAAATTATTCATAATTTAACTAGAAAAAAATTTCTGCAATGATGAGGCTCATTTATTGCTCGATAAATAGGTCAATAAGCAAAAGAGACATAATATGAGGCTCTAAAAATCCACAAATGACTATTGTAAACGCGAAAATATGCACTTCCGGTGTACATTTTTGCCCTAATGTGTCAAAGATCTGTATTTATTTAAATATGAAGGGGAGGCCGTTACTTACAATTCTGAAGCCTATGACTGAAAGGTCTTTAATCTGGACCATATGTGGTTTCGATAACATGGTACCCAAATCATAACACACTATATTTTTGGGATTATTGCCCGATTAGTACCCATGACGTGTAGTTTTGATGTCAATTGGCCTTCATGCGTCTTAGATTTGATACCTTTTACTTTTTATTATAGATTTACACAAAAGATCGCGTTTAGGCGCACAATCCTCAAACTTGCGAGCATTTGATCAAAAAACATCCGTTAAGTTATGGCTAAATAACAACTCGAAATATGCAAAAAAAATTGTTGGCGGAAATTATAACAAAATAAATTTTTTTTAATGATAATCTATATCTTAAGTGTGTTTATTAAACTTTACTTTCCGTAAAAATCCAAATTGAATAAATGCTTAAATAGTAAAAATAAAAAAAAAATTGCAAAAAAATTTTTAAATAATAACAATTAAACTTATAAGAAATAATTTAAGAAAAACAAATCAGAAAAAATATAATTAACTTATTTACCAAAAATAAAGTTAGTTTTTTAATTTTTTATAATAATTTGGACCTTAAAAATCCAAATAATTTGGACCTTTTTTCTTTGATTATTAGTTCATCAGCACTATTCTCTCATCAGTTCTTTGTACCTGAAGAAAATCAAAGATGACAACATAAAAAAAAAAAACAATACAAAAAAAATGGCCGAACACACAAAAACTAATTTAACAAAAATGAGAAAAGTACAAAAAAATTGTTGGGCTATTTCTCTTAGTAATGAATAAAAGAAGAAAAACTTAGGAAATCTTAAAATTTGGGAAAAAAAGATCCTCAAAAACCGGTCCTAGCTATTAAAAACCGAACACATTTGTACACACATCCATATACTAATGGGCATACAGGATACAAAACACAAACACGAATGCATCAATTCTAGATGCATTCGACTGCAACGTTACCCAATAGGAAGAAGGGCCAACATAAAAAAAAACTATTGTAAAACAAAAAACCAAGAACAGATCACCACCAACTGCAGAGTTTGCACCAAAAAAAAAAATGAAAGGCAAAATCCAATAAAATAAAACAAAACTAAAAACAAAATGAGATAGCTGGTCGGTCGTTTTATTTTCTCTTTATTTTTTATGCACTTAAGTTTGGCAGCCCTGATGATGGCATTGGAAGTTCTGTTATTTTTTTTTTCCTGTCAAAAATACAGCAACCGAAACTGGATAGTGTAAACACACGCTTAAAAGAATTAATTTAAATTGAAATTTCTCCCTTTTCCCTTTAAACAATTTTAAATTTTTTCTTGAAAATTTTATTTTAAATTTTTTGTTTTTTTTTCCCCCTTTTTTAAGTTAATAAACTAATTTTTTTTGTTTTTGACACTAAATTAAATATAACACATCTTTTTAAACAATTAACTTATTTTTTCAATTTAGCTTCTTCATTTATTGACTTACGAGTCTCTCATCATATTGTTTATATTTTGATTATTTGGATTACAACAAAATTTCATAGTAAATTTAAATTAAAAAAAAAATTATATAAAACTGTGTAAATATTCATGAAAATTTCTAGTCAAATCGATTGAATTACTTTTAATTTCTGTGTTTTTTTTTCTGTTGCCTTCTTCGAAGAATATTGTTTACGAAAGTAAAAACTTTGTTCAATTATGAATAATAATCTTTCGTAAGAAATTATCACGTAGTCAGTATATTAAGTAAACTTGACTGCTAATATTGTAATTAACTAATTCTTGTTAGCATAAAACAAAATTCACTTTGTAAATTTACTACAGTTCTTACTAATATTCAGAAAAATATGTCACAAACAATTTGCAGGAATTTTTGTGAAAAAAAAATAATAAGAACCATTTTTTAATAACACAAAAATTCAGCATGGATATTTTTAAGATAAATTATAATTAATTTTATTTAATGTGTTTTTTTTTTATTTTACCTTTTGTTTCAATTTCTCTTCAATAGATTACTTTCACTATTTTAAGCAAAGAATTCAAAATTTCGGTAACGATCAGATTTCCAATTGGATCATAAAAACTTTCATTCACATTCAACTACACAGTAACTATCTTTATAACGATAATTCCAACAATAACAATAACAATAATAATTATAGTATGTTTACGTTTTTTATATTTACAATAAAATAATTTATTTTGTCGTTTCTTATTAAAAAAATCGATTTAGAATATAACACAACCAACCAATACAAGTGTATGAATAATCGTAAAGAAAAAAAATTACTTTTTTTCCAATAATAGCAGTTAGAATATATTCCTTTGGGATTTTGTTTATTTTCTTCTTCAAATTTTCCAATTATTTTTTCACTGTTTTCTGTCACTTTTTTTTTGTTTGTTTTTTATTATTTCAAATTTTTTTTTTGTTGGACAATTGACACGAAATTTTTAATTTATATTTTTTGATAATCGCGCCTATTCACTGTTTGATTACATATGCATTACAATATTATTATTGATTGATAACAGTTGAAAACTTCGCCCAGAACGTAGGAAAGTAAATTTTCACGGCTACGAACTCGCAAAGAATCTTCTTCACTAACGCACAGAATTTACCGCAAACAAACCAATCTATACGATCTCGAAGACTGAACTTCAAATTCGATGGTAGCGACGACTTGCATTCGTTCCAATCCGCAGTAAATACACACACTTTCGGTGTCGGAATCTGGTCGAGACAATTCTCTCTTCGTATTGGAAATGGGAGTCTCTTAAAAACTTCCCAAAGCACTCTCTTGTTATTGTAAAACACTCTTCTACGGATTTGCTCATACAGTTTCCAATCGATTCCAGTTCTTTGACTTTCCAAACAAAACAGAGAAAGACTGTTTATGCGCAATGCATTCAAACGGTTGAGAAAATATTTTCTATTCTTTCTTGTGACCGCGTGGTCGAAAGCTTTATAAACTTCCCACAACTGAGTGAGCACAGTGCTTTCCAATGGAAGATAACAAATTGTTGAGCTTTTCATTCTGCTGCGCTTACAACTCTTAGTAGGTGTTTGTTTCTTTTGCAGAATTTTTTTCACATTATGATCCAGATTAAATTCTTAAAGTTAAGATCGAAAAAAGGTTACTATGCGATCAGATGTCGTCTCTGAAATGACGGTAACGATCACATCTTCTTCATTTGACAAAAAAAATACGGGTAAATGACATTTTTAGGGTAAAATTCATACTAGACAGTCAGTTTTCTCATATGCAATGGTTTATCCACAGTTGTTTGTGGGTTTTTAGAGCCGCATTTATGGCTCTATAAAAAATAAGCTTTCATAATACTCTTTTATAGAGTAAAAGACGGTATAATCACCAATTTTGTAAATATTTAATTTGATAAACAATGTGTTTAACTATTTTAATAATTTTGAATGTCAAATTATTTAACAGCTGTCAAACGAAGCCGCTGAACTTTTCAAATCACAAAATGGCGCTCAGATATAATGCATTCATACCAAATTACTAGTACACATCGGACAGTTACTTTTCTCGGATACAATGGCTTCTCTTCAGTCACTTGAGGGTTTTCCATAGTCTTATTTACGGTAATTTTGCTTATAGAGAGACACATCCACTGAGCGAGATATTAACCGCATTACTGATCATATTTTCAGAACTTTTTTCACAATTTTATCACATTGGTACTTATAACATATTATACTACCAATAATATAAAATGGCAAACCTTAGTCTAAGCAAACGTTATCTTTTATATTATATATATTTGCCAGATGTCCAGTAATCAGCCCTATACTTTCCGAATTAGAAAATTGATAATCCTGTAATCAGCCCTATACAAGGTCTGTTCAAAAGAATTTTGAATTTCAGCGTTTTACGTATATTCGATTTTCGATTTTTTTATGGCGTTATGTTGGTACTCATATCTCTCACTTTTGCCGGCAAGTTCGGCCATTTTGAATGTTCAGTTAATTTTTGATAGCTGCTTTGTTTGCACGTGTTTTGGCTCGTCTTCGATTTTTGCCCATTCCAAAAAATGGATCAAAGTTTCTGTATCTAATTTTGTGTGAAAAACAAAATTAATTGCGCGGACGCATTCAGAATGTTGACTTTGGTATATGGTGAAGCTACCTTGGACCGAATTAACGTTTATCGGTGGTACAAAATGTTCTCAGAGGGCCGAGAAAAAGCGTGTGAACGACGAAAAGTGTGCCGGACGCCCGAGCACGTCAACAACAGACGAAAACATTGATGTAATGAAGAAAATTGTATTGGACAACCGTCGAATCACCGTTACGGAAGTTACTGAGGACTTAAACATATCGATTGGCTAGTGCCATTCGATTTTTACCAATGATTTGGACGTGAGACGGGTCGCCGCGAAATTCATACCAATATTGCTCAATTTCGACCAAAAACACCATCGCATTAACATTGCTAAGGAGCTACCGCACGAGCCAAGACCGAAAAAAGTTCGGTCGAATGTGAAGGTTTTGCTTACAGTTTTCTTCGATTGCAGGGGCGTGGTGCATAATGAGTTCTTGCCACAGGGTAGAACGGTCAATAAGGAACATTACCTGCAAGTTATGCGCAAGTTGTGCGAAGCAATCCTTCAGAAAGGCCTGGATTTGTGGAAGAACAAAAATTGGCTTTTGCACCATGATAACGCCTCTGCTCAGGCATCGTTGCTTATGCGCGAATTCTTAGCCAAAAACAACACACTCAAAATGCCACAGCCACCGTATTCCCCAGATCTAGTCCGCTGTAACTTTTTCTTGTTGCCGAAACTGAAGAGCCCCATGAAAGGACGACGCTACGCTACGATTGAGGAGATAAAGACGGCATCGAAGGAGCTGAACAAGATCACAAAAAATGATTTTTTGAAGTGCTTCGAGGATTGGAAGAAACGTTGGCACAAGTGTATAATATCTGGTGGGGATTACTTTGAAGGGGACAAAATAGAGATTCATGAATAAATAAATAATTTTTGAAAAAACACAAAATTCGCGATACTTTTTGAACAGACCTCGTATACTTGTAAATGGTTAAAACTGGAATTAATAAGATCTGGACTTCAATAAAACTTTTAATAAAAAGTATTTTTTAAGTAATTTTATTTTAAACAATTTATTTTTTCAGTTTTTTTTTACTTAGTAAAATATTTTTTTTTTTAAAGAGAATTCGTAATGAAAACAAAATTTATTGCCAAAGCTCATCTACACCGGATGCAATTTTAATGCATTTTTTATAAAAACTTTTACCCTGCAAATCTGTTGTTTACTCAGAAAATCTATATTTCCAATAGCCATGGTAAGAGAAAACAAAATCTCTTAAACAATTAAATTTTCTCTTTAAAACGAGCAATCCACAAACAGTTTTTAAACAAAGTTCAATGCAGAAAAGAGGCAAATTTTTTGCGACTGGAATGCATTCAAAAATTTTGTTTTTTCCTAAAAATGTTTATTTGTTTATTGCGGTTCAACAATCCAGCGAACTCGGGGTTAATATTAAAGTTTTTTCTTATTTTGTATCAGAAAACAACAATCAACAATAAAATTCAAACAAATGCGAATTTATACTGACAGCAAATTTGGCATTTTTTATTATTTTTTTGAATAGATTTCTTAGAAAAAATTCTTTTAAAATTATTCCAACTTCCGGTTGCATTTTTGTTCAAGAGCGAAAATTTCAATAACTGACTTCATAAGCTAAACTAAAAATTTAATCTATCAAGAAATTTTTTTTTTTCAAAATTTATAGAATAATTTATTTTCTATATTCATACTTTTTAGTGATTTTAATTTCTGTTTTCATTGTAAGAAGTTGAAGATACAAATTAATTAATCTCGTGTTGATGTCACTCAAAAACCGGAAATGACTAATAATAAGACTGAATAGAAAATTCAGAGATAAAGCTTACACCAGTTTAGTGAAATTTTTTGCTTTTAATTTTTTTTTTTAATTGTTTTTTATTATTTTTTTTTTTAATTAAAAATATTTATAAAGATGCATTATAGAATTTTCAAATATCTGCCTTAAATCTGGTTCTAATTTTATTACTAAATTTCGTTTGTTAAATACTTTAAAAAATTCTGATTAAATTTAAAGTATACCAAAAAAAATAGTTTATAAAAATTTCAAATAATTCATTTTGTTCTTAATTTTTATTGTTTTGCCAATTTAAGAATTTTTTTTAAATATATATAAAAATTATGTACAAAAATTATTTCCATTATAAATTTTTACATACAACAATTTGTGCAAGTTCCTTTAAACAATTATAAATACTGTCAACGCTTACCTGAAAATAAAATAAAAAAAAGTTTTTCATTAGCAATAATATTTATTATTATTTATATTTAAAAAAAAAAATTTATTTTATTACAATATAGTAATTTTTTTAAAAAAAATGACTTGTTTTCTTAAGATTCTGATAGAAAATTGATAACACAAAACACAAATGATAAGATTTAATAAAGAACATCCAGAAATATTTTTAATTATTATTTAAATATTAATTGCTATTTTATAAAAAACAATTAACTTACATTAAAAAAATTAATTTTGGATATGAAGATTATCTAACAATGAAATCAACTCGTTTTGTACACCTTTGGCTACTGGACGATTATAGCGTCTCTTTTTTCTTAATATAATACGTCTCCTTCTCAATCTTCGTTTAAAAACGGTAAATATAAATGCTTTCAAATATCTTTTAAAGATCCTCCTTCTCATTTTGAATGATTTTACCGAAAATTTATATAAAGAAAATAATTCAATATTTCGAATTTAAATAATAATTGAATAATTTAATGAAATGGAAAATTTCGAAAAACTTGGCTTACTACAATATAAAAAATAATATTAAGCATTATTAATTTTCTATATTATCTAAGTTAAAGAAATTTCTTTTCGATTTTATCTCATTTATAAAAATATTTCGAAATAGAAAAAAAAATTTAATCAAACCCAGTTGAAAAATAAAAAACAGATATTAAATTTTAAATTTTTTTTGTAATTAAATTTGCAATTTGACAAAATATACAAAAATAATTAGTAAACAATTTTAAAACGTTCTCACGTTTGAGGGTCGGTTCTGGCGATTTAGCAAAATTTCCATATATGGGGCTCTGAAAATTCACAAATAACTGTAAAAAAGCCATTGTATTCTCGAAAAGTAACTGTCTTATGCGTATTTTTTGATCAAAAAGTATCATTAGCCCATATTTCTTTAAAAATAGAGACGAAAAGTATATTCTGAGCGCTATGACCGTATGATAAGCAATTTTTTTTTTTTTGGCCTAAACTTAATGATTTTAATCTGGACTATATTTTCACACATAATAAAATGATGGTAAAAGAAAATTTTGGATTTATTACATTGAACGTTTCCTGGGTTGTGGATATCTACAAGGAACTTTGAAGAAGCCATTGTATTCGATTATATGGTATACATTTTACTCTGAAGGCATTATTGAAACGTGTTTTTTTTAAAATGAAAAAAGGAGAGACCGTTACCGTCGATTCTTGGTGCAAAGGACATATGATAACCGAGTTTTTTTAAAATCTAAACTTGAGGATTTTAATCTAGACCATAAGATAGTACCACAACTATACAGTACCACAAACTGATATCTAAGATGCGTTATTTTTAGAGTCGATGGTTTCAATTGGTCTCCGATAATCCTCAAACTTTAAAGCATTTTTAAAAAAAACCAACATTCATCAACTAATGACTCAATTACAGCCTGACATGTACGAACAAGCCATTAAAAAATCACCTCCAAAAGATTGAGTCCTGCAAACAGTTTGCGAGCACAGTCGGACAATAATCGTCCAACTGTGCTCGCTATTCATCGAATTGTTAAAAATTTCGAGCGTACATTTTCTTTACATAATGTTCAAGTGCCAATAAGACAAAGAACCGCTCGAAGTAATGAATATAGTGCTGCCGTTCAGTCAAGTGTTGCTGAAGACCACAATTTGTCGATTCTAAGGCATTCTCAATAATTGGGACTGTCTCAAACCACAACCTGGCGGATTTTGAGATAGGATTTGGGCTTGCATCCGTATAAAATTGTTATCACTCAAGAACTAAAGCCATTGGACCACCACAAACGTCGTGAATTTGCTGATTTTGTCTTGGAACAACTTGAAAACGATAACGATTTTTTTAAGAAAATCATCTTCTCCGATGAGGCTCACTTTCATCTGAGTGGTGCGGTAAATAAACAAAACTGTCGATTCTGGTGCGAAAAAAATCCACAAATTATTCATGAACACCCATTACATTCACCAAAATTGACAGATTGGTGTGGTTTTTGGTCTGGTGGAATCATTGGTCCGTACTTCTTTCGAAATGAAGCTGGTAACACCGTTACTATCAATTGAGAGCGGTATAGTTCGATGATAACCAGCTTTTTATGGCCGAAATTGGAAGAACTTGAACTCGACAACATCTGGTTCCAACAAGACGGGGCTACGTGCCACACAGCACGTGCAACAACTGAATTATTGCGAGAAAAGTTTGGAGATTCGATTATTTCAAGAAATTGTGACATTGAATGGCGTCCAAGAAGTTGTGATTTAACACCATTAGACTATTTCTTGTGGGGTTATTTGAAGTCATTGGTCTTTAGCAATAAACCATACTCTCTTCAAGCTTTAGAAGTCAATATTGAACGTGCTATTCATGACATACGACTTGATTTACGGAAAAAGTGCTCGAAAATTGGGTTCATCGAATTCATTCCTTCAAAAGAAGTCGTGGCGGCTATTTGAATGACGTTTTATTAAGAACTTAATTCTATCGATTGTACTTCACATTAAATAAAAAACATTTGAATTTCCTTAACAATTAGTATGTTTTTTTAAAAAAAAGAAATCATATCACTCTTATTCGAAAACCCTTTATTAAATAACATTTACTTTCCAAAGTACAAATTGGATAATTCTTTGGATACAAATTGGATAATTAAAAAAAGTATAAATTGGATAAATTCATCAGGAAAATCCTTAAATTTAAAAAAAAATTATTTTTTAAAAAAATATCCTTTTAACAACCTAAAACTTTATTATTACACTTGAACAGAGATTGAAAATATTCTTTTCTAAAAATGTTCACGATTCGTTATAAATTTTGCATATGAAATGTTGTATTTTGAAAATAAATGTGACCGAATCGAAAATATAAAGTTTTTAATAATTTATTCAAGAAAAAATTTAGATTTAAATTGTTGACGTTTTACTCAAATAGACAAATCTGTTATGATTAGAAATTTTCAATTTTTTGTTGTTGTTGCGCAAATAGACCGAACACCAATTAGCATAAATCAATGGTGACGATGAATAAGAGTACGTGCTTTCGGTTCATACAATTTCAAGGAACCCCGTTTGTATAAAATCACCAACGATCACGTCCGATTACTGAAAATATGGTAACTTTCGAAGTAGTTGCACTGCGAATTTTCCCACGACTCCACAAAACGTTTGTGTCGGAGTTCAGCTAATTTTGCCGAAAGCACTGAAAGGGATTGATTTTCGAATAGTTAAGATATGGTACACCTTACAATCTGATTGATATGCCAATATGCCGAGGATTTACGACTTCATCGAAATGCTCTTATCCATAGGCTATGTCTGCAGTTCAGTTCCTATTGATAAATTGAAAATCACCGAATCGTCTAGTATCTCATCGATAATCCTTAGTGTGGTATTTTGCACTAACAATAGTCAGTGTTCATATTAGGTTCTCTTTACGTCAAAATTGCCCCGAAGTGTCAAAACTAAAAAATCGTGCACATGAAATTGATTTAATATAAAATAAAAATAAAAATGAATGCATTAGGCTTTTATGTAGACAGATGCAGATGTGCTGACAAGCTTTCGCCTTGTATAAAATTAGTGTACATGAAAATAGTAGAAAAAAATTATTCAAAATCACGTTTCCCATATTCAAGCACCTCTTCCCATTCTAGTATAAAAAGAAAAGGAGCTCTGTAGCTATCTTTGGACCTCAACATGACAACAACAATAAAGGAAATTCTGTAAAAATGTCCAATAAGAAATTTCCGTGTCTTCAATAGGTCGCGGAAATTTTTTAGTAATGTCCTTCGGCTAGAGTAAAGAAATAATCACTGTTAGTTAATGGCACAGATATTAAGTAGAGAAAAAAAATATTATCAATAATTAGTTACATTTTCCGTTATATCTCTATTTTTAGTATCGAAAATTTTAAGCTAAAAATTATGGTTGTTTTTTTTCCAAAACAAAAATAAAAGTTTTTTTTTCAAAATTTTCCAAAACAAAAATAAAAGTTTTTTTTTCAAAATCAAGAACAAGAACCCATCATCAAATCCTTTATTATATTTTTTTCTTTTAAGAATTTGTACACAAATTAAAATTCTTATCTATTGGTATCCTTAAAAAAGTTACGGTTTGGTATGGTTTATGGGCTATTGGAATCATTGAGGCGTTCTTCTTCAAAAAATGATCGTGAAGATGCCATTACAGTGAATTTTGAACGATATTGTGACATGTTAAAGATCTTTTTATGGTTAAAAAACTGATTATTGAATTGAATGTGAATGAATCAAGGTTTTAACAAAAGGGTGCTAAAATCCACACAATACGCCACATAACTACAATAGTTAAATTCGGTTATCCCACGAAACGCCGGTGTCAATAAACGGCCAAGATCTTGCAATTTGACACCGTTGAACTTTTTTCTTCGAAGAAATTTGACAGGAAAAGTCTATGCCAATCATCCAAGTACAATTCAAGACCAAACGAACAATAATTAATTGAGGCCATTTATCCAATTTTATTGCGAAAAGTCATCAAAAATTTTGGCGTTTGGATAGAGGCTTTCAAACTACGAAATCGTGCTGGTTGTCATATGTATACGAATATTTTTTTTTTTTTTATTTATAAAAGATTCAAATTTTTAATAAAAGTTCAATAATTTTTTCTAATATTTGCCTATAGTATGTGTATTTTTTTCAGTTTAAAAAAAAACACCAACAGATGGGGTCCCACATCCTATATAATTTCAACAAAACAAAAAAAAACTCTTTACTATTTTCGCATTTTAATAGTTTTTTTTGCCAATTTTATATTATTTCAGAGTATATATAAAAAAATTATAATTATTATATTTATTCTGTTAAAAAATATGAGAAATTTCCACAATGTTTATAAGACAAGTGCGAACATTGAGAGAAAAAGGAAGAAAATTCTACGATTTTTCGATGTGGGAAGCATATTGGCTTGTTCGTCGTTGATTTTCTGCTGTCTGCAAAGGGAGTCTCCAACATAGTTGATGATGTTAATGGTCTATCACACAGAGGCGACAGTTTTGCAATTACATATATGCGGGTGACGATGGATTTTCTTTTAAGATAACTGATCAACACTTTGGGGCCGATGTATGACGAGCGTTGATTGGAGACGACAGTATCGGGAATCGAGGGTGGACGATTGCGTACAAAATGCAAATGCAAATAAATGCATTTGATTAGTGGTATATTCGTTATAAAATCTGCGCACACTATATGCGACATCAATAAATCGTTTAATAGTGTTCTTTGATGGAAGATGCAGATCATCGGATGATGGACGTTAATATGGCGTTTTGTCGGAATGGTCTTCGTTAAATTGAAGAGACGATAGTTTAAGGGTCGAGGTCAATCATGGTACAGTGCGAACTTGACTAGAGTGAAGATCTATTCGTGGTTGATGGGCATTTGTCATTTAAGAGAAGTACCAGCATAATTGATCACCCGCGTTCTATTCTATTATAGACCGAGTACTTAATCTGATCTAGAGTAACTTATTGGGAACATCTAATTGAGGGCGGGAATCAAGGAGTGGGTCAAGTCGAGTGTGACGTCCATCTGGAAGGAACTGAAGAAGTTCAGAAGAAGTACAATAATTGCGATCTGCAGTTAATTCGAAGAATCCACATGTAAGTGAAACCAAGAAAGTTTCCAGCATTAATTAGGAGCAATTGTCATTAGGAGGCGGTGTTCTTTCAGACAGCAAACACTAATTCGATACTCGAGATTGTGGATCGAGATCATGTTCTCTGGGGATTCGCACTTGCAACTAGTGCGCTCTGTTGCATAGTAAATGAGTGTGGGAAAATAGGAACCTTCTGACTTGTCACTATCGAAGAAAAACAACCTACACCAATCTTGGCTCCTCCAATCACTACCACTGCGTGGTAGTGGCATACAAATAATTTTCCCAAAAGATACTATCTTTTATCGACCAGATAAGTTACTTGTCGTTTTGTACATGTTGTTTATCTAATCAACGTTTACTAATTGGACAAAAGATATTCTGTGATAAAAATGGACAACAGTCAAATTGTTTTAGGTTTCTTTGTTTTATTGGAAGCGATATCATCCCACTTGGCAAATGATTATTTGCACTTTTTCTGTTCATTTAAAAATATTTTTGTTTGAAATAATAATTTTTTAAAATTATTTTTAATCAATTTTTTCTAAAAATTGTTTAAAATTATTATTTCTAGTTGGGGCAGAGGAGGGGGGGGGGGGTCGGTGGGTTATATTTAACATAATCATGCAAATTTGGTTTAAGTATGCTAGAATAATATTTTCTTATTATCAAAACTGTCTTCTAAATTATTTTTAAAAAAATATATAAATTGATTAACTTTATGATCGATAGGATTTGGCTGACCTGGCTGGCTTGATTGATTGTGACTACCACTCAACATAACAATGGCAATATTTATTCAAAACGAAATATTTAATACTGAATATTATATAATTGCATAAAAAATTATAAATTTAACTTATATAGCTTTCGATAGAGATCATTTGACTATTATTCATGTTAATTTTACTTTCGTATAGTCACCATTTCGTCGGAATAATAGTTCTACTTTGCAGCTTCTTCCTAAGTTTACTGCGCAAACATCTCTTATACTCTATTGTTAAAGAACAGAAATCCGTATATACATTTAGGATATAAATCAACCTGCAATTAATCTTTTCAATAAACTTTACAATAAAATAAAAAGAAAAATATTTTTAAAAAGTGAATCTGCACAAATTGCCTGAGCAATTGAGACCTTCTCAAATGACTAAAACTCATAATAATCTTGATAAATTTACACAAAATTCTATGATGGCTTATGTAAACACAATTAAAACTCTAAATAAATATTAGTAAATCTGTTTGTTTTTGAACTTTTGAATATATTAGGAAGTTGCACAAATAAAGAAGGTACTTTGATGGGCGAAAGTCTAGCTGCACAATAAGTTACGTATTCAAATATTTCGAACCGTCAGTTTATACACCCTTCCACATGGAATTCAATTGCAATTATGCTTTTACTTTCAATTGTACTTATAACCTATACAAATTTCACCTACTTGAGATATCATTTAATAGTTATGCAATTATGAAACTTAAAACGTAAAAACTTTTTTTTTTTTTAAAAACTATTCATTTTGTCATATCAAATTTCTTATGGTAAGATTATTTTCAATTTTCTAAGTTGTAATTTTTTAAGAAAAATTGAATTTTGTATTTTCTTTTTCTAATTATATATTATAATAAATTTTCTATAAAATATTCAATTTTCTATTTCATTAACAAAAACTTTGCTATTATTTTAAAAGTTTTTCTTTTTATTAAAAATGTAGATTAAATTTAAAAATTAATAAAAAAATTTAGAGAAAATTTTCATAAATTTGTGACAAATTACTTTTAAAACTACAAAATTTTCCTTCAATGATGAGGGTTTTTTTTCTACCTCATATATGAGGCTCCGAAAATCTGCAAATAACTGTGGAGAAGCAATTGTATTTGTGAAAAGTAACTATTTGATATGTATACAATGGCTTTTCAACTGTTTGACTGTCGAAAAGCCATTGTATCCACGGAAAATGGCTACATTTTGGTCTAAAAGTGTCATTGTCTCTTAGTTCTTTCAAAATGAAGGAGAGATCGTCAATGTTACCGTCAATTCTAAGCACTATCATTGGATACGTCTATAAGCAGAAATGCCATATATGGGGTTCCAAAAATCTGCAAATAACTGTGGAGAAGCCATTGTATCTGTGAAAAGTAACCGTCAATTCTGAGCGTTTATGTGAACTGAAATTTTTTAATCTGAACTATACGAGGTCTGTTCAAAAAGTATCGCGAATTTTGAATTTCCGCGGGTTACCCATATTCGATTTTCGATTTTCTGTGGGGTTATGTTGGGACTCATGTCTTTTTGAATATTCAGTTAATTTTTGACAGCTGATTTGCTTGCACGTGTTTTGGCTCGTCTTCGATGTTTGCCCATTTTCGACCAAAAACAGCATCGCATTAACAATTACTAAGGAGCTGTTGGACTCTGTCCGCGACGACACAGATTTGCTTCAGATGTTCATAACTGGTGACGAATCATGGGTTTATTGTTATGATGTAGAAACTAAAGCTCATTCATCCCAATGGAAGCTGCCGCACGAGTCAAGACCGAAAAAAGCACGCCAAGTTCGGTCGAATGTGGAGGTTTTGCTTACAGTTTTCTTCGATTGCAGGGGCGTGGTGCATCATGAGTTCTTGACACAAGGTAGAACGGTCAATAAGGAATATTACCTGCAATTTATGCGCAAGTTGCACGAAGCAATCCGCCAGAAACGCCCGGATTTGTGGAAGAACAAAAATTGGCTTTTGCCATTTTTGTCCAAAAACAACACACTAATAATGCCGCAGCCGCCGTATTCCCCAACCACCTGTGACTTTTTCTTGTTCCCGAAACAAGTTCTTTGATCCAATTTTTGGAATGGGCAAAAATCGAACACGAGCCAAAACACGTGCAAGCAAAGCAGCTGTCAAAAATTAACTGAATATTCAAAATGGCCAAACTTGTCCATATTCAAAATGGCCGAAATTGCGAAAATCACGATACTTTTTGAACAGACCTCGTATGTGGTTTCCATAATGAGCGCCATACAATACGGACGTTCCCAGCACTTGTAATTACAAGATTTGGTAGCAGCCAAGATCGCACAATTTGACGCCGTTAGATTTTTTCTTATAGAACTGAGCAAAAAATTGCAATAATTTTAAGCGAATTTTTTAAAAAAAAGCAAATAATTTAAAAAACAACACCTTACAAATAATGACCGAATTACAACCCCACATGTGTGAAAAGTTATCAAACTTGATGTTATATTTTACGCTAATTGGCAAGGTAGTAGAAATTTATAATAAAATAAATTAAAGTAAATTTTTATTACCATTTTTTTTTCCGAAATTTGTTAAGAGGTTACATTGTTATAGTCTTGATTAAAATTTGAATTTTCTATCTTACAAAAAGAAAACATTATCCCTAAAAATGTATGCAAAAAAAAAATGGCTTTCAAAACTCCATTTAATATTTACTTTCTAAAATTTCATCTTAAATAATTATAACAGCATCACATCTCTGTTAACACACACAAATATAAATATTTTGGGCACCATCTAAAAGTAGCATTTTAACCCTTCAGCGATTTGAAGAAAGAAAAGAATTCTGTTAACAAATATAAACAAAATGTTATCTTTTAAAATATGAAAAAAAAAATCCTTGGTCAAATCATTTTTAAGTAGTGAAAGTTTAATAGCAGCTGTACACTCGCGTCTAAAAATAGTGAAAAACATTTGTCACTAAATCGTGTGTCTACCCAATTAACTCTGTACTATCGCATTGGTTGCATTAGTCCTAAATATAAACATTCGATGCTCATGTAGGGGAATATTTATATTTTCAACAAACAAAAAAATATAGAAATAAATCTTTTGGGGTTGTGCAATAACATTTTTGGAGTAAAATGTTTTCTAACTTGAATTTTTTCGGGGGTTGACAATAAAATTTTACTTAAATGGAAATGATTCTATCTAAAAAATAGATTTAATTTTGTGAAATCTTATTAATAAAAAAAATGATATTTTCAAAGCATAATAGTTTTATAGAAAGAAAAAATTATAATTCATTGTTAGAAGATCACCACCACCACGTTGGAAAATGGTTTTTTCTTTTAAAATTCTTCCTTACAATGATTGGATCAGTTTCCGACAGTGCATCTGTTTAATCTCATTTAAAATCTTTATTATTTTAGTGTGTGTGTTTAAAGATGAAAATTAAAATGTTGCACAGGAAGACGTACTCACGATAAACTCGTATTATTCTCTCTGTAATCTGACATCCTTTCAAGTACACAGTAGAATAGTTGAAAACGACACTAAAGAATTTATAGTTTAATCTATTTACATATGAATTTATTATAAGGAATATTTTTTAAATGGTTATGGACGATGTATATGCATTTGTTTAAAAAAAAAAGTACCATTTCAGATAAGATTTCTTTCTTTCAAGTGACTCTGTCCAATCTGACTTGTTAATCAACGCTTCGTTTTTTTTTTTCAATTCAAAAGCGAGAAAGAACAAGATTTTTAAAATATTTTCCACATTTTGTACATTTTTTAACAAGTACTTGTAGTGTTAAAAAAAAAAGTTTTGAAGAATTTAAAAAAAAAATCTTATAAGTACGGGAAATTCAAAGGAGATGGGAAATATTCAGAACTAAATTCATGCAGAAGAATGTAGAATTTTTTATTCCTTCAACTCAAAAGGGAAGTATTTCTAACTACGCTTACAAACAAACTGATAAGGATAATTACTGAGAAATAATACTACCTTATCCGTAGTATGTATCTTATAGCAAAACAAAATGGACAACCACACAAAAAGCTGAAAATACATATAGAAGAATTCATTTCTAACAATTAGTCCATTCAGAAAGTGTGAACTCATACCACGTTTAGGGTCTAAGATAAACGGAAAGGTCAGAAAAGGGATTGCCGTCATAAAGTAATTAAAAAGAGTCATAAAAATACAGGAATTAGGATATTTTTCGAATAAATATTGTAAAAAAAATATGATGGGATTTCCTGTTTTTTCGTCCTGAGAACAAACTGAAGGTGTGAAAGTTTTATTGATGCCGGAGCTGTGTCTTAAGGATAAATTGAAAAGTGATTTTTTTTTTTTTTAGAAAATAATATAAATTTTCTTAGTCTTTAGTGGATATTTTTCCTAAACTGACAGGTTTTTTTTCCTTAATTTTATTTTAAGCTTATTTTATATTAAAAAAAACAAACGATTTTGAGAGGAAAACGCAAATACTCGTAATTTCGATTATTTTAATATAAAGATTTATTCATTTTATAATTTGGAAAGTAAAATTCTACTATTTCTTAACTTTTAAATATATTTAATATTAAAGATTATATTTGTTTAGATTATAATTTGCCATTATGTATTAAAAAATGTATTATAATAAAAAAATGTATTAAAATATTAAAATAAAATTTTCTAAAGTTGTGATTTTGCCATAGACTTGGATGTTGATTTTTCAAAATTTTTTTTTTCAAAGATGAGGTTCTTATCCCTCGGCGGATACCTTTAATATTTTTATATATTAGTCTATAAGAACCAATAAATAACTGCCGAAAAGCCATTGTATACACGAAAATTGGTTACATTATGGTCTAAAGGTGTCTTTCAAAATGAAGGAGAGATCGTCAATGTTACCGTAAATTCTGATCACTATGGCCGTGTGATAACCATTTTTCTTTAGACTGAACTTGAAGATTATAATTTAGACTATATGTGGTTGAAAAAAAATGACACCACAAGCTAAACAACATGGCAAGTTTAGGCTTAGTTGAGTGAAAAGTTTTCAGCATGCGTAATGTCGAGATTTGCAATTTCACGCCGTTGGACTACAAGATCGTGCGATTTGACGCCGTTGGACTTTTTCTTCAAAGATTAGTCAATCTTCATCAGTCAAGTATTGGTCGATTTCTTCATCAGTCAAGAATTAGCCGAATTACAACCCGAAATACGCGAAAAAGTCATTAAAAATTACCTCGACAGGTAATTGAGTCCTGTAGCAACCATTTGAATGATATTTTACGAGGTCTGTTCAAAAAGTATCGTGAATTTTGAATTTCCGCGCGTTACGTATATTCGATTTTCGACAAGCTCGGCCATTTTGAATGTTCAGTTAATTTTTGACAGGTGCTTTGCTTGCACGTGGTTTGGCTCCTCTTCGAATTTTGCTACATTTCGACAAAAAACAGCATCCCATTAACATTGGAACTGTTGGACTCTGTTCGCGACGACCCAAATTTGCTCCAGAGGGTCATAATAGGTGACGAATCATGGGTTTAAAGAACTCATGATGCACTAGGCCGATTTCAGGGGCCTAGTGCATCATGAGTTCTTGCCACAGGACAGAACGGTCAATAAGGAATATTACCTGCAAGTTATGCGCAAATTGCGCGAAGCAATCCGCCAGAAACGTCCGGATTTGTGGAAGAACAAAAATTGGCTTTTGCCATTTTTGGCCAAAAACAACACACTAATAATACCGCAGCCACCGTATTCCCCACGGTGACTTTTCTTATTCTCGAAACTGAAGAGCCCCATGAAAGGACGACGCTACACTACGATTGAGGAGATAAAGACGGTATCGAAGGAGGAGCTGAACAAGATCACAAAAAATGATTTTTAAAGTGCTTCGAGGATTGGGAAAAACGTTGGCACAAGTGTATAATATCTGGTGGGGATTACTTTGAAGGGGACAAAATAGATATTCATGAATAAATGAATAATTTTTGAAAAAAAAACAGAAAATTCGCGATGCTTACAGACCTTGTATTTTATGAATAATGGCAAGATTCAAGTAATATAAATATTTGTTCAAAATCTAAATTTAAATTATGTTTGATTCAAATTTACATTACCAAAGTACAAATTTGTTAATCCTCTGACAGAAAATTAAAAATTACCGCCTATATTTTAAGTAGAGAGCGTTTTAGGCGCCATACAATGATAATGTCTTAGACTAGATTTAATAACTATTTTTGATGAACAAATTAGAAATTAATATCATTTCATATAAATCATAAAATTCAATAAAAAAAAAAATGTTTAGAGGGGTGAGGGAAAGGAGGGCAATATTTGGGAAAATCCATCCAGCTTTACCACGCATGTAGAATAGTATCGATCATTAAAAAGTAATTTTTTATTAGTTTGGGAGGAACATTTTTAATATTTTTTTTGTTTTATTTTTCTTTGGTGGAAGTTTGTGAAACATGTGGGTTTGGCTCTGGTGGGGTTAAATATATAAAGATGAGCTCCACTTATCAAAAGCAACTGCAATGATAAATATGAAATGCACATTAAACGAAAAGCACGCACTGCAAAGACGAAAAGATCTTTGGAGTCTTGTGAGGAATACTTGAGCACAAAGGCAATAGCAGAGCCAGAACTAAAGACAAGTGCAATTGGAAGTGTAAGTGCAGTGTTATGACTAGCCCTTATCGTTCAGTACAAGTAATTCAATATGTGAAGTAATAGCAGATGTACACTGGGCCAGAAGAAGATGTGATGCCAAGATGCCGAGATGGATGCCAAGATGATTCTGAGGTGCTGGACAAACTTTTCAAGAATCAAGAGAATAGAATGCAGTGCGCCAAGACCCACCGCAGTTAAACTGTTGCCGATAATGAAAACTAACACACAAAAAAAATAACATGAAATAAAAAAGAAGAAGAAAAAGAAAGCATCATGAAAATGGGAAACGCCTTGTCTAGTATCACTTATGCAGCGCTTGTTTCGGCAATCCAGAGTTTTATGATAGATCCCGTAGCTCGAGGCTCTTATTCCAAGTCTGGTTGTTCTGTGGTGATTTTTTTCTCCTTGATTTGTTTACTGCTGGTTTTGTTTATTCCCAGATTTATGAGTACGACAGCATTCAAGGATTTTCGCAATTGCATTCACTGGCAACAGCATGGAACAATTTTATTCGTATTGTTTACGATTCTCGGTCGGAAAGAGTTTTTTTTAAGGTGCTAGTCCGACAGTAAACAATTTTACAATTACTTTTATTACAAACACTTTTATAAGAATAAGCGATAACGTTACTACCAAAGTACTCAAAGGATTAAAATTGATATTGTTTTTGTTGTTGTCTTAAAGGCTTCCTGTTCCTGAAATTTTCTTCAATTTTCTCTCTGTTATAAGAGAATTGTCAGAAAGTATTTTACGATCGTATTGTACGATTGAATTGAAGAAATTTTTCATATAGAAATGTTTTGGAGTAAATAATATTAGTACATAATATATATTTCTATAAGTTTTTTTTATATAATAGCATTAATCAGAGATGCTTTTATGTTATTTCAGGAAAATATTATGAAAAATTTATTTTGTCTTTTAACTCTGAGAAAAGGAATAAAATATAAACTTCAGATAAGAATAAGTAATAAGAAATTCCTTTTAATTAAAGCATGTTTTTAAAAAATATTTTTATGATTGTTTAAATTGCAATACTTAAAGTAGGCAAAAATTAAAAAAAAAATAGTATTTGTCACTAGGCGGAATTACAGCACAAAATTTACGAAGAAAAAAAATTTTGTCAAAATATACAATAATAAAATTTATTATTATAATATATAAAATGGCAAAATAAATATTATATAATAAATTAAAAGTTTTGTTCAAATTTAAATTTTAAAATTATTTTATAATAATTTACTTTCCAAACCGAAAATTGGATAATTCTTACAATACTGTTTTTTAACACCTGACGATTTTTTCTTAAATAGATAATGTTCAAAATTGCTTAAAAAAATAAACTCATTTTTAAATATAAATAAATGTTTAATTATAATTTAAAAAAAAAATCAGCATTTTGATAATATAATATTTTTTTGAATTGGGTTTTTACATACTTAATTTTAAATATATTTTTCAATTTTATGTTTTGATGTTCAATTTTGTCTTTTTTGCTCTTCGAAATACATATTTAATTTTTATGGTCAAAGTTTATGATGTTCTTGAGAAAATTAATAAAATTAATTTTATCTAAATAAACGAGAAATAAAATTTCCATAATTATGTGCGTATAAGTAAAGCGGAATTTTTGATCTTAAATTTGGTAAACTTTTTTTTTTTAAGTCGTAAATTAGAAAAAAAATTTATAATAATGATTCAGAGTCCTCTAGACCTATCAGCTTACTACCAATTCTGAGAAAAGTCGTTGGAAAACTCATAATACAACAATATCATTGCATAGTGAATACATTTCGATTCCTCTTGAGCAAAATTAGTACTTTCCAGGAGTGATTCTACGCATATCATACGGTTTTGATTGGTTACCGGCATTCTGTACTACACTGGAAACTAAATTCTTTCTCCCGTATTATTTTTTATTTCAAAATGATTTTTAAGCAGTATTCAATACTGACTATTGCGAAATATCATCTACTAAGACTAGTGTTCCTCAAGGTAGTATTCTTGGTCCGCTTCTATATAATCTTTATACCTATGACATCCCAAATAATCCTAAAACTATAATAGCCACCTATGGAGATGACACCGCTATTCTTGATTCTTATTCAAATATCCGAAAAAAAACCCAAATGAGCATAAGCATGATTATGGTACCTTCGGACTCTGCCAAAGACTACCCATTCCTATGATCATTAATAGTAATATTATCTTAACTTAACAGACGTGATGGACAAATAACAGCTGGAAAATTGATCAAAACTTACACTAAGGAAGAAAATTAAAATTAACATGAAAATTTTGAAACCAATCTGAACTCTCGGCTTCCAATTCCTTTTGCTGGTGCTCCATTCAATATTTGTAACAAAGTTATTCATTGTCACTTAAATATTCCTTTTAGTTATGATTATAAAAAGTTACTTGTTATAAAAAGTTTCATTTGTGTGTGTTTCTCGTTATCAAAAGTTTTATTCTTTTTATAACGAGAAAAACGCCAACTGGTGTTCTCGTAACTAACAAACCATTTTAACGTTGCTATTCGCACTTGTACCGCTCCTGTTATAGTTTTCTTTATTCCTTTCGCTGGTGCTCCATTATATTCTTGTTTATTTCACTTAAATATTCCTTTTAGTTATGATTATAAAAAGTTACTCGTTATAAAAAGTTTCATTTGTGTGTGTTTCTCTTTATGAAAAGTTTTATTCTTTTTATAACGGGAAAAACGCCATTGGGTCTTCTAGTAACTAACAAAACATTTTAACGTGGCTATTCGCACTTGTACCACTCCTGTTATTGTTTTCTTTATTTCTTTCGCTGGTGCTCCATTCTATTCTTGTTTATTTCACTTAAATATTCCTTTTAGTTATGATTATAAAAAGTTACTCGTTATAAAAAGTTTCATTTGTGTGTGTTTCTCTTTATAAAAAGTTTTATTTTTTTTATAACGAGAAAAACGCCTATTGGTGTTCTCGTAACTAACAACATATTTTAACGTCGGTACTCGCACTTGTACCGCTCCTGTTATTGTTTTCTTTATTCCTTTCGCTGGTGCTCCATTCTATTCTTGTTTATTTCCTTTTGGTTATGATTAAAAAAGTTACTCGTTATAAAAAGTTTCATTTGTGTGTGTTTCTCGTAACTAACAAAACATTTTAACGTCGGTACTCGCACTTGTTCCGATCCTGTTATTGTTTTCTTTATTCCTTTCGCTGGTGCTCCATTCTATTCTTGTTTATTTCACTTAAATATTCCTTTTGGTTATGATTAAAAAAGTTACTCGTTATAAAAAGTTTCATTTGTGTGTGTTTCTTGTTATAAAAAGTTTTATTCTTTTTATAACGAGAAAAACGCCAATTGGTGTTCTCGTAACTAACAAAACATTTTAACGTTGCTATTCGCACTTGTACCGCTCCTGTTATTGTTTTCTTTATTCCTTTCGCTGGTGCTCCATTCTATTCTTGTTTATTTCACTTAAATATTCCTTTTAGTTATGATTATAAAAAGTTACTCGTTATAAAAAGTTTCATTTGTGTGTGTTTCTCGTTATAAAAAGTTTTATTCTTTTTATAACGAGAAAAACGCCAACTGGTGCTCTCGTAACTAACAAAACATTTTAACGTTGCTATTCGCACTTGCACCGCTCCTGTTATTATTTTCTTTATTCCTTTCACTGGTGCTCCATTCTATTCTTGTTTATTTCACTTAAATATTCCTTTTGGTTATGATTAAAAAGTTACTCGTTATAAAAAGTTTCATTTGTGTGTGTTTCTCGTTATAAAAAGTTTTATTCTTTTTATAACGAGAAAAACGCCAATGGGTGTTCTCGTAACTAACAAAACATTTTAACGTTGGTACTCGCACTTGTACCACTCCGGTTATTGTTTTCTTCATTTAAATGTACACAGTTAATGAAAATAAAACCTGCTATCACTAAAATTTACATTAATATAAAGAAATCCTTTATCAACGTTACTTTTATAAACCAATCAAAAAAAAACAACACAAAAAATGGTAGAGTTTCTTAAGCTAATGAAATAGCTTCAATTAAAAAAAAAATTAATTAATTTTATTATAAAAAATATTAAATATCTCATAAAGCACAAAAATTAATTAATAATAAATGTGGAAAAAATTCGAATATTCTTGATAGAAGAAAACTTTGCCTTTCTACTTAAAAGGGAAATTTATTTACTTCCATAATATTATGAGAAAAATGAAGACATATTTGGTATTTGACTTAATCTAAGATCTTTGTTGTGAAGATATTAATGTATTGTATGTACATTTAAAGATGGTGGTGTAGGCAGGTATTATGGAAAATATTTTGTAAGTAAATCACGTAAGATAAGAAAAAGATGAGATGAAAAGTCTGGCAATAATGAGAAAATGAAAAGTTTGTTGTTCCAACAAGTTGGAGGGCATTTTAATATGCGATTCACGTGTACTCGAACTTGAAAAGAACATACTTTTCTATATAAGAAGCGCATAGCCACACTTACGAGCAGTAATATACATACACGCCAACATGGTGGATGATAATCATCATTATTATTGGATGTGTCCGTTGCTTAGAATCCAGAAGATGTTCTAAAGTGCGACTAAGAAATCAAAAAAGAATGCTATGACCACCGACCGGCTATGTTTGGTCACAGTACCCTATTGCTAATAGGAAGTCTCCATGATATGTACAAAATTCTATAGAAATGAACAAAAGTGGAGTACGGGGTGTCCTGCACACAAAATTCCAAACACTTGACATAGACTGGAACAAATTCACGTCCACATCGACAGACATAGAGCCACTACTGCTGACTGGTACATCACGTTTGGATATCAACAGCGGTGGGTGCAATGAACTATTTATTATTTCGAAACATTCATCCCCCCCCCCCAACCCCTCCGCTTTTTTTTTATTGCAGTCGGTTTCCTTTTTCCTATGTTTAATTTCATCTTTTGGTACATAGTAATATTATTATTATTATTATTTTAAATTTATTTATTCCTCCTCAGTGAATGAAATAAATATAAACACGATAAGGTACTCTCTATTCGGTATCCTCTGATACGGGTACGGAAACTAAGCCTCGAAGTGCCAATACTGAACTGACATACTCTTTTGGTCGCATAGTTCTGAACACCTATCGTACGTAAGTTACCAACGATATTTCTTGGTATTTGAAGATGATTACTCTTTGTTAGGATTTTAAGTGATGATGGGTTTGAAGCGCAACCAATGCAGAATAAATAGAGAAAAAAATGAGAAGGAATAGCCCACAACATAGTACCAAGTTACAAGTGTTTATCTATGGTTTGCATGCAGACAGCATGGCCCGAAAAGATTAGAAGTTCGACAAGTCCATGTAAATACAATATGAAAATTCCGGACTCAGTTGGGAGGTTCTACACTTCATCGGTAAGATCGTGATGAATAAATTAGCAATTTGTGAATAAGTTCTACAGTGGCCTGCCACCTTCTACCTTCTACTCATATTAGTTGATGAAAAATTAACCTTTGATGCCCAAGAGATGATGGCCGGTGAGGATGCGCTATTCCATTTTATTCACCATCACTCACTTACCGACTAGCAACACTTCAATCCATGCAGTTGTCAATAGTCATTTCACTAATTTATTCAGTTGCAATTGAAATTGGTTATAATTTCTTATTTCTTTCTTCGATTGTGTCTATTTGAAAAGATTCTCAAGTACACACATTTGTCGGTACGAGTATCATCTATCCATTCTAATTCTATTGGAATGTCTGTCGTCATCTTCATCAAAAAGGGACTACTCCCGTTCGGTATTATTTATATTTACGAATCTACTTAAATGCAGGCAACCAAAATCATTGAGTCTGAAAAAAGGGTCCATGATCTCGTACTCCACCTACTCTAGTGTTCTTTTCAATTCTCATCCATTCAATGATTGTTAATTTTTAAAACAAATTTCAATTTCTGCTTCTATAGGTTCGTGTTGTTAATGAATAGAAATGCACTTTGATCTATTAATTAGTTCTATTTTCGTTATACGCTATCGTTGGTAATCACTCGAATGGTCTGGGTGCCATAAAATGAATAAAAATAGGCTGCAGAATATTTTGTGGTCTTCTCTGTTATGGTTGACTAAAATCGAATTTGGATACAAAATCTCCAAAAAAAAACAAAAAAACTTTTAACATTGAAAGTAGCAAAGCATCAAAAAATTTGGACCCCAAAAATACTAATGATTACAGGTAATCGAGTAAAGCTTTTGTAAATGCACCATCAGCTGATTGCGCGTGGTTATGCAAGCGCATCGCATCATTTACAAAATTTAGCTGGTGGGACCTTAGAGTAATATTGTCAGTGTGAATGGGTGCGGCTGTTCATGTCCGAAAATACAAAAATCGATTCGTCCGATTGTGTTTGAAACTGAAACCCCCCCCTCCCCCCTCCCACCTAACCGACGATCGAAAAACATCGGCACGCACCCACAAATTTTCGACAGTCCGTAAATTGCGTGTACGCTCCTCAGTGCACAATTGGGTACCGGAAGTCAACTTTAATGTGTGACGATTATTTATGTCTGCCGCACAGTCACTAATACTATTTTCGGTTTTTCATTTTTATGTTTTTTGGCACTTATAGGTACTTACGGTGCCAATGGTTGGTTGAAACAAAGTTCACTTAGGGGAGCACAATACACAATTTGCATGTAAATATGTTGACATAACATTAGCAAATGCCAATTTATAGACCCTCATTTCTGTTTTCGATTCTTCTCAAATCGGAATTGACATTGTTTTCGTAAGCTTGTTAGTGTATTTTTTTTTATTAAACGTTTTAATTAACATACAATTTAAATTATTTTGAAGCTATTTAGAAAACAGCAATTTCCTTCTTGAGGTTCTAAAAAATATCATAGAACAATAGACAATAAAAAAAAGTTCTTATCACAGAAAACACGAGGTCTGTTCAAAAAGTATTGCGAATTTTGAATTTTCGCGGGTTAGGTATATTTAATTTTCGATTTTTTTATAGAGTTATATTGGTACTCATATCTCTTACTTATGCCAACAAGTTCGGCCATTTTGAATGTTCAGTTAATTTTTGACAGCTGCTTTGCTTGCACGTGTTTTCGCTCGTCTTCGATTTTTGCCCATTCCAAAAAATGGATCAAAGACGAAAACATTGATGAAGTGAAGAAAATAGTATTGGCCAATCGTCGAATCACCGTTAGAGAAGTTGTTGAGGACTTAAACATATCGATTGACTCGGGCAATTCGATTTTTATAAATAATTCGTACTAAAATTGCTCAATTTCGTCCAAAAACAGCATCGCATTAACATTGCTAAGGAGCTGTTTGACTCTGTTCGCGATGGCCCAAATTAACTCCAGAGGGTCATAACTGGTGACGAATCATGGCTTTATGGTTATGACGTGGAAACCAACCCTCAATCATCCCAATGGAAGCTGTCGCACGAGCCAAGACCGAAAAAAACGCGTTAACTTCGGTGAAATGTGAAGGTTTTGCTTATAGTTTTCTTCGATTGCAGGGGTGTGGTGCTTCATGCGTTCTTGCCATAGGGTAAAACGGTCAATAAAGAACATTACCTGCAAGTTATGCGCAAGTTGCGCGAAGCAATCCGCCAGAAACGCCCGGATTTGTGGAAGAACAAAAATTCGCTTTTGCACTATGATAACGCCCCTCCTTACGCATCGTTGTTTGTGCGCGAATTTTTGTCCAAAAACAACACACTAATAACGCCACAGCCACTGTGTTCTCCAGATCTGGCCCCCTGTGACTTTTTCTTGTTCCCGAAACTGAAGAGCCCCATGAAGGGACGACGCTACACTACGATTGAGGAGATAAAGACGGCATCAAAGGAGAAGCTGAACGCGATCAGAAAAAATAATTTTTTGTAGTGCTTCGAGGATTGAAAAAAAACGTTGGCACAAGTGTATAATATCTGGTGGGGATAACTTTGAAGGGGACAAAATAGATATTCATGAATAAATAAATAATTTTTGAAAAAAACACAAAATTCGCGATACTTTTTGAACAGACCTCGTATACCAAAATGTAATAAAAAGTTTAATTTTTTTTTGCTATAATTTTAAAAATAAACCTGAGAGAGAGAGAGAGAGAGAGTTTGTTGAACCAGAAATGGTATAAAAAATAATTTAAGTATTCAATTTAGAAATTCATAATGAAAAAAAAACCCGCTTCATTTCAATAAAATAAATATTTTTTTAATAGCAAAAAAAACTTTTCCATTTTGCATTTTATAAATAACCCTTTTTTTTGTACAAAAATAAATATCCTTTTTCTCAGTTAGTTTTAGTTGAAATTAATTCAATATCATACAATTTTTATTTTATTGAAAAAATCCTTGTAATAAAACAAGGATGAAAAGGATGCTGAACTTATGGAATCAAAACAAAAATCGATAATAATTTATTGATTTAGGTGAATCCTGGTCATTCTCTTTAGCTCACAAGTTGATTTATGTATTATAGCAGTGGATGGCGAAAAATCATTTGTTTTTTTTTCATTATTTGTCTGCAAAGTTTATATGCGACAGCCAAAGCTGTGCCAGGCAATAACAATGACAGAAGGACTGTAAGGGGCACACCAAAAACGATAACCCCTGATATTTACCTAATTTTTTTTCTTTTTTTTTTGTTGTTTCTTGAATTACCCAATCCTTTTTGTTACTCGAAGGATATAAGAACATCTTAAATAATAACGAGAAAATACTAAGAAATTGTGTAAAAATATGCCGACTATTACTTAGAGATACGGTTAGATAGATGGTCAGTCGCATTTGTACGAGTTATACTTCCTTGTGTTCGGCATAAATCAACTGGCGCCATCAATTTCTCATCTTTGACCAATACTCGATTAACCGATTAGGATGAAAGGCTAACAGAACATCTTATCGATATTTTTGGACTGTCTACAAATCGTAACCAGGTTCTTGTATCATAATTCCATGTAAGGGAGGTCTTTATGGTGCAGTATTAACCAAAAGCAGTCGTAGTCGGTCTAATGTTACTGAGCCATTGCAATGCCCTTAAACAGTGTCTATACGAGCAATGTGGAATTTTATGTTTCCATCAAAAATAGAATCAATTCAAAGTACTTATTTGTAGATATTATTTTTTTGAGTTGATTTTTTTAGTCCTTTTCAACTTATTTCTTCTTAGAGAAATTAAAAGTTTTTCCATCAATTTATATTTTTTCGACTTAATAGAAATTTAAAATAATTTATAATAAAGGATTATTAAATTTATTCTTTGGAAAGTACAATTAAAGAAAATATGTTTTTAGAATTAAATTTTGCCATTAGGCATAACATTTTAGATGGCCGCTACGTGATTTCTTGCAGGAATCTATCCTTTTAAGTCCTTTGTTTAAGGAATATTTCAAGCGGGAAGTCGGCTATTACGTGCAGAAGTTGATTTTTAAATTAGCTAAAATTTTGTAAGAAAAAAAAGAAAATATCCAACGGCGTCAAATTGATCATGAAAGCCAATTGGCAATACCAAATCTGTTGAAACCACATTAATAACATTAGCAGAGCCCTCAGAATGACTGAGTTATCATACGGTCATAGCTGCTCTTCTTAATTTTCAATTTCAATGAAACTTTCTGATCAAAATGCACTACTAGACTGTCAATTTTTGCGGATACCATTGATTCTCCATTATCACTTGTGGGTTTTTAGAGCCCCATATATGGCGATTTTGCTCAATGACTTATTTACACAGCAAATTCATCGCGAAATGTGGATATGACAGAATCACAATACATTTTGTAGAAAGTTTTTATAATTTTAGTATATTTTTTGGCAGTTCTTCTATTTGTAAATATAAAATGACAATTCTTATAATTAAAGAATATTACTAAATTATGATTTTTTAAGTATTTGGTTTTCAAATTTTAAAAAAACATAGAAAAATTATAAAAGTATATGAAACTTTTATTTGAGTCCATAAATCAATGCTTTCCATTTACTTTTTAAAGATTATTTCATATAAATGTTGATTATTTTTTAAACAATTTTTCTAGCATCGCGGAAGGTATCTCGCTAATAGCACGTGTAATATTGTCTTTCAAGGTTGCAAGTGACGTTGGTTTATCGGCATAGGTTAGTGACTTCATAAAAAGTAGTCTTAAGGCGTCAAATTGCACGATCTCACCGGTCCGAAACGTGATATAAATTGCTCACAGAACTCTTCTCGCAATATGTCCATTGTTTCACGTGCTGTGTGGCATGTAGCACCGTCTTTTTGAAACCACATATCGACCAGATGGAGTTCTTGAATTTGGGCAAAGAAAAGTTCGAAATTACGGGGCGCTATCGTACCAAACAGTGCATTTTTCTAGATGCAATGGCAGTTGTTGTTTTGCCTGTGGTTGTTCATCAGACTAAATGTGACAATTTTGCTTATTCACATACCCAATCAACCAAAAATTAGCTTCGTCGCTAAACGTAATTTTTATTGTTAAAAAAAAGCGGATTTTCCTCAAGTTTCGACACGTTGGCTGGTCATTCAGCTTCAGTTCTTGCACGAGCTGTATTTTATATGCTTTCAGACCAAGATCCTTGCGTAAAATATTCCACATAGTCGAGTAACACAATCCCAATGGCTTGAATTGGTTGCTCAGTAGATCGATTATGATGACCAAAAAATGATCGAAGTGCGCAAAATACATTTTTAACTGAGCACAAATTTTGATAAAAAAATTCAATAATTTGTAAGCATTGTTCGAGTGTAAGTTTTTCCCTGATGAAATGGCCATGCTAACTGAGCACTTTTGACTTTAAAATACATCAAGTGTAAAGCTCAATCTATCAAAAATAAAAATATAAACAACCAAACGGCAAAAAAATCACCCAATATAAATTACACATTTGCTTGAACACTGTCAAATCATAGAGCAGTATACCATATTCTAAATTGCAAAATGGATAATCCAATATTACGTAGCAGAAAAGGATTTATTCTTTTTATAAACTTTTATTACTTAAACTAATTATAAAATGGCCAACCTTAAGAAAAATAAATTTTATTTCAATGGGCGCATTAAATTGACATCTGTCAAATAACAGAGTTTTACTTTCTAAACAACAAAATGAATAATCCTTTAAGTTAGGTGATTTTAAACAAAAGCTTTTTTTATATGCTTTTCAAATTTCTAACATCGAATAATTCGTGTTTCTTACTTAATAAAAAAATACTTGTTTAAGAATTTCTTCAGAATTTTGGATCTTTTCGAAAAAGTTATTTCCAAAGTGGATTAGCTTAAATCTCTTTTTCATTCTAAATTTTTTTTTTAAAAGAAATTTAATACGATTTTTATTTATTTAAAATACCTTAAAAATTTCTTTTATTAAAAAATACCTTAAAGTTTTGGAGATTTTCATAAAAAATTTCCAAAGTGGATCATCTTAAAGCTCTTCTTTGTTCTTTTATGTTTTTTTATCAGCAAATCGAAAGCGTATAAAAATTAGTATTGTTATTTTCTTATCGAATTTTGCAAACTTGATGATCCAAAAGAAATTCATCAAAATTTCGAAAAAAAAGAAATTATCTGACAGCATAGCTTTCATTATATTGGAATGTTAGCTTGATTGTGTAATCATCAGTCTTCTTCGACGTCTACGATAATGTTGGCTAAAGTGTAACCATTTATTAGGTAATTTTTTTAAAAAAAAATTTTTTTGTGTAATTTATTATCAAATTAACACCTTTTCTCTAACATACTTCTACTCTCTGTCTCTCTTTCTCACTCTTGTCTGAGTACTATTCCCATTTCAACTCTTGCAAGTACATAAATTGAATTATTGTATTATAATTTTTTCGTCAAAGTAGGACATAATTTTTGAAAATGTGTTACCTGGTCAAAAGTGATGCTAACATTTTGTAATGTTCAAGGTTTTGATAAATGGAAATATGCCAAAGAATCAAAATTAAAAAGTAATCAGTCATTTGATGGAGTATTATTATTATTATAGAAATTCCTTGTCTTTTGATTATCCAAAAAAAAAAAAAAAATTAGTTTATAAATTTGTAAGGAAATTAAAAGTAGGCAAATGAGATAATTGAAAATTTTTATTCTTTTCTATATCATTTAATAGCAAGAAAATACTTTTTTTTGAGGTCAATCAAGTTTGAATATTGGGGAAATTTTATAACTGATCGAAATTTTACCTAAAATTGAATTTTCTTAAATTAAAGTTTTTGGACTTTTCGAAAAGACTATTTTTGGATTTTTGAAAAATATTCTACATAACAAATAAACCAATAAATTTAATTTACACTATCGTGTATTTATATACTAATAATTTAATAGCTATTAAACAGAATGGAAAATATTTTTAACAATATTATTATGATGGCTAACATTTAAATATGTATTCAGCTGTTGTTTAAATATCTTCTGATAATAAACGATTCAAGATAATTTATAGAATTTTCAATCATCACGTAAAATGTTATAAGTTGTCTAGCGTACACTATTTCTGCTATTTTTAATATTAAAAATATCTTTTCAACCTCATGTGTTATAGTAAGTATCTTTATAAATAAACTCACAAAAATCAAAAATAGCTAAATGGTATTCACTAGTTCATTGTAACTAAATAATAGATGGGGGATTGAGTATGCCCATATTATTAGTGGAACTAATTTCTTACGAGTATCCATCTATTTGGGGGAATTATTCATAGTGTCTCTGATCTTCATATTTAAGTAGGGATGGTGGGTATTATTGTTTTTAAATATCTTATGGGCATTCTTAAAGTTCAATATAATTAATATGATCTAGCCAATGAGATATATATTGACGGTGAAAATGATCATAATTTCATTAATATGTGAAATTTTTGTTATTTCTTTTATTTTTATTTCAAGTGCGTAGATCACAAACACAAATAAATAGTGTGTAGTGTTGTACCAAATTGACCAGGCTGGTTGGGATACTGCTACAACAACACGCTGTGGAGGCTGATTTTTCCTTAGCGATGACATCGAAGACTTTCTCTCTTGGTTGATACATCAATAGGCAAAAGGTTCATTTATGGGGCTCTGAAAACCCACAAGTGAATATGGAGAAGTTTTTGTATCTGCAAAAAGTTATTGTTTAATGTGTATTTTCGTTTGGAGGTGTCAGTTATTTCTTGGAAAATGAAGGAGAGACTGTTCGTTTTATCTTTCAGCACTATGGCCGCATAATAACCGATTTTTTTTTAGTCTGGACTATATTTGAGTTGGAAAAAAATTATGCTACAAGCTACACAACACGATAAATTTTAGCTTTATTGTAGGCGAAAACTTTTAAGGACACATGATTTCTAGATTTGTTGATGTCAATTGGCCTCCAAGATCGTGCGATTTGACGCGTTGAACATGTTTTTAACAAACATCGAACTGTCAATGATTAAAAACTTACAACCGTCAAGCAATATATCTGTATAATAACCGCATGAACTTAAAAATTTTAGTCTGGACTATACTTGAGTTAAGAAAAAACGACGCTACAACCCACACAGCAAGATAAATTTAAGCTTATCAATTAGCCCACACGATCATGTAATTTGACGCCGTTGAATTTTTTTGAACAAACCTGAAACTATAAAGGATTGAAAACTAATAACCGTGAAGTAATGGTCAAATTGTAGCCAAAAATGTGCGAAAGAGTCATTAAAATCATCAAGTCCTTAAATAAGTCTCGTGAAAGCCATGTAAACGATATTATACGAAGTGTGTTCAAAAAGTATCGTGAATTTTGAATTTCCGTGGGTTACGTATATTCGATTTTCGATTTTTTGTGGCGTTATGTTGGTACCCATGTCTCTCACTTATGCCGACAAGTTCGGCCATTTTGAATGTTCAGTTAATTTTTGACAGCTGCTTTGCTTGCACGTGTTTTGGCTCGTCTTCGATTTTTTCCCATTTTGACCAAAAACAGCATCGCATTAACATTGCTAAGGAGCTGTCGGACTTTGTTCGCGATGACCCAAATTTGCTCCAGAGGGTCATAACAGGTGACGAATCATGGGTTTATGGTTGTGACGTGGAAACCAAAGCTCATTCATCCCAATGGAAGCTGCCGCACGAGTCTAGACCGAAAAAAGTGCCCTAAGTTCGGTCGAATCTGAAGGTTTTATTTACAGTTTTCTTCGATTGCAGGGGCGTGGTGCATCATGAGTTCTTGCCACAGGGTAGAACGGTCAATAAGGAATATTACCTGCAAGTTATGCCAAAACACGTGCAAGCAAAGCAGGTGTCAAAAATTAACTGAATATTCAAAATGGCCGAGCTTGTCGGCATAAATGGGAGACATGAGTCTCAACATAAGTGAGAGATATGAATCGAATATACGTAACCCGCGGATATTCAAAATTCGGGATACTTTTTGAACAGACCTCGTATTTTGTGTGTAATGACAAGATTCTGGCAAAATAATAAAATATAAATTAATTAATTTAAATGTTAGAAGTTGTATTATTTTTTAATTTTTGAGGAACAAAATAAAGTCAAACGTGCTGGAATCTGCTGAAAAGTGGAGGTCAGCCACCACAGGAATCTGTTATTCCAACAAAAATTTGTTGTGAAAGCAGGCATTGTTATAGTTGAGCTCTCATCTTCAGTGTCTGATCTATAGCGCCGTATTTTTGTGCACTTCGAGCATTTTTTTTTTATAAAAAACTTGCATGACAGTTTGTTCTGGAAGCACAAGAGGCGTCACACGCTCTGCATATTCTCCGCCCTCCTAAAAAAGCTGCACGTCATAAAGCGTGATAACCGGGAGTTTGGTCTAAGGCCTCTGAATCCAAGACCTCCTGATGCCCAGCTTCACGCTGCGGACTTCCTCTTTGATACTCCCCGTCTATTTTTGGGGCCTTGGCTAATACCGCCTCTCATCTAAGGTGGGCCTATCTCGTCTTCTAGGACGGGAAATGTAGCCACTGTAGACTTTACCGGCAGCCACTTTCTAATCCATACAAATTAAGTGTTCAGAGCTTAATACCATCCACAACCGGGCGATCGCGGTAACGCTTCAGGATCTTGCCGTTAAGTAGGCTCTGGAATTGTTCATCCTCATGAAGGGGGCTAAAAATTCTTCGAGGACCCCTTCACTCTTCATCACAAACTAGTCATAGTCAAACTCTCTCATAGATGTGTAAAGTTTTACCGTAGTTTTGTTATAATAAGAAAACACCAACATACAAATTATATATAGGGTATGTTTGCAACGTTGCCAGATTTCTGTCATCACTTTTACGCCACACCCTATATACCGCTGTAAGTCCACTATAAAAATAAATCTTTACTCAATGAAAATATTTTCCAAACATTTTTTTCCTTAACTAACTAGTTATTAGATTTTATACTAATTTTCCATAAAAAAAATTCAAATATATTATTTCGAGTCATTTACCTTTTCAAGTAATTTTTTTCGAATGGAAAAAAATTTTTTTTTGATTATTTATGAAAAATTTGTTTTCTATGTTAAAAAATTTTTGTTTGTTTAGAAATCAAAATTCATGGTTAATATATACAAAATTATTCGTTTTAATAAGAGAAACATATTAAATAAGATATCGTATATGCATAATAATTTGAAAAATCAACATGAAAATTCTGCGAAATTTTTAATTTTAATTTATTTTAAAAAAAAGAATTGTAAATATTGAATTTGTTTTTTATTTTTATTTTAAGAATAGATGACATTAATAATTGTACAATGTCTCTATATTATTATTACGATTTATTTTGAATTTTTGTAGGTTTTTATATAATCATCGGAATGAAGTTCACCAATTGTGCTCTTCAAGGCTGGTTAATTTTTCAAATTGTTGGATTTTAGCCAAAAATTTATGTCGACCAAAAATCCAAATAACCAACCGCACAATGAGTCACCATGAACTATTCGTAATTTAACGCAAAAAGAGACCACAGCAAAGATTTGAATTTTTCTTCACTTTTTCTTTTTTTTTTTGCCTCGAAGAAATTCTTTTGGGCTAACCAAAATTGCTACAATCCAGAAGAAAGTATAATTTTAAATGGATTTTATTACCAAGGATAGTATTTTTCGTGAATATCTCCTCCAATAGGAAAAGATGTCTTAAGTACAATAAATATTCAACTTGCATATTTTTGTACAAAATTATTCGAAATTTAGCCTCCCATTTTTCTATATTTTTGGAGTATTTTTTATTAGTCAACTTTGTACATTTTGTCATTTCTTAAATTACCAAAATAGCATTGGGATAGGATTTTAGAGGTCTTACTTTAAAAATAAATTTTAAATATGTCTTTGTCTATGCAGTATGGTAAAATATACTTGAAATTTTACTTTAATTTTCAATACTTTGGAAAAAGTTTATTTACAAAATAAAGCAAATTTTTTCTACTTACCAGAAAATTGTTAGGGAATTTTTTTTTTTTTAATTTGAATTTGAATTATTAAAACCTTCCCTGTTCCATTGAAAGTTCATAGCCATTTTATTTGCTGTGAGGCAAAATAACTTAAATAATAACATTTGTCATTTAGTATAATTTTACATTTTGAAGGAAAAAAATATTTAAGTTTTATTGAAAATGTCTACTTTTTAGAATAACAAATTGCGAATATTTCTATTATACTTTTCATACGAAATTAAGAACTTTAAATTGCTTTGCTTTGACTTTTCTATATTTTCCGGAAATTCACTATTCAACATATAATATTTGGAATTTAGACTTAAGCTTTTTCCTTTTTTGCATATTCAACTATTAATTTTTTTTTTTAGTTTACAGCTGTTTATATTAGAAAACTTTAAAAACAACAAATCACAAACTTTAATGAAATTTCGTATTTTATTATATGGTAATTTTATTTATTTTCTAAAATATAATAACAACTTTAAAAAATTATAATAATATTAATAAAATGGAAGGAGATTTATTTTGAAATTTTCATTGCCTCCGACAACTTATAAAAATGATTTCTTTTAAAACTGTTCCAGGATTTTTGACAAAAAAAATATATTGAAATGATTTGATAATTTTTAAGTTAAAAAATAATTTTCCAGTAGAGCTATAAAAGCTCAGTAGTATGTTAGTAAAAATTTTGCATAATTTTTAAGAAAATATTATAAACATATTTTTTGGAGGGTAGTTTACCCCTTTGAGCTATGAAATAGTCACGTTTGGATACAATTTTCTTACAAATAGAAACTGCTCCTTTGGAAATTTTTTTTTGATTGCATTGCAAATAACTGGATTTTGGGGCGAGTTTGTAAAATTTTAATTATTTTTTTTTTAAATTATAAATAACATTTTCTTTTGATTTTCTTTTTTCTAAAACAAGAACTATTTTTATCTTAAATTTACAAATCAGGCGCACATGAAAATAAACAAAGTCAATTTGTACTAGATTCTCTTATATAGATTATTATTAATTTGCAAAAATTTGTTTATTGATACTGAATGAGATGGTCTTTTTTTTACCAAATAATATTCAATTTATAATTAGTAGTAAACTAAGTATGTGTAAATTTATTAACGATTTCCTATTTGCATAAATTTAGTATTTTTTTAAAAAAAAAATCGTTAGTTTATTTAATTGATATTCAAAAATAATTGAAATTTATCGGTGGTTTTTGGACTTTATACTTTGAAATTGGACCACAAATAATTGTTATTCTTAGAAATTTGTAAAAAGCTTTTTGGAATCTATTTCACTAAAAACAAATATTTATCTAGATTTATTTGAAAAGAGAAGAAAATTTATTAAAATGTAAGTCATCAAAATGTGAATATTTTAAAGATGATTTTCAATATGCAAAAGTTTTTAAAATTTAATTGGTTTGATTACATAGTAACGCATTATCCATTTTGCAGTTTTAGAAAGCATAGTTCTGTTAATTAACAATTTTTAAATAGAAATATTAATAAAAAAATATCAATTATGGTAAAATAAAAATTATTTTAAAAATGTTGTGATTAAATCGTAGGCACGTTTCGCGTTTTTTTCGGCGACACGTGTTTCGCCACCTGAAAATCCTGGAGTATATCAGAAGTGGCTATCTTTTGCGATAGATTGCTTATATACCATACCAAAAATGGGATAAAAACATAGAGCATTAGTAGGAGAGCTTCTTTATTGTTATTGAAATATCATGTATGATGATGCGCTGCTCAAACTCTCGATGCAAAAAGTAGTAACTTTGGTTGGATTTGTTGATGACATTGCGGCTGTCACCAGATAAGAATTCATTAGCAAGGATCATACCTAACCACGGAGGGCTCAGAAAGAGTCTCCAGCTATAAATTATATAATACCCTAGACAGTCCTTAATTGGACAGGAGCAAATATACGAGGTCAGTTCACAAAGTATCGCAAATTTTGTGTTTATTTCAAAAATTCTTTATTTATTCATGAATACTTATTTTGCCCCCTTGAAAGTAATCCCCACCAGATATTATACACTTATGCTAACGTTTTTCCCAATCCTCGAAGCACTTCTTGTGCAGCTCCTCCTTCGATGCCGTCTTTACCTCCTCAATCGTAGCGTAGCATCGTTTTTTTATGGGGCTCTTCAGTTTCGGGAACAAGAAAAAGTCACAGGGGACCAGACCTGGAAAATACGGTGGCTGCGGCATTATTAGTGTGTTTTTTTGTTCTTCCGCAAATTCGGACGTTTCTGGCGGATTGCTTCGCGCAACTTGCGCATAACTTGTAGGTAATATTCCTTATTAATCATTCTACCCTCTGGCAAGAACTCATGATGCAGTTCTGCCGAAATTGCCGCTTTTTTCGGTTTTGGCTCGTGCGGCAGCTTCCATTGCGATGATTGAGCTTTGGTTTCTACGTCATAACTATACACCTAACATATAATTCCTCACCAGTCATGATCCGCTGGAGCGAATTTGCAATGTTAATGCGATGCTGTTTTTGGTCGAAATTGAGCAAAAATCGAAAATGAGCCAAAACACGTGCAAGCAAAGCAGCTGTCAAAAATTAACTGAACATTCAAAATGGCCGAACTTGTCGGCATAAGTGAGAGACATGAGTATCAACATAACGCCACCAAAAAAATCGAAAATTGAATATACATAACCCGCGAAAATTCAAAATTTGCAACATACTTTTTAAACAGACCTCGTACAAGCATTAAGGTGATAGCAGTATATTACAGTAGTAATAGCGCAATTAGATTTTTGGGGAGGGTTGGAGGGGGGAGAGCGTTGCCATAAAATCGATTGGTCTACCGTCATCAGGGAGGAAATAAATGAGGCAGTTGGGAGATGGCAGCGACACTGGGATAAAGAAATCTAAAAATGGAGTGGAAGAGGCCATGGATCACTATATGGCCCAATTTCTGATACGGCTTGGGTGCTCAGGGAATAACTTTATCGCTTTAAAGTGGACATTTATGCAACATGCCCCAGTTGGTGGCCCATAATCGAATGTGCAGAATATGTCTTCTTCTACTATCCACGTTCTACCGGAGAAAGCAAGGAAGTGGAGAAAATAATCGGTGACCTACTGTCCACAAATAATAACATTTGGGGCAAATAATTTGTGGGAATTATACCACAAACAATACTCATCCCGAGCAATAAAGAAGTTCTATCATGAAGAAGAAAAACTGAAAAAAAACACAACCTAAATAGGATCATAGGCTTGATGATAAAAGGGAGTAGTCCCAATAAACTAATATCTGACGGTGGTCCTATGGTCAGGTATATTTAAAAGAAAATTCTTGGGATCGGTATCTCTACAGCATCTTGCAAAAATTTCCTCCTACTAATCTTAAAAATAAAGAAAAACCAATTCTCAAACTTAAAATGATTGAAAATCCAACATCCGTCAAATAATGACCAAATTATATTCCGAAATTTTCGAAAAAGTTAACAAAAGCTACCTCAAAAGGATCCAGTCTTTTCTGGTAGTTATTTAAATTAAATTATATTTCATATATATTGGCAAAGTTAATGAAATATATTCATATAAAAATATTATTAAATTCTAAATTTAAAATATAGTTTTTTAAAATTTTATTTACCAAAATATAAATTGGATAATACTTTATTTTGAAAATTGCTCAATAAAAAAAAATCATTTATCGATTTTCTCCGTACTATCATTAATAATTTCTTATATTTTCAATTTGTATTATTTAATTGGATAATTTATTATGGTTATTGATAAAAACTAATAAAGTTTAAAAATTTTGTTGTTGTTGTTTGGGGATGACACAGAAATGTTAATTTTATGGCTAAGTATATAAATAAATTGTATAAGATAATATCAATTTCGATTCTCTTGAACATTTTATAAGATTGATTTTGGGAAATTTTAATTCATAAATTCCCCAATAAAAAAAAATTGGCACATTTCAGTTTAATACTGAAGCAGGTTTCTTGTGACCGAAAAAAAAATTTCAGAAAAGCTGCAATATTTTCATGGGCTGCGTTTAGTGTACCCCACATTGGATAGTGCGGATGAAAAGGTGAATATTTTTTACGCAGGAAGGTAAGAAATATATTTGAAAGTAGGTTAATTTGCAGACTCTGTGATTAAATGGAAAACAGCCCATTCAATTTTAAAATGTACACACAAATTTTTCCCAACCGTACGTACGGTTAGTATTTAGTATTTTTAAGGTCTGTTATTAAGTCGGTGGGACAAGTATTGATCGATATTTTCGATATGCGTTGATAAAACGTTTCTTTTTGCACGTGCAATTTATCAAAAATAATGTGAAATATTCTCAAAAATAAATTAACAACAATTTTAATATCTGCTTGGAAATGATGGAAAAAATTCAACAACAAAATTTTTCCTTTTTTTATAGAAAAAAAAAACCATTTTAATCTTCATTCTAATTGCTGTCATTCTTCAGAGAAATTCCTTGTTGAATGGTAAATTATTTGTCAACAGAATTGTTACCATAAACGTTTTTTTTTTTAATGACATTTATTGGAAAATTCGCCTTTTTTTATCTTTATGAAAGAACTTTCTCAAAATTTACCTTTCGGCAATATTTTGTTTTTTGTTACTTTTTCTCAAAAAAAAAAATATTTGTGAATTTGGAGAAAGTTATAATAACAAGAAAAAAAATGTCTAACAAATGACAATTTTTTCTCTTATCATTGTTGAAAGTGAAAGAATCTGAATAAATGAAAATCACATAAAACATACGAGTATGACAAGTTATGTTAAGTTGAATCGGCGAAAGTAATTAATTTCCAGTTGACATAATTTTCTTTCACTAAGAATACGTGAAATTCTTAATTTTACGACGAATAGTTTTACGAATTATTTCTTTTTGTATGCAAAAAAAAATATGCTCAATCCGCGAATATATTTTGCTTTTTTTCTGAGCCAGTAAACGATCAGCAATTATCAATATTAAAGTTTTGGTAAATTTTCAATAAAGTAAAAGAAAAGTGAAAATTTCCACTCGAAGTAAATAATTATAAAACGATTAAAAAAAATATTTTATGTTAAAAAAGCTTTTAGTTATTAGCTTTAAGGTATGAAAAAAAAACAATCACCTACTAATTGTCTATTGAGTCGAGTTAATGTATTAAATTTTCATTGGAATTTGTTCAATTTAGAAGAGCTTCCGGAATTTTTTCCGTTGTTGTCCAAACTATTTTTTTTTCTTAGTATACTATTTAGTACATTACATAATAATTTCCAATAATCAACTTTATTACAATAACCAAGACTACATTATACCAAACATTTTCGTTTATGATATTAGGTAATCTAGTCTTTATTACCTAAAAGCTTTCAGTTTTAATATCGACAATTATCTTTTATTTGCTTTTATTTATTATAAATTTCGACAAAAATTAATAGAATTTCTCTTAATAGTCAAGAATTTTTCTTTTTTTTTAATTTTTAAATACTTTTTGTAATATTTTAATAAATTCCTTTTTTTTTACTAAATTTCTTTTAAAATAATTCCGATTTTTAAGAAAAATTTTCATAAATTTTTCCAAAATTGTCGATTTGTTTAAATTTGTTTTAATTATTTTTTTTGCTATAAACATTTAAATAATATACTCTAATTTGGTTTGTTTTCGCCTATCATTTGAGTTTAATATATATTTCCTATCGATACCATGAAAATATTGTCCAATTATTGAAGAATACCAATAGCAGAAGTCAAGCGTATCGAGGCAGTGGCTAAGTAGTGTATTAAAAGTGGCTATTGGGTCATACCGGTAATCTCAGGTGGATTTAATCTTAACTGAAGCTGGTCAAAAACTCTTTTTACGCTGTCTATATTCATCCCTATATGAAAAGTATAATCAGTCTCCCCAAATATCGCAATATCACAACTTTGAGTGACCAGCTCGCAGCCTTAAAGGCCATTCGTGGTCGATCGGTTGACTTGGCTCTCCACTGCATCCGTTATTAAGTGGTATATAGTCAAAATTTTGAATAATATTCGGCAACTAGCGTCGGAGGCTCTCCACCGTTCTGGGCACACTGCTAATCAAAACTACTGACCATATGGCATTGGTCTTAGGTAAATAGACTGGGCCAATAGTGGCGAATTTCTTGTCTAATTAACAATCTCCCCTAAATTCTGGGCAAGCAAACTTCTCAGATTTTGTCCTTGATGGCATTTCGGTGGTGTTCAACTTACACATATTATCTCTCATATCCTATATAAATGCCACTTAATTCAGAACTTCATCTAGAATACGTCTCTTTTCACTGTAGAGCTCCTAGACCCAAAAATTACTTTTCCATGTGATCTCCTTAATTTTCAAAAAGAATCTATCATTTAACAACTTCTAATTGCACCCACCAAACTTAATTTTAACCAGTTTCATAACTTGATGCCACCAAATGGCCTTATATACATGGCGTTATAAAATAATCCATGTCATATGTCTTCAAAACCTTTTATACAATTAAACAAACACGTAAACATTTAAATATTCCCCGAATTGCTTTCAATAAAAATGCTTAAATTTACAAAAATTCAAATTTTTTAATCTAATAATTTCTTTCTTCACTATAAGTGCAAGTATTTAAATTAAAAATAAAAAAAAAGCAAAAATTGAATATTGCAAAATATAAATTGCAAAAATTATTAAGTATAAGCAAATATGAGAAATTTTCCTATTGGCTAATCATTTTAGTAAGAAACAATTTCTTCAGCAATTCACTTTTCTTTGGTAGGAAAATATTCTGTGACCAGTCATTCAATGTTATTTTTGTCTTTATTTAAGAATTCATAATAATTGTGTGTGAATATTTTCAATTTCCGTTCAAATTTTTCTCAAATAACACAGAAATAATTTTTTTTTGTTAGATAATATGTAAATTTAAGAGTAAAGATGCTATAATTTTAATGGAAAAAATTTATTCTTTTAATAAAAGTATTTTATTTTTTTGATTTTATAAAAATAAAGTGTTATTTTGTATAAAAATTCTATTATAAAATCTATTTTTAATTTTATAAACGGTAACAATTGCCAAAAAATTGCTACTTTACAAACTGAAACCAATTTGGATGTACGGACTTGAACTTTGGAGATTCGATGAGGCATTCCAATCCAATTACTACAATCTAAAATCGTACATACCATATTATCGTTTATGCCCTATATAATGTTAGTAATAGTATTATCCATTCTAATCTAAAATTTTCTTTAGAATCCTTTTGTAAAAAAAACTACCCTCAAAATACCATACCACGACCGTTTCATAATCACAGAAAAGTACGTTAAAATTGCAATGAAATGGTGTTCTGTTTAAGGCATGTTTTGAACAAAATTTTCTTCGGCAATGAGGCTTATTTTTACCTCAAGCAAATGTGCCATATATGGGAATCCGAAAATCTACAAGTGATTGTATAGAAATTATTGTATTCTTGAAAAATAACGGACTGGTGTGCATTTGGTCGGGATTAGTGATAAAGCTCTTTTACCAGAAAAATAATACATTGGAGTGCACGATTTGAACACATCATTTTTTCTGATAATTGCTTATGCTTTTATTGAGTCTTAAAAGTTTCAAAAGTAGTTCGGAGACACCGAATTATTATTAACAGAATTTTGTTTAATAGTGTACAAACATAACTGTGAGTTAATTGAATGTGTGCGAATTTATGTGATAGGGTTTTATGAGACTGCTTCACACGACGGTATATTTCGTATTTTATTTCTTGCTTGCTACCGTGCCTGCTGATGCGATGCTGCCTGCAATTATAGTAATTATGTTAGTACTAGCTGCGCTACTACTTTCGAAGCAATATTTCAGAAATAGAATCAGTTCTTTTTTTCGTAATATTTTTGCTCTATTTTAATGTGAACCAATGAGAAAACATTAATTTGTCACGTGAGCTACATGAGCAAATGACATATGTGCGTATGTGTCATTTGCTTACAGCTAGAAATCCAACTTTAAAAAAAAGCATCGTGTGAAGCCAACATGGATAAAAATCATCTTAAAATTTGGTGCAACAGCTAGCCAGAAACTAAGCAACGAATGTAGCAAGAAAAGAAGTACGAAAAATAACGTCGTGTGCAGATGACTACTACTTTCGAAGCAAGATTTTAGAAAAAGAACCGGTTCTTTTTTTCGTACTATTTTTGCTCTATTTTAACGTGAACCAATGAGAAAACATTATCTTGTCGCGTTGGCTACATGAGTAAATGACACATGTACGTATATTTGCTCACAGCTTGAAATCCAACTTTAAAAAAAGCACCGTTGTATGAAGTCAACATGCATAAAAACCATCACAAAGTCCGCTAGCCAGAAATCAAGCAACGAATGTAGCAAGAAAAGAAGTATGAAAACTTACGTCGCGTGCAGACGACTTTACTTCTATTTTAATGTATTCTTCAAGTTACTAACAATAAATAGGGTAGAAAATTCCCAAAAATATGTTGTTGTTGTTATTTATAAGGTCTCTTAGAAATGTGCCAGGAGCCACTTCATAGCGCCACGACCGTGAGGCCATTTGGCGACTTCGTAGTACGTGTGGGAAATCATCTGAGATACACTGGCATGTGGTTAGTAGTATAGAATATTAAGAATTTTGTTATATTTTGTGGAGCAGATTAGTATGTAGCAGGAGTTTAAATATGGGACTAGGGAATGAAGTTGTTGGGTCCAGGAGCTCCATAATGGAATCCCTGCTCACGAATCTTGCTCACGAAGTAATTCTTGGTTATGTGGCATTCCGGTAGAATGCGGATGATAGTGAAATGGGTGCCATACGATAAGCATAAGAGACGATTGGTGTACCTAAAAAGGAAGTTATGAGTAAGAGCAGTATGTCCAATCCGGATTCTGAGGAGCTTCCGCACCCAGAATTTCGGTATGGATGTTGAATACACTGGTTTATTAGTGGTTATCCAATGACGCGACAAAAATATGTCGTTATTGGTCCAGTCATCGTGTCTGCGGATGGCTAACGGTGTTAGTTGTCATTCTGTTAGTAGGCGAGCCAGATTGGGAATGACTGTAATCACTGGTCGACGGAGTGTTTCTCCAGCCAACTTGTCAGCACTTTTATTACCCACACAAGCTAGCTAAGTAGGCTATGACGAATTGTGCTAAGTACCTGGTCACTCGATAGGCAACAAATGGCTTTAAGGGCGGCAAGGCTGTCGCTTAAAATAATACCGCTTTGTTGGCAGGGAATATTGGTCACAATTTCAATTGCCGTTTTGATGGCCCGCAGCTCTCCGTAATATGGAGCTGCCCTATAATGGAAGATTCCACAACATAGTGCGCAGGTGCTGCAGCCAAAAAGTTCAACATTAAAGTGTGGAGAGGGTAATTTGGAAGGCATAGGTTTTTGTACACAAAAGTTAGAAATATATAGGTTTTCGACCAGTTTCTATCAGTATGAATTCCACCGGAGGTGTCCGATGTGCTCCACTGGCTAGTCTAATGCAACGGTTTACCTCTGCCTCGACGAGCTTTTTCCCTGCTATTGGCACACTGACACATATAGTGAGGAAATAGAGTAAGGTTCCGTCCAAAAGGGCGTTGGTTACTCTAATTGCCTCACTTTGTCTTACCTTACTTTTGCTGCTAACTAAAATTTTAACCATTCAGAGAATGGTGTTAATTTTGTCAACAGTATTTTTAATCTGAAGATTCCATTTTCCTTCACGGACAATTGAGATACCCATGATTTTTATATTCCCAAAAATATGTAAATGATTATCTCTAGTCTTGTATCAGTCAGAAAAGCTATGGAATTTTTTTGGCCACAGGTATACGTAATCATTGAAGTTCTAAATTAAAGAAGAAAACAACCACCATAATCAGGTTATTAAAGACTGTTCTGACTTAAAACTCATTGTTTGAATTTATTTGCATTAAAAATGATTGTTGTTGTTGTCGGTTTTGGCTTGCTGATATTTATCCCGCTTCTCAATAAATGATTATATTGGTTATAAATTATTTTTGTATGCACCATAAATATTTCTGTTCAACTAATGCACACAACGTTGAAATGCATCGAATTGTATGGATTTGTTGTGAACAAAACGTTTTGCAATTTTATCGTAACCGCAACACAAAATAACTGAACACAGAAAATTGCATTGAACTCTTGCTGTTGTTGTTAATATTACAGTTTCTGTCTATTTTTGTTACTCGTATTTATACTGCCTCTATACGATTAGATTCAATATCTCCCAAAGAGATTCTTACCAGAACGGCACGGCAGATAACGCCAATCTTGCCATAAATAAATTTTTGCACGCAGCCACCTATTCCCCGTAGTGGTGGTGTATGGTCGCAAATCGATCAGCCGCAGTTATAGAATTTTGAACACTTTGAAGGTTTCCCTTTTTTTTAGTATGACAGAATTATGGCTAATAAATTAATAATTTTATGACAAAGTGGATCTTGTTCAAAACTCAAAAGTCATTAGGCAGAACCACCTACTGTTGTTAGTATATGTGTATGAGCGCTGATGCCTAAATGAGTGTTCGCATCATCAGAAAAATGCATTTGCATATGGAAAAAAATTATTTAATAAAAATTGTCGGCTATCACAAGCCACAACCTGTTAGGATGGCATACACAGAAACATTCGGGATTGATCCAAGAATTTCGCTTGAGGTCTTATAACTACTAGCCAGTCAGTGTTGTGATCGACGAGCACGAATATCAGGCAACAATAGGCAAACAACAACTTGACTATTCCAAACGATCAATTCTGACCGAGAAGGAAGGCATTTTATAAATATTGGGTTGATGCAAAAGTTATGACCGTTTTTTACATATACAATTAAACATTTTTTTTTATAATTTCCATCCGTTCTTATAACCTTCTCCCATCTTTCTATCAACTTATTAATACCATTAGTGTAAAATTCCGTGGATTTTGATGCGAAAAATGTATTAAGGGATGTTTTTACCTCCTCTATTGTATCAAATTTTTTGTCATTTAAAAAATTTTGCAGTGATCGGAATAAATAAAAATCGGAAGGAGAAAGATCTGAAAAATACGGTGGATGCTTGATAACATCCCAATTCAGTTTGTGTTGGGTCATCATAGCCACATGTGGTCGCGCGTTGGCGTGATGAAACACTACCCCTTTTCTGTTTACCAATTCTGGTCTATACTTTTGAAGGACGATGTTCAATTTAGATAATTGTTGTCAATATCGTTCTGCTGTAATTTTCTGATTGCATTCCAAGAGTTCAAAATACACAATACCCTTACAATCCCACCAAACACAAAGCATAACTCTTTTTTGATGGATTTCGGCTTTCGAAGTTGTTAATGGGGCTTGTCCAGGTATAGCCCAATGTCTATTTCTTGTCACGTTGTTGTACACGATCCATTTCTCATCTCCCGTTACCAAACGATGCAAAAAAGGTTCATGTTTTTGTCTCGCACTCAAAGCAACGCACATTAAAACGCAATCCAATTAATTGGCAGCCGACAAATGATGAGGCATCCAAACGTCGTACCGCGAAACCATCCCCATACGCTTCAAATGTCTTAATACGGTTGTTTGGTTGACTCCCATCATCGACGCGATCTCCCTGGTGGTTAGACGTGGATTGGTGTCAATTATGACTTTTAACTTGTCGTCATCAGACTTCAATGGCCGCCCGTTACGTCGGAATTTTGTAAACCATCTTCGTACCTGTCGAACTTTGATGACATCTGCTCCATACACTTCGCAAATGTTTTTGGTTGCCTCACCCGCGGTATTGTCTTTACGGAATTCATAAAGTAAACAATGACGTAAATGCACTTTATCGACCGACATTTTAAAAAAATACAAGGGCTCTTCACTGTACTCTGGCCAGGCCAAAACTGAATAGAAAGTAGAGGGAAAGCATCCTTTATACAATGGAATCATTTAAAAGAAGATACTATTCATCATTTTGAAGAAAAAATTTTTTTACCTAGGATCAGAAAAAAACGGTCATAATTTTTGCATCAACCCAATAGTATTGATGACTGTACTTTGAAATTTGATGGAATAAACTAAACATTTTTATCTTACTCTAAAAGCTCCTTCACCCGGGATTAACTTGCCTAACAGCTCATCTAGTCCATTTGGGGAAACTTTTTTTCTCCAGCATAGCATAGGATTTAAGGGATTGTTTTTGTTCGCAATTATTTATTGTAAAAAAAATTATGATTAGGTTATGTCAACCGATTTGATACACAACATAAAAAAATAACAATTTCCGAGTTAATTTGTTTGCACGGTTTGCCCTACTTGGGTCTGAACGTGCGGGCGTTGCCCTACAACAATGACGCCACGATTTCATATTGGAAATTGTAGTAATAATAATCGAAGCGATGGTGTTGTTTTCATTCAAATTGAATTATTGCATTTCTAATTGCTTTTAACTGTTGATCACGAAGTTTTTTTCTTTCTCAAACTTCAACTACAATAGTTTATGGGGTAATCCCTTGTTACCCTTACCCGTAAGCCAATAACTAAACCCATCAATATTTGTTGATTGTTATTTTTCTTGTTGAATGATGCAAGAAAAATGCAATATTATTCGTATTTCGTCATCAAGTTTTTCTGCAAACATGATCAACTTCCGCCTTCCATCGTCTACAACTCAAATGAGTACTCGAATAACCATCATACCGTTGACGAACCTATTGTTTTCGGATAACAAATCAATTTCGAAAATGTTACGCTAACCCTTTAGACCTGTTCTAAATATAATTTCTTTATGGTTGATAGAGCCTGACACCGACATGGGTCAAGTTACAAAAGTAATAGCAACTGATAACCACTGTAAATTGTGGTTTTACTGTTTGTAAATTATCTGCACAAATATGAGTGAGTTTTTGCACAGTAAAGTCAATTAAAAATAAATAAATAAATAAAATGCATACGTTCGTATAAAAGTAGTCACAATATGAATTTATGAGAATTTTATTATGCAATTGTTATTTGGAACAAACAAAAAAAACAAATATTTCTGTATGCAATTTTATTCACTTTTTCAACAAAAATAAAATTAAAAAAATGACTTATCCAATTTCAGTTTTGGAAAGTAAAGTTTAATAATATATATTTTAAATTTAGATTTTAATAAATCTTTTATTCGGTTATATAGAAAAATTTTTGCCATTATTTATTAATAATAATAATATTTAAATAATCCGTATAATACTTCTTGCAGGATTCGATCCTTTTGATGTAATTTTTGATAATTTTTTTTTGTACATGTAGGGTTGTAATTTGACCATTATTTGATGGATATTATTTTATACATTTAGGGTTGTGACAATTAAGACAAAATCTATCATGTTATGTGGCTTGTAGTATTCGATTTATTGAAACCGCATAAAATCTACAGAGCTCAGAATTTATAGTAACGGTCTCTGCTTCTTTATTTTCAAAGAAATATGGCCCAATGACTACTTCAGACCAAAATGGCACACTAGGCAGTCACTTTTCGCCGATACAATGGCTTCTGCACAGTCAATTATGGGTTTTAGAGCTCTAAACAATGGTAATTCTGCTTATTGAGCCTCACCGATGAAAAAAATAGCGGCAATGAAAAGACTTCCTTTAAATGGTGGCCATGAGACTTTTTACAGAACTCGATATTTTTAATGATTTTATCACCCATTTCGGTCTGTAATTAAGCCAAAAAAAGTCGCTTCTCATACAGCCACAGTGTTCAGAATTGATAGTAACGGTCTCTCCTTCTTAATTTTCAAAGAAATATGGCCTAATGACTACTTCAGACCAAAATGGCACACTAGGCAGTCACTTTTCGCCGATACAATGGCTTCTGCACAGTCAATTATGGGTTTTAGAGCTCTAAACAATGGTAATTCTGCTTATTGAGCCTCACCGATGAAAAAAATAGCGGCAATGAAAAGACTTCCTTTAAATGGTGGCCATGAGACTTTTTACAGAACTCGATATTTTTAATGATTTTATCACCCATTTCGGTCTGTAATTAAGCCAAAAAAAGTCGCTTCTCATACAGCCACAGTGTTCAGAATTGATAGTAACGGTCTCTCCTTCTTAATTTTCAAAGAAATATGGCCTAATGACTACTTCAGACCAAAATGGCACACTAGGCAGTCACTTTTCGCCCATACAATGGCTTCTGCACAGTAACTTGTGGGTTTTAAGAGCTCTAAACAACGGTAATTTTGCTTATTGAGCCTTATTGCTGAAAAAAATGGCGGCGATGAAAAGACTTCCTTTAAATGGCGGCCATATGACTTTTTGAAGGACTCGATATTTTTAATGATTTTATCACCCATTTCGGTCTGTAATTAAGCCAAAAAAAGTCGCTTCTCATACAGCCACAGTGTTCAGAATTGATAGTAACGGTCTCTCCTTCTTTATTTTCAAAGAAATATGACCCAATGACTACGTCAGACCAAAATGTCACACCAGGCAGTCACTTTTCGGCGATACAATGGCTTCTGCATAGTCACTTGTGGATTTTCAGAGCCCTAAACAACGGTAATTTTGCTTACTGAGCCTTATTGCTGAAAAAAATGGCGGCGATGAAAATACTTCCTTTATATGGCGGCCATGAGACTTTTTGCAGGACTCGATATTTTTAATGATTTTATCACCCATTTTGGTCTGTAATTAAGCCAAAAAAAGTCGCTTCTCATACGGCCACAGTGTTCAGAATTGATAGTAACGGTCTCTCCTTCTTTATTTTCAAAGAAATATGACCCAATGACTACGTCAGACCAAAATGTCACACCAGGCAGTCACTTTTCACCGATACAATGGCTTCTGCATAGTCACTTGTGGGTTTTAAGAGCCCTAAACAACGGTAATTTTGCTTACTGAGCCTTATTGCTGAAAAAAATGGCGGCGATGAAAATACTTCCTTTAAATGGCGGCCATGAGACTTTTTGCAGGACTCGATATTTTTAATGATTTTATCACCCATTTTGGTCTGTAATTAAGCCAAAAAAAGTCGCTTCTCATACGGCCACAGTGTTCAGAATTGATAGTAACGGTCTCTCCTTCTTTATTTTCAAAGAAATATGACCCAATGACTACGTCAGACCAAAATGTCACACCAGGCAGTCACTTTTCACCGATACAATGGCTTCTGCATAGTCACTTGTGGGTTTTAAGAGCTCTAAACAACGGTAATTTTGCTTACTGAGCCTTATTGCTGAAAAAAATGGCGGCGATGAAAATACTTCCTTTAAATGGCGGCCATGAGACTTTTTGCAGGACTCGATATTTTTAATGATTTTATCACCCATTTTGGTCTGTAATTAAGCCAAAAAAAGTCGCTTCTCATACGGCCACAGTGTTCAGAATTGATAGTAACGGTCTCTCCTTCTTTATTTTCAAAGAAATATGACCCAATAACTACGTCAGACCAAAATGTCACACCAGGCAGTCACTTTTCACCGATACAATGGCTTCTGCATAGTCACTTGTGGGTTTTAAGAGCTCTAAACAACGGTAATTTTGCTTATTGAGCCTTATTGCTGAAAAAAATTGTATCCTCCACATTCAAGAAAGAAAAAAATTGTACCTCAAAATAGCCAAAACCCCATTTACCACATATAGACCTTATAGAGACCTCTATTTAATCTTATTAGAATTCGCAACCAAGCATTTTACTATCCAACAGTCTCATCGACATATCAGTCGACTCGATAGCATGAGTATTCGAAATGTCAAGAAATACGTCTTCTCCAAAAGAAGATATATTTCTTGACATTTCGAATACTTTGGACCATTTTTGCAGCCTTGAAAGCTTTAGGTCCTGTAGTGAATTCATACATTTGGTTATTTCCATATCCTTAAATTTGATCTCTCAAACCGATATTTTCAAGCAGCTGCAAATATAGAATAATTTGAAATATGTCATACCATCAGATGAAGAGAAGAAGCGAATGAGCAAAAATGTGCTTATGTTAATAATTAAGAATGAACAAAAACGCTCAACCTGAAACCGTTACAACTTCAACAATTCCTAAAAAAATGTCTAAATTGATAATAAACAGTAAATTATTAGCAAATAAAAGTATCTGACTTCGATGAAGTCAGATACTTTTATCTGCTAATAATCAATGTCTAAATTGATGAAGTCAGATACTTTTATCCAAGGTATTTTGCTGAAAAACGCACTTTTCTTTGAGGGTCGATATTGAAGGCTCTGTAGAAATGACCGGTTGATTTGTCATTTTTTTGGATGCGTTTGTTGGTGTTGGCAGTGATGTTGGTTGCATTGATGTTTTTGTTGCTGCGAAAATGGCTGTCGTGTCGTTGAATTTGAATTTTCTATTGTCGCTGTAAAAGCTGGTTTTAGTCGATCGATCGAAACGTTTTTATTCGAGTATCAGAAAAATGGTCCGTATTTATTGACTTAATGTGTGCATATTTACCAACAACACCACGTAAGCCACCGATTTCAGTTTGTACTTCCGCCAAATCATTGAGCAAAATGTTTTGCCATAACAGCGCTGTATTTTTTTGATTGCTCGTAACGCTGCATACGTCGAACCAAAATCCTAAACTCATAAAATATATATCCAAATTTTTCACTGATTCACTTAATTTTGACATTGGAAGGCGTGAAATTACTGATCGATTTTTGTTCATTGCAAAAATAAAGAAGTCCGTATTTTTTTTGGAAGTCGCAGTACACGCCACCTGGTTTGTTGTATAGGAATGGTTTCCTACACTGTTAAATAAAATATTTTCACCTGATCAGACTCGTTGCGCGTATTTTGCTAGTTATTTTTTATTTTTTTATAACCGAACACGTTTTTGTTTTTCATCATTTATTATTGTTTATTATATTTATTAATAATCAGATTAAATAATTAAAGTACAGGTTAAAATAAGGTAGTTATAATGCCAGACGGTTAATTTTTAAGGAAGCAATGGCTTCTATAGAGTAACTTTTTGGTTTTCTGAGCCCCTTATAGGGCATATCATATGAGGGAGAAGGGAGTCTCATTACTGAAAAAAAAATATTTTTTGATAGTGTTTTGTATTTAGGCAATCTATATCATAAAATCGAAAACTTTATTTTAAACAAAAATGTTACTTTTAATTGACATATGATTTCTCCAACAATAAAATGGATAACCTGTTATTTAGTTGCAAATAGAGAAAATTACTTTTATCCTGCACTAACCTGACATATTTTAATTATTTTTTAAAATGTCCTAAAAAATTGATATTTATTTTCAAAGTGTTGAAATTTTGTTAAAATTTTCACAAATTTTGTAAGACTTTTTTTTTACAAAAAAGTATTTTTTAAATATATTGCAACAAAAAAATACCTATTAAAAAATTCCATCTGACAACTTCTGATAATAGCACAAATAAAAGTGGAGAAAGTTTACGAAAATTATGTTTTTTTTTTGTTTTTGGTAAAATTGCATTATTTTTTTAGCATAATCACCTGGTTAGAAATACTTCCAAAAAACGGGTGTGTTTTTATTTTCTATTATTTTTAATAAGAAAATTGTTTCAAATCAAGGCTTTTTTTTTGTGTTTTTTTTTTTTTTTTAAATAATAACAATATTTAGTCATATCGTTTTTAACTTTAGTAAATATAAATAAATCACAATATGATTACTTAAAAATTTTATTTGTATTTTTTTTTTGCTTTCTGTTGGTTTTTCCGTTTTTTTTTTCTAGTAAAAGATTTAGAAATTGTTTGTTTACAAAATTATATATATTTTTTTCTTCAATAAATACACAGAACTCTAATAAGAAAAAAAAATTGCATCATTAAAGTTGAAATATTGAAAAGGAAAGTTTACGCAAAATTATGAGGTAATATCAGAAGAAAAACAAATTTAATTACTTCCAAAAACTAAACCTTAAAAATGAAAGAATACATCATGATTAAGTTCAGATTTATTAGTGTAATAAATCAGTTCTATACACTAAACTAAATTTGTAGCTTTTGAAATAGTGGCAAAAGCTCTAAGGTCTTAATTTTTAGTGGTATGCTTGTGTTAAAACACAAATCAATATCGAATAGAGCTCCTGATTAACACGTATTATTCGCACCTGATAAGGGAAGGTGTTGTGCATATGCCTTTTCATAGATCTTCGTTCGGCATTATTTTTGCGGATAATACTCGTATGTGTTTAGGTAGTATTCAACTCAGTAACACAACATGTTGATTATCGTCAATGAAAAAATCGATTGAAAATCGATTAAATAATGAAATTACATAAAAAAATCTTTTTATTCAATGTTTTTTTTTCTTTCGCGTATTGTTTTGCCGTAGGTCAGAGAAAATCGAAATCGATTCATTCTTTAGGCTACATTCCAACAGTAAGCAAATACTGAACGATATTCAAAATTGGTTATGACTTTCAGATTGAATCATTTTGGCCCAAAATAATTGCATAATCTTTTTGGTATCTGCAAAGTCGATATTACTGACAAAAAGACTATATTATAGTAGCGGTTAGTAAAAAAAAGAAGAGAAAAATCAAAAACAAAAGAAAATGGAATGGGAAAAAATACCTGTGGAATCGTGTCAGCCCACACTTTAACAACGAATAGATTTCGACACTGAATTAATCAATTTTCCACGTTATTGAACCTGAAAGTGTTCAATTTCCATAAAGAATTGCTGTATCAATATTTTAGGTTATCTATCCTATCACAGGTGCTGAACATGACATGCAAAAAAATACTCGAATCGGAGACTTGAGCCCAAAAGCCATTTGAGACCTTATGGGCAGACCCGCAAGACCCTGAGAATTTAGGCACGTAACGTACCTACTCAGAAGAAATATTTTTTCTGTTCATGAAATTTTGTCTCAAATGTCTCAAGTGTTGTTATTTTTTTTTATTTTTTTTTTTATTTGGTGTTGCTTCAAATAACTTCATCATCTTATATACGATATTATTATTATTTTTTATTTTATTGTTGTTGTTGTTTTTTTTTTTTTTTTTTTTGGTACAGTTTAAGTAGAAAAAATATACCTTTTACCTTGAATGTTAATTATTCAATACTAAGTACATGAAAAGAATACTTAAAATCACTTAAAAAGATAACACGATGGCTAAGAAATTTTTACAGCGGCTTCTTAACTCTTTCAATTGTATCGCTTGACAAGGTTAAGGTTTGGAATGATTAATTACTTTTGTCAGAATGAATTGCTTTCTTTTATGATGAGTGTTTTTTTCTTATTAGTTTCTTTTATTTTTATATTATAAGAGTACTAGTACTTTTAGTAGAAGTGTAGGTAGAAATCGAATAGTAAATATCGATTGGGGTCTTAAAACTTTAAATTTAATCCACATCAAAATGGCTATTGATATTTATTTGTCATAATATTCAAATAATTTATATTTGAGCTGACAAGCATTTATTTTAAGTAGATTTTTCTACTAGAATCGCCCAATAAATCTGATACGCTCTCAGGAATCGATTTGACAATATTACTGGCTATAAGAATCCAGTTCAACCCATTCTCATATATGATCTTATATTCATATTATAATGAATATTTTCAGCTTATTCATATCATTAAAGCAAATAGAATAAATTACTTGAAAATATTCTATTTGTTTTTTTCTTTTCTTTTTGTTTGATTGTTGTTATAATTACAAAGCCTATAAATCAACATGAGAAAAACGAAGTATAGAAAGGCTTTTTAAAGTAATCAACTTAGTTTATAGGTCAATGATTAAATGTGAAATGATCAAAATATTAAAAAAAAAAGTCAATGAAAAGTAATTTCTAGTTTTAAATAGTACTTCTTAAAAAATGGGATTTTTTTTAATAGTTATTTTATTTTGCATCATAAATATTGACCTTGTTTTGATAGATAAATATTAGATAAAACAAACTCAGTTTGGAAATGTTCTTAGCGGTATACATTTTAAATATGATCTTAACTTATGATAAAAATCAATTGACCTAAATTTGTGTATAATTAAAAAAAAAAGTTTTTTTTATATTAGATACATTTAATTCTTGAATATATCGAAATAATTCCAAATCAGAAGTTTCGATTTAGAATTTGTATATTCAACTGTGTCATCGTCTTGTAGACTGTATAGCATCTTCTCTTTGAGCAGAAATATTATTTTTTAGGCATATTTCTAGATATTTTTTATTATATCTATTCGAAAAATTCAAGAAAGTCTCTCTTTTCGCCTAGCGCAGTTATATTCTCATTATTTAATCCAAATATTCTGAAAAATATCAGATCCTCTAAGATATTCGCTGTTCTCGCTAATGTGCCTCAGGGTAGCATTCTTGGCCCTCTTTCCTGTACGTTATTTATACCCACGATTTTCCTTTAAAAAAAAAATACTCTATTAACTATTTAGATTGATGTTAAATCATAAAAACTCGTATAGTGCCTTCTAGCAATTAACAAAATCATATTGATTCCCATCAAAACTGGTATAGAAATGGAATAGTTCATATTACTTTTACTCATTATCAAAAGTCTCCCCTTTTTATTTTAGAAATTAATTATGTACGTTTATTAACTATACACAACTGTACATTTAGATAAACGATCAAAACAGAGAGTCGACAGAATGCTAGTTATATAAAATATTGTAATAAGACCCATATGGGCATACGGAATAGAAATTTGAGGGTTAATCAAGCGTACCAACGCTGTTCGAATCAAATCCCTTGTATTATGTATGTAAGAGAGTCAGGTCATCCATCGAGATCTTAATGTTCATTTCGTTCATGAATTGTATGTTACTCGTTATAAAAACTTTCATAGTTGAAACTCGTTATAAAGAAGACTCTCTTTTTCCTAAGACAGCTGTGCTCACTTTCTCTTCTCTCTCTTATGTGTCAGTCCTTAATTGGACAGGAGCAAATATACAAGGTCTGTTCAAAAAGTATTGCGAATTTTGTGTTTTTTTTCTTCAAAAATTATTTATTTATTTATGAATTTCTATTTTGTCCCCTTTGAAGTAATCCCCACCAGACATTATACACTTGTGCCAACGTTTTCTCCAATCCTCGTAGTACAAAAAAAAATCATTTTTGTCATCTTGTTTAGCTCCTCCTTCGACGCCGTCTTTATCTCCTCAATCGTAGCGTAGCGTCGTCCTTTCATGGTGCTATTTAGTTTCGGGAACGAGAAAAAGTCACAGGGGGGCCAGATCTGGGGAATACGGTAGTTGGGGCATTATTAGTGTGTTGTTTTTGGGCGCAAATTCACGCACGATGCGTGAGCAGGGGCGTTATCATGGTGCAAAAGCCAAATTTTGTTCTTCCACAAATCCGGGCGTTTCTGGCAGATTGCTTGGCGCAACTTGCGCAAAACTTGCAGGTAATATTCCTTATTGACCGTTCTACCATGTGGTAAGAACTCATGATGCATTACGTCCCTGCAATCGAAGAAAACTGTAAGCAAAACCTTCACATTCGACCGAACTTGGCGCGCTTTTTTCGGTCTTGGCTCGTGCGGAAGCTTCCATTGGGATGATTGAGCTTTTGTTTTCACGTCATAATCATAAACCAGTTATTTGGGTCATCGCCGATAGAGTCCAACAGCTCCTTAGCAATGTTAATGCGATGCTGTTTTTTGTCGAAATTGAGCAATTTTGGTACGAATTTCCCGGCGGCCCGTCTCACGACAAATCATTGGTAAAAATCGAATGGAACGAGCCAATCGATATGTTTAAGTCCTCAGAAGCTTCTCTAACAGTGATTCGACGATTGGCCAATACTATTTTCTTCACTTCATTAATGTTTTCGTCTGTTGTTGACGAAACAGCATGCAATACGAGGTCTGTTCAAAAAGTATCGTAAATTTTGTGTTTTTTTTTCAAAAATTATTTATTTATTCATGAATATCTATTTTGTACCCTTCAAAATAATCCCCACCAGATATTATACATTTGTGCCAACGTTTTTTCCAATCCTCGAAGCACTTCAAAAAATCTTTTTTTGTGATCTTGTTCAGCTTCTCCTTCGATGCCGTCTTTATGTTCTCAATCGTAGCATAGCATCGTCCTTTAGTTTCGGGAACAAGAAAAAGTCAGAGGGGGGCAGATCTGCGGAATACGCTGACTGCAGCATTATTAATGTGTTGTTTTTGGGCAAAAATTCGCGCACAAGCAACAATGCCTTAGCAGGGGCGTTATCATGGTGCAAAAGCCAATTTTTGTTTTTTTTTTACAACTCCGGGCGATTCTGGTGGATTGCTTCGCGCAACTTGCGCATAACTTCCAGGTAATATTACTTATTGACCGTTCTACCCTGTGACAAGAACTCAAGATGCACCATGCACCCGCAAACGAAGAAAACTGTAAGCAAAACCGTCCGGCACGCTTTTCGTCGTTCACATCTTCTCGGCCCTCTTAGAACATTTTGTACCACCGATAAATGTAGTTTCGGTCCAAGGTAGCCACAGCCAACATTCGGAATGCATCCGCGCAATTAATAATTGTTTTCCACGCCAAATTTTTATACAGATTCTTTGATCTATTTTTTGGAATGGGCAAAAATCGAAGATGAGCCCAAGCACGTGCAGGCAAAGCAGCTGTCAAAAATTAACGGAACATTCAAAATGGCCGAACTTGTCAATTCAAAATTCGCGGTACTTTTTGAGCAGACCTCGTATACGGAAAAAGTAAATGTCTGATTACCAGTTTCGTCTGAAGGTGTCATTTGCCTGTATTTCTTTGGAAATAAAGAACGACAGACCGTTATGATCAATTCTGAGCGCTATAACCGTATAATAACTGAATTTTTTTTTGATCTAAACTTAAATTATTTGAAATTGTATTTCAAAAAGGACAGAAAAATTAATGAAAATTTTCCAAATACACAAAAATTTAAACATTTATTTAATAAATAATATTATTTGAACTTTTTTCCTTTAAGAATAATAAGTGATAAATAGTATAGAAAATTGGGAGCTCCTACAAAATCTATCAGGACATTCTTAAAAAACAACACATTTTGAAAAGTATTTTTTTTTTAAAAGTTCCCATATTCCATTAAGATAAAATATCACATTTCCATTGATTTTATAAATATTTCAAATTGAAAATGGTATTTGTTAGTGAATGGGAAACATTTTCATTAGTTTTTATTGCAATTTATCTCACCGAATATGCTAAATAGTTTTCTGTACCCGTGCACATAATTTCAAATAATTTTATGCTATTTTCATAATAGAAAATTTTATTCATAATATTCCATATTAGTTAATCGCATCAAAATATTTTATATTTTCGCATGAAAATATTGCATAAATCCTGATCGCATTTATGTGTACTTGCATTCCCGTAAGTTATGCAAGTTTCAAATCTTGCACTCTTGAAAGTCGTCTGTCTGAATTTTTCAGCTGAAAAGCTAGACGGAATAAACAATGCCGCATTTTGAAAGTTCTGATTACTTACTTACTTATTGGGGACGGTATCCACCAATAACAACGACTCCCCCTTCACTATCTGTTGGCAAATATTGACGGACATGAACTTTTCACTCAATTTATTAAATGCATTTTATAGCGGCCCCCCGCCATAATGTTGATCAAATATTGTGGTCAGAGTTTCTGGATGAATGTGGCCGGCCGTAGCTGCAATTGTCGCTACGAGTCTGCGGATAGTTTTGTGGTCGTATGAGTACCTGGATAAATGGTGACTGTAGTCAATACCTTAAAGTACTTGTGATTGTGATAATCGCTATTATATTTTATAATAATTGTGGGTGGCAGTAGCTGAATTCGCATTTTTTATACTATTTGCGTAAGACCCATTAAATTTGTGCATACGAATTCATGCAATCACTTCACAAAAGATAAGGTTTTCCCATCATTGTAATTTTATTATTGAAATTTTACGAATTATACACTTTCGATAAGAGTGGGGGTGAAATGAAAGACATTTCGTCATTGCTAGTAAATATATTGCCTTGACGATTTATGCAAATAATATCAATTCTGCATGGACTCTTTGGATAGGTTGTCTTATAAAAGGTGATAAGTTTTTGGTCATCTCGTCGCGCTGTTGGTTATAACCGTCACTATTGCATCTATAAATAGCAGTCAGCTAATAGTTTTTTGACTGACAAACAAGATAAACGAGAGTGCGTCTTAAATTGGTGATTTATTTTCCTTTCTAAGCGATCCCAGTATTAATTAGATTGCTTCGCGGACTTTGTGATGCATTTGGAACATGTACAAATACTAACAATAAATCTTTTTTTTTTTAATGATATACTCGCCACTATATAGTGTAATAGAGGGAGGTACTATGCCTACTACAGTGTTAGTTGTAAGGTATTGTGTAAGTTCAGAAAACCGAAACGGAAAATTAAACACGACGGTGAATATTGCTTACCTACGGTTATGGTTGAACTAAACTTAACATTTGCTCAGGTTCTTTAGTTGCAATAAGGTATTTAAGCCAATAACGAGATTTTCGATTATGGAGGCTGGACTTAGCTAAACCGTGCGATGAAAATCTATTTTTTCAGGTAGAAGCGCCGAACGATTTTTTTTACTTTGGTCGTTAATTTCTGACAAACACATTCTCCTATTTGCACAGATGATGTCTTCTCTTATACAGTCGACTTTTTCACTATTACTATTGAAATCCACTAGTTGATCATATAAAAAGCAGCACTATTTGCGGGTATTTAAATGAGAAAGGTTACCTTTCAGTTATAATCGAAATGTTCCTTTCAGAAGTTCTACGCACCTCCTGTTGTGGTATTTCTAAGAATTTTTATCCGGGCAGGTGCTAACGCCTAATTATAAATGCATCCAACCTTAAGGTTATCTCTGTCCAAACAAGGATAGTGTATATTCGGATAAGAAGAGAAAAGAAAACATTGGCATATTGTATAAGTATAACATAGATTAAAAACTTATGTTTTCACATGTTCTTTTAAACACATTTTTATATAGCAATAATGAAAAGAATAAGGGGAAATATCCTATCTACCTGTAAAAATAAGTGTGAATACCTGCTTGCATAGTTAAGATAACTGCCAGACAAAAGAGGTCTCACTAAGGAAATTATAATAATCTGGCTGGCGTTTAATGATTTATTTGCACATATCCGGAACTCAATATACATTTTTTTTTTAGAAAAAAAAAATGTATTTACCATTAAAAATCCGAGGATAACTTTAAATATTCACAAAATATCGATGGGAAAATTTAAGATATAATTAAATTAAGTAAATGGAAATTTTACATATTCCATAAATTAAGGGGCTTTTTAATAGGTATGCTCTACCTTTGACAGTCTATTACTAGCACGTTTCAAATGACAGCGACATCAATCTTATACATTAATATTTTACTATAATTATCATTTAATCATAAAAAACTACAAGATTCAATCTATAGGCCAAGAAAATGAAAGTTTATAATAAAAATTTGTGCTCTATTCGGCAGACATTCGGTGAGCTGCATGAAATTTATGATCGAAATAGTCCTGATCCTACCAGGAGCACAATTCAAAGTTTAATCAGAAAATTAAATGAAACCGGTTAAATTGACAGTCCTGTACGTTAGTGAAATTCTGGGTCGAACAAAAATATTGCAACTGCGTCTCAAAGTATGCGAGAAACCCATAACCTCTTAATTCCGCATCGTTCACAAAAAATTGGCCTTTGTCTCATTTTAACTTGGAGAATGTTGCGATGTCCAAGAGTCTTTATCTATAAAAGATTCAATTGATTGAAGACAAAATCACAAGACTAAGCTCAATTGGAATATATAGACTTGAACAATGTCTGGCTTCAACAGGATGACGCGACTGGCTATACAGCAGTTGAAACAACGGACTTATTACAGCCGAGTTTTCCACGTGGCGTTATTCCATAGCCCTACAAAAAAAAAACGCCCTCACACTTTTTCTATGTGGCTACGTTAAATCAACGGACAATTCCAGGATTGAGAAAATTGCGGCTCTTAGAGCCGCAATATGGCTTTTTGTTGAATTACATGCCGTTTCCATTGAAAATTAAAATTCTTTTTTTTTTAAATTATTATTCGAGAACTTTTTTCATGAATCTTGTTAAATTTTATTTGAATTTGTATATTTCATACGATATATAATTATGGTGTGGCTCTTCATAATATATAAAAAAGTGAATAATTACCAATAAACCGACAATTCTTTCCGAGCTAGAAAACAATACCTTTCAAGCCATTTATGAGTTCGAGCTCGATTTATGCGAGCTTTTAAGGAAGAACGCTTTTTAATAAATTTTTCTAGTCGATTTAAATTCGGTTAATTTTTTTTGAAACTTAACTGATTTTCTCAAAAAACTTTTATAAAATTGTCCAAAAATTTATAAAATGAAAACGAAATTGACTTTAAAACCATGCTAAATTTTCGGAAATGACTTAAAAAGTATAAATTAAATTGAAAAAAAAAATACTTAAAGAAATACAAAATAAATTTCATTCATTGAAAATATTAACAGATGTTTTCTTATTTTTCAGTACAGGATATTTTCCAATCGATTGAATCACTAGTATTCAGTACTATTGAAATAAAATTTTTAGTTAATACGAGTTGATACTGAACAGAAGAGAAGCTATTCTCATTCACATATTGTAGAATGAATATTAACTGACCAGAATGCTTCAATGTAATTATTCCAATACGAAAAGGGATAGAGTATCACCCACCCATCACATGGTAATTCTATTAAATTTCACAAATATTAATGCTACCAGCATAAGGGTATCTATAGACAAAAACTATAAATACCATAAAATATTTGACTGTGCATCCCCTTCTAGTTTTTGTATCACGACAAACTTGAAATGTTATTCGGGTTATTGTCAACTAAAGTCAAATGCTGCACGAAAATTTACTGAGGCGATGGGAAAATTTATTTATCGTCATTTTCGGTTCATTAAAATCTCATTAAAATCTTTAAATTATCTTCTCTATCACTAAACAAAAGAAGAAGAAAAAAAGTATTTAAAAATGGTTTTAAGAATCATGCAGCGTCAAATGTTCTTACATATGCGGGTGAATGATAGAATCTTTCCCTCCATTTCGTTTGAACTCTAATACGAAAAAGAAAAACTACTCTAACAATTATAGCGTAATTTTAATTTTTACCATATTAAATAGTTTATGGTATATTAAGCCTTTGTAAGTGGCTTTTTTTTATAAACATATGTGATAAAAATGCATATGATAATGCGGTCTTAATTAAATCGTATTTGTTACTTTTCTTTATTATCCAGTTCTCAGGATTTCAAAAAAAAATACGAAAATGCTAGAAAGGATTTAAATGTTCAAGTGTATTTTTTTAATTTTTTGCACATTTCACAAATAAGTATTTTCAACTAAGTTGTTAGCCTTTTTTTAAAATAAGAATCTTATAGTGGAACGGGGCCTACAGTGTGTACTAGCGATAGTGTGCACTGTAGGGAATCGATACACTGTACTCAGATGACTTGAAATTTTTTGCACTCGAATTAGTATGCGATCAAGGTCTAAAAATCCCAGGAGATTTTGCTATTACTCCAGCAACAATAGTTCCACCAGCTTAACGGCTTAAGGACACATTGCCGGGGATGACACCAACCAAGCCCCATCATAACACAAAAGTAAAATTTTTAATTCCAACTGAACTAAAAAACTGTTATCATGCTTTTATATGGATAGATAAGAAAACACCTTCCTTAAGGATCCCACATGAGTAATTCTATGATTACCAAAAAATTGGGTTCAATATGTCCACTGTGACTCCATATTTTTAGAGGGTGGATCCATGCCTACAGTGGGATTCGGTACACTATACGAGGTCTGCACAAAAAGTATCGCGAATTTTGAAAATCCGCGGGTTACGTATATTCGATTTTCGATTTTTGTGGCGTTATGTTGGTACTCATGTCTCTCACTTGTTTGCACGTGTTTTGGGTCGTCTTCGATTTTTGTATCAAATTTTTTGTGAAAAACAAATTTAATTGCATAGATGCATTCCGAATGTTGACTGTGGCATATGGTGAAGCTACCTTGGCAACGTTTATCGGTGGTAAAAAATGTTCTCAGAGGGCCGAGAAGATGTGAACGACGAAAAGCGTGCCAGACGACGAATGTGAAGGTTTTTTCTTACAGTTTTCTACGATTGCGGGGGCGTGGTGCATCATGAGTTCTTGCCACATGGCAGAACGGTCAACAAGGAATATTACCTGCAAGATATGCGCAAGTTGCACGGACCAATCCGCCAGAAACGCCCGGATTTGTGGAAGAACAAAAATTGGCTTTTGCCATTTTTGGCCAAAAACAACACACTAATAATGCCGCAGCCACCGTATTCCCCAAATCTGGCCTCTGTGACTTTTTCTTGTTCCCGAAACTGAAGAGCCTAATAAAAGGACGATGCTACGATACAATTGTGGAGATAAAGGCGGCATCGAAGGAGGAGCTGAACAAGATCACATAAAATGATTTTTTTTAATTGCTTCGAGGATTGGAAAAAACGTTGGCACAATTGTATAATATCTGGTGGGGATTACTTTGAAGGGGACAAAATAGATATTCATGACTAAATAAATAATTTTTGAAAAAACACAAAATTCGCGATACTTTTTGAACAGACCTCGTACTCAGAGAAGCGAAATTAATAGGATTACTTTGTATTTCAAATCGAATTTTAAAATTAAAATCCAGCCAACAACTTCCCTACGGAGAGTTATTGGCTGGATTTTAATTTAAAATCCGTGGTGAGTTAGAATAATATAATAAACTAGCTGATCAATACCCGACGTTGCCCGTTTATGGACTCTCCTTAAACATTTAAGAAGATTTTCATATTTTCCAATTTTCCAGAGTTTCCTTAAATTTTCTAGAAGTTCATTTTTATTTCTGAAGTACCAGGCATTCATAAAAAAGTCAGAAAATCAGAAACAAAATCATCACGTACCCAGCGCTTACTTCCACAGCCTTAGATCCAGCCATTTGTTTACTCAACCATAACACATTTATAATACTTATTATTATTATTAGAAAAGACAGCGTAGAAAAGAGAACACGGTTTTGCATTTTGTATGAGCGCCTGGTATTTCAGAAAAGTATTGTAGTGACGTAGAGAAGAATTGTGGACAAACGAACGAACGAACATACATATTTTGACTTTTATATATTAGATTAAATTACTTAAAATAATAAATTATAAAAAATAGTAAGTGTATTAAAAATAATAATAATAACATATAAAATAATTTTTTTTTAATTCAAAATAATGATTGCTTATAAACAATACAAATTGAGCAGTTTTTTTTTTGTAAAAGTCACCCCTAAAACGAGCATATTTTTTTGCAATATGGTCGTCTCATTATGCATAATTGAATGTTTTGAACCTGAACAGATGTAAATGAAGTTGAAAATTTCTCAAATAATCGGAAATATTATTTGACGATGGGCTAATAGGACCTACTATTAATAGGAAAAGGTGTTAATTTCTGATAGGGGTTGTTCGACCCTCTTCTGCAAACTAGTGGTCAATTACTGTAATCTGAAAATTAAATGCCAAACCACTATCTTCGTTGGTATAGTGTCTATGCCAATAGGGAACTTCCTCCTTCGCTGATTATTTTAACGAACAGGAGTGTTCGGATTTGCCACTTCCTGTCGTTAATGGAAGAGGCAATCAGAACAGAAACACTGTTTTTGAACATCTGCAGCCGGATTTGTATTTGCCTATTAATCTTTGACCAACTATTTACAATAACTTGTAATTGTTTGATCAATGAAAATTTTTGGATATATTCAGGCTTCCATACATTAGTAAGTTTACTTATAAAATTGTAATCCTTGTTCGAATGCTTAATACCTGTATAATCTTCAGATTTTCTCTAAATTTTTGAATTTGGAAAAAGTGGCAATTTTGTTTTCTAAACTGTGGAAGGGATATTTAATAAAATTTTGATTGATTTATTTGCTATAGATGGCAATAATGAAACTAGCATCATTGAGAGCGATCTGGTAATACTGCGAAATTCCCCTTACCATATCTTGTACGTCAGTCTCTTCTAGACGTTCAATTGTCCGTTATTAAATACTTTGTAAGGCTTGGTAAATTCAGGAATTTGACTTATGAAAACTTACAATAAGCCTACAACGAAAAATCTCTTTTAAGAACAGAAGTTTTTTGGTGATTAAAAAATAATTTGGAATTGAAAGACGAACCTCGCTCACGGTGGTTATCAACATTGAAAACTGATAAAAATCTGCAATCGTTTAAAGACTTCTTCAGAAAAAAAATTTAATTTTATAAACAAATCCATAAAAGGCTCATAAAAAGGATTCTGCTCTCAATCATAACAACCACCTCTATTCGACGTGTTTTTTTTTTTGGAAAAAAGGATTTTTCTGATTTTCTGTTTACTTTATAATACATAATGGGACTCTTTTTGTTGGCTAAATTTAAAAAAAAACTTGAAAGGACGTAATTTTGGTACTGTTGATAGCACCAAAATTTGTGTTAATTTGATTATTAAATGCAAGTTACAACTAATATTCATTAGTAAAAGTACAAGTTTTTTTATGGTATTTTCAGAGGCCTTCGAAGAAGTCGTAGCTGAATCTCGCTCAGGAAGGTAATCAAAATGGAAAACTAATTAAAATACAGATTCAAACAAGGACTTCTTTGTAAAATTTTTTTTTTTTATAAAAAAAATCTTGAAAGGTTTTAAAATATGGTTATTTTCATTACGAGGGTCGTTCAATAAGTCCTTAGAAAATCCAGGTATAGATTTTTTTTGTAAGTAGGATTATTGACAGAAAAGCTGTCAAAATTTCATAGCGTAAGTCAATTTCTATCGTCGATTAAAGTTAACGACATTTATTTGTGCATAACAATGGAAAAAAGCGAGTTTAGGGCTGTCATCAAACATCTCCATTTGAAAGGCTTAAAGCCGAGTTGGATGCAGTTCATGGCACATCTGCACCTGTGTTTGCGACGGTTTACAATTGGGTGAATGAATTTAAACGAGGCCGTTCATCCACAAAAGATGAACATCGTTCAGGATGCCCAGTTGAGGTGTCTACTCCTGAAATCGTCGACAAAATCCACGATCTGATTTTGAACGATCGGCGAATTAAAGTGCGCGAATTAGTTGAGGCCACGGGCATATCACAAGGTACAGTCGCTTCAATTTTTCATGAAAAATTGTCTGTGAAAAAAATTTCGGCAAGATGGGTGTCGCGTTTGCTCTCAGAGGAGAAGAAGCGCAATCGTGTAGTGGACTCTGAGGCTATGTTGGCACTCTTTCATCGCAATGATCCTGTAGACGAAACCTGGATACACTACTACACTCCAGAAACGAAGAGACAGTCATCACAGTGGATTTTCAAGGGTGAACGGGCTCCGAAGAAGGCAAAAACTGTGCCATCGGCCGGCAAGCTGATGGCCACGGTCTTTTGGGATTCGCAGGCCATCATTTTTATCGACTACTTGGAAAAAGGAAAAACAATAACAGGAGCGTATTACGCGTCGTTATTGCAACGGTTGAGCGAGGAAATTAAAGAGAAACGCCCCCATCTGAAGAAGAAAAAAATCCTCTTGCATCAGGACAATGCGCGTGCGCACACCTGCGCTGTTTCCATGGCCAAAATTGTGGAATTGAGAATGGAATTGTTGCAGCATCCCGCTTATTCACCAGATTTGGCCCCGAGTGACTATTTTCTTTTCCCCAAACTGAAGAAATGGCTTGACGGACGACGGTTCACTTCCAACGAGGACGTCATTGCTCAAACGGATGAGTATTTTGCAGAACTTCCGAAATCCTATTTTTTGGACGGGATAAAAATTTTGGAAAAACGGTTGGAAAAGTGTATAGAGCTAAAAGGAGATTATGTTGAAAAATAAAAATTTTTTTTTTTAAAAAACAGTTTTTTTCCATCTTTTTCTAAGAACTTATTGAACGACCCTCGTAGATCGGATACTGCAGACATCTGGATGATTTAACAGATCCATCAACAAGTTTTTGCCGGAAAACGGGATTTCTGTGGTGCTTATTTACCTGATCTCCACCCATGTAATTTTTTTTTGTTCTGCATTATCAAAAAATACTTAAAATTACGCAATATTGGTAGTCTTAATAACATGTACAGGGGAAGTGAACTGAGGAAGTGAACGCAATTTACTTTCATCACTCACTTCGGACAACAAGTCTAGGTTTGGTGAATCGAAGTTCGACACTGCCAGCCTGTTTTGCATCCTGTCTAACGGCATCGCTCCCCTGTAAGCAGATTCTCACCGGGAGGAACATAGGTAGAGACACTTTGTTCTGGGACCATAAGTAGAGACACTGTGGACTTTTCGGGAGCGATCTTCCAGCCCAATGCAGCCTATTCAGCTGAATTTTATCCCTAACTAAGTGATCCTAATAATGCTCTAGGATCTCGTCGTTAAATAGATTCCGAAATTGATCATCTTTATATAGGAGATCAGAAATACTTCAAAGAATCTTCCTCTCGAACGCGGACAAGGGTTCGCAATGGCTTTTGCTGAGAGCTCAAGCTTCCGAAGAATACATGAGTAGAAATTGAGCATACACCGACGCTTCGAAGGGTGAAAACAAACCCTCCACCGACGTATAAATGCCCAAAAAAAAACTAAGAAAGTTTTCAAATCGTAACTCCAAAATTTTATTTAAAAAAATCAATTTAAAAAAAAAAATTATATTTTCCTAAAAATTGCAAATCATTTTTATCGCAGAACCATTTTAACTTCAAATAGTTTAAATTTAACAAAATTATCAGGATTTCAACAAATAATCCTTTTTCTCCTTCAATAATAATAAATTTTATATCAACAAATAAAAAAAAAATGTAATAAATAAATAAATGACAAAAGTCTTAATTATAAATTGCAGTAAATCATTGAAGACGATTAAAAACGGATTGACTTAACTTCGGGCAAACGATCAAATTTCATAAAATCGTGCAAAGTGTACTCGTACTTGCTCAATGATGGTAATAAATTTCAAATGGAATTAAGCCTTCAAAATCGGGAATAAGATAATAAGGATGCGACCACACCTTCAACAAGATTACACCACCATGTCAACTTATGGTGAATGCACAGAACTTCCGCCTGCTTAGAGTTATGATGACACCTTAAACACCGACCAAAGGTAGACCGTTTCTTAAGTTTAAGCTGTGATAAATTCAAAATGTCTTCGGTAACAAGAATTAACATGACATCGGTGAATTCTCTGTTAAAGAGTATTACAACCAAATACAGATGTTAACCGCTGTTTCTGTTATAGGAGAGTGTACAACGGTAGAAGATATCAGTGGTTAAAAGAAATAAAAATACAAAGAACAAGACTAAAAAAAAAACAACAACTTATAATTGAGGCTATCGTGCTTCATTTTCGGAATTTTTCTTTATTTTGTTTCAAATTTAGTATTTCGGAATCGATTTATAATAATTTTAGTAGAATTTAATTGGCAATAAATTTTAGTCAACGAAAAACCCTTGAGAATTCCTCAATTCTGATCAGGATTATCACAGATCATATCTTATCTTCCATAGAGTTTTTGGAGTCATTCGGAGCTTTAGGCACTGTACAGTAAGTTTACATGTGCTCAGATAATAATTATTAATGCCCAGAGGTCAATTGCGGATAACTTAAAAAGGTCTTAATATTAATGCGGTTCTATTAAATAATCTAAGTTAACATTTTGCCTCCACCGAGCTGGCGAAGTGGTCTGACTTCTTTCCGATGATATTTTTTTATAGAGTACCCTGAAGTGGTCAACTCAGGTGCATTCGATATCGTCAGTTTCCATTTCGATATTTGCTACTTTGAAATGTACATCGAAGTTGGATCAACTATCGTGTGTGGGTTTCTATTACAAGCAAATAGCAAATTACGTAACACGGTTGTGGTATGATTGTTGATCACCTGGAAAAGATAGTCAGTCGGGCCCAATATGCCGACATTCGTTTGTTGGCCACCGCTGATCGGAACAAGTTATGTTTCTTAAGGTAACTAACTCAGTTTTCAACAAAGATGCCACTTTGCATAAAGATCTTAATTTACTTGATTTTCATATTAATTGAAGTCCAGCGGGAGAGCGGCAAAAATTACAAAAAAAAAAATAATATCATAAATACTGCGTACAGACCAGATCGTAAATAACCATTAAAGTTTTACTCTTACATCATCATCACCACCGACGGTTTGAGGTGAGATCATACTTTCCACCTTGAGGTGTGCACTGGTAGACTTGATGACTATGACCCGTGGTAGTAAGTGAATCACCTGTAAAAATATAATCGTTTCTGATGATGATTTCCGTACACTTTTCGCCTTCATCTACAACTCACCAATAAGGTCTTCTCTTAAGTTATTTTTACCAAACAAGGTGTTCAACATTTTTTCACGAATGTTTTTATTCATTTTAGAATATTAGAAATAATAATTTTCTAACCTGTTGAGATGACCGTTTTAATTGTCAAAACATGTAAATTTTTTTTTGGTGCTAATTGTACTGTGAAATGATTTCCCATTGAATCTAATTGAAATTAGAACCTGATATTCTTAACACGTGCATTCCAGCACTTTGAATTTTTGGCGCCCAGGAAGGTTTTGTTGATTTATTATTGCTTATCTGAATACTAGTTTTGAATTGAAAACTTCTTAATAGTTTGATTGTTGCAAAATTTTATTTTCACATCACGATAATCAAAAATCAAAGAATCTTAATAGAAAAATTATGTTTGGTAGACAGAGTAATAAAAACAATAACTAACAAAAAAAAAATGGGCATAAGAAATTCATTTAAGTCAAGATAAGGAAATAGTAGTTATAAGGTGTTATTGTGAGTCAGGAAGAGACTGTTATTAATATGCTTTTCGTTGTTAATTCATAATAACAAACCACCATAATAAATTCATTCATTTACTATCGATATGACAGCATTTCTTGACTTTATTAATCATTGTAAAGCTATAAGAAAAATCTGATAACATTTGTTCAGTTGCCATAAGCTTCAACGAAAGTCAACCACGATGACACACCTTTCCATGTTTAGAGCTTTATCTTCGTTTATAGTCATCAAGGTATTCCGGTAGTATTGCGAATTGGTGTTTTTTTCTTTTTCTTTGCATAGTCCAAAAAGAAAAATCAAATTATTAATTGAACACCTAAACTATGTGTTAATGCGGTTATCTACTATTTCTATAGTCAAGGTATAAAAGTCTATGCAGTCACTCAACGGAAAGTGGTAAGAATTGATTTGTTGTTATGAAAGTGGCCAGGCACCACTCTTTCTCGTATTATGCTCTAATTAAGTACAATTTAGATTTTTATCAATTCGATACCTTGAAAGTGATTACTAACAAAACCATAGGTGATTTGGTTAGTTTTTGACAATTTCCGATACACGCTTTTGTCATTTTCTTAAAATTTTTTTTTATGAATTTTATAGTTCGGAAAATAGAGCTCTCTAGTTCAATAATTTTCAGTCATAAATATCACTTAAGATATTATTTCCAAAGAACATATTTTGCAATTTCATACAATATATTAATTAACTACTAAATAATATGTTAAATTTGCGCAGAAAATATGCCGATTGTATGCTAAAACAACCGGCATTGAATGGTAATTTTTCGCATAAAATTTTCTTGTGCACTGAAGCTTATTTATCTCTCGACGGATACATCATTAAGTAAAAATATCATAAATGAGGCTCCGAAAACCCACAAATGAATTTGAAGAAATTATTGTATCGCCGAAAAGTGACTCTCAAAAGGTGAGAGTGACTCTCTTCTTTTTAGAGGGGAATTGGAATGCTTGGTTGAGCCCAGAAGAATCAATCTTGAGGTCATCGCTGTAAATACCGAAAAATAAATAGTCGGTATTTACTATTGCTATTAATGTATTTTTATTGGAAGGTATATCACAAGCATTAATTTTGTAGAATATAAGATCTAGAATAGTGCCTTGAGGTGTACCTGCGTAAATGAGAGTGAAATAACACACTGGAAAGAAATTCAATATATTCGCAGTTACCTGAAAAAAATCATTAGGCAAGGTAGTTTCCACAGTTGTAGACGATCAAATGCAAAACGAGGTCTGGTCAAAAAGTATCGTGTGAATTTTGTGTTTTTTCAAAAATTATTTTGTCCCCATCAAAGTAATCCCCACTAGATATTAAACACTTGTGCCAACGTTTTTTCTAATCCTCGAAACACTTCGAAAAATCATTTTTTGTGATCCTGTTCAGCTCCTCCTTCGATGCTGTCTTTATCTCCTTAATCGTAGCGTAGCGTCGTCCTTTAATGAGGCTGTTCAGTTTCGGGAAGAAGAAAAAGTCACAAGGGGCCAGATCTGGGGAATATGGTGGCTGCGCTTTTATTAGCAACTTTATAACTTGCGCATAACTTGCAGGTAATATTGCTTATTGACCGTTCTACACTGTGACAAGAACTCATGATGCACCCGCTCCTGCAATCGAAGAAAACTGTAAGCAAAACCGTCCGGCACGCTTTTCGTCTTTCACATCTTCTCGGCCCTCTGACAACATTTTGTACCTCCGATAAACGTTGCTTCAGTGCAAGGTACCTTCACCATATACCACAGTCAACATTCGAAATGCGTCCGCTCAATTAATTTTGTTTTTCACACAAAATTTGATACAGATTTTTTGATCCATTTTTTGGAATGGCGAAAAATCGAAAAGGAGCCAAAACACGTGCAAGCAAAGCAGCTGTCAAAAATTAACTGAATATTCAAAATGGCCAAACTTGTTGACATAAGTGAGAGACATGGGTACCAACGCAACGCCATAAAAAAATCGAAAATCGATTTTCGACGTTACCAGCGGAAATTCAACACTTTTTGAAAAGACCTCGTATGCTAGATTTAACTCTAATAAGTTTCCACCATTCTTATTTATAGTATTGAAAATGTATTGTAACAAATCAAATATTAAACGGTAACTAAATATCGTTTTTATTAGATAAATAAAATTTATTTTTGCACAAAAATATCTAGGATATTATGTGAAATATGCAAGGAAGATTTAATTACTTACATTTTCTCAATAATTTCTTAATGGACGGAGGACTAGATTTTCCCAACATATATAAACAAAATGAAAACACACCTTGTTAGTATTAACTAATAAAGATAAAATCTATCTAATCTGTTCGACGAAAAAAAAATCTTCATTTTAATAGCTAACTAACCGATATTATGTTAATATTAACATTGGTTAAGGAGTAGTGCTCGTAAATTGAAGAACGCGTTTCGTAGTCAGAAAGTGAGGAAAACTTATACGCCAACCTGTTTAGTTATGTTAATCTTTATGGCAAATGCTAATTATTATAAAATAGTAAGCAATACAAAATAAAACTTATCTTCCATCATAGATTAAGATCTTAAAGATCGTTTGTAATAAATTCCACATAAATTGAACTAATTAATTGAAATTAGAAATCTTTTAATAGAACAAGGAAAAAATAATATATAAAATTGATTGAAAGAATTAGAAATTAATGAGTGAGTGGGTGATGGATATGGTTCTCCTCTTGTACCAGATACTAACTGCTTTGATTAGCAAATGGCCTAAATAAGTATCTGTTCGTATGCATAATAGAATGATTGAGGAAAATCTGATAGAAAATTGTTTTTATTTATTGTAGTTAGTTGCATCGGTAAAGATGATTTATTGATATTCAACGTATTTGTATACTTTTTTAGGATTATGCATTTATGATAGACCCCCTCTTATTACTGCCCACAAGAATTCTAACGCATTCAAGTTGCGTCATTAGATTTTTGAATATGAATAAAATGCTATGACAACTTCCTACGCACACTTTTGAAATTTGTATCGTTTACAAAAAGTTGCCTTTAAATTGAAACAAATAGCTTACAAAAGAGTCCAGTAAAATAGTCTTAGTTAACTTAAATAAATTTCTTATCGCCTTAATTGATTCTTCAACCGGGTTTGATCCTATATTTTGAACTGAAGTAATTTACCCAAACGATAAGAAGGAGAAAGTCGCATGGGTGTAATTAGTGATATCGGTTGGGGTATCGACAAGTTGGGTACACCTTGCATGTTTTCACGCACGTGCTCAAATCGAACTCGTTACGAAAATCATCAAAACTATAAGATTTAAGTCCGCATTGTACTTGGATAAGTATGAGGTATGTACACTAATGGCCAAAATTCCGCAACCACTTTGATTACAACTTATTCTGTCGAAATACGAGGTCTGTTCAAAAAGTATCACGAATTTTGAATTTTCGCGGGTTACGCATATTTGATTTTCGATTATTTGTGGCGTTATGTTGGTACTCATATCTCTCACTTATGCCGACAAGTTCGGCCATTTTGAATGTTCAGTTAATTTTTGACAGCTGCTTTGCTTGCACGTATTTTGGCTTGTCTTCGATTTTTGCTCAATTTCGACCAAAAACAGCATCGCATTAATATTGGTAAGGAGCTGTTGGACTCTGCCCGCGACTACCCAAATTTGCTCCAGAGGGTCATAACTGATGACGAATGAGTTATGACATGGAAACCAAAGCTCAATCATCCCAATGGAAGCTGCCGCATGAGTCAAAACCAAGTTCGGTCGAATGTGAAGGTTTTGCTTACAGTTTTCTTCGATTGCAGGGCTGTGGTACATCATGACACAGGGTAGAACGGTCAATAAGTAATATTACCTGGGAGTTATGCGCAAGTTGCGCAAAGCAATCCGCCAGAAACGCCCGGATTTGTGGAAAAACAGAAATTGGCTTTTGCACCATGATAACGCCCCTGCTCACACATCATTTCTTTGCGCAAAAACAACACACTAATAATGCCGCAGCCACTGTATTCCTCAAATCTGGCCCCCTGTGACTTTTTCTTGTTCCCGAAACTAAAGAGCCCCATGAAAGTGCGATGCTACGCTACGATTGAGAACATAAAGACGGCATCGAAGGAGAAGCTGAACAAGATCGCAAAAAAAGATTTTTGGAAGTGCTTCGAAGATTGGAAAAAACGTTGGTGTATAATATCTGGTGGGGATTATTTTGAAGGGGACAAAATAGATATTCATGAATAAATAAATAATTTAAAAAAACAACACAAAATGCGCGATTTTTTTTTGAATAGACCTCGTATATATGGAATAAGAAGTCGGTTAAATGTTTGCCTCTGACCGCGTCGCAAAGGCGAGTCCTTTTAAGCACATTTTTCATAATATTTTTGCGGACTTCTAGAGTTCTTTCAGCAATTTCGTATCGAATGTTAACCTTAAGCGTCGAGGTTGTGGTTGGTTTATTAGTGTACACCTTTTCCATCAAGTTCTCTCATACGAAGAAATCGCAAGGGTCAGAAGATGGTGGGGGCAAGTCGATATCACCACTTTTTGGCAATCTTCGGCCGGGAAAAATTTCTCTCATATTTGCATTGTAGCACGAGCTGTGTATGATATGGCAACGTCTTGTTGGAACCACATGTTCTGTAGGTCTAATTGATCTAATATGGGCAAAAGAAAGTTTTCCGATCATCAGTGACTATTATAGCATTGTTTTCAGCATCCTCAAAGAAACAAGGCCCCATTTATGCCGCCAGCCCAAATTCCGCACTATACAAATACTCTCCGAGAGTGTAGTGATTTTTGGTGTATCAGTTGAGGGTTTTCAGTGCCCCAATAGCGGCTATTCTATTTATTAACAAATCCAGTTAAGTCGAAGTGTGCTTTGTCGGTTATAATAATTTTTTCCCCAAAAATGGTGGTCGTTTATACCGAACTGTAAAAGTCGAGCACTCCAGTCTCGCTGCCGTTAGTGGTCATTTACCTGCAGGTTTTGTGTTAATTGAATTTTATACGGCGGAGAAAAGTATGGTAAATCTTTTTTGAGAATTTTTAACCCGGGGACATTCGGCAACACTCTGTCTCACTGCATCAATCTTTTCACGTTTACGTTAGCTTAATTATCGCCTACTCTTTGCTTTATCTCCCAGTAAACGCATATTTTTTTAAATTATTCAATACACGCTGAATAGCTGACTTGCTCGGCATATGGTTAACACCAAAAAAAGTCACGTAATTTTCTCTGTGGATTCACAATTGAACAATTATTTTAATAAAACGTTTTAATAATTAATAAAATTTTAAAACATTTTATTTAAAATCATAAAATTATCATCGACTACTCTACACAACTGTCAAATGTCAACAGACAAATGTCATGCAAAACCAAAATGGCGGCCAAACAAAATCGACCTGAACTATAAAAAGCACCTTGTTTTTTTTTTAAATCTTAATAAATAGAGACTGGCATTATATCTTTGGATGCTACAAACTAAAAAATATTTTAAATATTTAATTTTTTACTGGAATATTTAAAAAAATATATTGCAATTTCCGTTCGTGTCACTTTCTTGACATTCTGGACTATCCAATTTGTGCTTTGAAAAAAATAAAATTTCACTAAAAATATTTAACAATCAGATTTTGTAAAAATTTAATTTTTTTTAATATTATTTAAACTTTGCCATTATGTATAAAATATGAAATTATTAGAATGGCCGCTACAAAAATTCTTGCAGAACTCGATCCTTTTGGGGTAATTTTTAATAACTTTTTCGCCCATTGCGGGTTTTAATTCGCCGATTACTTATTTATAAACTTTCTACGTAAATACGATATTTGCCAATTGACATCATCAAATTTCAAAATGCCAATTGACATCACCAAATTTCGAAACTATGCATTCTGGGAACTTTTCGCCAAAGTTTAGACTTTTATGTGGGTTGTAGAACTATTTTATTGAAACCGTATATAGTCCAGATTAAAAACTTCAAACCTTTAATTTTTCGCGGATACAATGGCTTCTCTACAGTTATTTGTAGATTTTAAGAGTACGAAATATGGAAATTTTGCTTACTGATATATTCACCGAATAATAACTGAACTTTATTGCTGAAGAAAATTGGTTTGAAAAATAAGCATTCAAAGCCTGTCCTTCCAGAACCTAAACGTCGTATCTTTTGTAGGTCATTTTTAATAGTTAAATCTTAAACAAAATATGCATTTTACAGCTGTCAAATGGCTGGTCTATATTTTTTAAATTGCTGAGTAGATAGTCGTGTATTTAACGTTTTTACTATGACTTCATATTATCCTATTAAGGGTAGATCTTAAATTATTAGTTTAAGTAAGGATCGCTTATTTTTCATAGCTAGTAAAAGGGTAAAAGGACTGTAAAACTTACAGCGCATCAAATTCAGTGCCAAAAAAAGTGTCATTAAAAACAATAGAAGGCAATTGAGAGCTGCTGGTCTACTATAGTTGGGCGTATGCCAGTAAGGAAACCATTATTACGCCATCAAAATTAAATAAAATGATTGTATTGGGTTTTGTTCCATCAAAACTGGATTGCGGAGAACTTTTAAAAATATACCCTAGGCGGGTGGTATATCCTAGACTACTTTGGATAAGAAATAAAAATTTTCGTGCAACGCAGTGCTTGAGAAATAATGCTCTCAGAAGCTATGGTACCCTTAACCATTTTTGGTTAAGGGTAGCTTCTTTTATAATTTATAAAAAAAAAAACATATTTAGACACTGCTCTTTTTTTGTTAAAAAAAATCCTTTAATTTGAGGTCAAGTTGGCGGAATTTTAAAAAAGGCAGTTCTAAATATTTCAAGGGTATCTGTTCTTCCATCAGCTTTTTAGTTAATTGATAAAGGATTCGTTGTACAAACAATTATCCGATCTTAACCCCATAAAAGTTTTGTGAGATGACCTAGATAGAACAGTATTGCAAAGGATACGATACACGTAAAATAACTGATATACCGAATAATACAAGCCAAGGAGATTATTTTTAACTTTTTTCATATTGTATTTTAATTGCATTATAATTAATTTTCCTCTGAAAAAAAATGTGGTCGCATGTACTCGAATATATGTACTTTCCGGCATATTTTTATTATCTTAATCCGAAGAGCGGTTTTTTTTATTTAATTTTAATCTAAAGATCAGAGATAATTTTATCTGAAAGTATGAGGTGCACTCATAGAAATATGGCATACATATGTCATAGACAGACGACTGTCATCTAGACGTAGCGGATTACTTGGACCGGAGCAATTCTAAATGGAGGGCGTTCCTTGGTCTATCTGTCAAGAATCTCCATCAGCAAGAAGAGCCTTCCAAAGTTTCACACCCAGCACTCGTACTTATACAGTAAGGTTAGTGCTGAATGGATTTGGAAAAGTGGTAACACTATACGAACGCAATCATTTTGTGATACTATCCGATTTCTAAGAATAATGCTAATATGTAAAAGTCGGTCAAGAATGTGTAATCATCGTGCTCTTATGGTCTGCCCTTCCCTCTTCTATCACTTACTTCAGGCACAGAAAGATATACTAGCTCATATCATTCTCCAAATACTAAATGAAAATTACAGATGAAAATAAATCTTCCATTTTCATTATTACAATAATTATTCTTGTACAATTATTTTCACTATGAACGATAGCATGAACATTTCATCTTACGCCCATTTCTTATTGTTTTTCTTTTCATTTTAAATAATAAAAAGAAAACAATTTAAATTAATTTCAAATGTAAGTATTTGACTAACGGTATCGTAAAGTTTTCCCCTTCTTTTGCCTCCCTTAGAAGATGTTTGTAAGTGCAGTGAGCATATTCGTAGCAGATTAGATGCATTCAACAATAAGAAACAGAAGAAAATCAGAGCGTGTAGACATGCAACCCCAGCATCATACCATATACGTGTATGTAGTTACTTATAGTTTTTCTAGGCAGACTTTAATTTTCCCAATTTTCCAAACGATAGTAAATGCGTTCGTCGCCTTTGTTGTTACATCGATTATTATTTTCTTTTTGTACAGGTGCATTGAAACTAGTAAAACTAATTAAAAAAATTCTCATTTGAATTCTAGCAATAACAATTCCAATGCCAGCACCATCTCTACCATAAACTGATGCATTGTAATTTCACGGTTGTGGAAGAAATCAAAAATAAAACCGCGTAGAGCATTTGTTTCGAATTACCATCTTAGATACGAGAATAGCTAATGTTAATGATGGTTTTAAAAGGGCATTTTTTTTAATTCTCATGCAACGGACTTGTCACGAAAATGTCAAATCATCTTAGAAACTTTCATAAAAAAAATATCAAAATTTTTCTTTTTGGATAAGCAAACAAAAACAACAACAGTGAGTTGAGGTCTAGCGTGTTTAATTGAAGAAAACAAAAACCAATCCTTAGGAAGGAGGCGCCGTGACCAGATTTTAACGAAAAATGCCTACCAAATTTTGATATTCGAAATAATAAATTGATTTTTTTTAAAGAAATTATAAAAACAAAATAAATATTTTAAAGAGGTTTATTTATTTGTTGTAATATTTGGAAAATATAGCCCTATCATTTGAGAGTTATTAAAAATATTTAAAATAATAGATAACATTTGATTAGAGAAATTTTTGCCATTTTATATTATAAGTACTTTAACTATATAAAATAAGGTGCTGGAACATGAGCCTTAAAAGCATATAAATAAGCCGCAATTGCTTTTACAGACTAGTTACTATACATTTGAATTCTAAAAACCCATATACAACTAGAAAAAATTAATTTTATGCACGAATAGTGAGCATCTGAAAAAGCTATTGACCCTGAACGCTCTGAATAATTGTATTTTTTGGTCTGATTTTAAAGATTTTAATCCGAACTATATTCGGTTTGAATAAAATAATGCAACAAGCTGCACAACATAATAAATTATGGTTTTTTTTAGGGACAATTTCCCGAGGACTCGTAATTTCGAAATTATTCGAATTTAAATGCTCATATCAATTTGTCTCTAAGATCGTACGATTTGACGCATTTGAAATTTTTGGTTATACCAGGTGTATAAGCTTAAATCCGCTGTTTTTTAGTCACAGAAAGCAAAAACAAATTTATTCAAAGTACTTGCCCTCGCTAGCTACACATTTTTCCCATCTCTCGAGCAATTTGTGAATACCACGGCAAAAAAAATCCTTCTCTTTCGAGACAAACCACTCATCAAGCCATTTTCGGACGTCTTCGTAAGAATCGACGAAAACAGGTGTTAGTCGGAAGGGGCCAGGTCTTCAAGTTGAGTGTCTCCAAGTAGCTTCACATCATTTTTGACGTGTGCGATGGTGCGTTGTCGTGGAGGAAAATCAGCTTGTCATGTCTTTGTTGATAATCCGTCCTTTTTTCACGCAGAGCATGGTGCAATTTGATCAGTTGTTGGTGGTAGCGGTGGGCACTGACAGTTTCACCAGATTTCAACAACTTATAGTAGACGATACCCTGCTGATCCCACCAAACGCACAGCATCGTCTTCCGTTCGAAGCAATTTGGTCTTGGGGAAGATGTTGATGGTTGGCCGGGACCAACCCTCGATTTCTTACGTTTAGGATTCTCGAAAAATATCCACTTTTCATCGCCTGTCACAATCCGATGAAGGAACAACTTTTTTTTTGTTTGGCTCCATCTGCCTATCATTCAATTCACGTGGCACCCATTTTCCGATCTTTTCAATCTTCCCCATGGTACGCAGACGCATAGAAATTATTGGTTGAGTAACACCCAATTGCTCCGCGAACATTTTTTGCGATCGGGTATCGTCTTCGTCCAAAAGAGCCTACAATTGATGGTCTTCAACCTTCCTAGGCCGATTTTCACGCTTCTTGTCCCACAAGTCAAAACTGCCATCTTTGAACCGGCGAAACCAATCTCCGCACGTTGTTTCCGAGAAAGCACTGATTCGGCAGCCGATTTCTTCAAATTGAAGCAGAAAAGCAGAGCTTCCCGCATATGCTTTTTTTCTGGCATAAAACTAGACATGATTACCAAAGGAAAAATGTATGATTTGGTACGAAATTGCTGACAATGTGCACTGATTAATGTTGACAGATGTCAAGCTCATAAAAAAAAGTATGGCGTACCCATGGTAGCCTAATACGCTCAGTCGCATTGTCAAAGAGCGGATTCAAGCTTATACCCCTAGTAAAGCTACGTAAAAGATTGTTTTTTGTTACACTATTCTAAAATTTTAAAGTAAAAAATGGTCAAATTATGGCGAAGAGGTCATAAAGAATTAGCTCAAACGGATAGGGTCGCGAAAGAGGTCATGTAATAGTTATTTTGATTTAATATTATTTTTAATGCATAAAAATGAAGATGTAAAAATTTCATGTTTTATTTAATTTAAGTTTTCAAAGCATATATTGGATAATCGTGTATTTGCTATAATATAATAATTATTTTAGCAAAACCTATACGGCGTTTGCTTAATAAGGAGCAAAATCTAGTATGTCAACAGTAGCATCATTTTGTTTGATTAACACTCTTCTAAAATAAGGTCAGACCAATCATAAATAATACATTTTTTTAAGGTTATTTTTAATAAAATTTGCACAGTAAAAATTCAGACTATTTGCCGACAACTAAAAGGCACCATACAAGGGTCATTCAGCAAGTACTTAGGCTCACCGCCAGATAGAACTGCTGTCACAAAAGAAATTTACCATCGTGCAGTACATTCTTTTAGTAGCCTACTGTCAAAGTTTCAGTCGATTTTCTTCATTAGTTTTGTTTTGAGAGCCTTTGAAAGCGAGCGTGTCGGTCGGTTGCACAAAAATGGAAAAAGAACAATATCGTTCGGTGATTAGATTCTTGTTTTTGGAAGGGAAAACGCGCAGCGCAATCAAATATCGCTTGGATGCTGTGTATGGTGACTCTTCTCCTTCGATGGCGACCGTCAAGAATTGGTTCAACGAGTGTGTTCGTGGCCGCACGTCGGTTTTTGATGAGCTACGCCCAGGTGCCCCGAAAACGGCTGCTACGGAGGAAAACGTTAAAACAGTCCACGATCTCGTGTTGGCAGACCGTCGATTGAACGTTCACGAGATAGCTGAGACTGCGGGCATCGCAGTAGGAACGGTGCAACATATTCTACATGAGGAACTGGGCATCAGAAAGCTGTCGGCGCGATGGGTGCCGCGTTTGCTCACACCGGAAGAGAAACGCAACCGTGAGACCACATCGGCGACGTGTTTGGCGCTGTTTCAGCGAAATCCAGCGGAGTTCTTGCGTCATTTCGTGACCGTCGACGAAACATGGATTCACTGGTACACACCAGAGACCAATGAACAGTCGAAACAGTGGACTTCACCCGGCGAACGTGCTCCGAAGAAGGCGAAGACTGTTCGATCGGCCGGAAAGGTGATGGCCACCGTTTTCTGGGATTCACAAGGTGTGATCCACATCAATAACCTCGAGAAGGGTAAAACAATCACGGGGCGCTACTATGCTGACTTAGTGGGCCGATTTGACGTCGAATTGAAGAAAAAGCGGCCCCGCTTTGCGAAGAAAAAAGTGCTGTTCCACCACGACAACGCGCCGGCTCACACCTCCGCCGTCGCCATGGCCAAATTGGTCGAATTGCGCTACGAATTGCTGCCCCATCCACCGTACTCTCCAGATTTGGCCCCCTGTGACTACTTTTTGTTTCCAAACCCTAAAAAATCACTCGCCGGGAATAGATTTGGGTCGAATGAGGAGGTCATCGTCGCCACGGAGGCCTATTTTGTTTTCCTCGAAAAAAAAAGTATTTTTTGGACGGGTTAAAAAAGTTAGAGCATCGCTAGGCCAAGTGTATCGAGCTTGAAGGAGATTATGTGGAAAAATAAATTGCCACCTTTCCAAAATTTTCGTTTTTCTTTTGTAGGCTAAGTACTTGTTGAATGACCCTCGTATGTCACTAGTTGTATTTAACTTCAATACGCAGACATGCCGAGTATCATTAAAATCAGCGCACAATAAATTAACTTTTTTTCCTGCTATTTACAAATGATTTTCATTATAGCAAAATACAAGATTAGTCAAATTTAATATAATAAATAATAAGAAATAATTTCGATGCCAAAACTTTTACTTTCTTCCCAGTTTGAAGTAGTATCAATGATGACAACCGTTGTCAGTGGTGATTGTTGGAAAGAAATTTCTTTTCCCAAAATTAACTAAAAGTTCCAAGAAAAAAATAAGTCAAGTTCATGTATAGAAATAATGTTCTAATTAGTTGACAGAAATATATTTAATGCTATACGAAATAAATATGACGTAAAAAATTTAGTATGTGTGAAAAAATCGCAAAGAAACCATCAAAATATACAATTTTTTCGTTGATAATAAATTTCCGCTGAATATATCTCAAATCTGTGCGTAGTTCAATTATTTTTTGTACTAAATATAGATCAGCTGAAAATTGTCTTTATTTCTACAATAGAAATATTTTCAATTCGCAAAGTTGTTAATTCACAAATCAGAAGGATAGTCATGAAAATGCAGAAGATATAACACCCTTCCCCGCCCTCCTGGTTTTTGTTTTTGAATTTAAGCAGCTAAATTATAAGGGTGGGCGAAAATTCCATCATCATCTCAGTAAGAGGAAATATTAAAATTCGGTCGAGGTTTTCTATTAACGTCACACAACGTATTCTATTGTATACAATATGGAACATTTTTTTTATTAGTGCAAAATATTTGAATTAAAATAATCTACACTTTTCTAAATTAATTGAAAATTAAAAGCTAAATTAAATTTGGAATATTTAATTATAAACAGGTAAAAGTGGCTTTGCTGAACTTTTTCCAATAAATTATTTGGTTTTTAAAAAATTTTCAATTTCCAAAATAATTATTTCTAGCCAAACAATTTAAGGGGCTAGAAATATTTTTTTTCCTAGCTCAACTTATAGTGAAAAAAATATTATGGAAAAGTAGTTTTTTCAAATACTGTGAGACTTTTCATTATTTTAAAAATCAAGCCTTCAAAACCTTCTGACGCGTCAAATTACACGATCTCAGCGTGTTATTGAAAATAACATATATAATTTTGTATATTAAATAAATATAAATTCTGATAAATTTGGGCACATCAATTAAAATTATTTTAAGAGCTTAATGAGCATACCAAATATTTATTGTATAAAATTTAAAAATAGCAATTCCAAAAAAAATCTCCTTTCTTCATTAAATTATTGTTTTTTTCGCAAATTCCTGAACTAATTATTGCCAATAATTTAATATAATTAAAAACTCTCCGTCATATATATGGCAAATAATTACGAAAAGTTTATGTACAATAATGATAATTGATAATATTAAATAATTTACTTTCAATGAAGCAAAAAATTTAAAAAAAAATTGTGACTCATCGAACCGCAATTCCGCGCTGATTGGTGAAAATGCAAGAAAATGGGAAGACAGGTAAACATGAAGAAATAAAAGCATTTTTATGCAATCGATGTCTTAAAAAGGTTTGAGAATTTGCCCATGGAAGTACTAAAGATTGCCATTTGGAAGCTTACGGTTGAAGCGGCAACGTAGGGGAATAGCTACCAGTTTGGTTGTAATTATCGATGTTGAACAAAAAAGTAAGACAATGGAATGCCATGTGATTGAATTGCTGTGGAATTTATGTGCACACCTGCTGAATGCCGATTTTCCTGTCGGAAATGGTTCGGAATTTCGGCTCCAGAGTGTTTGCGGTAACGAAATGGGCGGAGAAACTCCAAACTCCAACTAAGATCATTTTATAAATAAAGAGACACGATGAATATTCCATGTAATCAACAATCTTTTAATATTAAAGTAAAATGTTCTCAATGTAGATTATGCTTGATTGGTTAAAGTCAATTTTGATTTTGTTACCTCATAAACGAACCATAATTTTAGCCTTGGGCTAAAATAAACGTGGACACTTGATTTCATTGGCAAAAACCAATTTCAATTTTAAATATGCCAGATATTGGAGAACTTAAATAAAAATAATTGGTCAGGAAACTCTTATATCGACCCCACCAAATCAACACATTTTACTCTATTGGTCAACCGCAAACAAACCGTTCTTCAAATTATTATATAAAAATTTTCCCACCCCTTAATCATATCCCGATTACGAATGATCATCCATTGAACAAGTCTCAATCAGCAAATTCATGGAAATTATGGTAATTCACTATAATACGAGTACCAGGTATATGTAGGTCTGGATTATAGGTGGACAGATACACCTGAAACCAATTCGCTAATCACTTGACAATTTTCCACTTGAGAGATATTTGTTGGTCAGAAAATCGTCTCCGTTAATCAATTTTACCTGTTCTACCTATTCGCTTGCAATTTTCCTTCATTTGCATGATTTATTGTCAACAATCTCTCGAAGTTATTACGAAGCATTTATTCTACTCTCCACCAAGCAGCAATCTTACTTAAATATTATCAGAACAATTTCTGATGATTCTACAAATTCATATTCGCGAACGGGTTCAATAGACTATGCAAAAGATCGTCTTATTACTCTTAGAGGAGGTCATTGAATCTGTTTCGAAATTTAAATATGAATTGAACAATATTGTATGCGAATTAGGTCAAAAGCTCCCGCGCTAAATTTGCATGGCTCGGAATTTCGGATTCAGAGTTCTCAAGCCATTGTCACTAGTGTTTGTCCAGTTGAATTCCTATTCGACATTTTGGGTATAACCGTTCTCACCAAAAGGGGAGTATAAGTATTTTTTGTGATAGCCAAGCACATACACTAAATAAACTTCACTTATCTGACTTAGTAATTAGTTTGGGGTTCTTTTTTTTCCATACTAGTACAAACTATGAAGCTTTACGATTTTCACTATTCGTCATGGTCGATTTTTTTGTGATTAGGTTTTTTTATAGCGAATTTTTATACTATAGTTGCCATTTGATAAAATTTATGACAATCACTTAACTGTAGTTTAATGGCAAAAATAAATTGCGAGTATCATTCTCGATTTTGTTATGCAATTCAACAAGTTTCAGATTGGATTTCATGTTCAGATCATTCCACATGAATGGTAATGGCATTAATATTTGGCATCGACGAGAATATGACCAAGACTATCCAATAGAAAAAGGTAAAAGTAATAATATATGAAGAGAAAAGATGGGACAAGGAATCACAAACAAACCATAATTTATTTATACCTGGTATGCCTCTCCATAGTCAAGACTGTTTACTCAATGAAACGAAAATATTTAATGAAATTTTATTCAAAAGTGATTTTTGGTAATTTTAGGATTTATTTAATTTCATTTCATATTAAAAAAAGTATTTTTTTTTTGTCAAAAAGATTCAGATTTTTTCTGTATAAAATCAGTACTATTAGTTGGTCACTTTGGATATTATTGCTGGCCATCACCATCATCTACTCAACCATCAAATTTTAGTACCGTGAAAAGAACTTTTTTTAAATTAATTTTCTACCAATTTTTTTGTGTTTTTTTTTATTTTGATTTAAATAACGATTACTTTATTTAATATAATTGCTAATTAAATTTGCTTTTATATGTATCTGTAGTTTTAAGAAAAATTTGGATTTATTTTTTTGCAAATACATTTAAGCTTTTACTGTAACATAATCTGAAAGAAGGTGTAAAAGTTTTGAAACTGAAAATATTGCTTTTATGATAACACATATTTTGGTTAGAATTTAATTATAGGTTAATAGCCTATCTTTAGAACACCTTTTAACAAGGTATTCTAAAGATAGGTTTATATAAATTAAGAAATTTGGATTCAAATAAATAATCAGTAATTTGGTTGAGAAAAATCATTTAATTAGAGTTGGGAATTATGAAAAAAGAATAAAATTAGCCTTCTGCAAATTAATTTTATTCATTTCGTTGCGTATGATTGACGCAACAAAATGAATAACTTTCCGTTGCGTAAATCATACGCAACGAAATGAATGAATACTTAAAGAACTTTCCCCTTTAAGTATTCCCTACTGGAATGAATAGGAAGCCATTAAATCTGTAAAGCCAGGGTGGGGGGGGGGGAAGGGGAGGGTTACGTAGGCAATAAATATCATCTCTTTTCGAAAAAATTCAGTCGAAAAACAACAGTCGCGGAATTTTTATTATGTGACGTAGCGCAGTTCTGTTAGAATCACATGTCGGCCGAGCCAAATTAAACCAATTTACGAATAAAAACGCTCTGCAGAATTTTCCTACATCGCTCACCTAGAAGCATAACAACATTGCCTAGAGCGTACTCAAAGAGCTGACGCCTATGGCTCTATGAGAGCTTAGGCCCAATGACACCGCCGGTTCAATAAGACCTCGGGCGCTGTCCAATGACAGCTCTGGCCCAATGAGACATCTGGCCAAATGACACCTACGGCTATATGAGACCTTAGGCTCCATGATACCTCCGGTCCAATAAGACCTCTCGCCGAATGACATCTCCGGTTCTATTAAATCTTAGGCCCAATGATACCTCCGGTCCTATGGGACCTCTGCCGCAATGACTTTTCCGATTCAATAAGACCTCTGGCCCAATGACTTTTCCGGTTCAATAAGACTTCTGACCGAATAACACCTCCGGCCTATGAAATTTTAGGCCCAATGACACTTCTGGTCCAATGAGACCTCTGGTCCAATGACACCTCCGGTCCAATAAGACCTCTGGCCCAATGACACCTCCGGTCTAATTATACCGCTGGCGAATAATAACTCCGCCTTTATGATACCTTAGGCCCAATGACACCTCCAGCTCTATGACACCTTAGGCGCAATAACACCTCCGGTTCTATGAAATTTTAGGCCCAATGACAACTTCGGTCTAATAAAACCTCTGGCCCAATGACACTTCTGGTCCAGTGAGACCTCTGGCCCCATGACACCTTCGGTCTAATAATACCTCTGGCCCAATGACACTTCTAGTCCAATGAGACCTCAGGCCCAATGACACCTCCGGTATAATGAGACCTCTGCCCCAATGACACCTCCGGTCTTATTAGACTCCCCTACGAGCGACACCACTACTCCAATGATACCTCCGGTCCAATGACGTCTCCTGCCTAATGAAAACTCTGAACCGGAGACTACATAGTAAATCTACGAGGATTTATATAGGTCTATATGTCACTTGCCTATGTATTTTAACATCACTAGAATCGGCTAGTTTGCTTATTAACAAATCCGATTAAGACTAAATAATCCACACAAAGGTTTGAGCGCCCGGTTCTAAGACGGCTAAGGCCATTTTAACGGCAGTTTATTCCAAACCAATTTCTACGTATTTTTTTTTTAAAATTGATAATTTTTTTAATAAAATATATTTGCAATAATTACACATTGTTAAATGTCGTAATACTTCATAATAATTTTGCTGCGCCTACTTTCTGTCAAATATCAAATTTGACAAAATGACAGCTGTCAAAAAAAACCTATGACAGCTGTAGAAAACCCTATATCTGGAATATTTTTATAAATAAAAGATACAAATTTTGAATAGATATAATGAGTTAGAAATTTTTCTCAAATTATATCAAATGGTCAGTTAAAAGGACGAAATAGATTTTATGGAAATTGAAAACTAAATATTTTATTCCAGTCCATTAAATATTACGAAAATTTTAGGAAAGATTAACTTTAATAATAAAATAGTAGAAAATCCATAAATTTTATCGTTCGAAAAAAGTGTTAACAGAATTTTATCGTTACAATAGAGACCATAGTTTTCTTATATAAAATAGTTTATTTTTTATTAGGCCAACTATTTTTGCAAACAATTCAAATTCATTTCAATTTTTGATTTTCAAGTGTGACAAATAAATTGTGGGACAATATTATGAAATTCACTGAAAGCTAAAGTCAACTGTTCAAATCATATTCAGTGCACATATGTGTACAGTCGTAATAATATTAATGGTTTTTGTGTGAAATGCGTGATTGATTCGAATTTATTTATTTCGAATTTGAATATTACGACATGCACTCGTGAACACGGAATTCCTTCTTTACGATCATACCATATCTAATGGGGGGTGTTGCAGAATCCCATCAGGTACAAATGTACAGTTCTTTGTAGGAACGGATCTTGGGCGATAACTAATTTGGTGGTACTTGAAACAAGAAGTAGAGCTGTTAACTTATTTTTATGGGTGGAATTGCTATCGAATGTGGGTGATGGTGGAATTCACCTCTAGAATTATTGTGGGCGAATTTTTTTTAAATTTTTAGTCAAGAACCGCATTCCAATTATTGTTTCCATTTGGGAAAATGTGTGAGAAATACTTTAGACAAAATTTGTACGAGGGTGGAATGTGCAATGTTTGATTTTTCGTATCTTGTTTAAATGCACTTAACACGTGCCGAACGGAAAAGCCCTCCTTCTAACAACAATAAAACCATTTCAATATAAAAATGTAAAGAACGAATAAAATTTTTAAATGATAATAAAATCTGACAAATAAAATCTGTCGATTTTATGAGTTGAAATCATTTAGAAGGAAAAATGACCAAAGTTGCCGGTAACATTATTGAAGCATTATTGTTAATGGATTTTTAATTAAAGACCATTATCCGATTCAATCAAGGTGTGAGATTAGAAGTTTGAACGGATTTGGTTTGAATAGTTAGAGAAAATGCTGTAAGTACGTGATAAGACATCTTGACCACGAAAGTATATGTTGTAACGAAATAATTATGATCTACTAAACTGAATGGTAAACAAATCCCGTGCGTCACAATTTACGCCCACCATTTCCGCTGAATTTGTTTTTTTACCTTCAATAAATGCCGAAAGATTAATGAATATCCGATTGATGGGAACCGGCCCATCCCACGCTCTCAACCTTCACATTGGACCCTTCTTTCAATGACACCTTAGCTCTTTAGCACCGATTAAGATCTCCTTAATTCCAATAACTCCTCAAGAAACTATAAAAACACAACTATTCCGAGTTGTGCCCGAATTTAATTCATTCATAAAATATTTTTTCTGAATCACCCTGTTACCATACGATGAAATATTTTTCCTTTTTTTTTTAATAACATCTCATTGGCTTGCCACTTTTTCAGTCGAATAAATAAAAACGAACCAGTTTTGTGAACTTATTTGTACCTGAAAAATGCTCTTTATTTTATGTACAAAAAAAAAAAAGAAAAAAAATATTGATATTTTTAAGTTGACTTTAATAAACAAGGTTTTTTTTTCTTGCAAATTTATAATAAAAATTATTTAAGGTAATCGAGACTATAAAATTTACTAAAAGGTCAATGATAGTTTGTGATTAATTGAATATTTTTATGCAAATCGTAAGGACAGAAAATTGAAAAAATCAATTTCAAATTACAAAAATGGAAATTTTTATTAAAAAAATTATTTCATCTTCAAATAATTTAAAAGTGGGTATTTTTGGAAATAAAAATAAAAAAAAATAAAGACAGGAATTTGTTATTTTCCTATAAAAAAAATTGAAGTTCTCAGTGGTGTTTTTTTTTTTTTTTGGCGGCAATAAGATACCTGCGTTTAGTTCGCAGTGGTCTTGAATTCGAATCTAGCTTTTTGATATATTTAGAGTGTCCTTTAATTGTTATAAACTATTTTGAGTTGCTTAAGTGATAAGAATTTATATTTCAGTACCAATCGTACTAAAAATTAGGTAAAAAAATTTTTTCTAAATTAGCCGTAAAATTTTTAAAGAAATTTTATAGTATCTCAAAACTTTAAGGGGCACTTAATGTAACAAATTCAAAAATTCCATGTTTCCTCGGAGTTTATGATTATTGAAAATATTTCCAGATGTTCAGAAATCATGTTTACAAGCACATTTTTGGTATGTAGTCAGTAGTAATGGTACAAAAGGGCAAATTTTTATGATTTAATAAAAAAAAAATATCTCTCATTTCTTCCCATACATTCATAGGTTAATGTCCGTTTAAGTAATAAGGAAAGAAAGATTCAGAATTGACGAGTGTTCTCTTCCTATTGATACTAAGCCAGATTATAAGTGATAACATCTGCGTAGGCCAGAAAGATTATCCAGACTTTGCGCCTGTCTTTTGAAAAATACGATTAATATAAACACGTTCGTGTATTGTACAAATGCGTCTTATTGAATATACTCGTAACAATTAAGAATGCGTTGAAATCTGAAGAATATTTGAATTTTTAACTTGTCAGCCTTTAGTTTACCACCTCACCTCAGGTTTTCGATTTCAGTTTTGGTGTTTGACCCTCAAAAAATTTTCGGCGCATGTTCTTTCTTTCCAAACGTTATTTACCGACACTGCCAGAGATGATGTTGAACAACAATTTTCATTTTTTTTTTGGGGGGGTTCTGGTTGCATCGAGTTTGATATGTGGGCGCATTTACAGCCGTGATAGATGCACGCAGCTCTAGAATGAATTTTTAAACAAATTCGAAGAGAATTCTTTAGAGCAAATGTAAATATAATCGGGGAGATCATGTGAGGTAGATATATCCATATATCCGCCATTCAACAATAAAGCATGAATAACTCTTTTTCTTCCTAGATACGACGATAAGCCAACTTAAGTGAATACAACAACAAAAATTGTTGGTGTTGCAATGCAGGCTAGAGAGTGCAGCTTTGTCGGTGGTCATAGACCCCCACTGATTGAATGACATTTTCAGGAATACATACTATTTATCGGTCTTGAATGGGCCTTGTTATTAACGGATTAATATTAGCATTGTCCATGGTGGGGTTATTGTCAGTTCGCAGATACAAAAGTGTATTCTCAAAGTGATGGTCGTCTAGTCGCAATTACTATTAAATATTGCCGTCGTCAAGTTCATCATCAAGACCAGCATTCATGAGTGAGGGTTCAATACTCGTCAACTTTTCTAACTGAGTGTTAGTAGAATAATAACTGATCAGTAAAAAGTACAGTTGAAAAATACTACTCCTTAGACGAAAATGGTCGGAAAAAAAACAAAGCAAAGTCAATTTATCTAATGCAAAATGGTTGGCTTGCTTAGAACGCACATAGATCATGTGAATAATTTTAGTTTTTATTTATATTAGAAATAGCGAACATGTGTGAATGTTTATCAACAGATTTGAAGAACGTAAATGGCGCTCATTAAAATTCTATCGAATAAAAGTATCAACTTCCGCTGCACGATTAACAAAGATTTGGCATGTTGTTGCGTGTCTATGTAGGACAAGAGACTCCATGACTCCCAGGAACCAGAACCAATAATAGAATCTCCAAAACGGTTACAATTTCAACCTAACACCATCCACTCAACCATTCAACTCTGTAGTGGCCTACGGATAACTTTTTTAATTTTATTTTTTGTTTGTTTAAATATTTAACTTTCAAAGCACGCAATCAAAAAGTTCTAAGATGATAAAAATAGTGGTAAAGAAACGACGGAAAATAAAAACCCACCAAAATCCTATCAAAGCAAAAGTTTCACAAAAAATTCAGATGTTAGCAGACGATATAGAAAAAACCAAAAGATCATTAGTGTTTTTTAATATGCACAATAATATGTTTTTTTTTGGGTGTCTTTATAAAGGGTAAGAGGGGAAGGGGGAGGGTGAGTGGTCTTGAATTTGTAATTTAAAACACGGATCAACTAGCTTTCAACGACTGTATCCCCGTTGTTGGTTGTGTATGTTAGTAGTTTTGTATGATTTTTTGACATCTCGGGTGGTCACTTTATCCATTCGGACATTTTCGGATATCAAGCAGTGATCAAATTAAAATGTTTTTTTTTAAATTTACGATAAAAAGTATTTAAAAATTATACTGGATTAAGTTGCTAAATAGTTTCATCTCTCCCAAAAATGGTAACATAATAATTTTTAGTGGCAATGTTGCAACCTTGGATGCTATTTGATGCCCACCAGTTGACTCGATTCTTAAGTAGATTCGATTAAAGATGCTGAACAACTGACAAGTTGAATTACATTAGGTTCCAGGAGCGTCCTGTTACATCTCATCTTTGGCCATTTGGATATAAATATACTGTATCAAGAGTGGAAGATTTATTAGCCAGAATTTTTTCGGAGTAGGACTCCTTCCATTGTGAAGGTCCTAGATGCATAAACTCATTTTTTTTATTTTCTAAAATAATCTAACGATCTGCCGCACTAAGGACTATTCCTCCCCATGGCTTGTAAGTTAAGTCCATCAAGTTTTAACCCCATTCGATAGCTAAGCAAACCTATAAAGTGTGATAAATTAAATAACGTTTTTGTAGTGCATTACGAAAAATCAGTGACAAAAAGCAATTCTGAAGGTCCGAAAAGTAGAGAAAGATGCACTTTAGTAAGGGAGGCCTTCAACATCTATAAACTGTTGAAAATTTAGAACCTTTCAAGTATTTTTTTTATAAAAAGGACTTCTTTTTATTAAAAAAAAGTCCTGCGATAGCTCTGATAATGTAGATCTTTCCGTTAGCTCAGACATTACAAACACCATGATGTGTTTTTGTCGGAAAAAGCGATATTTGCGGGGTTCCCCTGCTCATCTTATCATAGTCCGTGTGACATTTTTTTTTTTTTTTTAGAGGAGGATGTCATTTTAGCTACTATCTATATTGTCAAAACGAGTATAACTCTGAATACGAACATAAATTTTATGTTGAATTTTTTTTAAAAATTAGTATGCAAAACTGTTTTTTTTTAAAAAATAAATTTAATAATAAATTATAATTAATAACAATAAATATAAATAAATAAATAAAAACAACAAACCGCAAATATGCACCAGAACTAGTTGAATATGATTGCAACATAAAATGTTTACAGACATATCTGTAAACATTTTATGTTGCAGCAACATTTCTTGTACTCGCAGAGAAACTTGAGAAGTACGAGTTGTTGTTTCGAATAGTTCATGTTAATTACTATAATTATTATTTCTATTTAGGAAATGATTTAATTTTCTTATTAAGTAAACAATTTTTTTTTATAAAAATAAACTTTCGAAAATAGACATATCTAAAAATTGATGAATAATAATCAATTGTATTTGGAGAATTAGTATAAATAAATACTTTTTTTTTGGATGTGCCTGAAAACATTTTTTTTTGTAAATTAATTGATTTTTTATATAATTTTTTTCTTAAATTAATTGATAACTTTTAGAAAAAATCTCTTTCCGATAGTGTCTATTTATACTATTTTAAATAATACAAAAAATACACTATCGTATCTTATTTAAGAGAATTTAATAATAATACTAATAATGATAGTATGTACAATAAAAAATTACTAAAATTTATATAATGAAAAATATATTAATAGGGAAAAGTTAACTAATTGTATTCCACATAAGAAGATAACACCGGAGACATGTGTTTTGCTAATGTTTCATATGCAAATATTGTTAATTAAACATCCGTAAACAATGCATTGAAACATTTCGAAATATTGGTAAATATATTTAGAAATAATTAACATTTCGGTAAAATTAACTTTTAAAATAAATTCGGCAATCTTCTCATTCTTTACTTTTGTAATTTATTTTTCGTGTATTTTTATTTTTTCGGTTTTTTGCTTTAAGGTTTTTTGTATCAACAAAAATAGTTTTCGCTTCACACTTCTAAAAGTATTATTTTTCTCAGTTCTAACATACTTATAAGAAATTGAATGAGAAAACTTGTAGACGAAATAGAAAAAATAAAAACATTTTCACATAATTAACACATTAATAAAATAGTAGTTTTAGTGAATTTTTTTTTGGTAAGAAAATTTTAAACTGATACGTTTCAGAGAAAGGAAATTGATTTAAACGTTAGAAAAGTGAAAGTATTTTTGTTGACATTTGATTTTTGAAAATTTATGTAAACTCGAAAAGTGACTGGACGGACCGTGATGCATGTTTACCACATTTGATTGTAAAATCGAGTGCGTCCCCACAGTCTAACTATAGTTTTAGTAATTTAATTTAATTTTTTGGTAGATCACGTTTACTAGACACTTGTCAAAAGCTAAAGGTTTGCTCATGTGTATTCATCTGATGGTTGAACGTTTGTCGAAAATGACATGAAAAATTTCTAATTAGGTAAATGACAAGCAAACCTGTCAGAAGATCGATCTTTTTTTCTCTGTCTTCACTTAGCAAACGAATATTTCGAAATATTGAAATTTTCTTCACATACTGAAGGCTCTCAATCTTAATTAGTTACTACTTGAAGAGTTTAGTAATGCTCAGTTTTTTGTATGGAATCATTCAAAGCAGCAGAAATCCAAGCCGACACGACATGTTCGGAGACACACTCAAATGTGGGCACGGTCATCATAAATTACGAGTGGCTAGATTATTTTTACTTATGGTAGCTCATATTTGGTCATAATTGCAATAAGTGCCCAAAATTGGATGTTATTCAATATTCTTAAATACTTTAATACGGCATCTAGTTAGTGCGGTATCTTTTGGTGACGTTAATCGAAATCTTATCAACTTTACCTATCAAAAATATAGACCGTCGAATGCCTGTTTGTCTACAGTTAATGTTTGGTAGAAAAAAATGACCTTTTAAGTTTTTGCAGCAAAAACAAAAACCCAGCATACATGGGAATTTTTTTTTTGAGTCCTTTCACCTGCTATATAATAATCTGATAAAAACGGAGTCTTCACTTGCCATCGATAAGTGCAGGTGCATTTTGTTAGGTAGACCGTAAACTCTCTTTGAAATTTTAACGACCTCTGATACCGCTAAAAAAAAAATACTTAAAAATGGGTCGGTAAAGATTCCTTGCAGATAATAAGTTTACAGTATCGTTTGGCAGGATCTACCCAAATATAAGTGTAGTGGCGATTGATATTTTTTTAAATTGTTTTATTTGTATATAAGTTTCATAAAAAATTAGCCAGGTTCCACTTTACAGCACCCCAACCATGAGGCTATTTGGTGCGATCATGTAACAAGTGGTTCAAATTTTTGGAGTATATTTTATTCTTTTAAAATATACTCCAAAAATTTGAACCACTTGTTAAATTTTGTTTTTATTTTAAAAAAATCTTATTTTTTGTTTTTGAATTGCTTTGGATTCTAGTTCATAATAGTATCCTTGGCAATAAGCCAAAATGGTAAAATAAAATTTTTAAATTTACCGAATCTATTGACTAAATGACATATAATAACTTAGATCATTCCCCAAAAGTGAAATATTTCTTTCCACACATTGAATGTTTAGTCTGCTCAATAAATACTCCAAAATTCTTGGATAGGAAACTTCTCAGAATCTGAATTGGTCCCACCGTACATATTCATTATTAATTTTTTGGAAATCAACGACGACAAACCTCTCCCCCCACCCCCCAAACACCATTGATAACATTCCTGTAGCCTTCAACTGACTATTTTTCAAATCCTAAACGAATGCCAGTTAATCCAGAACTTTTATTTAAAAGGACCTCCTCAGTGGTCGAGCTCTTAGAATTAACCACTTTGAATTGATACCTACAACTAACTATCGACTAGTTTCTATTGGGTCTCCTACCCCAGAAACTTTATATACAAATAAACACCAAATAATATCTAAACAGTTTTAGTTTAGTTTTTGTAGTTATCTGCAATAATTCTGATAAAATTGCGAAATTTTCATAGAGTTTGTATTAAAAAAGAGAGTCATTAACTTTCTAGATACAATATATTAGTAAGATACTTGGCAATCTATCAATAATCTTATCTTCACACACCAATACCGTCGAAATCGCTTGTTGGAAGATCTATCTTGCGTGCCTAACTTCACTGCAATGCAACTCATTGTTCCAGGGCTTCATGCAATCTGCGTGTTGATACCTCTTCTCATATTCCTTATCTTAAGACATTTTGCACGAAAAATGTTAATTTTCTTGATTTTTCACAGATATTCTCAACCTCAACACAGGCTCAGTTTGAATTAAGCGAAACTTTTGCCGATCGATTATGTTGCTCTCATTTTACGGTAGCGTTTAATTTTTTTTTAAACATATTTTTTTGTTGTTGTAATAAATAAAATCACGCTTACATTAATAATAAATATGATCGCATGACTTATAAAAAAGTGTAATTCTCTTAAGAAAACAAATCAAATAGAAAACCTCAGACATTCCTAGACACTTTTATGGGTACCTGTGTACCTATACTTAGTTGTACGTGTACTCAGTATGTGATTGTGAATGTGAATTTTACACCTAGAATAGTACCAATATTTTTTCTTTTTTTTAAAAAGAAGAAGAAGGAAAAACAGCATTGTGGTCGACATCAGAAGCATCATTGCGTTTGTATACGGCCATCTATCATGATCGTTACTTACCTGAAAATAAATAAAAAAATAATTATTATTAATAAAGACGTGTTAAGAAAAACTAAAAATTTTATAAGAAAGTTTTGTATAAATTATCAATGATTGACTATTTCAACTTTCAATACTTTTTTCTTACTCGAATATCTTAAAGAAATGATATTGAACATGGTGAATGGAGAATAATCGAATTCCAATGTCATCCGGGAGAGGAATCTGTCCTGGTTGATAAGTGAATATTGGCGGCAATGGGCAATTTTCATTCACACGCATTTTATGTGGTTTATTCTATTCCATGGCTAGTCAGTTAATAAAAGTGCAAGTTAACAATTAAAAGTGGTCCATATAAACTATTGAGTCAATTAAACTTCTCATCAGAGCATACTCAGAAGAAATAGTGAAAGTTAGATGATCTCTACTTTGTGAAGATGATCTTTAGTAATTCATAATTAGGACATTTTGCTTATTTGATCGTTTTTCTTTTTTGTGGTTTACTACTAATGCATAAGCTAAGCACTTTCATTTATTTTCATAAATTATTACTTTTTCCCTAAAGAAAATATTGAAGAGATTGGATTATTTAAAGTCAGTAAGTTAGGCCAATTTGTTGCGCCATGAGGCATTTGGCGGATTCGAGTTCCTGTTGGGTTTGCGTTTCCAGCAAAGTTATATGTTTAAGAATGTTAAAAATAGGGTTTGGAATAGAAATAGTTGTTTATAGAAAGTAGTCCTAGGTAAAATGAGTTTTTGGGTTTAGCAGATCCATAAGGATAGGTGTCCTATTCAAAAGGAAATTTGCGGTTAAGCGGCATTCATTTAAATTTTGGAAAATGTTTAGTTGAACAAGAATCACATAAAAGATGAGATTGGTTAGCAAAAAGGAAATCATGGGTAAGTGGGGTACGCACCACAATTCAAAAATTCTGGGCTAGAAAACTTACGAGAAGTTTGCTAGCCCAGAATTTTGGAATTGTTATTGAGTAGACTGGCTTTTCGATATTTGGCCACAGTGTAGACAAAAATCTTTGACTATTGGTTCAGTCTGTTTGTCTACGCATGTTGTTAAGCAGACGAGTCAAGTTCGGACTTTCTAGAAGAGGTTCCCCCAATTGAGCAGGTCACTCATAACCCCAGGATACCAACATAACCTAATGCAACAAGACGTTTTTTTCGTTTAATAGATTGCGATAAATTTCTTAGAGCACGGGATCAAATTGGCGATCACAAATGCCTTTCAGATCTGAAAGACTTTCAGTAAAAATTGTCAACTGTTTCCAGCACGCCATGGAAAGGGAAGCTTTTACATAGAAAAATTCGACTGTATAGTTCACGGTGCCTTTTTCCCAACAAACCCGATGACAGCAAAATATATCATATGCTCATAAGCATTAGGACTGATTTGACAAGTCCATGCAGCAGTTCTAAAATGTTTATAGAGCTTGATGGATTGGTGATTGCCTTGCTGTAGCTGCTGAATGACGTTTCTAATCCAGTTGCGGGAGATAGACTCCCGCAAATCATAAGCGAAAAACTGGCTGGATTTCTTTCCATCTCAGAGATCATTGGGGATATAACTTGTTTTAAAAAATGTTTGAGGAGGATAATTAACGGAAATAAGTTTTTTTTTAAATAAAAAAACTATACGAGGTCAGTTCAAAAAGTATCGCGCATTTTGAATATCCGCGGGTTACGCATATTCGATTTTTGATTTTTTTATGGCGTTATGTTGGTACTCATGTCTCTCACTTATGCCAACAAGTTCGGCCATTTTGAATGTTCAGTTAATTTTTGACGGCTGCTTTGCGTGCACGTGTTTTGGCTCATCTTCGATCTTTGCCCATTTTCGACCAAAAATAGCATCGCATTAACATTGCTAAGGAGCTGTTGGACTCTGTCCGCGACGACCCAAATTTTCTCCAGAGGGTTATAACCAATGGAATTGCTGCCGCACGAGCCAAGACCGAAAAAAGCGCGCCAAGTTCGGTCGAATGTGAAGTTTTTGCTTACAGTTTTCTTCGATTGCAGAGGCGTGATGCATCATGAGTTCTTCCCACAGGGTTGAACAGTCAATAAGGAATATTACCTGCAAGTTATGCGCAAGTTGCGCGAAGAAATCCGCCAGAAACGCCCGGATTTGTGGAAGAACAAAAATTGGCTTTTGCATCATGATAACGCCCCTGCTCACACATCGTTGCTTGTGCGCGAATTTTTGGCCAAAAACAATACACTAATAATGCCGCAGCCACCGTATTCCCTAGATCTGACTCCCTGTGACTTTTCATTGTTCACGAAACAGATTCTTTGATCTATTTTTTTTAATGGCCAAAAATCAAAAGCGAACCAAAAAACGTGCAAGCAAAGCAGCTGTCAAAAATTAACTGAATATTCAAAATGGCCAAACTTGTCGGCATAAGTGAGAGACATGAGTACCAATATAGCGCCAAAAAAAATTGAAAATCGAATATACGTAACCCACGGAAATTCAAAATTCGCGATACTTTTTGAACAGACCTCGTATATGCGATCTTTTTCGACTAGTTTTAACTAGGAAAGAATCCGTCAGGTAAGTCCAATGTGTTTCACCTTGTAGGTAAGGTACCTTAGATATTTGCTGGAGACCAATTTATAGCGCCACTACCATGAGGCCATTTGGTGGCATCAATATTGATGTGGAAAGTTATCTAAACTAGGCTGGTCTGTGGTTAGAAGGGTTGAGCAGATTAGTATGTTGTGAGAGACAGAAGACGGGACTTGGGAATTGGGCTGTTATTGAATTCAGGATGTATTTATATAATTTGTAAGTCCCACAAGATAGGCATTGCTAAAAAGAAAATCACGGGTGAGGGCAATATATCCAGTGCCGATAGAGAAGTGTTTCGATATAGATTCAAATGGACTAGTTTTGATTTATTAATATTAACCCAATGAGCCCACAAATATTTTCCAATATTCGTTCGATATATTTTACACTATTCAATACCTGTAATCCAATCTTTTAAAATTTTTTTCTCAAAAACCATCTAAGCCTTAAATGGCAAATTAATAATTAAAAAAAAAAAAATTCCTCAAAAAAAATAGATTTAAAAAAAAAGTCTCCTTATAAAAATGAATTAATGTAAATTTAAAACGCCTCATTAATTTGAATATTTTACATTGAACAAATAAGGTTAATCGTAGATAAAAAATTTCATTTCAGGCTAAAAACTGCACTTAGTCGAACGGCGCTCAAATGAATTTGTCTACAGACGCACTGGGCGCTTTGAAGAATTTAAACAAATTACTTTTCAGCCGCCAAAGTAATAAGTACATAATTTTCAACATAATTATTAATTATAGCAATTATTATGTATGTACTCAATAAGAGTTTATTATTCAAGTTCAACGAAAATTATTTTTACATGCAAACAGCATTGATGTACTAGTTAGACGAGAAACAGGCAAATATGATTATTACTATTACTATTTTGAACTTCCACTTAGTCTCTTTCATGTAAAATCAGGAAATAATTTTGAAAAGATTTTTAACCAAAAAAAAAAACAAATTACAACCATTTGCATATGCAGTATTTTCCAATGGAATTGAAATAAGAGACACTTTGTAGGGAAGTAAGTGTAAAGTGAATAGTTCTCTTAATTGAATTTCATTAAAAAGTAATTTTCTTCCATAACAATTCAGGAAACTGATGAAAAGTATTTTTCCCTATTTTCTGCAATGGTGACTGATATTAACCTTAAAATTCCAACTTTCCACTAGCAAATATAACAAATTTTTCTAGAGTGCCAGAATGCTTTGAATAAAAGATTAATTGCATAATAAATTTTCGAATTATTGTTCAGATTTTTGAAATTACTTGAAGACATTGAACACATAGATTGGATAAGAAACACATTTGTGACACACCAGGTAGCTCTTAAAGTGGCTCCAATCATACTCACAGCTTCTACAGAATCTTGCACGGCAGCATCTTTAATAGATTTTTGCACTACAGCGTCTTTTGCTGACAGCAATATGACCCAAAAAGCTTCTCGTATTTATCACAGTGTAATTATAATGCAATTTTTCGGAACAAGTTTTTAAACCGGGAATTAAAATGTCTAACTTTAAGCAATTACAACAACAACAACAACAAAAAACAAACAAGATTCAAGCTGGGACATAGTATAAAAAATTGTGTAATATCAGAATTCCTCTACAGCTAGTCCGATTTATGAAGTAATTTTTCGAAATCCTTTTGCGCATAGACAGAAAGGACGCCCGCCTTATTTATTATCTTGAATAATCATCATTTTTCATATATTATTGATTTTTACCGTATTTTCGTGAAGCTTCTTGACTTCGAACGAACATTATCCACGTACGAGTATATCAGAGTTTCGGAAACTATGAGTTGCTGAGTTACTTTTCGCTGTCACGATTATTATTTAAGGAATGAAAACATCGATCATCATTACAACAACTTTTACATAATAGTAGTTTTTCTTTGCTCATCTGCACTATGATACTATCTAGGCATCGTCAGCGGTATAGTTGGAACCATCTTCAATATAATCAGAATCCCCATCATCATCAACAGTCAGCAATGGTTCATCAGAAGCTAACCGATCATAGTGTATGGACTAAACTTTCAGCTTCTGCAATCGTTCGGCTCAGCTGCTTCTCTTATAAAAGTCTTTGACCGACAAAGAATCCAGTTTCTTTCTTACCTTTAGGCCAAAAACTTTATGGTTAGACTCGGAGAATATTCAATGGAAAATTGAAAATGTTGCGGTTACCGATACACTCGTTTACCACAGCTCCGGTTGCAATCACTTAGAATTTTTGACGAAGTTGGTGGTGGGGTATTGTTAAACTGTTGTAGCTAAATTTATTGTTAAATTACTTTAAATAAAGGGCTATCCAGTTAGTGCTTTGGAAAATAAAATTAAATAAGTACACGTGAAATTTTGATTTGGTAAAATTTTTGAATTTATTATATTGCCTAATTTCTGCCAATACTTAAGAAATATAACGTATTCCAAACAGTTGATGAAAAATTTCTTGTTGAACTCGATTCTTTTTAGGTAGTTTTTGTATAAATTTTTCGGGTTATAATTGGACCATTTCTTAACGAAAGCTGGTTTTTGAATCCACTAAAAATAAAGAATTATCTGCGTAAATACAATTTTCTTTATAGCTTTATAATTTTTTTTTCAAAAGTGTCAAATTGCATGATCTTGGCGACAAATTGACATCACCAAACTGCTAAATTATGCTTACTGCGAACTTTTCATGCAATTAAGCCAAAATTTGCCATATTATATAGCTTGTGGCATCGTTTTTTTTAAATAACATATTGTCTAAATTAAAATCTTTCAGTTTAGATAAAAAAAGGCTCTCCGCTGTCATACGGAAATAGTGTTGAGAATTACCGGTAACAGTCTCTCTCCTTCTTCATTTTCAAAGGGATACGGATCAATAACACTATCAGACTAATATGCACACCACACCAATACAATGGTTTTTTTTAAATTATAGATATTTAGAGTTCTGTATTTGGAAGAAATAAACCTTTTATGACGAAAATTTTGTTGCATATATTACCCCTTAATTGGCAGGTTTATTTTTATGCGTAGTATTGTAATTAATCAATCTATTATATAAAATGGTAAATTTAAACTGAAAAATATGTTATGTCCGACAACTCTTATGTGGCAGTGATTTTACTTTCCAAACTATAAAATGGATAGTATTTAAAAACATAAAAATCTACATTAATTAAAAAAATTGCTGACAATCGAGCAGAATTTTTCATATTCATTTAAAGAAATATTTTTTAAACATTCTATTATTGAAATATTATTTTAATATTATAAAAACTTTAATTGGTAATGTCGAAATATTTTTAAAGATTTTCCTTAAAAACTTCATAAACTGAATATGAAAAATTCTGCTCGATTGTCAGCAATTTTTCAATTAATATTGCAGTTTTTTTACTTTAATTTTATACAATTCTTTTTATTTTTTTTCTCCTTAAAAACTTTATAAAAATTTTCCTTAAAAACTTCATAAACTGAATATGAAAAATTCTGCTCGATTGTCAGCAATTTTTTAATTAATATTGTAGCTTTTTGACTTTAATTTTATATAAAACATTTGAGCAATTATTTTTTTTTTTCTCCTTAAAAACTTCATAAACTGAATATGAAAAATTCTGCTCGATTGTCAGCAATTTTTTAATTAATATTGCAGTTTTTTTACTTTAATTTTATACAACACTTTTATACAATTCTTTTTGTTTTTTTTTCTCCTTAAAAACTTCATAAAAATTTTCCTTAAAAACTTCATAAACTGAATATGAAAAATTCTGCTCGATTGACAGCAATTTTTCCATTAATATTGCAGGTTTTTAACTTTAATTTTATACAAAACTTTAAAACAATTCTTTTTGTTTTTTTCTCCTTAAAAACTTCATAAAGATTTTCCTTAAAAACTTCATAAACTGAATATGAAAAATTCTGCTCGATTGTCAGCAATTTTTTAATTAATATTGTAGCTTTTTGACTTTAATTTTATATAAAACATTTGGACAATTCTTTTTGTTTTTTGTATTTAAAAAAAAAACGATAATAAATCAACTTTGCACTTTAGAATAAATTTTGTAGAAGCTTTCAACAGAAATGAAAATGTTGCTGACAATTAGACAAAATAATTTTCGCAAAACGTTTTTTTTTTTTTTATTATATTAAGCAAAGAATTTTTTTAGGTAAAATGTGAATAGCTGAATTGTATTATGAGGATTTATGAGAATCTGTCCACATTCGATCATAAAATAATTGATAAATGGTCAAGTGGTGGTAGACGTTGTATATTGTTGGCATTCCATTGCCGGACAAAGAGTGAATAATTTCGATACTGTCAGCGATTTGAACCTAATGAATGCTTTCGATGCATTGTTATGTTCGGGGCATTCTGATGTTTGCCCACGCAATAATTGTTCAATTCTTCGGAAGGGCATACACCATAACCAAAACTCGCCCTGCACTTAACAGTTCTACTATGTTTACTGTGTTTTCTTTTTTATGGTTGTTGTTGATATTGTACTTTGTTTACTACGAATAATATTACAGTTTTTACAATGAAGTGAGTGGAACAAGATGACCCAAATCCAATGCTCCACGGTCGCTTGTTAACAATTACTTAATCCAAGCTGATCTGCTCCTCTCGGCTGGTACTGGTATTATTTACTACGCAAACGATACGCATTTCTTCTCAATTTTCATTCATGTGTCAACAAGACTACCAGCAAAACAACAAAGACCCAACCACCACCTACTTAAGAACAAAAGACATCGTAGACGAATATGCGTTTTTTTCTTTCATTTATACTGTCATGTCAATACTTTTATGAAAGGAAATTTATATTTAACAGTCGTTTAACGTGTAATCATTTTTTCTTTCATCCTTTCCATTACAAAAAAAAAAAAAAACTTAACGAGTCTTATTTAACTAAATACTACCACACAACAACAATAAAAAAATATATTTTTTCTGACCCCATAACACCATAAAAATTTGTAATTCTCTTATTAAAAATATTCATAATAAATTGACATTAAATCTGGAATTTTTAGATTAAAAGAAAAATTTACAAAAAAAAGATTTTTGCTCGTAAAATCTGATTCAACAGCAGAAATAATATTCAAGGAAATTTTGGGATTTGAAAAAGATTTCTTAATATTTCCGCAGTGATTTTATTATTTAAAAAAACTTGTGGCGAGCGAAAAAATATAAATACCATAAAAAATTTAGACTGTCATTTTCCTTGAGATGTTAAAATGTTTATTATCGAAATAATTTCACTCTAAATTTGCACTAAAAGCCCCCCCACCCCCAACTGATTTTGATTATATTTTTATGTGATATATTTTTTTGCTTTTATAAATTTATAGTTTTCGTGTGCTAAAAAAAAATCAAGGTGCATTGGGACTTATTCTATAAATTAAATGAACAGTTTCTTGATGAAAACGAATTCAATGTTCTTGTTTTTTTTTTAAACAGTTTCAAGTAGCCAACATTTCGATTCAGTATGCCGACCGCCATAGAAAATTCGATTATAAGAACACCGGAAACAGGGCAGTCTTCAATCTCCTCGTAATAAGTTAAATGAAAATGAAAATGACTTAAGAGGACAGCTCTTAGGTCAATCACGGTTGCCTTTTGAACCAATACCGAATGCATAAATTTTCGTACATAATTTAAAGCGGAAATAATAAAGTATGTTATTAGTAAATACTATTCGAATAGGGGAAGTGAGTGAAGTCAGCAACAATGGAGGAGCACAATAAAATTGGGTGCGTTCAAACACGAGGAATCGCATAAAAATCTAGCAAATCAGTGGAGAATACTCCATAACAATTTCGTGATATATTTTTCAGTTTTTCGTTGGTGGAACAGTATTAATTGTGTGACGTTGTTCCATTCACAATAGCAAATTTTTGATCACGGAATGAAGAATTCTTAAATGTTTGTTTATTGAATTGTTCCATAATAAAATACGAATAATTATTTTTCAAAATCAAAATCAGATCCAGATTTACTTTACTTGGAAAAGCCAACGATTTGTTGGGAAGATTTTTACTTTCGCCTACCGAACTATTCCGATTCGAATAAATATAGAATCCCAGACTTTCCACATCTCTACTCCCCTTTTTGAATCATTCACATTTTGCAAGCGGATACATTTCCATTCTATCCAGTATTATTTGCTCCATAAACATTGTATCTTAAAATAGATTCCAGAAAAGATCGTGACATCATCGATTCGACAATGTTTAACTAAAAAATAATACAAAAGTTCGTGTGGCTGCAAAGATACGACCATAAAATTCGGATGGATTTTTAATGGATTCTTCCGCCAGCAGGAGTGAGGGACGGAAACAGAATCAGAATCTCCTGTCCAATCTGGTTGGCTATTCGCTATCGTGTGTTCAGTTCTTTGCCATCTTTGCGTTGCCGAAATGAAAACGAAAATGTTGATCGGTTCTCTGTGTCGACAAACAACAAACGAAACAAATGATCGTGCATCAGAAAAAGGAACACATCGAGAAGAAGAAAGGAACACGAAATAACCAGTTCAGTCTACAGTATATATAAGAAGACCTGCAGGTATAGATCTAGAAAATACGAATTGTATGTTAGAATTGAAGTCTAACCGTCTTCAGATAGACGCAGATCCACAGCTAACATAAATACTCGCACAATTAAGTCTGACAACAATGGCCCAAACCATCACCGCCAAAAGGACCAAAAATTATGTGTCTAGGGCCGGTTTAAGGTTTGCGTATTCATACTGACGGCGTTGCTGGCTAAATTTAAGATCTTTTCTTATTTAACTACTCAATGAGAAGGAAGAGAAATGAAATTGAACAACAAAGACTGCCTGAAGTATTTATTCTAAGAAAATGCGAAAATGAAATCTTTTAAGACGATTCCTTCTGCATGGTCGAAAGATTTTTTCTTCCACCCTCCAATTTTTTTTTTAAATTTTTTTTTTGTTTTTTTTTTATACTATATTCCGTTACTGATCGAAACAACCAGAACAAGTTCTAGAATAGTTTGCACAAACATCTTTGTGTGCATCTGTAGCCAAAGAGGGTATGTGTGATGTTGACTGAAAGTTGAAGTACGAAAAAAAGGACCACTTGTCATTAAAGATATATCAACAACGATTTAGTGAAGTTGTTCGTCCATTGAGTTTTTGCCTCTTTTCATCTTAATTCAGATCAAAACGAAAAATATGATAGAAAAAATAATTCACATAAAACTACTATGATGTATATTGAGTGAGGTTTTATTCATATTTTTAGGTAGTTTCTTGTATATAAAATTCAGTGTAAAAAAAAAATATTTAAAAACATTGGCCATTGTTAAGACTCAATAGGGACGATAAAAGTTTGGATTAATTTATAAGAGGATCAAGATCAAAGGCACCATCTATCATTTGCCTACATAGAAGGTCTTCGTTTTGCAAAAGACATCAATCGATGTTATCGGAAAAAAGTTCACGGCTACTCGGCTTTAAAATAAACCGCCAAAAGGACATTATTTTTCAGTAATAAAAACTAAGAAGAAAAAAAAATTATCATTTCTACAGGTTATCCCATTTATATTTTTGGACGGTTTTACTTAAATAACCTAAAAATATTAGTTAATCTTTAGTTTTACTTAGAAATTGTCTAAAAATATCTTAAATCTTTTCATAAAATCATACAAAATCAAATGGATTTTTTTCTATTTAAAAAAAAACAACTAATAAACTGTATTTATTTCTTCCGTCGTAGAACTTTTAGGATTCATGCATTCTGGCAATTGAAAGAATCCACCAATACTGCCCTGAATTAAAGGTACTGGAACATCTGAGTATTTATGGGGCTAAGAATATCATTTTAGTAGAAATGTTATTGAGAAATAACTTTAAAAAACAATGTAAAACAATCTTGTTCGTGTTTTGAGGCAAGCGTCCTTGAGTTCTTATTACAGCTAGTGACATATTCGGGGTGCCTTTTAGTTATCGACAAATGTCCCTAGTTCTCATGGGGTTCACAATTTTCATTTTAGCATAAATATTACTAAAAATTGTTTTGAAAAAAAGGGTTAAGCGGCACTGGTATCCCCGCGTATAGTAGACAGCAGCCTGGAGTTCTTATTGCAGCTAGTCACGTATTCGGGGTGTCTTTTAGTTATCGTCAAAAGCCCCTAGTTCGCATGGGGTTCACAATTTACATTTTAGCATAAATATTACTAAAAATTGTTTTGAAAAAAAAGGGTTAAGCGATACTGGTATCCCCGCGTATAGTAGACAGCAGCCTTGTATTCTTATTGCAGCTAGTGACGTATTCTGGGTGCCTTTTAGTTATCATCAAAAGCCCCTAGTTCGCATGGGGTTCACAATTTACATTTTAGCACAAATAATATTAAAAATGGCTTTGAAAAAAGGGCAAAAAAAAATTTATTTTTAAAATTTGTTCGTGTTTTGATTAAGCGGCACTGGTATGCCCACCAGTGCCGCCTAATAAAAAAAAGGAAAATAAATCTTGTCCATGCTCTCAGTAAGCGGCACTGGGATGTCTGCGTCTAGTAAGCAACGTACTTGAGTTTGAATCCTGCTAGTAATATAGTCAATATACGTTTAAATTGCCACTAAATTGTTATTGAAGAATGGCCGGAGTTCTTGTGGCGCTGAAAATTTACTTTTTCAGCACAAATGTTACTAAAAATTGCTTTGAAAAAAATTTAAAAAAACTAACGTCCTTGACTTCGAATTCAGCTAGTAACATAGTCAATGCACACTTCAGTTGCCACTAAATGGCCTTAGTTATCGTGACCCCAAAGAGTTGACAATTTAGTACAAATGTCACTATAAATAGTTTTGAAAAAAGGGTAAAAAAATTTTCTCTGTGCTTTCATTAAGCGGCACTAAGAGGTCTGCGTCTAGTAGCCAGCGTTTTTGAGTTCAAAGCCGGCTAATAATATAGTCAATATACGCTCAATTGCTACTAATTGGACTGAGCTATCGTAACCTTAAAGAATTTACATTTTAGCACAAATGGTACTAAAAATGGCTTTGATAAAAAGGGTAAGCCTAAGCTTGTCCGTGCTCTCATTAAGCGGCTCTGGGAGATCTACGTCTAGTAACCAGCGTCCTTGACTTCGAATTCATTAAGTAACATAGTCAATGTACACTTCAGTTGCCACTAAATGGCCTGAGTGATCGTGACCGTAAAGAGTTGACAATTTACAATAGTAAAAATGTTATTTACTAAAAATGACTTTGCAAAAAAAGGCAAAAAAAATCTTGTTTGTGCTCTGATTTAGCGGCACTGGTCTACCAAACACGTTGAAATAAAGAAAATTGAAAATCGTTTATGTCAAAGAACAAATGTGATATTCTTTTCGTTTTTGCTATACTTGCTAGGAAAAAGGTTAACGACAACCACGTCAAGTACGCTTGTGACCACCTAACCGCGATTGCAAAAAAAGGCTAATCGCGAATCATGAACCTCATATTTGTATGAATCACCGCTAAGGTATTCCGAATCCCATTGAACCTGAGATACGTAATCTCAGTACTTGCTCGATTTACTTTGCGAAGATGGTCTCTGTTATATCTATTGGCCGACTATCTAAAAGGCTATCTGGTGTCCATCATCTATCGTCAACTGGTGGGTCTTGTGCATGTACTCGTAAGTATCTGATTGCTCCCAGCTAATATCGTATTAGGAATAGTTTAAAAATGTGTTCGTTTTAGATTTTCGTGCTTTCATTTCGTTTCGTTTCGATTTGTTTGTGCTTCGTCATTTTCCATTCTGGGCACTTCGAAGTCGGCCAGTAAATCATTTCATTTTGTGCCACAATCCTAGCACAGCCAGAGATTGAAGATTGCCATTTAGAATTTAAAATTCTTCCCTCGTTTTCACTGTCCAAACCTACCAGAGTTCACCATCCGAAGTCATCCCATCCCGTCTTCGGTTAGTAGAAATCTTTTCAAGTTCTTGTACAAGCACGTCGCAGCCAACTATGTTAGAACCTTCACCACATGTCTGCTGGGTAATCTAAAATTCATTTTCAGCATATAACAAATCCGAAAGTTTAAGAGTGTATACTGAAAAGTCAGCTAATAATGGTTGTGAACTCGTCGTCAGGGCATCCCCACCGGGTATTGCTCGATTAGTCACTCATAGTCAGCTAATATTTGTGCAGCTATTTTCCTAACCAATTAAGATCGTACGTGAATATTTGGTGTTTTTATTGCAGAAATTTGCATGCCGGTCACAGGGATTTTTATTGAAAAGTTTATAGGATTCCAAGAAACCATTCCAATATTCGTTGGATGTGTTTTCTTAGATCTTTGCAATTTGTAGCGCCGTTCCTGATATAATAAATTGTCCATAATTAATTCTGCTTTTTTCCTTTTTTAATGTTCAGTGACATATCCATTCGGTATTTTTTTTTTGTTATTAAAATTATAATTTAAAAAAAGTGGCCCCTGGAACATGTCAAAAGGATTTTATATAAAATCAAACAATTTTTATAATTATTGACTGGTGTTAGTATTTTATTTTTAGTATACAATTTTTAGAAAACGTTGAATCTTCTTGAAAAATGAATAGTAAAATTGTTTGTGTACACATATGGGCAATAAAAGTAAATTTCTTTTTTTTTCTTTTTTTTTTAAATGATATCTACAACTACTTATGCTAGTAACAAGCAGATTTTTTACGGGAATATAGAAGGACATGAAGACATGTGGAGGAAAACACCCATCGATGTTACCTCAGAACAGGGTAATTTTATTTTATAATTTTAGAGAATCTCTCGGCCATCGCCGTTTTAAACGTCGATGGGTGTATACTGGAAGGGTGGGAGTAAAAAGTTCCCTTCCTAAAGGGTTAGGGTGGATGGATAAATGCGAATGGAATTTTTTATATCGGGAGATGCATAGTTCACAAACAAATGGAACATTTAGGTCACGGTGGATAACAGTGTTTCGCACATAAAAGGGGGCATTGACAATTTTACGAAGGATTCGGGATTGTAGGGATTGGATTTGAAGGAAGTTGGAATGCTAAGTCGAACCCCAAAGTTCTAGACCATATGTCCATATTGGTTTCAGAACCGTATTGTATAGTAATAGTTTACTTGTTGTTGTAAGTTTTGATTTACTGTCTAGGAGACTTAATAATTGTTTGTATCGTCCGTTAAGTTCACGTCTTTTAGTTTTTGTATGAAGGTTCCAGGTTAACCGTTTGTCGAATATAAGTCCAAGGTAATGTACGCTATTTTTTTGTGGAATAATACTGCCGTTTAGGGTTATATCGGGAATTTGTTCTCGGCAGAGTGTGAAAGTTACATGAGCAGATTTTTGCTCATTTACCTTCACTCTCCACCTTTTGAACCAAGTTTCTAAGCAGTGGATATGGTTCTGTAGGATACTAATGGCTGTGGAAGGATTTTTGTGATGTGTCAGGATGGCTGTATCGTCTGCATATGTTGCGGTTAGGAAGTTGTTGTTGCAAGGAATGTCATGGGTATAAATGTTGTATAGGATAGGACCTAGGATACTTCGTTGAGGGACACCGGCGGAAATTGGATAAATGTCAGAGTACTCCATATTTTCAGCTACCTGAAAATATCGGTCTGAGAGATAAGATTTAAGGATGTGGAAATAACTCGAGGATAGGACTCGCTGCAACTTCCAAAGCAGTCCAGGGTGCCATACACGGTCGAAAGCATGCGAAATGTCAAGAAACACGCCTGGGCAGTATTCCTTTCGCTCTAGCGAACACGCTTTGTAGTCGACTACGTGATGACACTGCTGGATAGTGGACTGCTCAGGTCGAAATCCAAACTGATATAAAATTCTTAAACTAAAAAAACGATTAAAAATTGTTAACACAAAACACTTAACAGATAACAGATTAGGAAAAAGTAACTTTTTATGAAATATTTAAGACAAAATTTAAAAAAACACTCTGAAATCTCTCTTTTCAAGAAAATAATTTAATTAATTAAAATAAATTATTTTCCTATGTAAAAAAAAAAACCTCTTAAAACGCTACTAAATTATGTTAAGGTAATAAAAAAATTAATTGTGATTTGACTATGATTTTATTTTATTGTTAATTAATAAAAATTCACTTAATAATCTCATCAACTTTAAAAGACTACAAAAGCTCAATGAATAATTTATAATATCTATATTATTTAATGATAGCTTTAAACTAATGTTATGCTAATTTTATGTTACGTTTTAGCATAAAAATAGTATTAATAAAAAATCACAATTAATTTTATGATTATTTATTTTTTTTTTCAAAATATTATTTATGTTATGTGATTTTTTCAAATTCACATAATAATAATCCACCATTCTGATGAGATATAATATCAATAAAATTAATTTCAAATAAAATAAGAAAATTGGAAATTATTGGTTTTTTTCTTATGATTCAAGGGAGGATAAAATACACGTAGTATCTCGGTTTTTTTAATTTGTTGATACTCGTAACTTTATATATGCATTTACGCCAAAGTTAAATGAATCAGAAAAAATAGGATAATTTCTTCAATAAAATAAACTTTCATTTAAGATATTTCTATCCAATTAAGATGTTTTACTAATTGTAAAAATTCATGGACTGCAGTATCTGCTATTATAGATAGTGTAATAATGATGATGTGTACGATAAACATTTCTAATCTTTCTTTTTACAGCTTAACGAACAGAAATTGTTTGATTTATATTTTTTTTTTAATAGATATAGTTAATATATTTTTGTGAATCTAATATTATTCGTTTTTTAATTTAAAAAAAAAAATTTGAAAAAAGATAATCTCTTTGTTATAGGGTTATCCAATTTGAGGTATGTTAATTAAAGTTAAATGAAACATTTTTAAAAGGTAGATTTTGATAATATATTATATTTGATAATATTGCTTATATTTTGCCATTATCTATTAAAAATAAAAAGATTATTTCTGATTATTTACCAATGACATTTCTTGCAATAATTTTTGCTGACATTTTCATATATTTCCGGCTGTCAGTCAGCCATTTTTTTTTACAGATCTTCATTTTTAAATGCTCTTAAATTTAAAAATTATTTGCATAAATACTATATTTTATGTAAGTTAATAAGAAAAATTCCAACAATATCAAATCGCACGGTCTTTTCTGGTTGACATCAGCAAATCTTGAAATTGCGTGTTGTGGCAAATTTTCGCCTAATAAAGCCAACATTTTTAATAGTGTGTAGAGCTTATGGTATAATTTTTTTTTAAAACCACTTATAGTCTAGATTAAAAAAAAAACGGTTTAGTTCTGATTAAAAAAAACTGTTATTTTTTGTCAATAGCATTCAGAATTGACCGTAAAAGAGAAGGTCTCTCCTTTTTCATTTACAAAGAAATACGGGCCAATAACACCTTTAAACCAAAATGCATCCCAGACAATTAGTTTTCATGAATACAATGGATTTGCCATAGTTATTCATGGGTTTTCAGAGCCCCATTTAGTACAATTTAGCTAAAGGTATCCACCAAGCAAGAAATAAAAAATTTCCTAGAAAAATCATAACCTAAAAAAAAAATCTTGTTCCAGCTTGTTATCTTTTTTACAATTTGAAATTTTTTATACATTTTTTAGTTGTCTATAATTAAAAATGGCAAAATTTTTACTAAATAATTTTTATCTTAAAAGATATAATTTTTAATACTACTACTAAATAAAAAAGCTACACTTTCCAAACTGCAAAATGAATAATTCTTTAAGAATAATCTTAAAGAAACTGACAAATAATCATCAAATTTATATTTATTAAAATTTATATATATGTATATACTCGTATATTAATAGATATTTAAAAAAACGGCAATATTTTAGATGCATATTTAATGCAAAAACTTTATGTATTGTATATTCACACAAAAAAAAAAAATGCCCTGACGACATATGCTATTTACGCTTCGACTCGAGAGAAAAGGGTTGAAAATATTCGATTCGTTATGATCTGCCAAGTATTGTAGATGCATTTTATGTATAAAATATGAAAAGATAAAAATAGTTCTTGGCGATAAGCTGTAGAAAAGTCAATAAATTCTAAAATATGACAAATTTAGCACACGACAATGTCTTTTGCTATGGTATAAGCAACTATAAGCCGAATGAGCAGAAAATAGTCTTTCTTGTAATACTATCTAAAATGGGACTTCCAAATAGATTTCCCCCCAGTACCATTCTAGACAAGATTCTTCTTTTTTGGATTCTTCTTAAGACGACTGGATTCTACTTTCGGTTGTACGAATGATGGTGAATTATTCCCCCTTTTGCCCCAAGAATTAATTCCATCAGCAAACTATCAGAATTTCATGTACGATGTTTGCAAGTTTATTTTTATCATCACATAATTCCGTTCCTTTAGCTCCTCTTTTTGGGTATTATTGTACTTTGAAGGATTTGTGATATTCCTGAAAATAACCGATCGATTCCAGTTGGATAAGTAAATATTTTCTTAGTGGTCCTTTGGTGTGAAATATGTTTTATCTTCGATACAATAACATTTTTAACTGCTTGGCCAGAATGCAAATTAATAATTCCCCGTTTTTAATTTTTATATTTTAAAAATTTTCTATACGAGGTCTGCTCAAAAAGTATCGCGAATTTTGTGTTTTTTTTCAAAAATTATTTATTTATTCATGAATATCTATTTTGTCCCCTTCAAAGTAATTTCCAACCAGATATTATACACTTGTGTCAACGTTTTTTCCAATCATCGAAGCATTTTTAAAAATCATTTTTTGTGATCTTGTTCAGCTCCTCCTTCGATGCTGTCTTTATCTTCTCAATCGTAGTGTAGCGTCGTCCTTTCATGGGGCTCTTCAGTTTCGGGAACAAGAAAAAGTCACAGGCAAAAGCCAATTTTTGTTCTTCCACAAATCCGGGCGTTTCTGGCGGATTGCGTCGCGCGACTTGAGCATAAATTTGCAGGTTATATTCCCTATTGACCGTTCTACCCTGTGGCAAGAACTTAAGATACACCACCCCCCATGCCATCGAAGAAACCTGTAAGCAAAACCTTCATATTCGACCGAACTTGGCGCGCTTTTTTCGGTCTTGGGGGGCTCTTCAGTTTCGGGAACAAGAAAAAGTCACAGGGGGCCGGATCTGGGGAATACGGTGGCTAGGGCATTATTAGTGTGTTGTTTTTGGCCAAAAATGGCAAAAGCCAATTTTTGTACTTCCACAAATCCGGGCGTTTCTGGCGGATTGCTTCGCGCGACTTGAGCATATCTTGCAGGTTATATTCCTTATTGACCGTTCTACCCTGTGGAAAGAACTCATGATACACCACCCCCCATGCCATCGATTACACCCGTAAGCAAAACCTTCACATTCGACCGAACTTGGAGCGCTTTTTTCAGTCTTGGCTCGTGCGGAAGCTTCCATTGGGATGATTGAGCTTTGGTTTCCACGTCATAACCATAAACCCATGATTTATCACCAGTTATGACCCTCTGGAGTTAAATTTGGGTCGTCGCGGACCGAGTCCAACAGCTCCTTAGCAATATTAATGCGATGCTGTTTTTGGTCGAAATTGAGCAATTTTGGTCTCGTCTAAAGCTCAAATCATTGGTAAAAATTGAATGCCACGAGCCAATCCTCAGCAACTTCTCTAACAGGGATTCGACGATTGGCCAATACTATTTTCTTCACTTCATCAATGTTTTCGTCTGTTGTTGACGTGCTCGGGCGTCCGGCACGCTTTTCGTCGTTCACATTTTCTCGGCCCTCTGAGAACATTTTATACCATCGATAAACGTTGCTTGGATCCAACCATATACCACAGTCAACATTCGGAATGCGTTCGCGTAATTAATTTTGTTTTTTTCACACAAAATTTGATACAGATTTTTTGATCCATTTTTTTTGGAATGGGCAAAAATCGAAGACGAGCCAAAACACGTGCAAGCAAAGTAGCTGTCAAAAATTAACTGAACATTTAAAATGGCCAAACTTATTAGCATAAGTGAGAGACATGAGTACCAACATAACGCCACAAAAAAATTGAAAATTCACGATACTTTTTTAACAGACCTCGTAAATAATTAGCGGAGGCAAGAGGTGGTAAAAGAATTTTTAATCCATTTTAAAGAGAATAAAATCTTTGCCAATTTATTTTTTTATTATTTATATCAACTTTGAATAGTTTTTGAAATACAAAAACAAACCATCTCCAAGACAATACTTACTAGCTCATAAAAGAATAAAAAATAAATTCTTAAAAATTCACATAACACATTATGGAAGATGGTAAACGTTTTCTTATTATGTGAAAATTGAACCGAAACCACAGAAAAATTTCAATAAATTATGGAAAAGTTGAAAAATCGCAATCGATTTTGATGAAAAATTGAATCGTTCGATGGCATTCCATTTGGAAAGGTATTTTTTTTTTTTTTTTTTTCAAAAAGACTGAACCGCAATATTGAATGTGCATTCTGGAAATGCATACGATATGGCTAAGTCGTGACTATGCCTGCTGGTTTGTGGATTTAGAAAAGTTGTCCGGTAATAGCTGAGAACTTCCAGCCCATAGAGAAGTGAACATTTTTTATTTTTTTTTTTAGTTTACAAGTACACGAAGATCATTTACCAACTGCCAAATACAACATATTTAATCGGTATAAATTTTCATTCGATTTATTGTAAAATATTCAATTTTATAGAAAATAATCCTCTTGTTTTGAGAAGTCTCCTATTAAACGGAATTGTTTGGAAGTTTGTTGATAGTCACTGTCAGTACGAATCGAAGTTGGATTAATTGAATTCTGGCGTCAGTTAATAGTCACCCATTAAAAGTTAACTATCACACCCTCCACTTCATGATTAGAATATTCCATATTGGGGCAATTGTTTGTGGTATACCATTCGCTAACTAGAACGATCCCAGAACAGATATTGTGCCCATTTTGGATTTGAAAAGTCCACACCGATCCCCACTACTAGTCGATTAGCTCAGAATAATGCTCAATGTTCTATGTTTTATTAGAATTGAATTTTCTAATTTTCATTTGGTTTCGATTATTTTTTTATTAGACAAGTAAATTGATTGATGCTTTGACATGCGTTTGCTCTCGGACATTTTTAATCATTACACAAAATGTACTAAAAATAAGTAGAACCTCAATAGTGGTGGTGGTGATTCTAATACAAAAATATTCAATTCAGTTCAGTTTAATTTAGTTCAGTTCAGTTCAACTTGGTTGGCTAAGTACGTACTTACGTCTCTATGGACACAGTCGATGTTTTTGTATCATTTTTTTTCGAGAGTAGGTCGTCGTCATATACGAGTAAATGTATAAATCGACTGTCATATACATGAGAGTATGTCAATAGTTTTATAGTTATTGTCGGCCAAACCCCCCTAATACTGACAAAACGTTATGGTTTCTTGTTATGGTTCATCGGTGACGATATTGGAAACAAACAAGGCACCACCAGCAGGCACTATTCCAACTCTCTGATAATAATGGAAGCTTTTCAGAATAAACTGGGCTATATTGTGGTATTTACTAATAAGGTCTTCCCCGCTGAGTCATACAATCGGTACTTGTACAGATCGCCATCGGCTATACTGATTATTTGTACTAACTACTAACTACGTGTAGATGGAGTATATTGGGAGATTATCGATAGATACCGAATGAAGTTGGCTGCTCTGAGATTTTATTCTAGTCAACAAGTGAGGTCTTGCTAATATATGGATTGCGGAATGTTTGATCAATGAACCGCAACACTTCTTCAGACATGGTTTTGCGTCTATAAATTTATGACACCACATCCCGTCAACCATAGCCTCTTAGATAAATACAGATTTATTGGCAAATATAACAAACCCCCCTACCCTTCCCCCCTCCTTCCTACAACACTTTAGGATAAATAATTATCCCAGTCACAATTTCACCTCGATTTGGTCAGTCGCCGGACAGTATACAGAAACTTGGTTTCAGAGTCAACCGTATCTCCGGTCGTATTAGTACACAGGTCACTCCCTGGGTGTTCGTTTGATGTTGCACGACTTGAAAAATTACTTTTAAATTCCACAGATGCCATTGCTGCATCAGCACTAACCATCAGTGCAATTCGCAAAGCAAAATGTGTTACAAACGGCAAAAGTATTCGAGTGTACTACAGTCATGGCCAAAGTGCATTTGTATGTGGTAGCCGGCAGGTGTCAATACGTTAATTTACAGCTCCACACTAAACTGGCCAGTTTCCTTCATAAGAACACAGTGCAAAACATGATTTTACATCCAATACTATTACTCGAAACTTTTGCAATCGTTGAGGTCTTATGTGACATGATCTTTTACAATATATCCGTTAACCGTGATTTTGCAATAATTCCATTTATATATTTTTTTTTGTAAATATTTTTTAAAACGTGATTTTTTCAATTTGGGTCAATTTGAAATTTTTGAAATTAAGAACAAAAAGGGTTGAGGAAGAAAAATATTTTTAAAAAAATTTACCAAATTTTGTCAAAATTTAACTTATAAAACCAAGTTTTAAAAACAAACAAAAAAATATGTGCATCCAAAATTGTTAAGACCCTCGATCAGATGTGTTGATCCTTTTTTTGTCGATCCTTTTCTTTGTATTAAATTTAATTTAATTTCTTATCGGAATTTTTGCGATAAAATTTGCAATAAATTTCATTTATTTTGCACTCCTTCAAATTTGAGTAAATTTCATTTTCGAGAAAAACTGTGTCATTGGCAACTTATTTTTTCGTCGCAGTCGAATTTCAATATTAAGTATTTCAAGTTGAGATATTTTTAAAACAAGCTTTTCTTTTTTTTTTGATTTTCTCACGCAATTTAACTTTGGAGGGAATTGCCTCCCAAGACTGTACAGAAAACGTGTTACACATAAAACTAAACAAATTTTATTTATTTATTTATTTTTTGGTTGGGAAAAAAATATGTAAACGAGTCTAGATTTTGTTGACATTGAATTATTTTTTTACGGTTGTTAATTAACTTAATTAAAAGATGAAACGAAATAAATATAAATAAATTTACCCGAATTCATAGTTTGCATAAAATAACTTTTGCGGAATTTACGCCGATTGAACAGAGATTTTTTTTTTACCACAATTAATATTGGGTGAATAGTTTTCTTTTTTTAGTGTTGGGTTATTTAGACTAGTTTCGATTTTCTTCTTCATTTAAGTATTATTATTTGCTATCTTAAAAAGACCCAATAATTTCAACAGGGTATTTTTTAATATCCGCACTTGATAATCTAATAAAATCTAAATTTCGACTTAAAATAGTTTATTGATCGTGTGTGACATCCTGGACTCCTTTGGAAACTCAAGAGCTTTCTTTCTTCAACAGACTACCTTATCATAAATTCATATCTCTCCCAACAATATTTCCAAGTTGCAATTAAATCAGAATCCTCGGAAATATATCCTATTCTCGCCGGAGTCCCACAAGGTAGTATCCTTGGTCCTATCTTATATAATATTTATACGTATGACATCCCAGCTTATCCTGATACTATCAGTGCTACTTATGCAGACGATACGGCCATACTTGCTACCCATTCAAATCCTGACATAGCTTCCAACAATTTACAATCCCATATCAACAGCCTTCAATCTTGGTTTAAGGGATAGAGAATGAGGGTAAATGAACAGAAAAGTGCTCACATTACTTTCACACTTTGTCAAGGTAAACCTACCCCTTTATACATTAATAGCAACATGATATCGCGATATGATAAAGTGCGTTCTTTGGGACTTTACCTGGAGAAGAGACTAACATGGAACTCACATACTGGATTAAAAAGACTACTCGAAACTAACAATTAAAAGTAAACTTCTAATCTATAATACAATTATAAAACCAATTTGGACATATGAAATTGAACTTTAGGGTTGAACGAAACGTTCCAATTCCTATCGCGTCCAGGCCTTACAATCCAAGATCCTCCGTAAAGTTGTTGATGCCCCCTTTTATTTTCGTAACACTGTAATACATTGTGACCTAAATGTTCGCTTTGTTCATGAACGCTGTCAAAAATTAAACTCCCGTTTACCCTCCCCGAAAACACTTATTGGAGACTTAAGAGACAATGGCCTAGAGATTTTCTAGAGGAATCTAACTTCCGTTAGTTGGAGAAACGCCGATGGGTGTTTACTCCCACTTCATGATGCACAAGATTGTTAATTAAAATGTTATGTAAATCTCCTTGTTACAATAAAATTATAGTTTCAGATTAAAAATAAAAAAAATTAAAAAAATAGTTTGTAGAAAAAAAATACCTTTTCGATGTTTTAATGTTGATGAATTTTTATTTGCAGACAATTATCATTGCTCGATGCACTTGACAGAATGCATTGATGGGCGTAGATATGTAAACGGATGATTAGATGGCAAGTTGACTGGTCAGATGGATGAACACGGGATTTTTGATGGACAATGTGACAGTACATTTTTGACGGGGCACACTTACAGATTTATTGTACGTCCAGAATTTAGTGGCACATTTCATTCTCTACTGTACATAATGGTCAGTATTAGAGTGGGTTAAAGCTAAGTCTCAACATCAAGAGGCATCTGGCTAACCCGGTAGCACTACTTTTTAATTAAAAATTATTTTGTAGTCAATTGCCGCCCGACTGAGATTTGTCCACCTCTTCAGCGGATCTCTTACGAATATTTCAAGTCGAATTCGATCCCAGCCAAAAGATTCTGTCAAGACGGTATCTTATCAATCGGAAATCTTCTTGTAGGAACGTCGTATGTAAGAATTATCGTCGCATTCAAAACTGTTCGTTAAGTTGTTAGCAACTATCATACGATAACAGGGGGTGTTGGAACACGAATGGTTTTTGTTTGTTCCTTTCTTCAATTAGCATAAGCAGTTGGTATTTACGAATTAAATAAATAAACAAATTCTCTAACGGTTAACACGGAAACTCCTCCTAATGGAAAGATGTGCATACATCCATCATCCAACTGGCTAGACTAAGTCCGATTAGTTGAAACAGTCTACCGACAACACTTAATGCAATATGTTGGCTCACTTAATTCAAAAGAGCAATGCAAACAAGCAGGAATGGTTTTAGATTTTTGATTGCATTTGTGCATTTATACAAATAATCTTGCATAAAGTAGTCATCGTATTTGGGACACTTTCTGACCAACTTGGTTGATGACAAAGCCAAATTCGAAATGTGTGACATCGTTTTGTAAATATCAACACTCAGCACAGCAAAGTCAGGATGAAGCTCGAACGAAGGAGGTTTGCGTTGGTATTTATCCAGATCCCAAATAGTAGACAACAGACACGAACCATACCAGCCTATGCAACTCAATCTCTTCCCTTAATTTGCTATTAGCTTCTAAATAAGCCTGAACGCAGCTTACGTAATTTAGGCTCATTCCAAGCCTATTAGCAGATATGGGATGATATGCACGATTCTAAAACATGGCAGCTTGGTTAGGTCAAAAGAGACGCGATTTAGCCAAATGAGGAGATCTACCAAACCGATCAATATATGCGGGCAATTAATAAGTGACCGTCGTGTACTTGTGTTCCTTCTGTTTGGGGCATCGACATCTACCAAAGAAAGACAGAAACGAGACACGATTGTTGGTTGACGAAGCGATTCCATCTTATCGCAACGGGGATCAATACAATGCAATTTGTACGGGCAAATCGAAAATAACACTTAGCGCAGATCTGTGCCATTTCAGGACAATGTTTCACTAAATTCTCTACAGAATGGACACTTGCACAGAGTTCGTGATCAAATTCGACAGAAATTGGGGTGCGCTTCTATATTCCTCTTCATCTCTATTGTCATTTCTATTAAATGAAATTTTCAAAAACTACGGAGTATAGACCAATAATCACGTCCAAAGATCAGATTCATCGTCATCAAATGTTTCTCCATTCACAAAGATCCACTCAATCCTAATATAGACTCTTTCACAGTACTTATTACATAATATTTACTATTGTCACCAAACGATTTTTCATAATAGAAAATGACAATACTTTTAATATAATCAAAATGGTTTAGCTTAAAAATCAATATTAAATAATCAAATTATATAAGTTTAAAAGATAAAAGCTTCTGATTAGGTTGTAATAGTAGCTTTTTGATTGTAATTGAAACGAAAGTATATATATAAGAATATGAAGATATGAAGATATTTATTAAAAAAGGAATTCTTGAAATTTTTTGAACGATTCGAGACTGTAGGGTTTTGAATTCGCTGGGAATTGAAATGCTTAGTTGAACCCTAAAAGTTCGTGTCTGTAAGTCCATGTTGGTGTAGCCATCTTCGTAATTGGTGTAACAGTAAGGCTGTCGTCATGCATTTCGTTTCTAAAATTAATTTTACGTTTCTCAAATTAATTTTGATTCTACAATAGTTAATGATAAAAAATAAAAACTTGTTCGGTTATAAAAAATAAATAATAAATTGCAAAATACCCTCAATGAGTCTAAACAGGTGAAAATATTTTATTTAACAGTGTAACGAACTATCCAACAAACCATGTGGCGTGTACTGCGACTTCCAAAAAAAATACGGACTACTCTATTTCTGCAACGAACAAAAATCGATTGCCCCAATTGGCGACAAATTTCAATTGAATTTTTGCCAATTTACGATAATAACTGAACACAACAACGGTGACGGCGGAGCATACGTAAATACAGCATCAGTAATTCTACGCCTTCTAATGCCAAAATTAAGTGAATCAGTGAAAAACTTGAATCTCTATTTTATGAGTTTAGGATTTTGGTTCGATGCATGTAGCGTCACGATCGATCAAAAAAATACAGCGCTGTCATGGCACAAATTCTGCTCAATGATTTGGTGGAAAAACAAATTGAAATCTTGGTAAATATACACACATTAAGCCGATAAATTATTATGCATTTTGCTGATACACGAACAAAAACGTTTCGATCGATTGCCTATAACCACCTTTTACAGCGACAAAAGAGAATTCATATTCGACGACACGACAGCCGTTTTGGGAGCAACAAAAACACAAATGCAACCAACGTCAACGCCCGCACTAACAAGCGCATCCAAGAAAATGACAAATCAACCGGCCACTTCGACAGAGCCTTCAATATCGACTCTGGAAGAATAGTGCGTTTTCCAGCAAAGTATCTTGGACGCCGTAGTTTTCATCTAAGTTAGATACTTTTATCTGGCAATAATTTACTGTTTATTATCAATTTAGACTTTCTTTTTAGGAATTGTAGAAGTTGTAACGGTTTCAGCTTGAGCGTTTTTGTTCATTATTAATATTATTGCGGGTTATATCAGGGGTACATTTTCCGTATAGTGTAAAAGTGACGTGAGCACATTTTTGCTCATTCGCTCCTGCTCTCCACCTGATGGTAGGATATATGTCAGATTATTCTATTTTTGCAGCTGCTTGAAAATATTGGTTTGAAAGATCAGATTTAGGGATGTGGAAATAACCAAATGTATGAATTCACTACAAGGTCTAAGGCTTTCCAGAGTGCAAAAATGGTCCAAAGTATTCAAAATGTCAAGAAATACGAGGTTTGTTCAAAAAGTATCGCGAATTTTGTATTTTCGCGGGTTTCGTATATTCGATTTTCGATTTTTTGTGGCGCTATGTTGCTACTCATGTCTTTCACTTATGCCGACAAGTTCGGCCATTTTAATGGTCCGTTAATTTTGGACAGGTGCTTTGCCTGCACGTGTTTTGGCTCGTCATCGATTTGTGCCCATTCCAAAAAATGGATCAAAGAATCTGTATCAAATTTTGTGTGAAAAACAAAATTAATTGAGCGGGCGCATTCTGAATGTTGACTGTGGCATAGGGTGAAGCTACCTTAGACCGAAGCAACGTTTATTGGTGGTACAAAATGTTCCAAGAGGGCCGAGAAGTTGTAAATGACGAAAAGCGTGCCAGACGCCCGAGCTTACAGTTTTCTTCGATTGTAGGGGCGTGGTGCATCATGAGTTCTTGCCACAGGGTAGAACGGTCAATAAGGAATATTATCTGCAAGTTATGCGCAAGTTGCGCGAAGCAATCCGCTAGAAACGCCCGGATTTCTGGAAGAACAAAAATTGGCTTTTGCCATTTTTGGTCAAAAACAAAACATTAATAATGCCGTAGCCACCGTATTCCCCAAATCTGGCCCCCTGTGACTTTTTCTTGATCCCGAGATCGAAGAGCCCCATGAAAGGACTGCGCTACGATACGATTGAGAAGATAAAGACGGCATCGAATTAGGAGCTGAACAAGATCACAAAAAATGATTTTTTGAAGTGCTTCGAGGATTGGAAAAAAGTAGAATGCTTAGTTGCGAATCCCAATAGGATTGAATGGAGGTCTCTATAAGGTCTGTATATGGTCAATAGGTTTTTGGCTATTTTGAGTTTTGACAGATACAATTTTTTTTCTTTCCTGAGTGTGAAGCATTCAATTTTTTTCAGTGACGAGGCCCAACAAGCAAAATTACCGTCATTTGGGGCTCTCTAAACCCACACGTGACTGTGTAGAAGCCATTGTATTCGTGAAAAGTAACTCTCTGGTATGCCATTTTGGTCTGAAGTTGTTATTGCGCCATATTTCTTTGAAAATAAAGAAGAAGATACCGTTAACATCAATTTTGAGCGCTGTAGCCGTATGAGAGCCGACATTTTTTGTCCTAAAATTGAAGATTTTAATCTATACCATATGCGGTTTTAATAAATCGATACTACAAGCCACATAACTTTATAGATTTTGGCTTAATTGTGCAAAAAATTCCCAGGATGCATAATTTCGAGGTTTGGTAATGTCAATTGTCCTCTAGCATCGTGCAATTTGACGCTTTCGGTTTTTTTGGAGAACTTTGCAAAACGTTTTATTTACGCTGATAGTCCTCAGATTCAGAAAGATTTAAAATCGAACATCTGTCAAGTAGTGGACGAAAAATCATCAAAAATTACATGAAAAGGATCGAGTCCTGCAAAAAGTCTCATGGCCGTCATTTAAAGAAAGTCTCATCACCGCCGCCATTTTTTTAGCGATGAGGCTCAATAAACAAAATTCCCTCGATTTTTAGGGCTCTAAAAACCCACAAGTGAATGTGTTGAAGCCATTGTATAGGCGAAAAGTGACACCTTTAGTTTGAAGTTGTCATTGGCCAAATTTTCGTTTAAAAATAAAGAAAAAGAGACCATTACCATCAATTCTGAGCGCTATTGCCATAAGAGAACCGAATTATTCTTGGCCTAATTACAAACCGAAATGAATTAAAAGATCATCAAAAATTACATGAAAGTAATCGAGTCCTACAAGAAGTCTCATGGCCGTCATATAAAGGAAGTCTTTTAATTGCCGCCATTTTTTTCAGCGATGAGGCTCAATTAGCAAAATTACTGTTATTTAGGGCTCTGAAAACCCACAAGTGATTGAGGACAAGCCATTGTATCGGTGTAAAGTCGTTGAGTGAGCTTTGGTCTGAAATTGTCATTGGCCAATATTTCTTTGAAAATAAAGAAGGAGAGACCGTTACCATCAATTCTGAGTGCTATAGCCGTAAGAGAAGCAACTTTTTTCGACCTAATTACAGGCCGAAATGAGTGAAAAAATCATCAAAAATTACATGAAAATGATCGAGTCCTGCAAGAGGTCTCATGGTCACCACTTAAAGGATTTTATATTTTATATTAATGTCAAGTTTTAAGCAATATAATAATTTAAATTTTTTTATAAAATCTATATCCAAAATTATTTTTATTTAACTTTAATTTCCCCAAAAGAACAAATTAGAAAATCAATTTTATTAGGTAGAATATGTTAATCAAAGAAAAGTTTTAATTTTTATATGAAATATTCCTCTTTGTTCGATTAACAAAATTGCGATGTCATTTATAACAATTATTATAATTTGTAGATAATTTTTATTCATTATAAATTCAAGAATTTATTCTATTATTTAATTAGCAAATTGTTGATTCGATTTATTACAATTTAAATACTCAATAAATTCGAAATACTATACGTATAACACAAGCTAAATACATTAGAAATTTTTTTACTTTTTTTTTTATTAATGGAACTTTTCTAATAAATCAATAAATTTACCATCATAAATTTGCCTTTAAACTTAAATCAAAACAATATTAACTTTTCAATAAAATTAAAATAAAAACCAAAAACTTTAAGAAATTATATGAAAAAAAAGGGAAATTTTCAAAAACAAAACAAAAACTTTCTAAAATAACCCTCAGTAGTAATGGTGGTTTCTGTACAAAAATGTTCTAAAATAAAAATGCGTAGAATTTCTAAAATTAACTTGAATATTCTTCGTAGGAGCAAAATTTTCATAATCGGAAATACTTTTGGAGGAAGATTTGTATTTTTAGAGGTAAACTTTTTTTTCCATATTTAAAAATTACTAGTTTTTCTGAGTATAAGATATTGTTTAAGAATTGATTAAATAAATTAAATTCTTATCAATTTTTACTTTTCAATTAGAAAAGTTTTCATTTTCAATTAATAGCTCATATTAGGCCTGTTTTATTTATCAATTAAAAAAGAAAGAAAAGAAACAACAACAACAACAAGAGAGACATGTGATTTTGTCTACTTTTCTATTTGGATTTTATCAATTTCTATTAGTTTATTTCTAAAAATAATTTATTTACATCATACTTTGTTATCTACGAGTATTATTTAGAATTACTATTTGTGTTAATGCGAAAATGTGATTTGTACTTAAAATTGTACAAGAAGCTTTTATAGATAATTATGTAAAAAATTGTTTGTACATAATAATCTATTAGGGCTGAATTTATTTATTCAATTTATTAATTTATAGAAATTATGTTACTTTTTTTTGTTGAATATTAGCAATAAAAAAAAGGGGGCCAATATTTTGTAATATTATTTTTAAAAATTGTATAAACATTTTCTTGTATTGTAAAGGGTTTTCGAATAAGAGTGATATGATTTCTTTTCAAACAAAAATACACCAATTGTTAGGGAAATTTAAATATTTTTTATTTAATGTAAAGTACAATCGATACAATTAAGTTCTGAATAAAACGTCATTCAAATGGCCTCCACGACTTCTTTTGCAGGAACGAATTCGATGAACCCAATTTTCGAGCACTTTTTCCACTAAATCAAGTCGTATGTCATGAATAGCACGTTCTATATTGACTTCTAAAGCTTTAAGAGAGTCTGGTTTATTGCTACAGACCAATGACTTCAAATAACCCCACAAGAAATAGTCTAATGGTGTTAAATCACAACTTCTTGGAGGCCATTCAATATCACAATTTCTTGAAATAATCGAATCTCCAAACTTTTCTCGCAATAATTCAGTATGTTGCACGTGCTGTGTGGCACATAGCCCCGTCTTGTTGGAACCAGATATTGTCAAGATCAAATTCTTTCAATTTCGGCCATAAGAAGTGGGTTATTATCGATCTATACCGCTCTCCATTGATAGTAACGGTGTTACCAGCTTCATAATGGGTGTTCATAAATAATTTGTGGATTTTCTTCGCACCACTCAGATGAAAGTGAGCCTCATCGGAGAAGATGATTTTCTTTAAGAAAATCGTTATCGTTTTCAAGTTGTTCCAACACAAAATCAGTAAATTCACGACGTTTACGGTGGTCCAATGGCTTCAGTTCTTGAGTGATGATAATTTTATACGGATGCAAGCCCAAATCCTTTCCCAAAATCCGCCAGGTTATGGTTTGAGACAGTCCCAATTCTTGAGAACGTCTTGGAATCGACAAATTGCAATCTTCAGCAACACTTGCCTGGACGGCAGCAATATCTTCATTACTTCGAGCGGTTATTTATCTTATTGGCACTTGAACATTATGTAAAGAAAATGTACACTCGAAATTTTTAACAATTCGGCTAATAGCGAGCACAGTTGTACGATTATTACGACCATAAAATGGCAAAAGCGCACGAAAAGTTGTAATTTGAGAAATATTATTTTAATAATAAAATTAAATAATTTGTAAACGTTATTTTTGCGTAAAAAGACAGATCATGACGTATTACAAATGGCCGAAATATCATTTAGAAATCATATCACTCTTATTGGAAAACCCTATATATTTACCTAATTACAGGCCGAAATTGGTGAAAAAATCATTAAAAATTACTGAAAAGGATCGACTCCTGCAAGAGATCTAATGTCCGCCATTTAAAGGATGCCTTTTTCGTCGCCGCCATTTTTTTCAGCGATGAGGCTCAATAAGCAAAATACCGTTATTTAGGGCTCTGAAAACCCACAAGTGACCATGTAGACGCCCTTATATAGGCGATAAGAGACTATTTGGTGAGTCTTTTGGTTTGAAGTTGTCATTGGTCAATATTTGTTTGAAAATAAAGGAAGAGAGACCGGCACCATCAATTCTAAGCGCTATATCCGTAAAAGAACTGAATTTTTTTGGCCTAATTACAAGCCGAAATGGATGAAAAAATCATCAAAATGACAGGAAAAAGATCGAGTCCGGCAAAAAGTCTCATGGCCGTCATTTAAAAAATGTCTTCTCATCGCCGCCATTTTTTTCAGCGATGAGGCTCAATAAGCAAAATACCGTTATTTAGGGCTCTGAAAACACACAAGTGACTGTTTACAAGCTATTGTATCGGCAAAAAGTGACAGCCTCGTGTACTCTTTAGTCTGAAGTTGTCATTGGCCAATATTTCTTTTAAAAATAAAGAAGGAGCGACCGTTACCATAAATTATGAGCCCTATAGCCGTAGGAGAACTGAATTTTTTTGGCCTAATTACAAGCCGAAATGGGTGAAAAAATCATAAAAATTACATGAAAAATATCAAGTCCTGCAAGAGGTCTCATGTCCGCCATTTAAAGGATGCCTTCTCATTGTTACCATTTTTTTTAGCGATGAGGCTCAATAAGCAAAATTACCGTTGTTTAGGGTTTTGAAAACCCTCAAGTGACTGTTTAGAAGCCATTGTATCGGCGAAAAGTTACTGTCTGGTGTGGTCTTTACTTTAAAGTTGGCATTTGCTAATATGTCTTTGAAAATAAAGGAGAGACCGTTACCATCAATTTTTTTTTATTACTCGTATTATTAGCAACAACAAAAAACGGGGCAAATGTTTTGTAATATTATTTGTAAAAATCGTATAAACATTTTCTTATAATGTTTTTTTATCGCTGCAACATTTCTGAACCGAGGAGCTTTTGTTGCAGCAGCTTTATATAGCCTGGCAACATTATTGCTCATGGAAGGAAAGAAGAATGTTCTTGAGTGTTTACTTATTTGATTGTGAAAATTCACTAATTTTTTTATTTTATTATATAAAATTATTATTTTATGCAAAATAATTTTTTAAGCTATTAATTAATTGATTTTTTAACAATTTCAAATATATTTTTTCAATCTATTTTTTTATTTTCATACATTTTCATTTGAGAATTATTGGTTTTTTTTCTTCTATCATACCAAAGGGAAGTGACTTAAAATATTATTAAATAAATAATTTATTAACAAATAAGAAAAAGAAAAATAATTTCATTATTTTTAAACCAAATAGAATATATTTTTTCCTCCCAATAAAAAAAAATAATGGTTTTCCTTATTATTGACACGAAAACATCATCATTTTTTATATTGTTTATCTAAAAAACAAAGATCAGCCAGTGTAAGTAATTACTAATTATTGGAATTTTAACAAAGAATCATTGAAATAAAATTGGAAAAAAAATAATAGTTTTCAATAAAAAATGTAGTAAATAATAATAAAAAAAAAAAATTATTCATTTTCATACATTTTATTAGTATAACCCCATTATGGGCCCCGTCCATTGCTGATTTCAACATGTTGTCGTATCCAAGTTAACATAATCCTTTTAATATGGAATATTTTTCATAAACAAGATGTTATATTGGAATAAGTTTTATTGGCACAATACTAATTTAAAAAAAAAAACCAAACAAATTATATTATAAATTCCTCTCAATAAGGACATACAAAAATTTAGGATATAGAAAAATTTGAAATTCTTTTTTTTCTTTTTTTTTTTTGTTGATTATTTATAAAAACACCCTTTTTTTTTTAAATAATTAAATTTTAATTAATAAAAATCACTAAAAAAATCACTGTCATATATTTTGTAGTATAAAATCTAAAATATCAAATCAATTTAAGATGAAAGAAAAAGGATAGCTCTTATTTTAAGAATTTTCAATACGATTCACTCACTCATAACTTTTGAGTTTAATTGCCATTAAAAAAAAAAATGCACTTTAATTCACACAAGAAGAAAAATCAATATGGAAAAACTTGTTCTATATTATATATATTTTTTTTTAAACAAACTTTTTGTAGAGCAGCCCACGCAATGAATAAATAGTAAATAATTTTTGGGATGGGATTTAATTCTTTTGCAAAAAGTGGACGAGAACATAAAAAAAATCTTGATCAAGACGTTTTTGAGATGACACAGAACTCTCTCTCTCTCTCTCTCTGTTTTTTTTTATACAAATTTATTAGTAGGATTGACAATAGATTTTATTATTGATAAACACAAATTTTCACAAAATACCAAAAATAGAATGAAATTTGACCGATGCTGACCGAGAATAATTCGCACGACCGTTCATCAAATTCGACATGACCTGACCGACCGACGATCGCCTGCCTATACGTACGTACTCTACGGAAAATACTGCTTGAGTTCGTCTGCACATAGAACGGAGCGCCGCCACTGACCCATGCGGCTTATGAATGTTGCTATCCTGCTTGCGCCACCTTTCAGTCGTCTTCTTTTTTCGCTGATTTGGTTCTACGTTCAGACCGCGGACGTTTCGTTTGTGTGTGGGTATTTGTCCATGCGCGGCTGCTTATCAGGTTATGAGAGGAGAGGAGAACCGAGTAGACCGCACTGCGCATGCCCAACACGATCGATCATCACGCCGGTCTAGGCTGCCCGCATACTTAGCGCATCGCAATAGAAAGTGTACGCAACGTTGCGTTGGTGAAGGATGTTACGTTGACGTTTTTGGAAGTGCAAAAGAGATAGTAATTAGAGAGTGATAAAGAAACGGGACTCCATTGCAGCGCTATTCCTTCCAGAAGCGGGCAGTGCGTCGCGTTCGATGTTTGTGTTTTTGAGCGTATCCCCGATACCGACGAGTGTATTTCAACGACTCTCGAGAGCGTTGCCCACCTCTAAGAAAGACGTCCGTCCACTTCCAGCCACTTCAAAGTTCTTTACTTTCAAACGCATTTAATGCATTTTTGAACAAGTGTGAGTGATTGTTGTTAGTACAAAAATTTCTCCCCAAAACTGAGGAGATTTAATTTTGACTATTTTCAAAAAATTCTTTCAAAAACTGTTTGTGACAAATTGTCCATAAAAAATGGCGGTTTTTTCTTTGCGGTCCTTTTTATTTTCGGTATAAATTTTCTTAGAAAACAAAAGAGAAGCAAAAAATATAAAACTAAATGATTTTTTTTTTGTATAAACATTCCAAAATTTCTAGTTATTTAAGTAAATATACTTTTTATATAATATTATTTAAATTTCCCAATAAACTTAAAAACAAAACTTTTCTGGCAACTTGACGGAACCATCATCATTCGAATAGTTATTGTGTTATTTATGGCTCAAAAGTTGAAAAAGAGTTGCAATCGATTGTATTAACTGTGCTAAAAGTGCGGTTGTTGCATAGGATTTAGTATTAACTAAAAGCACGTAATAAGCTTTTGTGTATGGAAAAGCTCGCAAAGTAGAAACTTCAGATACATTTGAACTTTAAAGCATTGACAAAGAACAACTTTTCTTAGTTCGTTTATCAATTTTTTCACATAGATGTCGCTAAGATAGATGAAGAAATAAAAAGCTTATATAAAAAATGAGGTTCACAAACAAAATTCTAGTAATTTTTTTTAAAAATAGTCAGAAAGGAAAGTTTTATTAAAATTCATATTGTATCAAGATTTTAATTTATATTTTATTTAATTTTATTAATTATACTTTGCCATTACGCAATTAATTGTAAGGTGTTTTAATAAACTGCCACAACGCTTTTTTTTTTGAGGACTAGATCATTTTGAGGTTCTTTTTTTAGAACTTATTTTGTACATTTTACGGTTATTTTTTTCATGGATTTCGATGCACTAAACTATGAATATTATCTGAGTAGATACGATATTTTCAAAGATAAAGCCAAATTGTATAAATTGTACAATTTTTACATTACCAAATCTTGAAATTATGCGGCAAAGCAAACTTTTCGCACAATAAAGCCAGTATTTTATTATGTTGTATGGCTTGTAGCATTGGCTATGTGAAATATAATTACAAATCGGAAACCGCCTTTTTCCAATAGATGGCACCAGCAGTAAATGGTGGTTCAAAATATCGGATCAGAAATGTCAAATCGTAAGCTTAGGCATCTGTCAACAACTCCTCATTATTACATTTGTGACTTTTTATCGGCGTTATATATGGTGTAGTAAAAAGTTTTAGGAGACTGTATCTCCCGTTGTAAAAGTGCAATCGGGTTGCATTAAATGGCGTTAGAAAGATAAGATTTTGTACTAAAAAAGCTTCTTATACAGTTTTGCGATTACTTGAATCAGTATTTTTTTAAGCACGCGTCAAAGATGGACAAAGAGAAATTACGCCATATTTTACAGTCAAGCCAGGTAGCTGAAAATGTGAATAGTGTTTATGGTCCTGATACTGTAACAGTCAATCACGCGCAATTTTGGTTTCGTCGATTCCGTTCCGGTAATTTTGATGTCAAAGATGCACCACGCTCTGGAAGCCCAATTGTCGAAAATGTCGATAAAATAATGGAAATCGTCGAGTCCGACCGTCACGTAATCACTGTTTCGATTGCCCAGGAGCTAAACATTGCACAAAACACCGTTTGAACCACTTAAATAAGGCTGGATACAAAAAGAACCTCGATGTATGGGTGCCACACGAGTTATCGCAAAAAAACCTCATGGACCGAATTTCCATCTGCGAATCGCTGCTGAATCCCAACAATATCGATCCATTTCTGAAGCGGGTGGTTATTGGTGATGAAAAGTGGGTCACTTACGACAACGTCAAGCGACAATGGTCGTGGTCAAATCGCGGTCACCCGGCGCAAACGGTGGTCAAGCCAGGATTGACAGCCAGGAAGGTTTTGCTGTGTGTTTGGTGGGACTGGCAGGGAATCATCTACTATGAGCTGCTCCCCTACGGCCGAACTCTTAAATCGGACCTATACTGTCAACAATTAGACCGTCTGAAAGAAGCAATCGCCCAGAAGCGGCCAGCTTTGGGCAATAGGAGAGGACAACGCCAGGCCGCATACATCGATAGTGACTCGCCAGAAGTTCCGGGACCTTGGTTGGGATGTTCTTATGCATCCACCTTATAGTCCGGACCTGGCACCAAGTGATTACCACCTCTTCCTGTCTATGACGAATGATTTTGCAGGTGAAAAATTCGCCTCAAGACAAGATTGTGAAAATCGACTGTCCCAGTTTTTTGCCAATAGGGACGAGGGTTTCTATGAGAGGGGCATTATGAAATTACGTCCAAAATGGCAACAAGTTATCGAACAAAACGGTGCATATTTGACCTAAATCGTATCATTCTATCTAAGCTAAATAAAACCTTCAATTTCATGCAAAAAAAAACCTTATATTATATTTTTTTGCATGTGATAATGTCGAAATTTCAGCCAAATAAGCGTCATTTGCGAGAAGTTTAGCTTTTTGCCTTCAATTTGAAAAAAAAAAAAATCTGAGGTTGAGGCACGTCGAATGATTTTAGAAACTTATGGTGAGGCTTGTATTAGTGAAAGAACGTGTCTCGAATAGATCTAATGCTACAAAAACAAAAGTGCTGATTTCGATGTGGAAGACAAGGAGTATCCGGCACCAGTTAACATTTTTTTGAAAACACAGAATTCGAAGCATTGATTCATGTCAAACGCAACAAGAACTTGGAGATTTATTGGGCATGACTCACCAAGTCATTTTCCATCGTTTCAAAGCCTTGGGAATGATCCAACAGGAAGGAGTTAGGTGCCAAACGAGTTGAAGCCCAGACATGTCGAACAGCGTTTTTTTTACGTGCGAACAGTTGGTCCAACGGCAAAAAAGGGTTATGACTGGTGATGAAAAGTGGATCAAGTAGGATAATCCAAAGAAATGAAAATCGTATGAAGAGAGGGGGGGGGGATTGCCACCGTTATGCATCAACATCTACGACCAAGCTAAACAGCCATGGCTCGAAGATCATGCTATGTATTTTGGTGGGATCAGTGGTATATTATGAGCTATTGTAACCTGGTGAAGCCATCGCAGGAGCTCGCTACCAAATACAATTTATGCGTTTGAGCCGAGCATTGAAGGAAAAACCGCCTACATTAAGAGCAAAGACGCGACAAAGTGATTTTCCAGCACAACAACGCTCGGCCACATGGTGCTATGGTGGTTAAAAGCTATTTGAAAACACTGAAATGGGACGCGTTGCCCCACCCGCCGTATTTTACAGACATCTCCCCTTCTGACTATTACCACTTCCGATCGATGATGCGTGGCCTAGCTGAGCAGCAATTCTAAACTTACGAAAAGACCAAAAATTGGGTCGATTCGTGGATCGCCTCAAAAGACGCGCCTTTTTTTCTATATGGACTACTTATGCTACCAGAAAAATGGGAAAAATTTGTGGCTAGTGATGGACAATACTTTGAAGCTTGAATATGTGAGCATTTTTCCACAATAAAGCCTCAAATTTTGAAGAAGAAAAACTCCCCTGTATGTATATATGATCCAGACAAAAATCTTTAATTCAAAACCAAAGAAATAGGTTTCCAAATTGATGTCTATAGTGCTCAAAATTGGCGATAACTGTCTACACTTTCTTATTTGTAAAGACACACTTACTGACCTACGAGGGTCGTTCAATAAGTCCTTAGAAAATCCGAGAAATAGCGCTCGTAGTGTCGGTAAAGATACCGCACTTTTTTTGTAAGTATCATTATCGATAGGAAAACTGTCAAAATTTCAGCTCGATCCATAGCGTAGGTCAATTTCTATCGTCGATTAAAGTTAACGACATTTATTTGTGCATAACAATGGAAAAAAGCGAGTCTAGGGCTGTCATCAAACATCTCCAATTGAAAGGCTTAAGCCCGAAAGAAATTAAAGCCGAGTTGGATGCAGTTCATGGCACATCTGCACCTGTGTTTGCGACGGTTTACAATTGGGTGAATGAATTTAAACGTGGCCGTTCATCCACAAAAGATGAACATCGTTCAGGACGCCCAGTTGAGGTGTCTACTCCTGAAATCATCGACAAAATCCACGATCTGATTTTGAACGATCGGCGAATTAAAGTGCGCGAATTAGTTGAGGCCACGGGCATATCACAAGGTACAGTCGCTTCAATTTTGCATGAAAAATTGTCTGTGAAAAAAATTTCGGCAAGATGGATGCCGCGTTTGCTCTCAAAGGAGAATAAGCGCAATCGTGTAGTGGACTCTGAGGCTATGTTGGCACTCTTTCATCGCAATCCTGCCGAATTCCTTCGTCGATATGTCACTACACCAGAAACGAAGAGACAGTCATCACAGTGGATTTTCAAGGGTGAACGGGCTCCGAAGAAGGCGAAAACTGTGCCATCGGCCGGTAAGGTGATGGCCACGGTCTTTTGGGATTCGCAGGGCATCATTTCTATCGACTACTTGGAAAAAGGAAAAACAATAACAGGAGCGTATTACGCGTCGTTATTGCAACGGTTAAGCGAGAAAATCAAAGAGAAACGCCCCCATCTGAAGAAGAAAAAAATCCTCTTGCATCAGGACAATGCGCGTATGCACACCTGCGCTGTTTCCATGGCCAAAATTGTGGAATTGAGAATGGAATTGTTGCAGCATCCCGCTTATTCACCAGATTTGGCCCCGAGTGACTATTTTCTTTTCCCCAACCTGAAGAAATGGCTTGGCGGACGACGGTTCACTTCCAACGAGGACGTCATTGCTCAAACGGATGAGTATTTTGCAGAACTTCCGAAATCCTATTTTTTGGACGGGATAAAAATTTTGGAAAAACGGTTGGAAAAGTGTATAAAGCTAAAAGGAGATTATGTTGAAAAATAAAATTTTTTTTTTTTAAAAAACAGTTTTTTTTTCTATCTTTGCTTAAGGACTTATTATGGTCATCGCTATAGACCATAATCTACTTCTAAAGCTCAAAATGTGCCTATGGCAGAATCACAACTTTTGTAAGAAGTTTTCTGTCAATTTTTTTTTGCTTATATTTGTATGTTGTTCCCAAATCCTAACTTTAATTTGACTATTTGAAATGGTAGACACCCGTGGTTAGACCTTAAATTACTTCCCTAACGTGTATTTAGTAGCTGGAAAATTTGATTATAATAAAATATCGAAATCATCTGTTTGTAATTATATGAAAATTAAATATATTATCATCGTTAAATAGTCACTTGGCTGTATCGATAAACAATAGGCTACGGCTGCTATCTCAGAGATCTTCTATCCAAACATATATGATTCCATTTACTAGATTAATTAATTGTCAATCTAAATAATTTATAATATTTTATTTATATTATAAAGTATTCTAAATTTGTATTAAAAATTATCCCTTCAGGCCTAAGTACGATAAAACTACTATTTAGGGGTTCAGGACACCGTTTTTCTATAATTGATTTAGCAAAGACATTTTCGGTTATTAATTGGTAATGTCAAAAATCTTCCGCTGATCCAGAGTCTAGACCTCATGCTTGCTCAAAGTATGACTGCCGTTGGTTTATAGTAACAAATGTACTCGTTCTCAATCATAAACACAAACGAGCATGTTATGATTCCATTGAAAAAAGCATGAACAATTTAAATATTAGTAAGTCGAAAAAGTTCGTGGCATTTACCGACAGATAGTGTTAAATTTTGGAGACACATTCTAGAATAGGTTGTTGGGAGCATATTCTAGAATAGGTTTTTATAGATGCATTCTAGAATAGGTTTTTGGAGATGCATTTTAGAATAGGATCTTGGGAATGCATTCTAGAATAGGTTTTTGAAGATGCATTCTAGAATAGGTTTTTGGAGATGCATTTTGTAATAGGTTGTTGGAGATGAATTGTAAAATAGGTTTTCGGAGATGCATTCTGGAATAGGTTGTTGGAGACGAATTCTGTAATAGGTACTTGGGAACACATTCTAGAATAGTTTTTTGGAGTTGCATTCTAGAATTGGTTGTTGGGAACACATTTTAGAATAGGTTTTTGAAAAGGCATTCTAAAATAGGTACTTGAGAAAGCATTCTAGAATAAGTTGATAAAGACGCATTTTGTATAGTTTCTTGGGAACACATTCTAGAATAAGTTGTTGGGAACGTATTCTAGTTAGGTTCTTGAAAATGCCTTCTAGAATAGATTCTTAGGAACGCTTTCTAAAATAGATTGTTGGATACGCTCGTTTAAGCATTTCCGAATTTTCTATGGTAGAAAAGCATTTCCAACTTAAACTGAAACTGCACGCATACAAAATTTTAATATCGTCACAGTCTTATTGAAAAATTAACAAACTTAATTTTGTATTTATAATAAAAAAATTGATTAAATATTAAATTTTATTGCAATTATATTTAATTGGTCAATTCAGAAGAAATCCAGTAAATTTTGACAGTATTCACAGTTCGATTTTTACTTGCCATCGGAATTGTGTTCCTATCGAGAAAAAAAATTAATCTACGTAGAGATTTGGGTCTCTACCCAAAACCCATAAAATTAATCTACGTAGAGTTCTTGTAGATAAATTCCTGGTAGATCTCTACCAAACGCTCTATCACTGACTACTCTCACTTCTCTCGAGTAGAGATATACGGTAGAGCGCCGTGTAACATTTATTTTGACGTTTCGTTTCGTCGCATTCATATTTCAATTTTCGTACTTTTTAGAAAATTAAAAAAAAAGAACTGAATTTTTGGCTGTGGAACTGGATCTGACTCTGATTAATTCTTGAGTTATTATAATATAAAATAGCGCACAACTTAATCTGATGAAATAATAGACCGGATTGTACTGTGGTAAGCAAAAAATTTATAATCTTTAAGAATTTTGTGGAAAAAAAAACTTTCAATTAAATTTTTCGATTTTTTAAATAGCAAAAATGAATTCTTTTTATGAGAAAAGCTTCTGCTTATAATAAAGAGAAACTTTCTGTATTTTTTTTTATGGTTTGTATAGGAGAATTGTACGAAAAATTAATCAATTGAAAACAAAAATTATCAATTTTTTTTTTGTCGTTGTAAAGATGATGTTTTACAATTATTGAAAATTACACAGTTTTCTTTTGAGCGAGGGACTTTTGTAAATGAATACAATTGATTATGAAAATATTCCATCTATTCCTCGAATATAATAAGACAAATTTTCTTATTCTCCAATCGGTCGGTCAGTCTTCGGAGATGGTAGTCAGCAAATATTTTGCTTTTATAAAACTTTTCATTGTAGAAATGTTTTTTAGTTTATAAATTTTTTTTGTAACATACAAAAAATATACATAAATACAACGTGAATTTAGATTTTTTATTTTAGTACAAATAATAACAGATTTTCAATATTGTCGGATAGTTTTAAAGATTTTCTCGACTTTTGTTTAGAAAAATGTGAAACGTTTTCCAGTCGAAATTAATTATTTCGTTTTGAAAAACAACTAAACTGAATAACATACAATATTTTCGAATAAGGACAAAATTAATATTTTATTAGTTAGTATTTCTTTAAAAATAAGGAAGGAATGTCAATTTTCAGCATTATGGCCGCATAAAAACCGATTTTTTCGGTCTAAACTAAAAAAAAATTAAATCTAGATCATGTGTGGTTTTTATTGGGCGAAATGTTTCCAGGACGCATTTTTTTTAAAGGTTAATGTCAGTTGATTTTCAAAATCACGGAACTCAGTTTTTTTTTTTGGCTTTTCATATTTTTATTTTTGACAGATTACGTATGACACATGACGTTTGTCAAAATCAAAAGTGCTCAATTAGCATTGCCATTTTATCATGACAAGATTTATAATCGAAAAACGCTTAAAAATTATTGAATTTTATTATCAAATTTCGTGCTCTGTGAAAAAGATTTTATTGACGTTATAATCGATCTACTAAGCAAGCAATTCAAGTCCATAATGATAAAATTTTGTAGCAATTTGATGCTATTGCACATCAAACCATCAACCCGTATGAGTAGAGTGCGTACAGAGGAAAATATTGGTGCTGTAGCGACCAAAAAATTGCATTCAGTGACGAAGTTCTTTTTTGGTTCAATGAGTATGTGAATAGGCAAAATTGTCGTATTTGGTCTGATGAAGAGTACATGGACTTCCATTGCACATCGGTCAGTATTTCTTCAAAGATGACACTGGCCGCAACATTACCGTCAATGGCGCCCACTATCACTTTGTGGTTTCGAACTTCTTTTGCCCAAGAACTGCAGCTGATTAACATGTGGTTTCAAAAAGACGGAACTACATGCCACACAGCACGTGAAAAAATGGACATATTGTGAAATGAGTTCCATGAGCAATTTTTCAGACATATTGGACCGGGGAGTTGACCGCCTAGATCACGCGATTTGACGCCCTTTAGTTTAGTGTTTATGGGGCTACATGAAGTCACCCATCCATGCCGATAAACCAGTATCACTTGCAGTTTTGTAAGATAATATTATACGTGCTATTAGATCTGATGAACAACCACAGGCAAAACAAGAACTGCCACTGCACACAGAAAGATGCACTGTTTGGTGCGGTGGAATCATCGGACCGTATTTCTTTTAAGATGACACTGGCCGCAACAATTACCGTCAATGGCGCCCGCTATAACTCGGTGATTTCAAACTTTTTTTTACCCAACAATCAATAACTGCCGCTGGTTGACATGTGGTTTCAAAAAGATGGTGCTACATGCCACACATCACGTGAACAATAGACATATTGAGAGGAGAGTTCAGTGTGCATTTTATCTGACGTTTTGCACTGTGCCATTTGACGTCCTCTAGTTTATTTTTTATGGGGCTACGCAAAGTCACTCGTCTATGCCGATAAACCAGTGTCAAATGCAAGAACTGAATCTGGTTGACATGTGGTTTCAAAAAGACGGTGCTACATGCCACACATTACGTGAAACAATGGACATATTGAGAGGAGAGTTCAGTGTGCATTTGATCTGACGTTTTGCACCGTACCATTTGACGTCCTCTAGTTTATTTTTTATGGGGCTACGTAAAGTCACTCGTCTATGCCGATAAACCAGTGTCAAATGCAAGAACTGAATCTGGTTGACATGTGGTTTCAAAAAGACGGTGCTACATGCCACACATCACGTGAAACAATGGACATATTGAGAGGAGAGTTCAGTGAACATTTTATCTGACGTTTCGCACCGTACCATTTGACGTCCTCTAGTTTATTTTTTATGGGGCTACGTAAAGTCACTCGTCTATGCCGATAAACCAGTGTCAAATGCAAGAACTGAATCTGGTTGACATGTGGTTTCAAAAAGACGGTGCTACATGCCACACATTACGTGAAACAATGGACATATTGAGAGGAGAGTTCAGTGTGCATTTTATCTGACGTTTTGCACCGTACCATTTGACGTCCTCTAGTTTATTTTTTATGGGGCTACGTAAAGTCACTCGTCTATGCCGATAAACCAGTGTCAAATGCAAGAACTGAATCTGGTTGACATGTGGTTTCAAAAAGACGGTGCTACATGCCACACATCACGTGAAACAATGGACATATTGAGAGGAGAGTTCAGTGAGCATTTTATCTGACGTTTCGCACCGTACCATTTGACGTCCTCTAGTTTATTTTTTATGGGGCTACGTAAAGTCACTCGTCTATGCCGATAAACCAGTGTCAAATGCAAGAACTGTATCTGGTTGACATGTGGTTTCAAAAAGACGGTGCTACATGCCACACATCACGTGAAAAAATGGACATATTGAAAGGAGAGTTCAGTGTGCATTTTATCTGACGTTTTGCACCGTACCATTTGACGTCCTCTAGTTTATTTTTTATGGGGCTACGTAAAGTCACTCGTCTATGCCGATAAACCAGTGTCAAATGCAAGAACTGAATCTGGTTGACATGTGGTTTCAAAAAGACGGTGATACATGCCACACATCACGTGAAACAATGGACATATTGAGAGGAGAGTTCAGTGAGCATTTTATCTGACGTTTTGCACCGTACCATTTGACGTCCTCTAGTTTATTTTTTATGGGGCTACGTGAAGTCACTCAGCTATGCCGATAAATCAGTGTCAAATGCAAGAACTGAATCTGGTTGACATGTGGTTTCAAAAAGACGGTGCTACATGCCACACATCACGTGAAACAATGGACATATTGAAAGGAGAGTTCAGTGTGCATTTTATCTGACGTTTTGGACCATACCATTTGACGTCCTCTAGTTTATTTTTTATGGGGCTACGTAAAGTCACTCGTCTATGCCGATAAACCAGTGTCAAATGCAAGAACTGAATCTGGTTGACATGTGGTTTCAAAAAGACGGTGCTACATGCCACACATCACGTGAAACAATGGACATATTGAGAGGAGAGTTCAGTGTGCATTTTATCTGATGTTTTGCACCGTGCCATTTGACGTTTCTAGACTATTTTTTATATGGCTATGTGAAGTTACTCGTCCATGCCGATAAACCAGCGCTACTGTAGCCAAAGTGGTCTAAAATTGGATCTCTCGCATGGATCACGTAAAACGTAGTTTTATATAAAATAATCTTTAAAAAAAATGGAAAACATTAATTTATCGAGACTTAAAAAATCATCCGTTTTATCTTAATTTCTCTTTATTTTGCTCAGCTGACACTGTGAAATCATTACCTGCAGTGTGCTCAAAAAAATACGGCCCAATGACACTTGCGGCTCAATGACTAAGCACCACACATTTACTCGACGTGTGTTTAAAGGTGGTTTAAATGTCTTGTATCTGAATTTTTACGTCTTCAGATTTCATGCCCTTTTACAATTTTTCTGTTTATTTATTTGTTGTAAATTTGAAAACCAAACTGGTAAAAAATACAGTTTTTCTTGAAATTTTAGAGCATTTGAAAATCACCAATAGTCAAGAGTAATGTCCGATTTACAGCCCCAAATAGTAAAAAACTGCTTTTAATAGATTATGAACTAAATGGAAAATCGAAGGTAATCATAACCGTTGAATAGAAAATAAAATTGATCAAATGCACTTTATTGAAAAAAATAAACAAATTAAAAGCAATTTTAGTGCAACGACATTTTTATATTAACTGTTCGGGCGTGTTCTGTTTTTAAAGCATTTATCGTGGCGTTCTCGTTTAGTGTTGATAGTGTTTTGTAGAATCCTGAGCTTTGTGGTCATTTTGTTGATAATCGCTGGGAATTGGTTTATAATTACAGCATTTTGTCATTGAATTGTTGAATTTGTAGGGCAGAAAGGTAAACAACTATGATTTTCGTGTCAGTTGAAATTAGAGGTTGTCAGTTGAAATCCGTGCAATTTGCGTGCATGTGGTTGTCGTGCTTTTATTCCGGCCGGGATTGTCTGTTGTGTTTGGTACGATTTATGAAATTTACAAATTCTGATAGTCTCGATTTACCACCGTTTATAATGCTAACTGTCAGAAATCACTAGAGTATAAGTATTTTGGTAAGATTCAATAATGGCGTCATTCCGACGCATCACGATGACACTGAAACTAACCAATCTGGCTTGCCAAAAATGTGCCAGATAATTATGACGAGATGAGACACTCTGATCTGCCTACAATATCCGATGTATGTGTGAGATATTATTGTCATAAGGAATAATCCCCTTCTGAAAGTGTATTGTGAGTCGTATTTGCAAACGTTACTCGTACACAACTTTCCGCAGCTATTTATGCAGAGCTTATGGACGTGTATCGCATGCTGCAGTCTGTGAAAGGATATGCGAGGACATGAGGCGGACACAGGGCGGCAGAAGGTCTGCGACAGAAGGACAATGGAGACGACAAAAATACACTGCGACGATGTACTTGTACATACCAAAGTCGATTCGTTTCCAATTCACTTGCCCGACGTGCACATCCTTCCTGTTCAATCGTTTCGATTATAAATAAATTGACAAATGGACTGGATACTATCCGACAGAATAAAATGCCAAATAAATAAATAAACAAACCTCCTACAGTTCCCACCCGCGCCGCGCGCATACATTATTTGGTAGCACCACTCTTCGTCGCGCCTTTTGTACAGGTTGACTTTTGTTTCGTCCTGTACTGACGTCATCTAGCTGCCCATTCCGGCACGTTTTCAACTCTATTTTCATAGCATGTTCTGTAGGGGATATTTTGTGGACGATGGTAGTGTACAATGGCGGAAAATGGTACCGAATGATGATGCTCTGGATGCTACCAAATGGCTTCGGGTAACAGAATTACCGATTCTCGGTGCATGTGCTGTTGAGACTTGAAATCGTTTTTCAAGTTGGCTTAACCAATTTCTGCCGTTCTTGCATTGACCTTTTCCTTTTTGCAATTACGTTGTCGACAAACAGACAATCATAATGCGGAAAAACATGTCCTGACATCACCTTCTTCTCTCAATTTTCTATTAAACATTCGAACACATACACACATTCGGTAAATCGTTAATATCAACGATTTAATGTAAGAACAATTTTTTTTTCTTCAGATAATGCAGGATATTTTGCAGTTGTTTCGGTTAAGGTTGATCTTAAACAGATTTTACACTTTACCACCAATAAATCCGTTCAATTCATGGGCAGACAAAAAAATCTCTTATATTATTCAGCCACTTTAAGGTATTTGAATATTTTCTCAAGGATATATTATAGATTTACTGAAAAATTTGATGAAGTATTTTTAATTTTGCCCCAAACGAATAACGAATACATGAAATGGAAGAAAATTAACACACGCTAATCCATTTTATAATTTAGAAACAGTTAATCTAAATATATATTATTAGAGATAATATTTATTTAGATAATTTTATGTAACATAATGTATCGTTTAATTGATCATAAAAATATGGGCACGATACTCCATTGGGTGCGTGAGCAACAGGCTTGCAATGGTGATTTTTCGAACAAAATTTTCCTTAGTGATGAGCACTGATTTCTGACTAGGAGGCATACCTCATGTACGGACCTCTAAAAATATGCAAGTAATTTTAAAAAAAGCCACTGTATCCTCAAATAGTACATTTTAGTTTAAATGTCTTATTAGTCAATATTTCTTTAAAAATGAAGTAGAAAAACACTGATCGCAAAAGAACCGATTTTTTTTTGCTCTTAACTAAAAAAATTAAAGCCATAGTGACAAAATTTCGTAGGAATTTGATGCTATTGGACATCAAACCACCAACCCGTGTGCGTAGAGTGCGTACAGAGGAAAATATTGCTGCCGTAGCGTCCACTATTCGATTTGCCCATCCGTCACCGTTCACAGCAATTGGGATTTTGTTACACGACTATGTGGAAGATTTTACACAAGGATCTTGGTCTGAAAGCGTATAAAATATTAGTCGCAAAATAACTGAAGCCAAACAACCTGCCAAAGCGGCTAATTTTCGAAAAATCAGTTTTTCTTCCTAAAAAAAGAAAAGCTTATTTCTGGTTGAATGGGTATGTGAATAAGCAAAATTGTTGCATTTGGTCTGATGGACAACCACAGGCAAAACAAGAATTGCCATTGCACCCAGAAAAATGTACTGCCATTGCAGATCGATCCGTATTTCTTTTAAGATGACACTGGCCGTAATATTATCATCAATGGCGCCCACCATCGCTGGATAATTTTCAACTTTTTTTTGCTCAAAACGCAAAAACTGTAGCTGGTTGACATGTGGTTTTAAAAAAAGGTGCTACATGCCACATAGCACGTTAAACAATGGACATATTGAAAGATGAGTTTGGTGAGCAATTTATCTCACGTTAAAGACGGGTGAGGTGACCGTCTAGTCTAGAGGCTAGTTCCAAAAAAATACAGACAAATTATAAAAGTAAAGTATACTTTTATAATTTGTCTGTATTTTTTTTGGAAATTTAAAAACAAAACACTTAAAAAATCACCCGATTTATCTACTTTTTTTTATGAGTTTGACATCTGTAAACATTAATCAATGTACATTGTCAGCAATTTCGTACGACAACATACATTTTTCCTTTGGTAATCATGTCTAGTATTATGCCAGAAAAATAGCATATGCGGGAAGCTCTGCTTTTCTGCCTTAATTTGAAGAAATCGGCTGCCGAATCGCATCAAATGCTTATGGAGGCCTATGGTAATAGTGCTTTATTGGGAACAACATGCCGAGATTGGTTTCGTCTGTTCAAAGACGGCACTTTTGACTTGTGGGACAAGAAGCGTGAAAATCGGCCTAGGAAGGTTGAGGACCATCAATTGGAGGCTCTTTTGGACGAAAACGATACGCAATCGCTCAACAAGCCATTTTCAAATGTTACTCAAGAAGCCATTTTCTTACGTCTGCGTACCATGGGGAAGATTGAAAAGATCGGAAAATGGATGCCGCATGAATTGAACGATAGGCAGATGGAGCGACGCCAAAACACATGCAGATAAAAAAGAAAGTCGTTCCTGCATCGGATTGTGACCGGCGATGAAAAGTCGATATATTTCGAGAATCCTAAACGCAATAAATCGTGGGTTGATCCCGGCCAACCATCAACATATTCCCCAAGATCAAATTGCTTCGGACGGAAGACGATGCTATGCGTTTGGTGGGATCAGCAGGGTATTGTCTACTATGAGATGTTGAAACCTGGTGAAACCGTCAATGACCACCGCTACCCCCAATAACTAATCAATTGCACCGTGCTCTGCTTGAAAAAAGGACGGATTATCAACAAAGACATGAGAAGCTGATTTTTCTCCACGACAACGCACCATCGCACACATCAAAAATGGTCCGAAAAATGCTCGATGGGCCACGCGCTCGCTGAGCAGCACTTCGATTCTTACGAAGACATCCGAAAATGGCTTGATAAGTGGTTTGCCTCGAAAGAGAAGGATTTTTTGTGGCGTGGTATCCAAAAATTGCCCGAGAGATGGGGGAAAATGTGTAGCTAGCGAAGGCAAGTATGTACGTTGAATAAATTTGTTTTTGCTTTCTTTGAAAAAAAACATGTTTTTTTTTACTAAAAAAACAGCGGATTTAAGCTTATATACCTTAAGCTTAATTAGAAAATTACTAATAGTCAAGAGCAATATCCAAATTATAACCCGAAATATGCAAAATGGTCATAATAAATTAACACAAAAAGATCAAGTCCTACAAGAAGTTTTATAGTAAATACCATATTTTAATAAATTAAACAATATAAAATAATCAAATTCAATATAAAATCTAAATTTAAACTGTATCTAAATTTTACTTTACTTACCACTATGCAAATTGAATAGGTTTTCATTATTTATTTTTATGATTTAAGAATTTAGTTTAGTGTAAAATAATATGTAAAGATATTTTTATCTAATTTAAGACTTTTGCATAATTTGAATTTATTAGCGGTTCACTAAATATTCAACAATATATATTGTTGAATATTTAGTGAACCGCAAATATTCAATACAGTTCATCATTTAAAAATAAATAATTATGATTTAATTGTAAAAATATGTAAAAAATTAAAAATGACTGTAGATAAATATGATATACCAAATCAAAATTATGGATAAAAATTGATTTGTTTGAAAATTTTGTGGTTTTATAATAAAATTGATCTAAGAAAATTTTTTTAAGCAAATTATTCAAGGAATAGATATGATAGTCTTCATTTTCATATTGAATTAAATTTATTTATTTGATACTTTTTTTTTGGCATAATTATAAGTAAATATGATACCATTGAATATGAAATTATCCAAAAAAGTTTCCTTATCGATTTTTAATGATCTCCTATAAAACTCCGATAAATTAGAAATGGTTGTTATCTGATATTTGTAAGATTTATCAAAATACGTACTTAGATAAAAAACAACAAATCTAAATAAATAATAATGAATAATTCGATTGAATATTGATTTGGAAGCAATTTTCCAGTGAATAAAGTTGAAGCAATGAATTGAAAAATGGTTCTGCCATGGACTTATATTCTTTTATCATTAAAAAAAAATAAGGAGAGGTCGATTCAAATACCGATACAACTCACAGGTAGTAAGTATATACACGTATATAATATTAAAAATGTTAGAGTATAAGGAAGAAGGAAAAATCTACAAATCAGTAACAGGTGTTCAGAGAGATGGAATAAAGAAAGAAACATAATTGGGCTGAGTTTTTGGGTCGAAAGTTAAAGGTATCCTTCATAAAATATTCTAAAAAAAAAACGGGACAATTCCAAATAAAAAAGACACATTAATAAATATGATTCTATTAGGAATTGTTTAGTTTATTTTCGATACAAAAAGAAAAAGAAAATATTCTTTTAAGGAGGATGGCGGGCGGACAATCTTTTCAAAATGCGAAGTCACTTTTAGCTGCAGGCTTTAAAAGGAAAATTCTAACAAATTATATATTTTTGTTGATGTTTTTATTTTTATTTTCTTTTCTAAATGAAATATAATAAGTTTTTTTTTTGTTGTTGCTATATTTTGTATTTGTTGTTGTTGTTCTTCTTCTTATTATTATTATTTTTGTCTAAGGATATCTATTCGTAACATGCTTGAGAATTTCTAATATATCAGCTACGAAACGAATAAGGCCCCATATCCATTTAATATTAAAACATAAAATAATACAACAAATAAAAATTGATTCACTTAAACTTTTTTTGTATGATTTATTTCCCTTCAAATATATATAAGACGTGTATAGGTTTTTCCAATTCTTACTACCCCTTTGTAAATGGGGAGATGAGAGTAAAGGACTTGTCCATGGATGCCCGTGTATTAGCCTAAGTAGCAAAGGCAGCCTACATGTAAGTTATCCATCCATCCATCCATCCATCGTATTGATATATTTTTCTTGTTGTTTCGCAATCAGAAAATATTTTCTTTTTGAATTTGGAATTTTATTCATCTGTTCCAGGAGTGAATAATAAGAAAAGACTGCGTGGGGAAAGAAAACTCTAGGGAATAGAAATACAAACATATGCTTATATGAAATCACAAGCAGAAAAAAAAAGAAGCAAATAATAGCAAGTACATGGAAATTATTGTATAATATAAACATGATTTGATGGTCTAAAAAAAAAAAGTACGTAAAATAAAAATACAGGTAAACGTACATAAAGAAATAAAACTCAGGAAAAAGGTAAAATTTTTTACTACGAATTGAAAATTATTGAAAAATAAAGGTGGGCGTAGAATTTTCCAAATGAAATGAAAGATTTGGGCTGGAATTAAAGAAAAAAAGGGTAAGTATTTCAAAGAAAAATAATATACACAGTGTGTCCCAAAAACAACAGGAATTTATATTTAAATCATACAACATGCAGCGCCATCTATTGAAAATTTGTGGCAATAAAAGGATACATTCATCCTTTTTCAAACGCACCTTAATTCATGTAATCGGATGACAGATGTGAGAGTTACAGCCATTTCAATAAAAAAAAAAGTGTGGTAATGTTACAAAACAAAAAGAGCAAATATAAAATGTTGTGTTAAACTTGAACAAAAATTCGCTGAGACATACGAATTGATAAAAAAAGTTTATGGTGATGATTGTAGCCATAAACTTTTTTTATCAATTCGTATGTCTCAGCGAATTTTTTGTTCAAGTTTAACACAACATTTTATATTTGCTCTTTTTATAAAATTCATACGTGGTTTACACGATTTAAAAATGGTCGTGAGGATTTAAAGGACGACCTAAGGCCAGATCGTCCAGAAGTTAGTAATCGTGCTGAATTAGTGGAAAAAGCCCGTGAAAGCATTGGTATCGATGCAAATTTTGCTACGTCAATGTTGGCTGAGGAATTAAATACGAGTAAAAACACTATTTGGAGAATTTTAACTGAAGATTTGGGTAAAAGAAAGGTCTGTGCGCGTTTTATTCCACATGAATTAAATGAAGACCAAAAAAGTGAACGAATTTTTGATGAAAAAAGGGATTTCTCTCATCAACCACCCTCCGTATTCGCCTGATCTATCACTATGTGACTATTTTCTATTTCCAAAGCTGTAACTCTCACATCTGTCATCCGATTACATGAATTTAGGTGCGTTTGAAAAAGGATGAATGTATCTTTTTAATGCTACAAATTTCAATAGATGGCGCTGCATGTTGTATGATTTAAATATAAATTCCTGTTGTTTTTGGTACACACCGTGTATATTCCATTCCCTCAGCACACCTTCTAGTCTATTTAAATTCTAGAGTTGAAAATATTTCAGGAAGATGCCCAATTTAGATAGTACTGTGACATTTTCCTGTTTGAATCCATTCATAGTAATTGTTGCAAAAAGATAGAATGTGCTCATTAAAAATACTACAAACTGTATCAGTTACATTTACATGTTCGATAGCCTTACATATTCTAAGAGACTTTCTGTAATTTACACAGTTGACGAAGCCTTCAAAACCTTACAAGATTATACATCCAAATTCCAAAGCTGGTTAACGAAGTCGAAAGTAAAAGTAAACGAACAAAAAGCATTCACGTAAGTTGTAAACTTTATCATGAGTCTTACACCTTGATAACCCTTACTTACGTGGATTAAACAAAACTCCTAAGAAAAATAATGTCCCATCCCCGTTTTAGAAACGAAATTCATTTTTCTTTCCTTAATTATCTCTTATCTGCTTTTATCCTGACTAGAAATGACGTAACTTGTAAACTTTATCGTGAATCTTACACCATGATAAACCTTAGCGATTTTACAATTCCTTCAAACAAAAAAAGGACCTCTTTTTATAAGGCCATACCTTGACAAATGATTATCTCGGAATTTATATATAATATAAGATTGAAAAGACTCTAAAGCCGGTCTAGATATACAAGCTTTCCAGCTCCCATCGTATCCAATCTATTCAGTCTCAAATTCTTTGCAAAATAGTGATTGCTTCTTACTACGTGAGTGCTGCTCGCTATAAAAAAGTATCTGTTGCTATGTGTAGTTATAAAAAGTTTTATGCTCGTTTATTCTACAATTAAAATTCTTATTTAAAAAGTACATGGGAAGATTTTGGTTAGCAATAAATTTAAGTTTCGACAATATAAAGTTTTTAGGGCTAGCAATGCTTTGCTCTGTTGGACAGAACATTGCTCTTTTGCCTCGCTATATACGTCAGAATCTTAATGGCTGCGTTTAAGCTAAAATAACCGCTGTATCGGGTTTTTCAATAGAAACTTGACAGTTTTGATTTCTTACTGTGAACGAACCCTTAAGCCAATCAGTGCGCTGTTACTGTCAAAACACTCAGTAGCTTAAACATTTTCAAAGACTTATAAACAAAGAATGTTTACAAGTAATTAAAAATTACTACGGCGTCGGTGATTACAACTTTAAGAGTGCTTACGCCAATATTGGGTCGTAATTATCGCCCGAGTAGACAAGCAGTTTATAATTTGGTGAGAAGAACCAACGCTCTTTTGGACGGGACTTTACTCTATTTCCTCACTATATGTGTCAGTGTGCCAATAGCAGGGAAAAGGCTAGTCGAGGCAGCGGTAAGCCGTTGCATTAGACTAGCCAGTGGAGCACATCGGACATCTCCGGTGGAATCCATACTGATAGAGACTGGTCGAAAACCTATTTTTTTCTATCTTCACAAAGCCCGCCTAAGTTTAATTTACAAAAACCTATGCCTTCCAAATTATCTCCTCCACACTTCAATCAAAAATATTATCATCTCCCCCACCTTGAAAGCACTTCATCCATCCTCCCCCTTGTTTTCCAAACTTCCTCTCCTCCAATTGGAAACCGTGGTTGGGAGCAAAGTTGAAAGTGACTGCTTCTCTTGACAGGTTTAAGAAGGCTAGAACTGATCCGTCCACACATAGGAAATTGTTCGTTGAACAGTTGGATGGATTAAAAGATCATCGACTGTTGTTCACTGATGCTGCCACTGACACCGATATTACATCTTTTGCGGTCGTAGAACTTTTTGGTTACCCTTATAGGGCAGCTCCATATGACGGGGAGCTGTGGGCCATCAAAACGGCAATTGAAATCTCGACCAATATTCCGAGCCAACAAAACGTTATTATTTTTAGCGACAGCCTTGCCGCCCTTAAAGCCATTTGTAGCCCATCGACTGACCCAGTACTTAGCGCAATTCGTCATAGCCTACTTAGCAATAGGAGTGTCGAGTTGCAATGGGTGCCAGGGCATGTGGGAATTGTGGGTAATGAAAGTGCTGACAAGTTGGCTGGAGAAACACTCCGTCGACCAGTGATTACAGTCATTCCCAATCTGCCTCGTCTACTAACAGAATGGCAACTAACACCATTAGCCATCCGCAGACACGATAACTGGACCAATAGCGACACTTTTTTGTCGACTCTTTGGATAACCACTAATAAACCAGTGTATTCAACATCCATACCGAAATTTTGGGCGCGGAAGCTTCTCAGAATCCGGATTGGACATACTGCTCTTACTCATAACTTCCTTTTTGGCAACACCAATCATCCCTTCTGCCAATCCTGTGCCACCCATTTCACTATTACCCATATTCTACAGGAATGCCACTTAACCAAGAACGACTTTGCGAGCAGGATTCCTCCCATTATGGAGCTCCTCGATCCAACAACTCCATTCCCTAGTCCCCTATTTAAACTTCTACAACATACTAATCTGCTCCACAAAATATAACAAAATTCTCAACTTTCTAAACTATTAACCACAGACCGGTCTCTCTCAGATGATTTCCCACACGTACTACGAAGTCGCCAAATGGCCTCACGGTCGTGGCGCTATGAAGTGGTCCCTGGCACATGTCTAAGGGACCTTACAAACAAACAAACTAACTTGGTGAGAAAATTTGAGTTAACATATTCACTGTTGAATGTTCCCGTGCCAGTGAGACTACGCAGCGGTCGCGGCGCCGAGCATATTGCTGCCGTTAAAGCGTCCGTCGCAAACGCTCCAAATCAGTCGATTCCACGGCGTTCTCAGGAATTGGGCATCAGTCAGGCCATACTATGGCGTATTTTTCGAAAGGATCTTGGCTTGCACCCTTACAAGATCAAGTTAACTCAAGAACTAAAGCCACTTGACCATATGATGCGACGCACGTTCTCAGATTGGGCTCTAGAGAAGTTTGCCGAAAATGACGATTTTCATCGCAAAATCATTTTCAGTGATGAAGCACATTTTTGGTTGAATGGTTTCGTCAACAAACAAAAAATGCGTTATTGGAGTACTGCAAACCGTCATACTATTCATGAAATACCACTTCATCCACAAAAAGTGTCTGTATGATGCGGTTTTCATGCCGGTGGCGTCATTGGGCCATTTTTCTTCGTTGATGAAAATGATCGTCACGTTACAGTGAATGGTAAACGCTACAGAGACATGTTGCAGCGTTATTTCTTCGATCAATTACATGGGCTGGACATCAGTGATATGTGGTTTCAACAAGACGGTGCCACATCCCACACAGCGGGAAAAATAATCAACTTATTGAACTCCAAGTTCGGTGAACGTGTTATATCGAGAAAAGATCCTGTCGATTGTCCGCCGAGATATTGTGATTTAACACTTCTAGACTTTTTTCTATGGGGCTACTTCAAATCGATGGTCTATGCCAACGAGCCGGCGACGTTAGAGGACCTAAGAACCAACATCCAACGAGAAATAGCGGCCATTCCCGTCGAATTGTGTGGCCGACTCATCGAAAATTGGCTTCAACGAATCGACCGCTGTAAGCGTACCCGTGGTGGACATATGACCGAAGTCGAGTTAAATTCATAATTGCATTGACTATACTTTAAAGTAATGATAAAAGTTTTAATATATCTTAAATGGTTTGCGAGATATTAAAAAAAAAAGTTGTCAAGTTCTAATTCAAAAACCCTTTATTTGATTGGCAACTGGAGTTTATCTAATTCTTTTAGTCGCAAGCCCATTTTACTTTTCAAATCCTGAAGAAAAATAATATCTGCTCACCCTTTTTAGAAAAGAAATTCATTTTCCTTTCATTAATTATTTCTAATCTGGAAAGAGGTCCCTCTACTATTACTCTGGATTCGTAAGCTTCCTGCTTTCATCATGACTAGAAGCTATGGTAAAGAGCAGAGTTGAGAATGTCTACATGCCTGAATAGATACTCGGTGTATAAGCTTAAATTTGTTCATAGATGGCGTTAGTGAGTGTATTAAGCTAGCATGAGCAAGCCATACATTTTTTTTATGAGTTTGATATCTGTCAACGTTAATCAGTGCACATTGTTAGCAATTTCGTACAACAACATATATTTTTCCTTTGGTAATCATGTCTAATTTTGTGGCAGAAAAACTGCATATGCGGGAAGCTCTGGTTTTCTGTTTCAATTTGAAGAAACCGGCTGTTGAATCGCATCTAATGCTTATGGAGGCCTATGGTGATAGGGCTTTATCGGAAACAACGTGCCGAGATTGGTTTCGTGGGTTAAAAGACGGCAATTTTGACTTGTGGGACAAGAAGAGTGAAAATCGGCCTAAGAAGGTTGAGAACCATCAATTGCAGGCTCTTTTGGACGAAGACGATACTCAATCACAAAAAATGCTCGCGGAGCAATTGGGTGTTACTCAATGAGCCATTTCCATGAGTCTGCGTGTCATGGGGAAGATTGAAAAGATTGGAAAATGGGTGCCGCATAAAGTGAACGATAGGCAGATGGAGCGACGCCAAAACACATGCAAAATCTTGCTTGCCAGATAAAAAAAAAGTCGTTCCTGCATCGGATTGTGACAGGCGATAAAAAGTGGATATATTTCGAGAATCCTAAAGAACGGAATAACCCGGCATGGCCCCTTACGACTACCATCTGTTTTCATTGATGGGCCACGCGCTCGCTGAGCAGCACTGCGATTCTTATGCAGACATCCGAAAATGGCTTGATGAGTGATTTGCCTCGAAAGAGAAGGAATGTTTTTGGCGTGGTATCCACAAATTGGCCGAGAGATGGGAAAAATTGGCCGAGAGATGAGGAGAGGACAAGTACTTTGAATAGATTTGTTTTTGCTTTCTATAAAAAAAAATATGTGTTTTTTTTAATAACAAAACAGCGGATTTAAGCTTATACACGTGGTATAAAAAAGTAAAATCGGATACCTTCTTTTACAAAAAATTTTTCTAGAACAGTTGGATGAACTCAAGGTTATGCAGTTGTTAAGTTAGTTGGCTTTTTTATCCATGAACTTCATTATACAATCTTCCCTTTTAGGTCAGTTCCATGTCATGGAGAGCTGAAGATAATGAGGAGATTGCAGTTTGACATCCTCATCGAAATATCATCATCTTCAGGAATAGGCATGGAGCCTTGTAAAAACTTTGTTGGCTCTTTGAATGATTCTGTTCTCAATAATAGTCAATATTATCTGATTAAAAACAAGCGTGTTGAATAAATTTGCGTCTAAGATCATATGTGAATTTTGTATAACGAGCTGGCCAATCAACCGGCGACGGAAACTCGTGACACCTAAACCATAATCTACTTTTACGAAAATCACCTTCTTGCCATCTATTACTCTAATACGAAATGTCACCTTACCCATAATTTTTTTTGTAATGACTATTGAACAGCTTTTAAATCCATTAATACTCGTTCCAAGTCCTCTTTTTAATTTTTTAAAATAAACAAACATGATCTGCAAAATATAATCACCTTTAACTGATCCTCCCAGCTTACCAACTTACTAACAGGTTATAGGTTTAAAATTAATACAAAAAAAAAATCATAAACAATATTTTAACTTAGAATTAATATGAAAATTAAATCAAACCAAACACAGTATTTTTCAAAAGAACTTTTTTTTTGCATACTATTTTTTTCCTAGTTTAAGCTTATTTAATATAAAGTATCTTATTTTATATCCTTTCTACAAGAAGCCATTTATTTAATAGCTGAAAAACGCGTTTTAAATCTTATTGACTGCTTACTTTGGCTCTTTTCAATGCACAGTCAGTTTTTGTGAATTTATTTTTTTCTGAAAATATAATAAAATCCTTGAGCTTTTGAATTCAAATCTATGTGCACTACTATTTAACAATAAAAGAAATAAATTCAAAAAATCTTAAAATGTTACTATTTCGAAATCATCAAATTAAAATGAAAATATTATTCTGAAGAAAAAAAAAATACTATCGAAATTATAACAAAAAAATGAAAGAAATTTTCTAAAGAAAACATTTAAGAAAAAATATTTTTTTTGGCAACAATATCGCTTGTTATTTGAGAAATCTTATTCAAATTCTTACTTTCTTGATAAAAGCATTTACATATCAGTTTATATTCAATAAATTCTTAGACCATTATTACTGGAAGTCTTTCATCCTTAATAAATAAAATACTTTCTTCAATTTTGCTTAACAGAACTTTCTCAAGTGTTATTCATATTTCTCGAAAATAATCAACGAATGCTTTAGGATAATTTTTAACATGAATATTTTACGAGTTTCACAATTTAATGACTTGGCAATATTTTACCAATTTAGACCACCATGAGAATATTTCGTAAAAATGTTAAACGGGGGTGAGTGAGCAGAGAATAACATTTTTTGGCAGATGAAATTCGTTTTGAAAAGAAAAAATTAAAAATCCTTTTAAGAAAATTAATGCAAAATTATTACTCACCCCCGTTTAACATAACTCAAAAAGGAATTTTTTCATTTTTTCTTTTTTTTGGAAGACCGTAAATCATAAAAAATATTTATTGAAAGTTTTTACAAGAAACGACAATGGATTATTTTCTTCTTTTTTTTTTTGGATCAAGCTTGTTTCAGTCTGATTTGAAATTGTAGCCACAAAATCATCGTGCAGAGTTTAACCTCAAAAATGCCTTCGAGGGCGAATGAAATTAATTTTAGTGCTCATAATCTGGAACGAATGGACACGGGCGTGCGCAAGCATCTCAAATCCGAGATCTTTGGAGAATTTCAGACGTCAGTGTCCATCGTTGTATCCATGTTGGCTCATAGCCATTGTCGGGCCATGTCCATGTCGGTGCGAATCTTTATGGTTGCCAAAATTAATAAATTTTATAAATTCTGTATTTCTTTCGGTGGTGGTAATTCCGCCTCCAGCTAAGAATGCTGGTCTTCCTTGTTCTGGCATTTTCCTTTTAACACATATTGTTGGTAGAGTCGCTTGCTCCTTTAAACAATTTTATTTTTCCTAAAACTGACGAGATTGTACATTAACAACACCAGTTGGTCATCATTTCTAACTATTATGAAATTTTATGATCAAACGACCGAGAGCAAATATATGTGTACGTCTTATGTTTTCTGTAAAATCGATTTAAAATCGAGATGCATTGTAAGTTTCGAGCTGTATCTTTTTTTGCAGTAAACTTTGTAAATATTTGCACGAAAGATTTTCTGTTATGTTTGCGGTTTTCCTTGAATTGTATAAGAGAAGGTCACGTTCATATCGACAACCATGTTTTAGCATATATCACACAACTCGTAAAAATGAAATGCGATTAGTTGAAATGAACTCACAAGTAAAGAATAGAAGAGAAGAAAAATGTTGAGTATTAAAGAAAAAATCAAAAAGCAGGTGGTAGCCTAATAAGAAAATGGTGGTTAAAGAATTTACGAAAATGGTGGTTGAACAAGTTCGGGAAAGGAATACATTTTAGATCTGGACAATAATCTCAGCATGAATGCATCTTTCGAAGGCATAAGAAAATATGAAATAAATAATTTTAAAATACGATTAACTACAATACAAATTGACAAACTCAGTAACTTCTGTACTTTTTTTAAGATTATAAATACGTTATTTTCGATAACTGTAAATTGTGTTTTCTTTTGCTAAAACTTAAGGAAAATTGGAGTCAGTATATACCAATTACAATAGCAGGGGGTTCGCTGACATTTTCACAAAGAAATTTGTCCCAAACAATATGTCCGAAGTCGAATGTGGAGTGGCTTAATCTTAAATTAGATTAAAGAGCTACTCCTAGCGGCGATTAATTAAACAACGTGCATATTTACTCGTCAAAATTTTTTTTGTTTAGAGATGACCGCACTGGCAGCTAGTTTTCATTATGAAAACTATCTGAATTCCATAAATGTAATTAATTATCCATTTTAATTTATAAAATTTATCAATTTTGTAGATTTTGAGAGTGTTTTACGAGTGACATGCCATTCTGCATGAAGTGGTAGCATACCGAATATTGAACATATTTAAGATTTGTTTATATTTTCAATTTTCACAGATATTGGAAAGGTGAATTTCAATTTAATTTTTGTTCACTATTGAAAGTATTTTCGAATAAGTAAGTGTAAGTATATCCACTTGCGCAAATGTGTGCGATTTTTACAAATGCCTTTTCAAGTAAGTGAACCAAAGTTTTGTTTATCGCTATATCTAGTATTTCCATAATCTAAGGGCTGTATCTAGTATATATAAACTGTATTTTGCAATCACTTTACCCAGAACTTCAACAAAAAAAAGTGAGTTATAGGGTATAAAAGATAGAATTGAACAAAGATAAAATTCGGTATATTTTAAAATTTTGCTTTGGTAAAGGCGAAAATTCAAGCCAGACAGCTGAAATTGTGAATGGTGTTTATGGTCCTGATACTGTTACAGCCAATTATGCTTGGAAATTTTAGTTTCGCTGATTCTGTTTCGGTATTTTTGGTGTTAAAGATATGCTAATCTGGAAGTCTTTCGTCCTTAATAATTTAAAAATATCGATAAAATCATGTAAATGGTTGAAGTAGACCGCCATATTAGCAGTCGTAGCATTGCCCAAGAGTTAAAGATCGACCACAAAATAATATTTAGTCGATCTTTAGCTTCTGGACGATCTTTAGCTCCTGACAATATCTGCATAAAGCTGGATTAAAAAAGAAGCTCATTGTTTGGCTGCCATACGAATTGACGCAAAAAAAAATGATAGATCGAATTTCCATTTGCGAAGCCTTAGCCAAACCCATTTCTTAAGAGGATAGTGACTGGGGATGAGAAATGGATCACATACGACAGTATTGTGTGGAAATTATCGTGGCCAAAGTACGGTGAAGCGCATCAAATGGTGTCCAAACCAGGACTAATGGCCAGGAAGATTTTGCTGCTCGTAGGAAATCATCTACTATAAGCTGCCAAACACTAAATTCGGACCTCTACTGTCAAAAATTGGACTGTTTGAAGCAAGCGATTGACTTGAAATTGCCAAAAGGAGAGCTGTTGTTTTCTACCAGACTACACACGTCAATAGTGACACTCCTGAAACTGCGGAAGTTTTGATGCATCCACCTTATAGTCCGGACCTGGCACCAAGCGATTACCATCTTTATTTATTATTGCCAAGCAATTGCCATCAAGAGAAGATTGTAAAAATAGCTTAGTCGAGTTTTTTCGCTATGAAAGAGACGCCTTTAAAATCATAAAACAAACGGTGCATATTTGACCAAAATCAGACAATCTGAACCATGTTAAATAAAGTCTGGAAATAAAATAATGGGTTTATTTTTCCCCAAACTAATATATAAATAAATTTCAATGAATAACCGGCCCGGTAGTATAGTCGTTAGCGTACTGGATTACCACCCAAGGCCGTGGGTTCAAATTCTCCTGAGGTAAGGTCCTACGATATTTCCTAGAAAAATAGTTTTCCTTTCCATTTCTACTTTAATTTCCTTATCCCGATATCCTTTGTCGCCAAATGACCTTTAGTGTCGTGGCGCTTAGAATATACATTTCAGTATTAATGTTACTTGAACTGATAATAAAAAAACAAAAAAAAATTAACCGCTTCCCAATCTAATTAAAATGTTTCTAATTAAATTTATTCATAATTAAATAGAGCGTATATGGTTCGTAGTTAATTTCAAACACATTCTAAAAAGATCGAAGTTATTTCAGCATCTAGTGGCGTAATGCAGAAACTTTCTTATCGCTCTACAGGCATACCAACATACAAATTCGAAATTTTATAATTGCGTATGTATTTTCGGTTTCCATCTTGAATTTTGATAGTGTCAGCTTTAATTTGAAAATGCAAAACTAACATTTTACACGATAATTAAAATTATTTACTTTATTTATTAAGTTAAAATAAAATTGGATAAAAATAATAAAATAATAAAGATAATGTATTGGAATATTGGCCAAAAGCAGTAATTTTGAATATTTCTTATTGTCTAATATTGTACATGAACGATAATAAAAAAGCTTCCAACAAAATGTTACTTGTAGTGTAAGACTAAGAACTTTTTTAAGAATGATTAGGATTCTTTTTAAAAGACATTTTATTAAAATAAGTTCAATCGATTTTTCGTTTAATCAAAAATTGTTGAATATATAATTATGAATTTATATTGTCATCATGGCAAGCTTTATGAGTATTTATGAAATTTTAATTAGTTATGGTTTATAAAGAGACCTTCAAGGTTTATTAATAATTTTTCAATAGAATTAATTTCCCAATTTTGAGAAATACATAACCAATTAATGAGAACAATCTATTTAATAACAAAGTTTTAATGGAAAATCGGTGCATAGTTTTTTATTGCAATTTTATTAATAATTTAAAATTTACTAACTAATCAATATTAAATTAAATTTACAAGAAACTAAATAAAAATATAAAATAATCAAAAAAATTCATTAAATTTGCAAAAATATTGTAAATGCTGATCACGTACTAGAGGGTTGGATTCAATTTAATCAACTTTTGTATGGTAATTTATCTTCTCTGTAGTTTGTTGTTCATACTATCAATCATTTTTGTATAAAAACAAACATACTAAATTGGAGTATTTTACATATTTTCTAAAATTATGATTAGGCTTAAAGAGTACTAAATCAATTTAAAGGACTAATTTAGCACCATCACAATGTATTGAAGTTTAAAAATGAATTTAATAAACTGAGAAAAGGCTTTTTACCATAATAAGTGCATTGCAAACTCTTGCAATTTTTTGGGAGTAACTAATTACTGAGTTTATGGAGTAATTAAATTCCATGTTTCAAAAAGGGAAATATTCCCAAGCTTTCATATTTTCTCCACCATGTCACATACTATATGATGACTATGTCATTAGCTGGATTCGAATTCGATGCCATTTAGTTCCCTGATATATATTATCACCCTGTTAAACAGCCAAAGGTTAATCTGTACCACCACAACAATGAGGCCATTTGGCGACTCCGTATTATGTGGATTGGCATTGCCAGCTTACCTAACGAAAATGGATGATATTTAGTTGAAGGGACCAATTAAGAGTGGTTAAAATTTATGAAACCTACTAATTACCATTAGCAAATTAAAGAGTTGTTAGGTCTAGGTGCTCCAGAATAGAAGAAGTATTATTAATGCAGAAATGCTTCATTAAGTGGCATTCGTTTAGGGAGATAGGAAGTTGAACGGCACATACGAGGTCTGCTCAAAAAGTATCGCGAATTTTGAACTTCCGCGAGTTAGGTATATTTGATTTTAGATTTTTTTATGGCGTTATGTTGGTACTCATGTTTCTTACTTATGTCAACAATTTCGGAGAATTTGAATGTTCAGTTAATTTTTGACAGCTGTTTTGCTTGCACGAGTTTTGGCTCGTCTTCGATTTTTGCCCATTCCAAAAAATAGACCAAAGAATCTGTATCAAATTTTGTGTGAAAAACAAAATTAATTGCGCGGACGCATTCCGAATGTTGACTGTGGCATATGGTCACAAGCAAATCAATTCAAGCTACCTTGAACCGAATCAACGTTTATCGGTGGTACAAAATGTTCTCAGAGGGCCCAGAAGATGTGAACGACGAAAAGCATGCCGGACGCTTGAGCACGTCAACAACAGACGAAAACATTGAGGAAGTGAAGAAAATAGTATTGACCAATTATCGAATCACCGTTAGAAAAGTTACTGAGGACTTAAACAAATCGATTTGCTCGTACCATTCGATTTTTACCAATGGTTTTGGCGAAATTCGTACCAAAATTGCTCAATTTCGACCAAAAACAGACACACATTAACATTGCTAAGGAGCTGTTGGACTCTGTCCGCGGCCCAAATTTGCTCCAGAAGGTCATAGGTTTATGGTTATGACGTGAAAACCAAAGCTTAATCATCCAAATGGAAGCTGCCGCACGACCAAGACCGAAAAAAGTGCGCCAAGTTTGATCAAATGTTAAGGTTTTGCTTACAATTTTTTTCGATTGCAGGGGCGTGGTGCAGCATGAGTTCTTTCCACAGGGTAGAACGGTCAATAAGGAATATTACCTGCAAGTAATGCGTAAGTTGCCCGAAGCAATCTACCAGGAACGCCCGGATTTGTGGAAGAACAAAAATTGGTTTTTGCATCATGATAACGCCCCTGCTCACGCATCGTTGTTTGTGCTCAAATTTTTAGGACAAAAACAAAACACTAATAATGCCGCAGCCATGTTCCCGAAACTGAAAAGCTCCATGAAAGGACGACTACGATTGAGGAGATAAAGACGGCATCGACGGAGGACCTGAACAACATCATAAAAAATTATTTTCTGGAGTGCTTTGGGAATTGGAAAAACATTTGCACAAGTGTATAATATCTGGTGGGGATTACTTTGAAGGGGATAAAATAGATATTCATGAATAAATAAATAATTTTTGAAAAAAAAATTTCGTGATACTTTTTGAACAGACCTCGTAGACCACGCTACTCTCGAGCGTCCTTTTACCAACAAGCAAACCAAAAATTGTGCGACTGAGAAACCCAAACACTCCACATTCAAACTCATCACTCCAAAAAACATGTCTGCAATGTTACAGCAATCAATACAAACACCACCACCTCCATCAATGAGTTTTGCACGGAAAAATATATTCCTGAGATCCGCCAGGCCTTATTTACCTGATCTTAGTAGGTGTTACTTGTAATTTTCTGTGTCAGTGTGATTTGTGATTTTTTGTTGTTATACAAGCACTATTTTTAAGAATATAACATTAAAAATATATAAAAATGAATAGAATAATTCCAAATTTTTTTTAACCCTCCACAACATTAATAAATAATATATAAAAATTTCTCCTGGATCTGGAAAATTTCAATTATTAAAAAAAAATCTTCTGCATCCTCTTGCTCATTCTCACTAATTTTTTCCTTAACAATTTTATATTTACTTAAAAAATCAAGTTCTAATTGTTTTTTTTAATTAGATATTTTTCTAATTGTTATTTACATTTTTGAAAAAAATTATTCATAAATTACTTAAAAAAAATAAAAAAAATATTAAAACAGATGAAAAATTCAACAGCGTTCAACGTAAAATTTATTCAATATTCCCCAAAAGAAATGGTGTACATTAATAACGAAAACTATAAATCTTAAGATTAACGCATAATTCTTAGTTAATAAAAATTATTACTTAAAAAATTAGTTCAAACAATAAACATGAAGAAATTTTCACTTCATAAAACTTTTAACCATAAACTGTCCTCAATAACAATTCCATAATTTTTATGTCAGAACTTTATTTTAAATACCAATAATTTTGGTACTGTAATTAACAGTTCTTTTTTTTAAATCTTATTTGAAATTTCTGTTAGATTTTTCTTCATCTTTTTTTTGTTGAATATCAACAAAAGTAGGCAGAGGTCTATACTGAACAGTCAACAATTTGTAAGAAAAATAGCTAAAATACTCTTTAGATACTAAAAATATCAATAAAAGTAGGCAGATGTCCTTAAGAAAATCACATAAATATAATATTGAAAAAAAGAGAATTTCTAAGGTGATAAAAAATATTTCATTAATTTGAACGGATTTTTTTTAAACTCAAAGGATTTTAAAAAAATAGCAATTAATTTTTAAGGAGGAAGGATTAAAGAATTAAAAAAATAATTACGGTAACCATAATTGATTTTTCCTCACCCACCTTTCCATAGATTGTACGCTGATCCTTCGGAGACGTTCAGTATAAAATTGAACCTTATCCTGGAACTACCGTGAGTCTATAGAATGTAGTTATGTTTTTAGGGTGGTAGATAAACCTCGCTCAGGAAGGCTTTCAACATCGAAAATGTACATGTTGCGCCATCTAAATATTTTCGATGGAAATATTGAATAACTTGAACAATTCTCAATCGATTTTGGAAAACTATTTATTTTTATAAAATTTGAAGCTTTACAATTTTTTCCATTCATTATCCAAAAACAACGTCGATCAAATGACCACCTTCATTGCGGATACAAAATTCAGCTCTTTTTCTGGCATTTTCCATGATATTTGCCAGCATCTCGGGTGATCTTCGTCTAAAGTCTTCGGTTTGTTGGCATACACTTTGCTTTTTAAAAATCCCCACAAAAAAAAGTCCGGTGCCGTTAAATCGGGCGATCTCGGTAGCCAGTCAATATCCCCCCCTTTCGATACAGCATGTCCTGGGAACTTTTGACGCAAGAAGTTCATCGTTTCGCGGTGTGACATGTCGCGCCGTCTTGTTGAAATCAAAAGCCTTTAAGACCTTTTTCACGCATTTCTGGTAAAACAGAGTGTGCCAACATCCATCGATACCGATCCCCATTGACAGTTTCCCCAACTCTGAAGAAGAACGGACCAATGATGGTTTTTGAGTAGACACCGGCCCAAACAGTCACTTTCTGATCATGCAGTGGAGTTTGATGTAAAGTATGAGGATTTTCTTTCCCCCAAATGTGACAGGTTTGTTTATTTACAGTGCCAGATAGCGTGAAATGGGCCTCATCAGTCATTAAAATTCGCTCCCAAAAATCGGGCTCCGATTCATTCACTCGAATAACGTTATTGGCGTAAGCCACGCGTCGCGGATTGTCTGTTTCCAATAATCTTTGGGTTAACTGCACTTTATATGGAAACATATCCAGATCATCTTTCAGAATCCTCCTCAAAGTAGTTCCACTGATGTTTAGTTACTGAGACCGGCGGCGGTACGAGACAGAAGGATTCTCTGCAACACTCCGTTGAACAGCTTCAATATTTTCATTTGATCGTCGAGGACGTGGTCGATTTGAATGTGGACGGTCCGCTACAGACCCGTGATTCTCGAAATTCGAAGCTAAGCGACGAATAGTGTCACTTTTAGGCGCAGAACGACCGCAATACTTTTGACGATACGCACGCTGTGTTGCAACAACTGAACGATTATATTTAATGAACATTGTCACTATTTTCGCGCATTTTTTGGGCGTGAATCGATTCATGGTTAAAATTGTAATGCATTAACCTTTCCGAAATGTGTTCAACGACATCAATCGGTTTAAATCTGTCAAAGTTATTCAATATTTCCATCGACCACATTTAGATGGCGTACCCCATAGAACCTTTCAAAGAGTTTTTAATAAAAAGGACTTTATTTTTCAAAAAAAAGATATCCGAAAAGGCTCAGAAAAGCATCCTCCAAATAAATGCGATAATATTGATATATAAAAATAAAATAAAATTATAGCAAAAAAAAAATCAATAATTTATTACAAAAGTAGTTGCGGATCCTTTCAGAATATTGTCAATTAATATTGTTAATAAAAATTTCTTCCAATTCCAAGAAATTTTTCTCATTTGTTATTTTTTTTTCTTAACTGATATCGACTTCTATGGACTTCTACAAATAGTTTTATTACTTTTCTGCCATACCTCGTACTAGGTAATTTTTTTCATTTAAAACAAAATTGAACAATTATTTGTGGGTTTAGGAGATGTGTCAGTAGGAAAATTTTACAAAATTATTGTACGTATTTAGTTATTTTTGATAGATGATTTTTTTTTGTATAAATATATTGACTTATTATAATTTTATTTTGGTAAATTTCTCTTCGATAATGTCTTTTCTTAGAATTTCTTCTATTAAAAATAGGATCTAATAGTGGGATGAGAATTTATGTTTACGTTTATATTGTAGAATTAATTCTATTTTCACATTGGTTTAAAAGTAATAAGTTCCGGTTTTCGATTTAAGTAAAAAAAAAAAAATAATTTACAAAGAAAATTCAAGGTAAACATTTATTTTTACTTTTTTTTTTTATCATAAAAGAAAGATTAAAATCAATATATGTGTAGTCATGGTAAATTTATGAAAAAGAAGCTTAAGATCTTTACAAGTGTAGGTGTAAAATTTTGTTATAATTTTCATATTTTTCCATATTATTTTCTTTCAAAGTAAATTTTTCTTTTTTTATTTCATTCAAATCTTATAATAATTGGTAGAAAAATAACCATTTTCTCTTTGAACATTGTATTTTTTTTAATGTGAACATTTCAAGTCAAAGCTTATCTTAGCTTTTTTCTTCCACTTAAAATTAAATCGTAAAAAAATCCGCAACAATAACTTTTGTGCCTAATTTTTTTTATTAAAAAAAAAGGAAGAATTATAAAACTAATAATAATAATTTTAATATAAAAAAAAATAAATAGAATCGTCTAATATTAGAGAAATTGTAAGGAATTGTATAATATTTGTGCTTCCCGGAATCATCTTATTACTTGTAATACGAATGATTGATGACTAAGGATAATTTATGGACTAGAAGGAACAATTTTGAAAATTTTATGCAATATAGGTTATGGTCTCTCTTTATAGGCAAATATTATCAAAAGTGCGTAAAGCGAACAAAACAAAAAAATAAAAATAAAAATACATAAATACATAGTAAATTTTTTTTAGATTTTGGTTGGTATTGTTATGTAATATTAGTAGTAGTTGAAGTGGTACTATTAGTATTTGGTGGGGAAAAAATTGCACATAAAATAAGTGGAAAAAAAGAACGGGCCTGCCAATCCTATTATTACGTGATTCGAATTGAAATATTGCTGCCAATGAATTTTGTGCAAAGAATGAAGGAGCTTTCATCGTTGTCGTTGGCATTGTTGGGATTGTCGTTCACTACAGTCGATAGTCATCGTCATCGTTGCCATTATAGTCATCGTCATCATCTTCAAATTTTTTGTACGCTAGTACACCTATTGCGCGGATCATTAGGTTCATTTTTCTTTTGCCATATTTAAAATCGCTTCTAAAAAATTTCCCAAAAATCTTCGAGGTTCTTTCTTCGGCAACATATAATTTATGTACATACACAAATTACATCCCCATATGTGGTTGTACTACTGAGAGGACATAGTGTATTGGGTGATAAAAGGATATCTATTAGCTAGGAAGATATTCGAAGCTATTTGCTTATTCTGCATATTTTTTTTTTTGCCATTGATAAATATTTTGTAAAGCTGCTGCTTATCGAAAGAATTTTTGTCGAATCACATCTGCTAATCATGTTTTTCATTCTGTTGACGGTTTTATTGTAAAAAATTTACATAAAACCATTAGCCATGATGACTGAATTCATTCTTCGATAATGTTTTAATGCTAATCTTTTGACTATAAAAATATTTAGAATGACAAAGATCTTTCTATGTACTCGAATATTTTTACAGGGTGTTTTTAACATAAGCTTACAATTTTGTTTTCATAAAAATTTTATATTAAAAAAAATTACTGAGTTTTGATTAATTAAAATCATTTATATAAACTTGGAATTATATATAAAAATAATCATTTCTGGCCTTGCATGAATATTTTTCAACCAGCTTTCGCAAATTTCTGGATTAAAAGTGCTGGTTTTGATGTATTTGTTCTCTTAAAGTTATTCAATTTTCTAAGGTCGATTAGAGAGGACCTTTTCTATTACAAGAATCCCTACAGGAAAAAATTGGAAATATTTAAATCTGTCAAGTGGAATGCAAAGAGGCAAAACCACTTTTCGACATATGTTATTCTGGCAACAGTGCATGACGTGGCGTAATCGAGTAGAAACTATATGTCGTCCAACTCCAATTGATCCGAAATTCCCCCTTACAGAGTAACTCTACTCTCAACATCGCTGACTGTGATTGAATTTTAATGAAAATCTGAAAACCACTCCTGAAAGGGAAAGTCAAATTGTAAAAGCCTTAAGAAGGATTACGACTTACCAGGGTAAATTTGTTAAAATCTGTCTGTGTAATCTCTTTCATAAAATCTAGGATCTATCATCGACAACAAGAGGGAAATAAAATCCACTCGTGCACTGTCAGTAAGGAGGAATGAAACGAAATAGTGGCAATATGGCAGCAACATTGAGATTCATTGACTAAAGAATGATTAATCCATAGCCTCATTTCAGACATAGCCATATAGAATAGAAAAAGTTATGGAGAAGTGTACCACAATATGTCTCAATTTTTGACATCGCATGTAGCCTAAACATTGGGTTGCCCGGAAAGTAATTTCGTTGTTTACCAACAGAGGATTTAATTGTGTTTTTTTCACAACCAACTTCACAATTAAGCCGCATAATCATATAATTTTTTATAGCTGATATAGCAAGGCTTACTTGGGGAAAAATTCGATTGATTCTGCGTGGTAGTTTTTGGTTGATACCTTTTTTTAATATATGGAAAGTGAAAACAGTATTTTCGACATATTTTTTTTTTTACTATAGAAAAGATAAAAATGCTGTTCAAGCAACAAAAAAAATTGTCCGATGTGTATGGAGAAGATGTGTTTCGATCCGGCAATTTTGATCTCGAAGATGCACCACGTTCTGGAAGGCCAGTTGAAGCTGATGAAGACACAATAAAGGTATTAATTGATGCAAACTGGCGAATAACAACTCGTGAGATCGCTGAGAGATTAAATTTATCGAATTCGACCATTCATGATCATTTGAAACAACTAGGTTTTATCTCAAACCTCATCTTCTTACGGAAAAAAATTTGTGCTGTCACATTGACGTTTGTGATTTGCTTCTCAAACGCCAAGAAAATAATCCATCTACAACAATGTTAAGAGTAAAAGATCCTGGAGTAGAAACGATGCACCGGCTCAAAGCACTTCGAAAGATTATATTCATCAAAAAAAGGTTATGCTATCTATTTGGTGGGATTTCAAAGGAATTTCGTTTATTTTGAGCTTTTACCGAGCAAAACAACGATCAATTCTGAAGTGTACTGTCATCAGCTGGACAAATTGAATAATTAACTTAAAGAAAAAAGGCAATAATTCGTCAATAGGAAAGGTATAGTATTCCAACAGGATAATGCGAAACCACATACAAGTTTGACCACTCGGCAAAAGCTTTTAGAGCTTGGATGGGATATACTGCCATACTCACCATACTCTCCAATCCTAGCACCTTTCGATTATCATTTGTTTCGGTCTCTACAAAATTTTTTAGACGGTAAAACGTTTAATTCAAATAAGGATATCAAAAATCACTTGGATCAGTTTTTTGCCAGCAAAGAACAAAAATTTTATGAGCGTGGAATCAAGCTAGTATCAGAAAAATAGCAAACGACATTGGATCAGACTAGACAATATTTAATTGAATAAAATAATAATTCACTATAACAAAATCGTCTTTAATTTTTATAAAAAAAAAAACGAAATTACAACCAAATATTTACTTATTTTGACTTATTCAATTATCTTTGGTCGATTAGGAAGGATTTTTTCAGTACATTTTCCATTTCAAGGCCTCAATTGTCTCTGGATGGCTTGCGTAACATTTATCCTTAACGGCTCCCCACAGAAAATAATCCAACGGGCTCAAATCACAACATCGAGGCGGCCAATTGAAATCAGAATTTCGGCTGATTATTCGGTTTTCGAAAGCAGTGTCCAAAAGTTGGATTGTTACGTTGGCTGTTACGGTCAATGGTGAGCGTTATCGTGGCATGCTCAACGTTTCCAAAAAGTCTTCAACTTTTTGGAAACGTTGAGCATGCCACGATAACGCTCACCATTGACCGTAACGGGGGCTCCTTCATCGTTTTCGAAGAAAAAACGGGCCAATGATGCCTCCAGTCCAAAATCCGCACCAGACCGTTACACCGTTGTGGATGCATTGGCTTTTCCATGGTGACGTATGAATTGTCTGAGCCCCAGATGCGAAAATTTTGTTTGTTGATATACCCACCGAGGTGGAAATGGGCTTCATCCGAAAAAATGATTTTTCGGTAAAAATGCTCATCTTCGGCCAATTGATCTTGAGCCCATTGGGCAAACCAAAAACGCATCGGATGGTCATGCGGCTTTAGTTGTTGGACTAATTGAGCTTTGTAAGCTTTCATACCGAGGTCTTTGTGCAAAATTCTCAACAGAGAAGTGCGAAAAATGTTCAATTCCTGAGAACGGTGACGAATTGATGTTGATGGATGATCACGGCCATTTTCAGCAACGGCGCCAATATTCTCGGTCGTACGCACTGTCTTAGAGCGGGAACGAGCTGCTTTGACAACCAACAAACCAGTTTTGCCCACAAATTCACTTAATGGCATTGGATCTTTGCTAATTTTTTTTTTAAATTTCTCACAGTTTGGGTTGAAGACTCACCACTTTGGAAGTAAGTTTTCAATATTTCCCAGTTTTCTTCAAGCGTATGGATTACCATTTCGTAAAATTCAGACTTTCAACTAACAATCTGTCAATTCGTGTTGACATTTAACACTCTAGCACTTCAAATAAATAGTGGTTTAAAATGCAACCGCTAGATGGACCACCCTATACTTACATCGCATGCAGCATCAAAGAATAAAAACATTGAAGTTCTGGGGAGCGGCATATTTAAAAAATCGAGGAGATGGGTTTTAGTGGGTAAATTTCCAAATACTAGAGGAGATTTGAAGATTTCTCCCTATCCACTTAACTATAAAAAAATATTAACTCAATGAAGGATCTTGCCAGTGGAGCTCTTAAATGTTTTCGCTCCATTGTCGGTGACTTATATAATCTCTGGAATGAAGTTTCAGTATAACCTGAATTTTTATCCAAAATATTGCGTTTGAGGAATATTCAATTTTTATGCGCTTAAGACTTTCAGTTTTATTTTAACGCACCGCAGCAACATTCTAGATTAAGCGTATAGTTCTAAGACGGCCACGTTTTGTTCAGTGTGCAATAATAGTGCCTTTTGAATGAAAATTATTCCGACCCCATTTCTCATGTAATTTTCTGAGCGTCAAATAATCGATGAATTTCTTCCCAAAATTTTTTTTTACAATAATTACACGTTATTAAAACTTATGTGTATGTCACTTTATAGTAATTTGATCGCAATTTCTTCTCTATAATTGTCCAATATTAACTGATAAAATAATAGTTTATCAAAATAGTTTTAAATTAAAGTTATAAACCTTGCTTAACACTTCTGCTCAAGAAAAATGTTTATTAATTTAAATACGACTATGACATAAATTAATATAAATTCTAAAAGCACATAGCATATGTAATAATAAAAATTCTCTATAATAAAATTCATTAAAATTTACTAGAAATAATATAAAAAAAAGAATACATTTTAATAAATTGTGTATAATTAAAACTGAAAAGTACTTTAATTTTTATCATTGTAGAGACTATAATCGAAAGATTTTATTGTGAATGAAATGGCAATATAGTTGAATCCCTTTATGAGTCCAAGAAGATTTACTCTGATCCTTTAGGGACACAAATAGCATTAAGTCAGGTCATTATTTTCGTCGATGGTAGTCTTAATTTTGATTAATGACTGGCCACGAACATACCACATGTGGTTGAAGAAAATTCTCTAAAATTACATTATCCCAAGAGCTATAGAGTTACTGTGTAAATACCTATACAGGCAGACGACGAATTGTGACAAATCCTTTTCCTGCAGAGAAGTTCCCGTCTATCACATAGGCTTTAAATTGGTTCATATCAATCTTAGAGTCGACCGGAATTGTCAATTCTTTACACAGAAAACCATTGTAGACGATGAGGCTCCTTGTTTCCTTATAATACATCACGTATAATAAAGAATTTACGTAGAAAAGGAATTTAACAATAAAGTTGTTCAGTAAATATTTTTGAAATTAGCGGCCATTGACCGAATATTATGAAATAAATTACAAAATTTATCTTACAATCAGTTTGATTATGGATTAACCAACTCTTTTTATAAAACTATTTCTAAATTATTATAGAAACTCATCTTATTATCTGTAAGAATCCTGTTTTTGTTTGGAAGTATGCATTTTATTGAATTTTTTTTTATATTTCTATGAAAAGGATCAATTTTTGTCATTTTATAATCGCTAAAAGTATAGTAACAGTAAGAAAATAAATAACAAAATAAACTTTAACGATTATTTGGTAAAAGTTTTACACGTTTCCAAATTGAAGGGAAAATAGAAACATTTCAAAGTGGATAAGCGATAACCAAAGGGAAAAAAATCACCATTCACATTCACATTTGATGATGGAATTGGAGTTTTTACCACTCATCGGATGAAGGACCCATACTGACGTTGACAAATTCCCAGAATGTGCTAATGTCTAACGATCAAGAAAGAGGAATCATCAATCAGTAAACGAGCATTCATCCGACCAATACTTAGCCAACATTATTGTTATAGCAATAAATTTAGTATAAATTTTCGTTTTTAGAATATAACTACTAGTACAGGAGTAGAATTTGAGCTTTCAGGACATATAAGTTTTGACTTTGAATAATGGCCATTTAGTATTTGTCCTTGGAAATTTCAAAATATGATTTGGAAAATTTTCAAATAAATAATAAGCTCTTAACAATTTAATAATAAAAAATATTAAAAACAATATAATTTAAGGATAATACTATTGTGTGCATTAATTTCTCATTCAATAAAAAAGGATATCGATACTGATTACCTTTGATATGACTATTTGGAATCGTTCCTTTTTCGAGTGAAATTTACCGAAAACTGAACACAAGAGCATGGGAAATGGTAAACGGTGGTTTGCTTAGAACTCGAAGGATGTTAGCAAAGCAAGTTGGGATTACACGAAAGCTTTTATGAATACTACTTTAAAATTTGCTTCTGAAAAATCGGTTGTCATCGTTATCCACGAGAACTGAGAAGAAGACAAATTCCAATACATTCATTCCAGATAGAAGATTTTTTAACAATTTTAACGCTCAATTTACGACTAGTTCCTTCCTTCTATGCGAACATCTTAGAGTGTTGCTTAGCATTATAAAATAGGGCGAAATGGAGCAAAAATAAATGGAAAAGAGTATACGATATGGGACAAATCTACTGAATTTGGAAAGAGATTCTTTTCGAAAGGTTATGAATGCGACCAAATCACTCAAACCAACTGAGTACGTGTTAACATTTCGCATATGCATTTGATATATTGTCGTAGATAAGAGAATCATTTGACAAAAAAGTATTTGCCACCTACACAGAAATGGTTCGAGCTAGACTCTGGTATCAAGAATCCTGGAATCTAGAATCCTGAATCCTGAATCCAGAATCCAAAGATAAAATAAATGATAGAAAAAATTGAAAAATTTTAAATTCACAACTGTGAGATTTAGAACATGCTTTAGTGATTTGAAAAAGGATCTCATTCCGTTTGCCAAATGATAACAGCAGCGTCAACAGCAGCAATACCAATGATGATGGCAAAACCTGTACACTAATATGAGCAGGACATGAATACTTGTGAATATAAATAGCAGAGAATGGAGAAGACTGGATGAATGGAAGCTTTCCATAATGCGAACAATTTACAAGAATTTAATGCGAAGATGATGCTTTTTATTGAGACATTTTCACTCAGAAATATATTCACCTGAATGCTTTGTACTCTTGAAAATGCGAACATTTACGGTAATAACGATTATTTCGAATTGCGCAAATAGAATGGTAACCTAACAATTTATTGCAATCTGAATTTGACATTTCTGCATAGAAGTATCGCTAAAAATTTTGGATTTTTTTATTTATTATTATTATTTCTATTTTAAGGTGCTGCTTTTAAAATGCGTTTTTTTTTCTCCAGAACAAATTTGCTAGAGTGTTCATATAATTGCTACAACGAACATAAATAATAAAGTTCAACTGGGAAAGATATTTTTTTAAATAATAAAATTTGACAAAAAAAAGGGAAAGAAAATATTCTCAAAGTTTTCCGAAGATGCAAAGATAAAAAAAAGTCTGATCAACACCACAAATTTAGGTTAAGAAAAATCACGACTTCACGGTCAAATGTTGGATAGACTTAAAGCTCAGAAAGGCTGTAGGATAAAAAATTATTTGTAGGTATTTAAGACGTCATTTGATTAAGATCGCATAAAAAATTGTAGCGTAACAATTTTTATCAACAGTTCCGCAGGCTTGAAGACGATTCCTGACTCCTCAGTTAACCCGGTTTGCAATTTAAGACTATATTGTTTGCTCAACAACCAAAATTATAAAATGCGTTGTATTCCGGGTCATACTGATACTGGTCTTCTAAACTTATCAGGGGTATAAGTTTAAATCCGCTGTTTGGTCATAGGTGGAGTGAGTTAGCGTATTAAGCTACTATGGGCACGTCATACTTTTTTTTAATGAGTTTGAAGTCTGTGTAACATTAATCAGTGCACATTGTCAGCAGTTTCGTACAACAACATACATTTTTCCTTTGGTAATCATGTCTAGTTTTGTGCTAGAAAAAGAACATATTCGGGAAGCTCTGCTTTTCTGTTTCAATTTGAATAAATCGGCTACCGAATCGCATCGAATGCTAATGGAGGCCTATGGTGACAGTTCTTTATCGGAAACAACGTGCCGAGATTGGTTTGGTCGGTTCAAAGACGGCAATTTTGACTTGTGGGACAAGAAGCGTGAAAATCGGCCTAGGAAGGTTGGGGACCGTCAATTGGAGGCTCTTTTAGAGGAAGACGATATCCAATCGCAAAAAATGCACGCGGAGCAATTAGGTGTTACTCAACCAGCCATTTCCATGCGTCTGCGTGCCATGGGGAAGATTGAAAAGATCGGAAAATGGGTGCCACATAAAGTGAACGATAGGCAGATGGAGCGACGCCAAAACACATGCGAAATCTTGCTCGCCAGATAAAAAAAAGTTGTTCCTGTATCGGATTATAATATTTCGAGAATCCTAAACACCAAATGCTGTGCGTTTGGTGGGATCAGCAGAGTATCGTCTACTATGAGATGTTGAAACCTAGTGAAACTGTCAATGCCCACCGCTACCACCAACAACTGATCAAATTGCACACGAATTATCAACAAAAACATGAAGAGCTGATTTTCCTCCATAACAACGCCCCATCGCACACGTCAAAAATGGTCCAAAACTACTTGGAGACACTCAACTTGGAGGTGCCACCCCACCCCTCTTATTTACCAGACCTGGCCCCTTCCGACTACTACCTGTTTTCGTCGATGAGCCACGCGCTCGCTGAGCAGTATGATCCACAAATTTCCCGAGAGATGGGAAAAATGTGTAGCTAGCGAGGGCAAGTACGTTGAATAAATTTGTTTTTGCTTTCTATGAAAAAAAAACATGTGTTCTTTTGACTAAAAAATTGCGGATTTAAGCTTATACACCTACTACCTAAATGGCATTTAACGTCCTTGGCCATTCCAAGAAAAATGCACGTGACTAACGGTAGAAGATTTCTATCTACACATTTGATAAATGTCGAGAAACTAGTCTCGAAATTCTGAGCAAGACAACTAGTCTCGTCCATCAACTTGTTATCTCCCTAAACGAATGCCACTTAATGCAACATTTCTTCGTAAATAAGACTGTTTCTGTTGTGGAGCTTCTACACTCGACAAGTCTTTAATTTACTAAGGGTTATTAGTATGCTCCATAAAATTAAGCCACTCCTAACTGGTCGCTCCAACTAACTATCGTCCATTTTCGTTAGGTAAGCTGGCAATACCAATCCACATAATATGGAGTCGCCAAATGGCCTCATGGTTGTGGCACTACAGAATGGTTTTATCACAGGGTGATTATGCTTAATAGCGTAATCAATGGTGTCGAGTTTCTTTTTTGGTATTCGAACTTCGAAGTTTTTTGCCGTTAAGTCGAAATGTTTGTATATTCGAAATTTTTTAGCTACAACACTTTTTTTAAGGTAGAAATAAATAATAGTTATTCATAAAATTCAATATAAAATGTAAAAAAAAAATATAACATGTATTAGGAGGCATTAAAAAAACGCCATGACCATCAGGCGAAATAATTCCTGGTTAGTTGGCATTCGGTAAGTTGGCATGGCATGTAGAACACCAAATGTTACGTTTGGGAAAGCATAGCAATTTTTTTCTATGCAAAACTGAGTAAAAGACTAATAATATGGAATTATCCACAAATTGTTATATTTTATGGAGTTAAGAATTTATGCTTAAAATGATTAAATAAAGGACTTGTAATAATGAGCCGCACAATGAAAAAAGTTAAAATTTCTTGCAAAAGAGTATCATTACTTTTCTAACATATCAGATCTTATATTTTTCAATATTTTCAAAATTCTACTTACAAAAGGGAGATATTTTTTGTATATTTTTTTTTTTTCTTAAAAAATGTTGATCTAAAAATCTTAAAAGCTCACAATTTCCTGTAGAAAATTCCGATATAATACGAGTATAAATAAAAATGAAATTTTCAACAACAAAAATACTAATGACATTGTAGGAATATTACCAAATAATAATCTTCTTTAAAACCATACAAATCTTTATTTAATAATAAATTTGTTCATACCTAATTTGGGAACATTTGGAAATGATACAACGCGTACACCCCAACAAAGCTAAATAATTTATCACAATGAAAATGGCGACGAAAACATCACCCCAAGATGACACAGGAAAATAATCTTTTAATGTTGTAATTTTGAGCAGAAAAGCTCATTTTTGAATGATTGCCTCATGAAATGAATATCATTCGAGAATTTTGATTATTAAATGAAAATTTATTCGTGCGGCTATTATGGTGATTTTGTTGTTGAAATGGATGCAAAAAAAAAAACAAAACAAAACTGAACTTTGTTATTTGGAGCCAAAATAAGGAAAGAAATTCTACTTTGCCATAAATATTATGACAGAATTTACCATAGAATTATGAAAATTTATCTACAAGTAAACGAGACACAATTGATGATGTTCTTTTATTATTGCCTCTGCAAATGATTTTTCATTTTGTAATTTTTGTCACCATAAATAAGTATTTTAAAAGGCCGCTCCTCATCCTTGGAAACTTTTTGTTCTGAATGAAAAATGATTTTCATGAAAGGCGTAAACTCGTGTGGTTATTAATCATGGAATATTTACAGCTTCGACGTAAATTTCCTTGATTAACCATTTGTAAATGGATTGAAAATTGAATGTTCTTCCTTCGTTTTTTCCTATTTACGATTTGCAATCCGAAACTGTCGGTTTTTCTATAAGATTTACTAATGTGGCCTGGCCTAGCTACGATAATGGATTTCGTAATGTGAACGTTCCAGCTTGGATTGAAATTGTATTCGGAATAGAAACTTCACATGCAGGCGCAACTCATGTCGCTGATTAGAATTGATTCGAACTTGACTTGAATCAAAAGAAACAAGTTGCGATCCGGGGGCGAAAACCTGGTACAAACTGTTTATGGCAACATTGTTCTAATGAAGAATGAACAATATGGCATATGTTAAGCATTTCGTGCCTATCACAGCCTTAAGATTCATGGCCATTTCAAAACAATCGACTGACTTATCTCCTCATTGTACTAATCGAAATTGAAGGATTTACGATCCACGTTCAATCGGAAAAGGAAAATTGGAATTTTTTATCCGTTCGCGTCCAAAGACGTTTGTGCGTACACGAACATATGCAATCACTTCAACAAATATTTTTTACCATTTCCATTTATGGTTCATTTTGCAATCAGAAAAAATACCTTCCACTTACTAGAAGAATGATAATTTGTTTGTTGAGTTTTACATAGCAGTAACTATCAGAAAACATAAAGATTTTCATTTTTAGGTGCCTATTCAAATTATATACAATAACTAATAAGTACTTTGGTCATTAAAAAAATGGTTTATCAATAATAATTTAAGAACTTATTGGTAATATTCATCGTGAACTAAACTATAGAATTTTCCCAAGATTATATTGTAGTTCCTCTTTCCATGACGCCTTGTCGATAAAAAGGACAGCAATAGAGATGTTAATTGCTATTTTCAGGAGCAGAAATGTTCTAATTTTATGTGGTAGTTTTATTGCCGTTGATGCTATTCGTAGTTCACCAATTGATCCAGTTCTCAACAACAGTCGACACAACCTTCTAAACAATGGGAATATCGAATTGCGTTCGATTCAAGATCGTATGGGTGTTTTGGGTAATAGACGCATCCAGTGCCCTATTACATCCAGTGCCCACAGTAATCCTTAACTTGCCTTCTATGCTAACAAAATAAAATTTAACATCTTTAACTAGACTACTAAACATCCTTACCAAAATTTTTGGCGTGAAAGCTGCTCAGGTTTCAGACTGGAAGATATTCTACTCTAACCAACTATTTTCTTTCCGAAATTTCTTTTTGAAATCGAGCTATCTGCCAATACTGTGTTGTTGAGGTAACAATCTTTCATATATTAAACAAATGCCAACTAACCAAAAATTATTTCGAGAAAAGATAATAACATTAAGAGGCATCTTAGCTATATTGGAGGGTTCTAATTAAAATCTTTAGCACCTAGATTACACTACTTTGGATGTTATCATAAAACAGTACTACGATGACGTCCTTTCAAGTGCTTTTTTTTATCTTGGGGCACAAAAAAAAATTACATAAACTAAGTTTAGGTAAATAAAGGGGCAAAAAAAACCTCAGAAATTCGTTTTTCTATGGTGTGGCAGGTTACTTTGTCATGCTGGATCATGCAAGTATCTGCAATGTCCGATGTGACTCAAATAACACTTTTACTGAATCTCTAAAGTATTTCTAATCAGCTTGAATATTAAGTGAAGGTTCTGACCTCAAAAGAGCCCTTACTCAGTCCAACTTTTTATCAGTTTTCGATGTTGAGACCCTTCCTGATTTTGCTTTGTCTTCCACTGCTTGTCGACCTACCAAAAATGATTTATATCACCAACTTTTCATAACGCATTATAAAAGCAGAACTTCACTTTTTACGCTCTGTAGAATCGCGTAAATACTGGATGAGGTTAAAACTAGTACTGCACGTCTAGGAGGGGAAGTTCTTGTAGTTCCCATCTAGGAGGAAATGGTTTGTATTATTTGAAGGGAAAGTCCGCAGTGTTGCCAGATTCTTGTATTTATAATATAAAACGAATACAATATAAATTCGACTGTGGAACCAAAAATATTCCCAATTCAAATTAGATATATTAAAAAAAAAAAACCCTAATAAAGGTCTTTTAGACTAAATAATTTTCTTGATGTCATAATACGAGTATGACCCACTATTTATATAATAAACTCACCTCTAAATAAACATTATTCAGACAACAACAAAAAATGTTCAAAAAAAATAATTTTCCTGCTTTTGTTATTTTTAATTTATTAATTACAATAAATAAAATGATGAATATGCAATTTCGAAAGATTAAATTAAATTCATTTAAATTCAATTAAAGAGCAGAGCAAAAGTCAATACGGAAATATTGATTGGCAGTTGTTTGATTGATCACCAAAAAAACTACTACGATTAATAATAAACTCATTCCAACAAATTGGATCTTATTACTTGTGTTTATAGAATGTTATAATTTTATGCATCTGTAAAGCTTCTAGGTTTTTTTTTTTTTATTAAAAAATGCATTCTGATATTTACAAATAGGAAAATCCATTAAAATTATAGTCAAAGTCAAAGTATTCATGTTTGGACGCAAGCTTATCTGTCAGTTGTTTGATGTTGGCCTTTGGCAGGTGATACTATATCCGTAATATTGTAGTATTTTTCGAAAATTTTTGCTGTTCAATTCGGTACTTCAAATAAATAAAAATTTATTTTAGATTGACAAGATTAAAATATCTCTTCCTCTAGGGTTAGTAGGGGGAGGGGGAAATAACTCTAGCCTAGACTACACATAGATTGGTGAGCACGAATTGCCGCAAACAAAAACAACCATTGACTCTGGTGCAATTTTAAGGCATCACGTTTTTAATTATGGAATTGAACAGACGATGCCTAAAACTTCCGACAGTTATTGGGCAACACTTTTAATTGAAAATATCCATGGATACCCCAGCGCTACGATGCTGATTACGAATACTGTGCATAGTTGGGGAAATTTTATTTATGGAAATTCTAGAAGTCGGTAAGAAATTTTATAAAATATGTGCAAAAACCAGTAGAGAAAATCCATAGCCTCAGAAGATCCTAGGTCATCTGTTGTAGGAAAATCACCTGACGTGCTGGATAAGATTTCACAAAGAGAAGACGAGAACAACAATGAATTTCCTTCAATCTTTTAGAGTGCATATACGTGTACACTGGCTATATCGTAGAATCAATTACCAATAATTCAGTCAGTGCACCGTATTGGTTAGACAGGGGTTAGTCAATTTGGACATACTATGAATCCGAATGATTCCAGACGTCTTTAAGCCGGCACTTTCATCAATCGCCGCCACTCTGTCCAATGGCATGGTTGATGATGGGCTTTGTTCATGATGGTATCAATGGTGATGAGAATAGTGGTGATGATCACGTGGATAAATTTAGTATGAGTTCCGATTTCAGAATGCGTCACTGATGTTGATGAATGATTTAATTAAATCGCGAGCTTTTGCTGAAAATTAAACTTGTGGCGTTCGTGGTGTTTTTTCGTTCGCTGTGGTTTTTGCCGGTGACATATACGTGCCAGCAGCAATCGATAGCCACGATAAAACCGACAATTGCCACCCAATAATTGGTAATTGGTGTCTATGCAGCTGAAATGAATATACTTTATCAGATAGCTACACAGAAGATAGGAATGATAGATGAAAGAGTGGCAGCAGACTTGGTCTATCGAAAATAAAGTGAGGGTAGTCTCTAGCTTCAGTAACTCCTGACAGGGATACTAAGCTTGCTGCTGAATTTTATAGTATTCTGTAGCTGTGGGTATATTGGGTATTTGTATTGGTCTAACAGTAATCAATTGTGATCGAAAAAAGGAAAGTTTTTTTTCCGTTTTCCCGAAGTAGCAGCAGCTACTCCACCAGCATCGATACTTAATTTATGCACCACCATACTTGGGAATGGATGCATTTTAAACTTTTGTACACTGACATCTATTGCGATTTGAATTATTCGAAGTTGTTTTTTTTTTAACTTCTGTCTGATGTTCTCTCAAATGAATTCCGCCTCTGATTGATTGACATAGTAAGGAAAATATATACTAAAAAAAAAATCCCTTTTGATGTTTTACAGCAATCAGAATATGTTATTATGAAATTATTTTCCTTTGTATTCAAAAGTCAGAATTGTAAGTTGGCATTTTCAAACTTTACAGCTTCGGGTACACAAACTCATCAATTGTGTGGGGAAAATCTGTGAAAGTTACTAGAAAAGTAATAAATTTCCATCTCAAGGCAATATATCATTGCATCTTAATTAAAAAATTCTGATTTCTTTTTTTCAAATTTTACTTTTTTCAGTTTTATTTTGTAAAATACATTTAACTATTTCTGATGTCAAATAAATTACAATTTTCCAACTAAATATTATTCACTTTATCGTAAATTCAAATAGAAATATTTACAGTGAAATGGTAATAATCCGATATGGTATTTTGTATTATGGTGTATTCAAGGATTAGTTTTCTCTTCTATATTATACATACTTAATTTTTAATAGTCTGTTATTTATCGATAATTAAAAAAAAAAAAAAAAATATATAATATTGGGTTTAGACTTTATTTTCTTAAGTTCTCTTTAGTTTCAGTAGGTTTTGTCAAAATTGTAATCAACATTTAATATTTTATGTGATAAAAAAGGGAAACTGCCAAAATTTCTACAATATAAATTTTAATTAAAAATAATTTAATGAAAGGAAAAAAAACGATTTTAGTCATTTTTTCGGCAAACTTTTTCCATGGCTTACGTATATTCGATTTTCGATTTTTTGTGGCATTATGTTGTTACTCATGTCTCTCACTTATGCCGATAAGTTCGGCCATTTTGAATGTTCTGCTTTGCTTGCACGTGTTTTAGCTCGTCTTCGATTTTTGCCCATTCCAAAAAAACCGAAGCATGGTTTTCGGTGGTACAAAATGTTCTCAGAGGGCCGAGAAGATGCGTGCAAACGACGAAAAGCGTGCCGGACGCCCGAGCACGTCAACAACAGACGAAAACATTGATGAAGTGAAGAAAATAGTATTGGCCAATCGTCGAATCACCATTAGAGAAATTGTTCCGGACTTAAACATATCGATTGGCTCTAGCTATTCGATTTTTACCAATGATTTGGTCGTGAGACGGGTCGCCGCGAAATTCGTACCCAAATTGCTCAATTTCGACCAAAAACAGCATCGCATTAACATTGCTAAGGAGCTGTTGGATTCTGTCCGCGATGTCCCAAATTTGCTCCAGAGGGTCATAACTGGTGACGAATCATGTATTTATGGTTATGACGTGGAAACTAAAGCTCCATCATCCCAATGGAAGCTGCCGCGTCTAGTTTTGTGCCAGAAAAATGGCATATGCGGGAAACTCTGCTTTTCTGCCTCGATTTGAAAAAATCGGGTGCCGAATCGTATCGAATGCTTATGGAGGCCTATGGTGACAGTGCTTTATCGGCAACAACGTACCGAGATTGGTTTCGTGGATTCAAAGACGGCAATTTTTACTTGTGGGACAAGAAGCGTGAAAATCGGCCTAGGAAGCTTGAGGACAATCAATTGTAGGCTCTTTTGGATGAAGACGATACCCAATCGCAAAAAATGATCACGGAGCAATTGGGTGTTACTCAACCAGCCATTTCCATGCATCTGCGTGCCATGATGAAGATTGAAAAGATCGCAAAATGGGTGCCGCATGAATTGAACAAAAGGCAGATGGAGCAAGGCCAAAACACATGCGAAATCTTGCTTGCCAGATAAAAAAAAGTCGTTCCTGCATCGGATTGTGAAAGGCGATGAAAAGTGGATATATTTTGAGAATCCTAAACGCAAGAAATCGTGGGTTGATCCCGACCAATCATCAACATCTTCCCCAAAACCAAATCGCTTTGGACGAAAGGCGATGCTGTGCGTTTGGTGGGATCAGCACGGTATCGTCTACTATGAGATGTTGAAACCTAGTGAAACTGTCACTGCCCACCGCTACCATCAACAACTGATCAAATTGCACCGTGCTCTGCATAAAAAAAGGACGGATTATCAACAAAAACATAACAAGCTGACTTTCCTTCACGACAACGCACCATCGCACACGTGAAAAATGGTCCGAAACTACTTGGAGACACTCAACTGGGAGATGCTACCCTACCCCGCTTATTGATCAGGCCTGAACCCTTCCCACTACCACCTGTTTTCGTCGATGGGCCACGCGCTCACTGAGCAGCACTTCGATTTTTACGAAGACGTCCGAAAATGGCTTGATGAGTGGTTTGCCTCGAAAGAGAAAGAATTTTTTTGGCGTTGCATCCACAAATTGCCCGAGAGATGGGAAAAATGTGTAGCTAACGAGAGCAAGTACTCTGAATAAATTTGTTTTTGCTTTCTATGAAAAAAACATGTGTTTTTTTGACTAAAAAACAGCGGATTTAAGCTTATATACCTAGTAAGAGTATGGATGCTCTTATCCGAGATGGAGAAACGCCAATACACATCATTGCTTTACGATATTGTAAATTAATTAATGATTAGAAATCCTGTTATTACAATATATAGAGTAAAAATAATAAAATAAAAAAATTCAATCGAAGTACTGAATTTTGGTAAGCAGATTTTCGAAATTTCCTCAAAAAAAATTATTAATTTCTAATTTTTTCAACTAAGATTCTTTTAGCTAAAAAAATTAGTGTCTTAAACAAAAAATACATTTTTTGTATGTGTTAAAGATTTAACAAAGTTCCGACAATTATTTCCACAGACTATTTGGACTATACTTTTGAATTTACAAATGGAAACTTTAAATAAATCATGAAATAAAAGTATTTGCAATCTAACTTCTTCCACATATATTATAGTCAATATAAAGTATCAGTAAACATTCGATTAAATGATAACAAGAAAATATGTCTTCTTACAATTTCAAAATTTAAAAAAACAAACAAAACAGCAAATTCTTACGAATGGAAAGTTTCATATTTTAATTTGTCACTTCATGTCAATGGTACAATATGGATATGGGTCCGAATGAATATTTTATAATGTAGAGACAACTATCAATGTCGAAATTATTGACAACTTGTAGAAATATTGCATGATTAAATTCTCAGTATTTCATTTTAGAATAAACCATACGAAAGGGTTGAATTTCAGTACAAGCCGTACGAGTATTTAATCAACGGGACAAGTATAAATAACATTCCTTTGCGATTAAATGTCAAATGAAAGGAAAACGTTGACAATATCGAAATAAATAAATCTACAATATACGATACGATAAAATTACATAAAATAAAAAAATCGCCATCAGAATATATAATTTTTGTTGAATAGGAATTAAATTCTTTTAACGGAGGAGCAATTTGCTGATTAACATTTAGAGGAGCATCGATACACATTTTATGTGGTTTAGTTTGGAATTGTTTTCGGTTCTTTAGTGGGCAAATATAACGAAGACGGTAAATGCAAATATATGTGAAATATGGTAATTTATATGAAAACTGCAAATTTCTGTGGAAAAATATTCAAAATTCGATTAGACTTGAATTCCCTCACGAATTTCAGAAACGAGAGATGACATATAAAAATATCGTAAATAGAAAAAATGTCGTTTTGGATTTTTATTATTTGGACAAGCTAAACCTCGTTCGTAATAATAAAGTAAGTGAGCACCTGGTTTTATAATAATAATAATACACGAAATTCACAGAAAAATTCTAAAATATTGCAGTGCTTTAAGACGTTGCCGTCTACGTGAAACCTCTACTGGGACAATGTCAAATTTGGAAGAGAAGTTAACTCTGAACAGGTGAAAATAAATTAAATATATATAAATGGACATGTATTCAAAATGAAACAAAAAAACCTCCATTCTATACTTTTCAGATTAAAAATAAAAGCAATCAGTTTGGTGGTGGCAGTCATGCAACAGGTGTTCATAATAATTTATGCAAAATTCTATTGTGAAAAGTCGTGATTTTAAGAGAATCTTTTTCCTTTTTTTTTTTTTTGCTTCTATGGTATATCAGAATTTGACATAATTTCATAGCAATTGCATTTTCATATTTAATCATTGTAAGGCGAGACATGGTTTTTGAGTTTTTTTGTTGTTGGGGATTTCAATTTATTGTCTTTTAAGGTGTCGTATTAATGTTAAATTTTAAATTTGGGTTAACGTTTACCTGGCACGGAAAATTGATTTGCTTTGTCTTGGTCAATAGACTGTCTGGACTGTATTTTGTTAAATTAGTATAAAGGATAGTTTTTTTCTTATTTACTTTCTACTAAAAATATATATTATAATCCTAAAAACTTCCAATAAAAATGAGATTGAAAAATAATTAATTTTTCTATACCAAAGTGTCAGAATATTTTATGTAGAATAATTTATAATATTATTGGCACGACAACCGGGAGTCTAGTATACCACAAAAAGTTACTGGAATTTATTCAGAAAATTAAAAATACAAGTTTAATCAGCTAAATCTATATTGTCCCCTTCAAAGTAATCCCCATCGACTTTAACACACTTATACCAGCGTTTGATCCAATCCTCGAAACATTTTTTATATTCGGTTTTCGGTATGTCCATCAGTGCTTCCTGCGATTTTTCCATTACTTCCTCTCGGCTGTTGAAACGCGTTCCCCGTAATGGTTTTTTTTAACTCGATTGAACAGAAAGAAGTCACAGGGAGCCCAATCAGGTGGATTCGGTGGTTGTTGGATGGTATTTGTTGCATTTTTTCGTCAAAAAATTACGAATAATGATGGCACTGTACAACGGTGCGTTATCATGGTGCAAAATCAACAAGTTTTCTGCCCACAATTCTGGTCTCTTTTGGCGAATTGCTTCACGCAAGCGTCTCATAACGCCCAAATAATAATCTTTGTTTACAAATAATACTCTTTGTGCCTTCTAGCAAAAGTTCATGATGCACTACGAGGGTCATTCAACAAGTACTTAGCCTACAAAAGAAAAACGAAAATTTTGGAAAGGTGGCAATTTATTTTTCCACATAATCTCCTTCAAACTCGATACACTTGGCCCAGCGATGCTCTAACTTTTTTAACCCGTCCAAAAAATACATTTTCTCGAGAGAAGCAAAATAGGCCTCCGTGGCGACGATGACCTCCTCATTCGACCCAAATCTATTCTCGGCGAGTGATTTTTTCAGGTTTGGAAACAAAAAGTAGTCACAGGGGGCCAAATCTGGAGAGTACGGTGGATGGGGCAGCAATTCGTAGCGCAATTCGACCAATTTGGCCATGGCGACGGCGGAGGTGTGAGCCGGCGCGTTGTCGTGGTGGAACAGCACTTTTTTCTTCGCAAAGCGGGGCCGCTTTTTCTTCAATTCGACGTCAAATCGGCCCAATAAGTCAGCATAGTAGCGCCCCGTGATTGTTTTACCCTTCTCTAGGTAATCGATGTGGATCACACCTTGTGAATCCCAGAAAACGGTGGCCATCACCTTTCCGGCCGATCGAACAGTCTTCGCCTTCTTCGGAGCACGTTCGCCGGGTGAAGTCCACTGTTTCGACTATTCCTTGGTCTCTGGTGTGTACCAGTGAATCCATGTTTCGTCGACGGGCACGAAACGACGCAAGAACTCCGCTGGATTGCGCTGAAACAGCGCCAAACACGTCGCCGATGTGGTCTCACGGTTGCGCTTCTTCTCCGGTGTGAGCAAACGCGGCACCCATCGCGCCGACAGCTTTCTCATGCCCAGTTCTTCGTGTAGAATATGATGCACCATTCCTACTGCGATGCCCACAGTCTCAGCTATCTCGTGAACCTTCAATCGACGGTCTGCCAACACGAGATTGTGGACTTTTTAATGTTTTCCTCCGTAGAAGCCGTTTTTGGGGCACCTGGGCGTGGCTCATCAAAAACCGACGTGCGGCCACGAACAAACTCGTTGAACCAATTCTTGACGGTAGCCATCGAAGGAGAAGAGTCACCATACACAGCATTCAAGCGATCTTTGAGTTCGCTGCGCGTTTTCCCTTCCAAAAACAAGAATCTAATCACCGAACGATATTGTTCTTTTTCCATTTTTGTGCAACCGACCGACACGCTCGCTTTCAAAGGCTCTCAAAACAAAACTAATGAAGGGATACAACTGAAACTTTGACAGTAGGCTACTAAAAAAATGTACTGCACGATGGTAAATTTCTTTTGTGACAGCACTTCCATCGGGCGGTGAGGCTAAGTACCTGTTGAATAACCCTCGTACACCGTTGTAATCCATGAAAACCGTGAGCATTGCCTTCTTTTTTGACTGAAAACGACGTGGTTTTTTTGGTCTCGGCTCATTTGGTGAACGCCATTCACTTGCCTGATGTATGGATTTCGTGTCGTACTCATAAACTCACGTCTCGTCTCCAGTAATGGTCATTTTGATGAATGTGGGATCGGATTCAGCCTCGCAAATCATGCCTTGTGCGACGTCAACACGGTCTCTTTTTTGTATGAAATTGAGGTCTTTTGGCACCAACTTTGCTGCTAGACGACGGAAACCCAAATCATTAACCAAAATGTCTTGGACGGATCCATAGGCAATGTTTAAGTCCTCCACTATCTCTCTGATGGTTAATTTGCGGTTATTGACCAACATTTCTTTTACTTTTTCAATGTTTTCGTCGGTTTTCGATGTCGATGGTCTGCCACTGCGTTTATCATGTTCGATTGACTCACGAACACTTTTAAACCGCTTGTGCCACTGGTAAATGACCGTTTTCTTTAGAAAATCGTTACCGAAACACTTTTCCAACATTTCCAACGTTTGCGCCCCATTAAATCCATTTTTTTAAGCAAAATTTAATGCAAGTTCGTTGTTGCAAATTTAAATCCATTTCTAAAATTGTAAAAAATCGCCAACATACACAGAGATAGATGTACTCTTGGCTACGTAACTTTTGCAAATGTGAAGCTATGCCGCTAAGATTTAGAGGGAATATCAACAACAGATGTACCAACTTAACAAAAAAACAAAACTCAAATCGGAACGATGGGAGCGCCACACTCCCATCGTTCCGGGAACTTTTTAAATGAATCAAAGAACACCTTTGCGCAGTTGTCTTCCAATGCGGCACTCCGAGTATGTCCTGTCTAGCACCATCGCTCCACCAAAGGCAGGATATACTTAATTTTATTAGACCATAAATGGAGCCATAATGGATAACTGCGCACTTGTGCTATCGCTTCAGGATCTAGTCGTTAAATGACCTCCGAAATCGTCCATCCTCATGTAGGCGGCCAAAATTTCTTCGAAGCGACAAGAATTCGCAATGGTTTTTATCGTCGATGACATATGCACTCTTGACTACCAGCAACAGTGCGCGAACTTCTTGTTCCATGTTGTTATCGGTTGCGACCGTTGACGCCAAGGAGGAAATTTTACTATTTCAAAGCCATAATCTTGTTGATTTAACTATTTCAAAGCTATAATCTCCTATCTGTATACGACCTATACTGATTGGCCTTATCTTCGATGCCAGTGCTGCCACCATGTACTTTGTTTTGCCTTCATTAACAAAGGTCTCTCGTACAGCTCTTTCTGATGGATACAAAATGCTGATAATAACCGCTCATGCTAAAAGATGGGGAGACTTAATGAGGGTGGCACCCCTCATGCTTATCTATAGTAAAGGAAAGCCTATATTAAAATCTACATTTTTCCTATAGTTAATTTATTTTGAAATTTTTTTATTTGAGGATTTATTTTAAGTGTTGACGATGAGAGTTTTTTTTTTGTAAGGCCTCGAACCTTGTAAGAAGCCAAGAGCTAAAGACCATTTTGTAATGACCATAAAGCAGTTCAGAACCAGGTTAACTGATTATTCACAAATGAGCTCCTGTGAAGTCTGATCAAAAAGGATCGCGAATTTTGTGTTTTTTCAAAAATTATTTATTTATTCATGAATATCTATTTTGTCTCCTTCAAAGTAATCCCCACCAGATATTATACACTTGGGCCAACGTTTTTTCCAATCCTCGAAGCACTTCAAAAAATCCTTTTTTGTGATCTTGTTGATCTCCTCCTTCGGTGCCGTCTTTATCTCCGCAATCGTAGCGTAGCTTCGTCCTTTCATGGGACTCTTCAGTTTCGGAAAAAAGAAAAAGTCACAGGGGGCCAGATCTGGGGAATACGGTGGCTGTGGCATTATTAGGGTGTTGTTTTTAGTCAAAAATTCGCGCACAAGCAACGATGCGTGAGCAGGTGTGTTATCATAGTGCAAAAGCCAATTTTTGTTCTTCCACAAATCCGGGCGTTTCTAGCGGATTGCTTCGCGCAACTTGCGCATAACTTGCAGGTAATATTCCTTATTGATCGTTCTACCCTGTGGCAAGAATTAATGATGCACCACGCCCCTACAATCGAAGAAAACTTTAAGCAAAACCTTCACATTCGACCGAATTTGGCGCGCTTTTTTCGGTGTTGGCTCGTGCGGCAGCTTCCATTGGGATGATTAAGCTTTGGTTTCCACGTCATAACCATAAACCCATGATTTGTCACCAGTTATGACCCTCTGGAGCAAATTTGGGTCGTCGCGGACAGAGTTCAACAGGTCCTTAGAAATATTAATGCGATGCTGTTCTTGGTCGAAATTGAGCAATTTTGGTACGAATTTCGCGGCGACTAGTCTCACGTTCAAATCATTGGTAAAAATCAAAAGGCACGAGCCATTCGATATAAGCAGCTGTCAAAAATTAACTGCACATTCAAAATGGCCGAACTTGGTGGCATAAGTGAGAGACATGAGTACCAACATAATACCACAAAAAATTGGCGATACTTCAAAATTCGCGATACTTTTTGAACATACCGCGTATGTACTGGGAGATTGATTGCAGTCTTAACTGCTTTATATATTGTCCCCCACAATTGAAAAAAGGAGAATTTATACTTGATTAATTAAATTTTTTTAGGACGTCGATATGAAATCAAGTTATTCGCTCACATGAAAAATTTATATTTTTATATATTTATAACCAAAATAAAAGTATGAAAAAAATTACCATAAAAATGAAAATTGGCAAATATTATTAATTTCATATTTTGAAAAATTTTTTTCCTAGAAAATATAATGTCTTTTAAATCCGAATTAGGTTTTTAAGAATCTTCTTTAAGAATTTCGTATGATTGTTTTCGTTCGCATAAAATAACAAAAATATATTATTTGAACAAGGCTATTAATAGTAAAAGAAGAATTTTGGGAAATTTTCAAGATATAATTTAATAAGAAAGCTTCCCATTCATCTCGAATGCAGCTTTAGATAAACTAAAATACAATATATAAAAATTCCTAGTAGGTCAATAGAATTTTTTTATATGAATTGCTCAATTGAATTATTGATGATCAATTGACCGTTCATCTCAAGGACGTTTTGAACATTTCACATCAACAGAATACGTTTTAGTCAATTTACATTGTTTGTAAGCAATTTAATCATAATTCCAGATATTCACAATTCCATAAAATTTTATGTTTGAAATCATTGAACATTAAAGAATTGATTTTCAATCAAATCTGGGATCATTCGTTGACGATGGAACATTTCAAATAAAATTTATTCATTCAACTCGTATTTGTTAATTCATATTTTTACTATTGTAAAAATTTAGATATAATATAAATGATGATAAAATAATATCTTTTATACGCATGGAATATTTTTATAATGTTCACCTTCATGGTACATTGAAATTTAGATTGGAATGTCCGGACGACCTAGTAATAGGGTGATGTGGGGTTTACAGAGGTCAACTATCTCATCGTTTCGAAGTGTGATACAACCGATTGGAATATAAATGTTGTCAATCGTACAGATCCATTGTTAAATTCCTGATTCATCGGCGTTGAAATGCTTTGAGAAGGAAGGTTAGCACTGTATACCGGTGTGCCGTGATAATAAATCTTTGCACATTCATCATTTTTTTTAAAGACAAAAACTATCTTAGAAGATTTATTTAACATTTTCTAACAAGCACTTTAATTTTATAACCAATAAAGGGTTATTCATTTTATAGTTTGGCCTAAATAGCCCCGCAATTAATCAATTACTTAATAAATATAATTATAAAATTGTTATTATTTTTTTTTTAGCTATCTACAACTGCATATATGAGGTCTGTTCAAAATGTATCACGAATTTTGAATTTCCGCGGGTTACGTATAATCGATTTTCGATTTTTTATGGTATTATGATTTCGACAATTTCGGCCATTTTGAATGTTCAGTTAATTCTTGACAGCTGCTTTGCTTGCACGTGTTTTGGCTCGTCTCAGAATATACGTAATCCTTGAAAATTCAAAATTCGCGATACTTTTTGAACAGACATCGTATATTGTAACAAGCAGATTTTATGACAAAGACACAATAATGCTACAGGAGAGGAACATGTGAGAGTAAACACCCATCGGTGTTTTATTTACCGAACGAGATTTTAACATTTTAAGTAATAGAGAAAAGCTTTTTAATGAGAGGATTATAGTGACAAAAAAGTCGAGAATGCATCTTTTTTTTATAATGGGGGACGCAGAAATCATGAACGAATGAAATATTTAGGTGATGGTGAATAATTTTGTTACGAACATAGAACGGGGGGCATCAACGATTTTTTGGAGGATTTTGGATTGAACCCCATAGTTCAATACCGTACGTTCAGATCAGTTTTAAAATCGTGTTATAAATTAAAAGTTTGTTCCTTAGTGTCAGCTTCAATCGGTTGTCCAGTAGTCTAAGAAGTAGTCGGTAAGGTCTGTTAAGATGAAGTCTTTTTTAATGTTGTATGAGCGTTCCAAGTAAGTCGTTTGTCTAAGTTTAGTCGCAGGATACTTTGTCTTACGATGGAAAAAAAAAAAAAATTTAGGCATTTTTGCTTTAGGAGGAGGGGGGGGGGGTGTTGTGGGTTGTATTGTTGCAGAGGGTGAAGAACTTGGAGTTTTTTTATATGGAATTGTAGGTTTCTGGAAGCGATTTTGATATTTTAGTGCGGTGCAAGAATACCGATGTCGACAGCAAGAGTAGCGGTTATAGTTTTGGGATTAGTTGGGATGTCAAAGGTATAAATATTGTATAGGATTGGGCCAAGAATACTACCTTAAGGAACACCAGCAGTGATAGACGATATTATTTATTTAAAAAAAAATTGCCAATAATATTAATATTTTGAGGCTTATTTTTTCAACAATGAGTTGTGTTCAAAATATTTTGAATACAATTTTTTCAACGATGAGGCTTATTTCTCATTTGGTGGATACATCAATATAAAAATATATGATAATGGAGAAGCCATTGTATCCTTAAACAGTTACTGTACGATGAGCATTTTGGTCTAAGGGTGTTATTGGGATGCATTTATTTAAAAATAAAAATGGAGAGACCATTACAATTAATTTTAAGGCGATATGACCGTATGATAATTCTAAACTTAAAAATTTTAATCTAACATAGAATATATATAATCTTAACAAAACAGCATTACAAACTACAAAACATGACAAAAATTAGATTTATTGTGCAAAAAGTTTCAGTGATGTCAATTGCTCCCCAAGATTGAGTGATTTGACGCTGTTGGAATTTTTTTTGTAAGTATGTATATAATATTATATTTATTCAGATAATTTTTAAAGTTTATAGTCCTTATATGTCAATTGATTGCCAAATTACACCCCAAAATGGGGTCAATTGATTGCCAAATTACACCCCAAAATGTGTGAAATTACACCCCAAAAGATTACTAAAAATCAAAATATGTCAATTGATTGCCAAATTACACCCCAAAATGTGTGAAATTTCATCGAAAATTACTTCAAAAGGATTCAGTCCTCCAAGAAGTCTTGTTACGAAAATTTTAATAATAATATATTTTGCGAAAAATGGCAAAGTATATGAAATATAATAGTTAAAAAAATGTATCAAATTTTAAATTTAAAACTAGTCTTATTTAGATTGACTTCTTAAAGCCCAATTTGGATTAACTTGTACTTGGGCTTCCTATGGCGCTATGCAAAAGATCGTATTAACGCAAACAATTACCACACTTAAAAGTATTTAATAATTAATATCCTTTAAAAAATAGTTAAAATGCTATCTAAAATATGCAAACAAGTTATTAAAAATTACCTTGAAAGAGTCGAGACCTGCAGGACAACGACCAATCATATTTTATGAAATAAAAAGTTTATCAAAATCTGATTTCTTCTTTATTTGTAATTATCTGATAGCGTATCATATTTCTGTAAACTTATTTTAATAATTTTCTACATGACAATAAAAATATAGAAAAATTTAAATAAAATAGAAATGATCACAAATCTTTGGTAAAATTACTTTGTATCGATTTTGGAACGTAGAAAAAATGATAGCTTATCATAAATCAAAAATAATATTTCACTACCAGTTTTAAAACAGAGAATTTCAGAATTTTTTTTTGCAAAAGATAATAAAGAATCTGCAATCATGAATAAGAATATTCAATATTAAATCTGAATTTTTTCTGAATATTCATATCATTTTTGATGGAGCGAACATCAACTGTATCTACTCGTACTATCAAAATTCATCGGACAAGTAAATAAATTATAAATAAAGTACGATATATTTAATATGAACGGATTAAAATGCGAATTGGATAAATAAAAATAAAAATATATTTTTAAAGTATTTAAGATCGTCAAGAAGTTTATCTTTTCGAACCGAGTTGACTTAATCCTCAATAATTGTGTTCACCTGCATTCCACGGGTTCGGATTACGTGAAAATTACTAACTTTCAACTTGATACTCTATCACATCATTGCTATTATTGTTATTACAACGATTATGAATATAATTTTCGTTGGCTTAGGTTTGCGTCAGCTAATCAGAATTCAAAGCAATTTGAGTCCAATTTATTTTTGGCACAGACCATTTTACCTTAAAACATTTGCAAAATGTCACCATTTTGTATATTGGACTCATCAAAAATTCAATGAACTGAAATTTTAAGAGTTCAGCGTGATAAGGACTTCCATTTATTCGAATGTTAACGCGGTTAAGAGGTAATTTGTTTATTTTTAGTTAACGTTAACATCCACCTTACGTTATGGTAAGATTTAGTTAATTTTCTTTTACAGCAGATGAGAAAAGAATAATTTCTGTAAGATTTGCTTAAAACACGAACTGCTAGTATAATAATTGTGATAAAGTTGTTGACAGAGAACAGATAAGAATTATCAAATTTGAATGTCCGCAATTAGCTTCTACTTGGCATAATTTTTATCTTTTCGAGGAGATTCGCTGTAAAATATTTTGTTGGTAATAGAACTGCTGGACTTATCATAAGTAATTTTTTATTATTTGAAGTGGGTACTCAGAAGTAATTGCAACCTTTTTATTAGTGTTTTAATGTAATTGAATAATTTTTATTTAATTTTAACCAGTTTTTTGTGTGTATTAAAATGGATACAAATATTAATTATAATCAAATTACCTTCATTTTATGAGGATACAAAAGTTTGTAATTATTTTTTAACATTCCACGATTTTAATAAAACATCTTTTCCAAGATAAGTTCTTTTTTTAATGGTGAAGATTTTTTTTTTTTTTTGGTAGTTAACAAAATAGTTGGAGCTCTTGATATTCTATTTTTTCTTTACCATTCCTTTCGGAACAAGAGGCCCATTTTGGAACAAAGGTTTTAAGATATTCTTGTTGTATTCGCTTAGCAGATGATCGATCCGCTGCAGCTTATCTGCTGCTTATTTTTCGTGCAGTTTGGTGCAATGCCATACTTTGTTCAGTAGAGTACGCGGTCATTATGCCCACTTCGGGTTTTTATCTTTAACCAATACGGGTGTATATCCACGATTGGTTTTCTTTCGGAAAGCTTGTATTGATATTTCCGTGTTTCTGATGGGTGATGGCTTCCTGGGGTGTTTTTTTTTTAAATTAGCGTAGGACCATGACTCAGTAGGATTCGAACGCATGATCCTTGGATAGTAGTACAGCACGCTAACAATTGTATGCTACCAGGTCATCTATCCCCCCCTGCCCTTCTACCTACGGAGGATGGTCAGATCATACTTCAGTGACCGACTACTACACTACGAGACGGAAGATGGACCATCGGAGTATGGGGTCACGGGAGGGGTACCTTAGGGCTCTGTCCTGGAGTCACTTTTGTGGAACGTCATGTACGACGGCCTACTCTATCTGGAATTACCGCCGAACACAACACTTGTGGCTTTCGCGGACGACGTAGCGGTTGTCCTTGTAGCCAAACACCTGGAGGAACTGGAAGCCGCATTGTCCACCACCATCCGGAGGATAACACAGTGGATGACATCGGCAGACCTGTCTTTGGCTGAAAATAAGACCGAGGTACTCCTTGTGAGTAGCCGGAAGAAAATGGAGACCATCACCATAAGAGTAGGCGACCACGACATCCAATCGCTACTCTACATCCGGTATCTAGGAGTGGTCTTGGATGCCAGACTCAACTGCAAGCAGCACATCTCCAGCGTCAGCAGAAAGGCATCAGCAGTACAGGGCGCGCTTTCGCGGATAATGCCCAATATCGGAAGCCCCAGGCAAATCTGAAGGCGACTACTGGTAACTGTAGTTACCTCCGTCCATCTATACGGAGCACCAGTGTGGGCGAAATCGCTAGAGTTAACAACATACCGCAAGACAATGTCATCACCACAGCGGCTCTCAGCGATTAGAGTAGCGTCAGCATACCGAACAGTATCACACGATGCGGTCAACGTCATGGCATCATGCCCACCCATCGACATCCTGGCAGGAGAGCGTAAACGCCAACACCGTAGGAAGAAGGAAAAGCGGCGAAAGGTCATCTGTGAAGAGGAGATATCCGAGAGGCTTCGCCTCTGGCAAGAGATATGGGACAGCTTGACGAAGGGTCGGTGGACTCATCGGCTGATCCCATATGTCACCAAATTGGTCACTCGCGTGTACGGGGAGTCGGGTATTAAAATACATCACTTAACTCTTGACTGGGCATGGATGCTTTCGGGCATACTTGCACAGATTCAAGAGAACTGACTCCCCAAACTGTCATCACTGCCGCGATGTGCTCGAAGATGTAGAACAAGTGTTCTTCCAATGCCCCTTCTACGAGGTCCAAAAATCTGGACCGTTCCATCAGTCCAGAAAAATAGTGGAGTGCATGCTGAAGAGCCAATCGGCTTGGAACAGAGTTGCAGAGTACGCGGAATCTTTAATCAAGGATATTCGGACCACGTACGAAGAATAGGCCGCGAGGCGTCATAATATCGGGACAGTAGTAATATCAAATAAGAACGCCCCGGCGAAGAAATCTTACAAAGAGTGCCGCCGGAGAACCATTGTTCCGGGAGCAAAGGTAGAGGTACAGGTAGGTTTTAGCGAGGTAAAAATATCGCATAACTCGCCTGGCAGGAAGAAGGTCTTCCAGGCGAGTACCTTTAGAAGGTTGCCCCCTATACATCATTAATCTAAACTTAAAAAAAAAGGTCGTCTATCCCAAAATTGGTACTTAATCACAAAACATGGAATAAATAATTATTATTTTTATGTGACTGAGGCTTCTGCAACATGTTCTGGGAAATTTTTATGTTGTTGACTTAAGTATATTTGATGTTGTCTAAAAATAATTCAGATGTCTAAGATAAGACCTATTAGCACATCATATAGGATACTAATGCTTCGAAAGAGTTCTGTTATCGATGTCGGTAGGAAAAGAAAAGAAACGGGACAGTGGCAAGATGACATTGACTTTCATCGACACTAAAGGAAGATGGACGGATTTTGTTATTCTTTACACAAGAACGTGGAACGAAAATGGTTATGGAAAAGTGCAAGATAATATGGCCTCATTTATGGTGGAACATGGGTTCTTTAGCGCATAACAATGTTGCTTTAACCTGGGCGTTGTTCGTCAATTTATCGAAAAAAGAGAAAACCGGAGAATCAACTGTCGTCAATTTATCGAAAAAAGAGCAAACCGGAGAAAACCGTTAAGTCACATTGAGTGGCATAGTTAAAAAACAGAAAAATGGGTTTTAGTACGTTCGTTATCTCTACAGCATTTTTCGAAGATTTATCCAAACAAAAGTTAAAAAAAGAGCTTCGAAACAAGGATTTTGCTTGGACCATAAAGTCGATCACAACATAAAAAAATAAATCCCCGCACGGTTGCTGGCAGTCAACCGAGCCAACTTCAGTCAATCTAAATTATTTTGCTTAGACCATAAGCCAAAAGGTATTCAATTAATCTTACCACTCTCATGGACTTTGTAGAAACATATGTTACTTCCTTAGCAAAAATAATTGCGAACCTTTTAGCTACGATTGAGAGGAGGATCCTACAAAGAATTTTGAGCTCTAAATGACAATGGACGTTTTCGAAGTCTATTTAACGCTGAGATTATGGAGCACTACTACAATCCCCTCCCCCTTTGATATGTGGTTAAAATTAAGCTTAATAGACTGCAGTCAAGCTTAATAGACTGTACAGACAAGTAATCTGTATGAATGTGGAAGATTTTGCCAAAGAAAGTTTACAATGGCATCATTTATGATCCCTGTTTAAGTAGATTTCTGTTTAAGGTCGAGTGGTAGCGTAAGGTTCATATTATCGAACTGAACAACCATAGCACAAAACCAATACCTAAGGCATTATGTCATTCAGTAGACCTAAGCCTATTATTTTAAGTGCTCTTTTTAGAAAAATATACTGCCCGAAAAGTGTACGGTGGCATCTTATAGTAGTGACAGCATAAGTCAGGACATTGCAGACATGCTGGGATTGTGAAACTGTTAAAATTTAGTAAAAAACTTCGACCTTATGGCATTCTAGGGTTCAACAAGCCTAGACCTTTACTTTTAGGTACATTTCGATAATGACAAAAAAGAATGCTTAACTGCATACTCCATAAAGTTGATAAAATGTCGATTCTTCTAATTAATCTTTTACGTAGTTTTCCTTAGAATTATGGCTAAGATTTTCTCACTCGTAACATGCCGTCTACAAAAGGGCTCATGATCGTGACACTTTTCTTCATGAACTATGGCTCATATTTTAGAGACCTTATGTTACAAATAAACATACAAATAAAATATTTTTTAATAAAATAACAAATAAAAAATTGGTATTTTTAATTTGTCTGAAAAGTAAAATATATATTTTTATGATGGTTAATTTAAAAAAAAGAAAAGCTTTTAAAAACAATTTACTTTAATCCAGAAACGATTAGAACAAAAATTTTATTTTAATTATTAATAATAAAAATATCATCAAAACTATTAAATTTTGTAGTTATTTTTAGTTTGCTTGATTATAATTGAATGATAAAAATTAATTCATAATTTAAGAAACTTTTCACTTTGCCAAACTCATAAAATGCAAATTAAATCAACAAACTAAAAGAAAATCAATGGATAAAAATAGAAAATAAATAAATTATAATAAATACAAATGAAGAGAAGTTAAAAAAACCAACAGCCCAAATAAGAAAAATATGTTAAAGTGCTTTTTCTTATTGCATAAAAGATGTTCTTAATCGAGAATAAAATCCATTAAAAGCTCTGAATCTAAATGACTGTTAATATCATTAGTTGTGATCATCGTCATTGCCGTTGTCATTTTTGTATTCGTGAAATGAACAAAAGTAATCGGCCATTAAAGCTTCTTACGATCCCGAACAGTTTCAGAGATTTTTAAAGTGGAAAAATATAAACGAAAAAAAAAAATTATAAGCAAAATTTTTTTTAATGAAGTGCACAGTGGAGACGTTAAGGGGACATAAGCTATTAGCAGAGTATTGATACTTAAATGCCATGAAATGTTGTACACGCACCCGTAAGAAAAAAAACAAAACAAAAATGGCGCAAAATAAAGTCGAATTGTTATTGGGGATGTGTAGTAGCTTTTATGCAGATGAATCTGTAATGAATAAGGATAAAAATCGGAAAAATATAATGGAAAAAATTATATATATTTAACAAAAATATAAACCCATTTGTAAAGTCCATAGAAGTCGATGTCACTTAAGAAAAAAAAAATGGAACATTCCTTCTCTTAATCTGACAGCTATAAATCTGGATTAAAACTCATCCAGTGAAATTGAGAGAAAGATTAAATGCTATTCGAGGACTATCCAGATAATGGTAAGCGTTTTTAAATCAATCTTTATAAAAAATTTAATAACAATTGTAAAATTATTATTTGTTAAATGTTTTTAAAGTAAATATAATAATTGTTAAGGGGAAGAAATGAGAAAAATTCCTTGGATTTGGGAGAAATTTTTGTTAACAATATTAATTGGCAATATTCTGAAAGGATCGGCAACTATTTGTGTAATAAATTAATTTTTTTTGACACAATTTTATTTTATTTTTATACAGCCTTTCCAGATATTTTTTTTTACAAAACGAAGTCCTTTTTAGTAAGTAGTCTTTGAAAATTTTTACGGTGGAAGACAACTACATTTTATGGACTCACGGTAGTTCCATGATGAATTTGAATCTTATACTGAACGTCTCCGAAGGATTAGAGTACAATCTATGAAAAGGTGGATGAGGAAATATCAATTGGGTCTCCAGATAGCTCTCAATAATGTCAGTCACATTACGTTTATACCACTCCTCGTAATTCTTTTCTTAATTTTTGCAGATTCCTTCCTCCTTCAAAATTAATTGCTAATTTTTTAAAATCCTTTGAGTTTAAAAAAATCCATTCAAATTAATGAAATATTTTTTATCACCTTACAAATCCTTTTTTAAATATTATATTGGGTTGTTCGGAAAGTAATTTTGTTTTTTCCCAACAGAGGACTTAATTGTATTTTTTCACAACCAACTTCACACTTAAGCCGCATAATCATATGCATTTTGACAGCTGCAATAGCAAGGCTTGCTTGATTCTGCATAGTAGTTTTTGGTTGATATCCTTTTAAATATGGAAAGTGAAAAACAGCATATTCGGCATATCTTAATTTTTTACTATTGAAAAGATAGAAATGCTGTTCAAGCAAGAAAAAAATTATCCGATGTGTATGGAGAAGATGCGTTTCGATTTGGCAATTTTGATCTCGAAGATGCACCACGTTCTGGAAGACCAGTAGAAGCTTATGAAAATACAATAAAGGCATTAATTGATTCAAATCAGCGAATAACAACTCCTGAGATCGCTGAAAAATTAAATTTATCGAATTCGAACATTTATGATCATTTGAAACGGCTAGGTTTAATCTCAAAGCTCGACATATAGGTTCCTGATCTTCTTACGGGAAAAAATTTGTACCGTCGCATTGACGTTTGTGAAATTGCTTCTCAAACGCCAAGAAAATGATCAATTTTTGAAGCGTATAATCACTGTGAATGAGAAATGGGTTATCTACAACAATGTTAAGCGTAAAAGATCCTAGAGTATAGAAGATGAATGGGATCAAAGCACTTCGGAAGACAATATTCATCAAAAAAAGGTTATGCTATCGGTTTGGTGGTATTTCAAAGGAATCGTTTACTTTCAGCTTCTACCAAGTAACAAAACGATCAATTTTGAAGTATACTGTCATCAGTTGGACAAATTGAATAATGATCTTAAAGGAAAAAGGCCATAATTGGTCATTAGGAAAGATATAGTGTTCCAACAGGATAATGCGAAACCACATACAAGTTTGACCACTCGGCAAAAGCTTTTAGAGCTTGGATGGAATATACTGCCACACCCATCAAACTCTTTATATCTAGGACCTTTCGATTATCATTTCTTCCGGTATCTACAAAATTTTTTTAGATGGTATAACGTTTAATTCAAATGAGGAGGTCAAAAATCACTTGGATCAGTTTTTTGCCAGCACAGAACAAAAATTTTATGAGCTTGGAATCATGCTACTATCAGAAAGATGACAAAGAGTATTGGATCAGACTGGACAATATTTAATTGAATAAAATATTAATTCACTATAAGAAAATCGTCTTTCGTTTTAATTTAAAAAAACGAAATTACTTTTATGTGATTTTCTTAAGGACCTCTGCCTACTTTTTGTTGATATTTTTAGTTTTTAAAGAGTATTTTGGCTATTTTTCTTATAAATTATTTACTGTTCAAAGTCATCAGCTATTTATGTTTGAGGATAATTAATAATGGAAATTTATAAAGGTTATTTGCATTCACCTTTTTTTTTTTTTTTTAAAATGAAGAAAAATTTTACAAAATTCACGAATAACATTTAAGAAAAAGGACTGTTAATTACTCCATCAAAATTATTGGTATTTAAAAAAAATTCTGACATTAAAATTATGGAATTGTTATTGAGTAGAGTAAAATGGTTAAAAGTTTTATGGAGTGAAAATTTCTTCATGTTTATTATTTGAACTAATTTTTTAGTAATAATTTTTATTAACTAAGAATTATGTGTTAATCTTAAGATTTATAGTATTTGTAATTAATGTGAACCATTTCTTTTGGGGGAATATTGAATAAATTTTATTTTCAATGGTAGTATTTTGTTATAATTTTAGGACGCTGTTGAATTTTTCATCAGTTTTAATATATCTTTTTTTTTTCGTTGGAGTAATTTATGAATAATTTTGATTTATATCCTAGAAAGTCATAAAACCATTTATTACTAATATTTGTTTTTATATAGAATAAGTAATTTTCGTTTAGAATAATTTCAATATTATGAGTTAGATGGAGATATTCTTAATACAATATTGTTTGAGTTTTGGAACAGAAATTGAATTATCCTTTCTTGCAATTAAATTTCTAGAAAATCAACTTTTACGAGTTCCCCTATAAATGAGGAGGTTAACTCAGAAGCTCTTAATTTGAAATGTAACAATTTTTATTGACTATTTTATAGCGACACTTATCGTAACTTATCAACAGCAACAATGTTACTATAGTACGACTGTAATATTATAAGAATAAGACTGGAAAAGGATAAAAGAAATCGTTATAATATTTATTTTGAATGCATTCCGATTTAAGAGGGAATTTGCTTCTTTTTTTCGTGAGTATACCTTCTGAAAAGTCGTCACAAACAAGCGGTCAATAATTTAATAATCGATTCTGTATATTATTTTTTATTTGATTCGTTTCTCTTCAACCCATACCCCATTTGGATGTTTTCATAGAAAGAAACAAGAAGTTCAAATGCAATGATCATAAATTAATAAATGATTTTATGAGTTTTTAAGGCACAACATATGTGCTCCTCTTTCAGTAACAATGCCACAGAATATACCCAATGACTATTTTGAACTCGACAAGCTCCATCGTGTTTATATTCCATCTCAACTTAAACTTGTATTTATAAGATAAATCTTAATATTAACGATGGTTTTCAATACCAACTACGCTTCTGGAAGTACCAGTACGAATACCAGAAGAAGGTAACTAAATCGTTGGTTTATTGTGTTATTCAGAAAAGTTGTCAGAAAGTAGTAGGTACCAATCAGTGACCAGTTATATTTTATTTACCATTCAAGGCTTAAGATTACACTTTGGAAAAAATTTTCATTTGCAACCAAGATACTTGTATTAGGGAAATTATTACCAGGAGTCATGTAAAAATTTCTGACTTTTACTTTCATCAACAAATTAAATTGTAATTTCTTGTCAGAATGATATTTTATGAAGAGTTTATAATATGGGTAAAAAAAGGAGAATTTCTCGGTCTAGAAATCCTTTTCTAGCAAAGATCCTAGACACAAAAGTTCCCATTCCAACCTCACAGGCACACTTCAATGAGCTTTTCTTGAAATAATTTTTTGTTTTGTTGCATTTTGTCTCGATAGAAAGTTTCGCTTGAATAAGTCAAAATGTTTAATGAAAATAATTAAATTCACATTAAAATCAATGTTTTCACAAAAGTAAATTATCCGAAAATGAAAATGCGTACTTTTTGCCCATTTCAGACTGTTTTCCATTTGTATCGAATTAGTTATCTGTCAATGGACGGGAGATGATTTAAAATAGGTTGCTCGCCCTTTTAGCCTATTATTGGAAAGTATTTTTGCAATAAATTAACTTGTTTCAGGAGGACTTTTACCGAAACTCATTTAAGCGGAAGCTTAATCAAAAAGTTCATTTCTGACAAATTAATTGCTCAGATAATAGTCTATCTTGTCTGTCTGATAGTCATTTAAAAATTATTCCATAACATCAAATTATTTTCGAATAATTGTTAAACGTTCCGATTAATAATAATTTAATTATTGTTTTGTTTTTATTTTGAAATTTAGGAACGTATGTTATGACATGAAATGATGGTAGAAATTTTTGAAGATAAGATAAAAATAACACTTACCAACTCCAGCTTGATGAACACTAGATGTACTGGAAAATCCTGGTAACTTTCGCCATCCTTTACGATTCCAAAAACTACGCGCTTTCGATTCAGTAACACCAGACGGGCCTGGATCTTCGGCAGATTTGATTTTCGCACTGGCACCGGCACTGCCACCGTAAGCCGAACGACTCATTAAACCGATGCACCCAGAACCGGAACCGGGTTCCTCGTGCGACCGTTGCGACGACCGACAACTGCTGCTATAGAATGACCCAGAATTACTACCATCCGCTAGTTTTGACGTTCGTGCTGTTATTAAATTTGAAAGTGCAGCGTTTGATTTGTGATAGCGGAGACTGCCGATATAACTAGCCCCGCTGCTTCCGCTGAAACCGCTGTCGAGATCACCACAGAAAGCCGGATTTGTGCTGCTTACAGGTGATAATAGTTCATCGGTTGGACCCACAGTATTCAACAACTCGGCTAGATTATCAGTGCTTTTGGAGGTTGTTGGGGACTCGTCTTCGGTGGGACTGCCGCTGGGTGGTGTCTCTGGCATCAACATCGCTTCCACCGAAAGATTTAACTCGCCTAAGATTTTTCGATGTCGATTCTGAACACGCCGGAACTCCTCCTCAACCATGCTTTGATTAATCGAAGCGAGTGAGTGCCCGGCGGCAGCCATCATGGCACTTCTTCCCTCACCGGCAATTTCTTCATAGAAATTCTCCTGAGTGCCATAACGGTTTTGATAAGATTGTCTTGTCGATGGTGACACAAGCAGCTTATTCTTTTTACCCTTCGATAAAAGTGCTCGTATTGAGTTTGGTGGCGGTGGACGTGATGGACCGGCTGTCTGCTCTGGTGGCGGAATGTTTAAATGCCTCATAGCTGCTCCGGGCTCATAGTATGCATATGAGTAGTCTTGGTGAATATGCTGACCATGTGGCACACTTGACCCTGTTGCTATTGGTGTTGTAGGCGATTGAGAGAATGATTCTATTGTCCCGGATATATTACTTCGCACCCATTTAGTCTGTAAAGAAAAATCAAATCATTTATGCTTGTGCGTTCATAATACAGACGATCAAAGGTAAAAATAGAATGAATAAAGTTCATAATTTCCGATATACTCACTTGGGGCTCTATTAACACTTTGCTATGACTGCTGCTACTACGGCTGCTGTTGCTGCTTGTTTCCATATTGGCATTGTTATCATTGCTGCCAATCAGGCTTGAATGGGCAACACCTGGAGAGGTGGCAGATGTTGGGTTCCGATTGCGAAATGACCTCATATTTAATGGCTCATGCTCGCTGCACACTTCAATGCTATCGGGATCATCCGGATATCGGTGCATTATTCTTCTATTAGGCACAATTGCGATGCCACCGCTGCTACTATTGCCGCTATCGCCACTTCCGGATGGACACATACTACCCATTCCGCCTACAGGTGTGAGAACACCAGACGGAATGCCACCGTGCTTCCCTGATGATATTGCTGTTGGGGTTGCAATGCCTGTTGTTTGGCCTGAAGACATTATTGGCGGTGGATAGTCTGGCGGTGGCGGAAAGTGAGGAAACGATACCTGTGAGGTGGGCGAACAATTGTTGTGTCGGGTACTAGACCCAGAATGCATTATTATACTCAGACCGTATTTTTCCGGCTGTATCGGTTTTTGTTGTAAATGTTTTTGTTGGCCCGTTTGATGTTGCTGTTGCTGGTGCTGTTGCTGTTTCTGATGTGAATGCAATTGGTGGTGTTGGTGTAGTTGTTTGTGCACATTTAACGACTGATGGTCCGGTAATATCTGCTGTTGCTGCTGTTGCTGCTGTTGTTGTTGTAGATGATGATGATGATGATGATGGGGATGTAGTTGATGATGATGATGGTGTTGAGATTGTTGATGATGAGGACGAAACGATTGCAATAGCTGCTCTTGTTCCTGTTCCTGTGAATATTGCTGTTGTTGATGCGATTGCTTTTGTTTGCTCCGGCGACCTCCTGTACAGGTCTCCATTGCACATTGTGAAATTTTATTATGTTGAGCTGTTCTCTAATGACTTCTGTAATCAAGTGAAAATGAAGGCAAAAAATTATTATCGAAAATAGCAACCACAACTTAAATGAACACTATAATATTATGGTATTTATTATATTTTTGGTTTATGCTTATTTCAAAGGCTGACATTTGTGTACATGGGATAGTAGACGCAGCAAATATGATACAATAATCCTGTCACCATTATCGTCGAAACGAACTTTAAATGCAATTAGCCACAGTGAATTATATCAGAATATTAATCTTCTTTTAAGAAAAGATATTTTGTCTTGATTTTTGTGTTGGTTGTTTGGTGTTTCAATTCTTCTTATGGTGTTGTATATTCCTGTGGACTAGTGGACTGGAAATATACAATTTGTCTTCTTTTTTTTTTTGGTAAATAACAACAAAGATTTTTCTATTTTTTTCTTCTTTTTTCCACCTATGTACATCTGTACTTTTACATTATTTGCGTTAATGCACTCTGATGGATTTGTATAAACTAACACTAGAAGTGTACAAACATTTCAACTGCACGACAAAGTTTTCTTTTCGTTTCCATCAACTTGCACTTTTTATCCAAAGAGTTTGCGTTGCATTGTTTTGTGGTCGTCAGAATATTATACGATGAGTGTACTCAACTTAGAGGGGATTTGGCAAATCTTTAGTAACTATTGTTTCACTGAAGTATGCAGTATCAGAACGACTTAGTCTTAAACTGAGATAGACGATGACAAAATGGGAAGATGCCGGTGTCGACGACACCAGCAATGTGGCAGATTAATTTAAGCGAGCAACTCATAAATAAGATGAGAATCTTGTCGGAATGAAAGATATACGAGCATAACCCCTTTCAGACTGACTAGTCCCCATACATTGGATGCGGGTTTTTTTTCTAATCTGAGACAAATAATATCATGCCGTTACGAATCTTTCGACGGAATTGCATAAAATTAAAGCCATCGCATGAGGACTTCACAAGAATTTATTTGCACACGGTGGATATTCCTATTAGTACTGGGGGGTATGCAAATATTTGTACTCTTTGACAATGTTCCTTAGCATATGAAAACTAGAACATTTTGTTTAAAAAAAAAATAGCTTTCTTCACTCTTTGCTTCAACCGAAAGGATCTGAGTCGTCCGTAGTGGATCTATTTAGATTGTAGGAGTAATGGCGGTAACAATCAAGTTTATGATGAGAATTTATGGTACAAAGGATATAGGATGTATAATAGTTAAAATCTATTAGGGAAAATTTTAGTTCAACTTGAAAAATTGGTATTTATATGAAAATCCTAAGTGACTTTTAATATTCTGCATTTTGTTATCGTATGGATTTATTGATTTTCTATCAGAAATATGATTTGTAAAATTTATACTTTAGCGAGTAAAATATTCATATTTGTTAAAATTAGGAATTGTTTTTGAAAACTAATAAATATTTTTTTTTTTGCTTTGTTATGGGTAGGTAGCCTTGGTAATATTATTGATGATTTGTTCGTTATCTAAAATTTAAAGAGATGGCGCCCAAATCAGCAAGATTATATGTGGAATCTACGTAGATGACACTTCGTCGACGATACAAAGTTGGCATGCAGCCGGCATTATCATACAAGGTGTAGAATTGGCATTCATTGTTAGGCCGTCGCCAAGACAATTTATAGTAATTATAAATTTTATTGAATTATTATTTAAACGAATTATAATATAACGACTTGAAATTGTTTATATATAATTTTTATAATGAAGCATATTAAAAGTTTTTGTAATGAAATTTAAATAATTTAATATTTTTATTCAAGATTCCTCCTCCCAAGCAGGTAATCAGTCCTACAATAGCGCTGTATGCCAGCGAGCGGTTTTGGGGATAGGCTAGGGGGAGAAGTACCATCTAATTCTCTTTTGATTTTTCTTGGGTTTTTCGACTATATAAAATTTTTTTTCTTATTCTTTCTTTTGCTATAATTTTGAAATATGTTCCTATTTCTTTTTTTTATATTTTACTACCAATTTTAACCTTTCTCACCGCATATCCTATTTCCTACCTTTTTCTGAGGATTCTTTCTTTTTAATTTTTGTAATGAGTAAATTTTTTCTTTGCCTTTCCATTGTTTTTTCTTTTGACTTTTTTCCGTCCCATGGAGAACTTAACACCCTTGGTTGTCTTTATTATCTCTTATATCTTTTAGCATGATTCCCCCCTTTCCCCTTCAATCTTTGCCTAAGTGATAAATATGTCTAGCAGAAGAACGTTTTTTCGCAGTATGGTTGTCATTGACCATACTCCTGAAAAACTTCAAGAAATTTTAATTTTTATCCAAATTTTTATACATTCTCATCTCTTCCAACACCAAAAAAATTCATTCGAAAAACATTACTAATATTAATTTCTATTCATTTAAAATAATGAAGATTGTATAATAATAAAATGTGTTATTATAAAAAAATTCTAATATACAATTAAACCCAGAATATATTTATTAAAAGTATTTATAAATAAAATCAGTTCCAACTAGAAAAGCATATATTTTAATTTAATTCTCTTTCGTGTTACTTTCAAGTAACTTCAGATAATAGAAGAGACCTTCAAGGTGCATTTCATCCCACAGGGTATTATTATCCAGCTTCTGCTGCATATTACCTTAAATTAATTTTAACTTTGAAAGTTTAGTGCTTATGCATCTTTAGAACTGATGCTAAATAGAGATAATGCAACCTCTTTCATTTAATTTTCATTATATTTATGCATTTTATATTTCATATGCAATAATAACAATAATTTTCGTACATGAACACGAGCATAACCTTAAATAAGTAAATAGAATTTAATCTCAATTTTAAGAATTTAATAAGAAAATTAATACGTATAAATAAATAGTTTTATTAAATTTTCTCCGAGAATATATATTTTATAAGCTAAGTTTAATTTTAATATAGAGTGAATGGTAAGTTTTTAGTACAATAACAGTAGCGGAATATACAATTTCAGTAAAAGGAAAATTTATTTGAATTAAAATTATTTTAGAAACTTTTGTGGTAATTTGTTTAGTATTAAATTTTTTCTTAATTCTTTTTAATGAGTTATATAAATCTGTATTAATTTAAAATAATTTCAAGTAATAAAAACTACAGCATATATACGTGTACTATCACGGTTAAAAAAGTGTTCCATTTACTAGGATAATTTTCCTTATAAATACGTGTTGGTTATTAAAAAAATTATTTATAGTAAGTTTGTTTATTTTCCTGCCTGTATATGAGAAATAAAAAATTAAAGAAACAAAAGTCATATTGTAGCGCCAAGAGCTTGAGGTCATGTTTCGTGTGGGTAAGCATTTTCAGCTTTCCGGTCCAAAGTGAATTGGATAAAGCGATTAGAAATATTTGAATTTTAAAGGTAAATATAACATTTATCATAGAAAATATTTAAAAAACGACTAGGCAGTTAAATTTGGTTTAGCGGCTTCATAATTGAAGGACTCATACGCTGGTAGATATAAAATATAAAAAGTGGTGATTTTCCGCCATTATTGTTAAAAAAATTTAAATAAAATTAACTCAAATCATAAGAAACTGAAGTGATTGTGTAGCGCCAAGAGCTTGAGGCCATTTGAGTATTCCATGTGAGAATTCATTATTCCAATCGTTTACAAAAAATAACTTTTTATATTATAAAAAATAACACCAGCGGTGATAGGTCGTATGTCAGAATACTCTATATTTTTAGCTAATTGATAATATCATGGGAGCAATTTCGATGGGACCTGGAGGTGCTGCATAGAAGCATCCACTACCGTCTACGGTGAGGCATCCCGTTTGCTGGTTGCCCGGTTACGAACGAAGAGGTTCAGGATCTGAGTTCACACCAGCGGCATGTTCTCGTCCTGAATAGAATGTGTGAAATTTGGCAACGTCGATGGGATAAGAGTGTGAATGAGAGATGGACGCACATGTTCATTTCGGATGTATGCTTTGCATCTGCGTATGGGCTTGCATTTGGTCTGTTTCTTGGGTATTTAGTCACGGGACACGGTAATATAAATTAGTTCCTGTACAGGCGTGGTCTGGCTGCGGAGGTAAGATGCTTTTGTGTGGCCTGTAGGGGAATTTGCATGACTTAGGTGCATGTGGAATCGTGGTGAATGATGAGAGTGTGGATGTACGTGGTGTGTTAGGTATGAGAGAATGGTATGAACACCTGAATAGATTTGCCGTGGCACTATTTAAGATGAGAGCGAGAATGTTGCGTGAATCAGTGTGTGAATGGCACGCAAGGTGGCTACAACCGGGTGAAAGACCAAGGTCGATTCCGGTTGTATTTTCGGGTCTTGGCGAACGCGCGTACCTGAGCTGCCTTAGCGGTGCCTAGGGATTTACAAGACTCCTTACCGTAGCTCAATGAGCGGTGTACAAACCGAAGTGCTCTTAAAACAAAAATTGGTACTACGGTAGTCAGGGTGCCCAATGGTGTTGGAACACACTGTGCCCGACAATGGTGAGGCGCTTAGGCAGAAACGTGGTGGTTGTGGTTAATACCCATATCGCGGGTAGGGTCTACGGATCGTTGGTAGCAGATACTAGTAATCATCCCGGGCGCTGTCGCTGCTTATAACAGGAGAAGTTTAGATAGTCCTCGCCACTAACAGTTGGAATAGTGAGCTTATAACTGGTTTCTGACTGTAAACTGCCAGTAATGGTAGTGCGTTGAATGAGCATAACTCAATCCCTATCATCTTAGGCGACTCGTAGTTTTATGTTTAACGACAGATAAGCTTTGACACTGCTCGATAGTAGAATGCTCAATTCAAATAACAAACTGTTGCTGAGGAATCAAAAAGGGAGGTAAAATTGTTTTTTCAAGTTGGTTGGGATTTGTGATAATTTTAATGATGGGAAACTTCCCAAAAGAATAATGTGTGGAGTATGCGTTTATTATCATAAATTGTCAAAATATAGATTTTTATAACTTCAAATAAATTCACATAAATAAAAAAAAATATGTTAGAGTTTTTAAAATTTTACAACACTTATTTTTATTTCTGCTAGAAGCTTCTAGTAAGAAGAAGTTTTTGTTCTTCATTCGAACGAAAACATTGTTATAAATATTCTAATTTCCGATTGTAAAATAATATATTTTTCCATAGAAAAACAATAATTTTCTAAAAACTATTATTTAATACAAGAGCTTCCGGAAAACTTCCATTTATATAAATATGAATTGATAGCTTTTAAATGAGTATTTTGAGATAGTAAAATTTTTGTAGGAAAGCTATGAAGATTGGAGTATGTATGAATTATTGTTACATTCTAAAAGTAAACATCGATTCCAAGAAATTATTTATTCAATATTTCAAATTGATATGATTGAGTTTTATTGAAAATATAAATTGTTGAAATTCTATAAGTGATAAGAAATCATAGAACAAATTAAATGTAATTGGAAAAATTTCAATGTTTTTCGTTATTTTTTTCTATTTGATAAAATGATAATATAAAAAGAAGTGCATTTCTCTGAAATATATAAGATAATTTAGATTTGTTTGGTATATTATTTGACATAAATCCTTATCATTATTCATGCATTTTTATTGACGACATTTTTCATAGAAACGATAACATCTTTGGTGGAACTTTTATTTTTTTTTGGTACGTTCTATGGCCAAGGAAATATCAGAAAATTCGACTTTATTATAATAAATATATTTTCTTATAATATTTTGTCAAGTGCTATGATACTAGTTTTTTATTAATATTTTATAGATACTATTTATATCATATAAGATATGGTTAAAAATCACATTCAAATTGTAATAAATATTTTTTTATGTTTTCAAAAGTTGGTTTCCTCATACAGATATAGTGGACGAATAGCTGAGTATCTATTGTAATAAATCTCCACGAATTGAATAAGATGTCTTCCAAAATCAAACAAAAAAAAACTACATAAAATTTGAGTGGGTTTTATATATGTTGAATAGTATATTAGGTAGTAGTCAATTCATCATGGAAAATTTATTGCTACTTCCATCGTTATTGGTTTTCAGATAAAGTTTATTTTTTGATAAAGTTGTCAGTTGTTCACCTTAAAAAATATAAATAAACGGACTATATCATTTAATAATTATAACTATTCGATAATATTTAAAATTAAAAAAAAATATTTTACCATATAAAATTATAAGAAATTGACTGAGATAGTCTCAAGAGTAGTAGAATGTGAAAATTTGAAGTATTTAATATCTTAAGGTTTACTGTAAAGTCATAAAACTAATTTTTTAAATACGTTTAAATTATAAAAACTTTCGAAAAATATGATGGTTCTGCTACATTTATGTTTCGCTGATTTTTTAGGGCTCTAAAAAGCCACAAGTGACTGTAGAGAAGACGTTGTATCTCCAAAAAGTGACTGTGCCATGTGTGTTTTAGTATTAAGATGTCTGTGCCAACTTTTTCTGGTCTGAAGTTAAAGATATTAATCTGAACTATAGCAATTTTTACAATGTATTCCCATAAGTCTCACAACACGGCAACATTTGAAATTTATTGCCCGAAAAGTTTACAGTAACCGTAATTTCGAGATTTGGTGATGTAAAGTGTGAGTTTTTAGAGCCCTAAAAAATTAAAAATTATAAAAACTTTCTACTAATATGATAAGTCTACCATATTTATATTTCGTTAATTTTTTAGGGCTCTTAAAACCCACAAGTGACTGTAGAGAAGCCGTTGTATCTGCAAAAAGTTTTGGTCTAAAGATGTCAGTAACCCTTAAGAAAGGGGGATCAAGACCATAAATTCTGGCAGCTATGGTCGTATGATAACTTTTTAGCCTAAAGTTCAAGATATTAATCTTAACTATAGCAATTTCTACAAGGTGTTGCCATAAGTCTCACAACACGAAAACATTTGAAATTTATTGCGCAAATAGTTTACAATAACCGTAATTTCGAGATTTGAAGATGTAAACTGTGGGCTTCTAGAGCCTTAAAAATTATTAAAAACTTTCTTAAAATATGATAGTTCTGCCATATTTACGTTTCGCTAATTTTTAAAGGCTCTAAAAACCCACAAGTGACTGTAGAGAATTTTAGTCTTAAGATGTCAGTGACTGTATAATAGCGAACTTTTTTTGGCCTAAAATTAAAGATATGAATTTAGACAATAGCTATTTGTACAAAATATTGGTATTAGTCTCATAATAAGAAAGTTTCCAGTACCAGTAATTTCTCGATTTGGTGATGTAAATTGACTTCCAAGCTCGTACGATTTCACGCCGTTGGACGTTTTTTCACAAAAATACACAGCCAATTATATTTACATAGATTTTCTTTATAACTTTAAAAAAGACTTAAAAACTAACATCCGTCAATTAATTGTCGATTTACAGACCCAAACTATGCGACAAAGCCATTAAAAATTACGAACTATGTAAAAATATACTATGGCGTATATGTAATCAAATTTTAAAATTTTTACCTTATGCCACCACTAAATAAATATAATTAAATAAAATTTGTATCAAAATGTGAGTTTCAAAAAGGTTTTATTTAATTTTACTTCCCAAAATATAAATTGAGTAAGCTTTTATAATATTAAAGGCCTTTTACCTTTTATGTGACTAATTTTCAATACTACGAGGGTCGTTCAATGAGTCCTTAGAAAAAGATGGAAAAAAACTGTTTGGAAAAGTGTATAGAGCTCTCCTTTTAGCTCTATACACTTTTCCAACCGTTTTTCCAAAATTTTTATCCCGTCCAAAAAATAGGATTTCGGAAGTTCTGCAAAATACTCATCCGTTTGAGCAATGACGTCCTCTTTGGAAGTGAACCGTCGTCCGCCAAGCCATTTCCTCAGATTGGCGAAAAGAAAATAGTCACTCGGGGCCAAATCTGGTGAATAAGCGGGATGCTGCAACAATTCCATTCTCAATTCCACAATTTTGGCCATGAAAACAGCGCAGGTGTGCACACGCGCATTGTCCTGATGCAAGAGGATTTTTTTCTTCTTCAGATGGGGGTGTAGGGGTGTATTACGCGTCGTTATTGCAACGGTTTCCTCGCTCAACCGTTGTAATAACGACGCGTAATACGCTCCTGTTATTGTTTTTCCTTTTTCCAAGTAGTCGATAAAAATGATGCCCTGGGAATCCCAAAAGACCGTGGCCATCACCTTGCCGGCCGATGGCACAGTTTTTGCCTTCTTCGGAGCCCGTTCACCCTTGAAATTCCTCTTTGATGACTGTCTCTTCGTTTCTGGAGTGTAGTAGTATATCCAGGTTTCGTCCACAGTGACATCTCGACGAAGGAATTCGGCAGGATTGCGATAAAGAGTGCCGACATAGCCTCAGACCCCATTACACGATTGCGCTTATTCTCCTCTGAGAGCAAACGCGGCACCCATCTTGCCGAAATTTTTTTCACAGACAATTTTTCATCCAAAATTGAAGCGACTGTACCTTGTGATATGCCCGTGGCCTCAACTAATTCGTGCACTTTAATTCGCCGATCGTTAAAAATCAGATCGTGGATTTTGTCGATGATTTCAGGAGTAGACACCTCAACTGGGCGTCCTGAACGATGTTCATCTTTTGTGGATGAACGGCCACGTTTAAATTCATTCACCCAATTTTAAACCATCGCAAACACAGGTGCAGATGTGCCATGAACTGCATCCAACTCGGCTTTGATTTCTTTCGGGCTCAAGCCTTTCAAATGGAGATGTTTGATGACAGCCCTAAACTCGCTTTTTTCCTTTGTTATGCACAAATAAATGTCGTTAACTTTAATCGACGATAGAAATTGACCTACGTTATGGATCGAGCTTTCCTGTCGATAATGCTACTTACAAAAAAAAAATCTTTACCGACACTACGAGCGCAATTTCTCGGATTTTCTAAGGACTTATTGAACGACCCTCGTACCATTAAAAATAAAAAAAGGAAAATTATTCAAAATAAATTAAATTATCTAAAAATCTAGTAAGCTTATTACTTTATTTATGGGATATTCGAATGTACAATGAAATAATATCAAAATCGGTACTACTTGACTTAATATCCTTTAGAAAATAACTAACATTAAAATCTGTTACATTTTATTCCTTCTAAAAATAAAGGAAGTAATATCAAAGCGATTTCACTATTTGCATGGTCAAACTTTCGGAACTCGTACAAATTATGCAATGCAGCAAAATGAGAAGTGCATTGAAGATTGAAACTTTGAAATTTAAGTTGAAATTAAATTCATGTCGTTGCTGTTCAAGTTAAAATCATGGGAGTTGTCGTTATATAAATTAAACTTGTACTGGTAGAACCGTAAAAAGTTTTCCAAATTCTACAATTTTCGAACAGGACTTGTCAGTCGAAATTGGAACATTTCGTATCTTTGGTTGTTCATCGTTTACTTCCTTCCTGTACAGACACACTTTAATAGTTAACATTTGTTAGTTTTTCTTTGTAGTATTTAAAAACTTTTACCATAGACTTCTTAATTTTGAAGTCGATTTTATTTTAAAAATAATCTCTTCAAAAATAAAAAATAAAACAAAACGAAAAAAATTGCAATAATAAATAAGAAAAATAGTGGAGCATAATTTTCGGAAAAAATGGGGGAAAACTTTCGTAATATACGAGTATGATATTCAGCTCAATTAATATGCATCGTTGGTAAGGATACAAATTGAATTTTTTCATCTGGTCGTTGTTTTTATTTCAGGTCTCATCTTTCATATTTCACCACCAGTTTGCTTGAAATGTTGTCTTTCTGCTTTTTGATTGTTTGAAAAAAAAAACGAAGGAAAAATTTGAATTTATTCCGTTTTAAATTCCTTAACGCAAAGAGAAATCGCTCTTAGCAAACATATCAGACAAACACATACATTAACATCTACAAATATTTTTATATTTTACACAGTGTATATATGTATAGAAGTTTATATGATGTTAGTGTTCCCTGGATAACACCAAAGGGAACACTTGCTATGGAAATAAATCTTTCAAAAGGAGCTAGCGGACGTGATGTCATATACAGTCAACGATGGAGATTCGTTTTTTTAAGGATCCATTCGACTCAGCCACTTAATCTGTGGCTTTCTATTCAAATTTAAACTTTTCCATTTCCATTTTCTTGTTTTACTCCGAATAGTCGACGTCCTTCAAAATCAACTTTGACTGGAGGCGATTCTGTTTAACTTTTTATAGGGCTCTGTTGTGAAGGGATTTTCCTTTTTCTAAATTGGTCTAAAGATAATTATGTTTTTTTGTTATTGTTATTGTTGTAGTTTGATTTTTAATAAATCACTATTTTTAAGTATGTTTTTATGACAATTTTTAAAAAAAAAAATATTTTTTTTTTAAAAAAAACCACGAAGAAGAAGGATTTTTTGATGATTCACTTAAACATTTTTTTCTCTTAGCCAATCGAGTAAAATGCAATTTGAGATATATTCAAACTTTCAGAATCCTAATAAAAATTTGATATTTTCTTTTAATGAATTAAAAAAAATATTTACCAAAATATGCATAAATATTTAATTTTTAAATATCTTTAAAATGAATTTCTATCTGTTTTTATAAAAATATCTTTGAATTTACCAGCAGATTTTGTTCGATAAAGTTCCACAAGTGAACTATGATAAGGCAAATAAGATGGAGTATATTATCCTTCAATTCTATGCATAAGGAAGCAAGTGCAATTAAGTCGAATACGTTTATTTAAGTTATTTTCCATTACAAATAGATATTCTCATTTGGTTAAATGATTCCGAATCTAGGGGAAGCAAGATTATTCTTCTTGATTCGGTCATCAACCCTTATTTTCATCTCTTCCAAGAATCATAACAATTCTCACAAATGTTGTGTGCATTCTTTTTACCTTGCAAAAATCTAACCAACTTGATAACCTGCTCATTCGGAGTTTTCTTTATTGCCGATGAACTGAAACAACTACGAACGATGTGCACACATTTATGAGAAGTGCATACATGGAAGGGATTACCCTCAGGAAATATGAGAAGCATTTGATGGGTAATTCAGAGTAGCATAACAGCAGTCCATTAAGCCAATCAGAGTTGTCATTTCAGTTGCATCTGAATGGGGATCTCGCGATTTTAAGACCTTTCAAGAAGAATTCAAGGGTTTTTGGTTATTTTGTAGTCAGGTTATGATACTTATACAGTAAAGAATAAGAGAATCTTCATAAACTCTTCTTGAATCTGATATAATTTCAACTATACTTTAATATGAGTATAAAAGGATTGGGGGATAAAAATCTATGTCATCCTTAAGCGTAGAGACTGAAATATGAAGTTTTTCCCCATATGTGCACTTTTCTACAACAGAATTTTACTCTAACAATATATACTGCATAAATTGAATCCTTCATCAAGACTCATCATCATAATCCTTAAAAAAACTCAGTTTTTCCTTTTCCATCTTGGAGCAAAGTGCTATTCTGCATGCATGCATGATTAAAGAGCATAAATTTCTTATTGTTTTTTTTTATTTTTATTTTCATAGCAATAAAAGTGGTACAAAAAGGATTTACCCCAAGTTTTGAAGGAGGCAAAATTTATAAGCAATACACGCAGAGATAAAGAACAATAGTTCAGGAAATAAAATATTGCCATATCTACAAGGTTGGTATTATTGAGGGAGGAGAAGATTTGTGAAATGCAGCGCCGATTGAAGTTTAAAGACGACTAAGCCTGGATAGTTGTAAATAATGCGTGTTGTCATTCGATCCTACTACCATACCCCCCCCCCCCTCCCTCGTAAATGACTCTTAAACGCTATTCTTTTGATGTCTCATAAAATTGGGGAGTGTTTTTATAGCGATTTGCTGATCTGTTCAATATGTAGACAATTTTAATATGCCTAAGGATATTGAGCCTTAGGACTGCTGCCGATGAAATTGGCTGAAAATATACCTTTAAGGAGGGAAGTTGATTGCTGATTATAAGATGCCATGCAAATGATTGCATGTCATCACCACATTGTGACAAATCTTTACACGCAATTGCACCATTTTTTTTTTGGGGTGATATTACGGGTTAGCGGTGTTAGGTTTATGGTTTCGTAAAAAGTATTGAATTTTCATTTTATTATAAAGAATTATTGATTGGATATTGGGTGTAAAGTTTATATGAATTTCAAACTATTTATTCAATATAGAGAAATAATAAAGGATGGATTCGGAAAAAAAATATTGTCGGAATTTTTTTTATAAGCTACTCGACAATTTTTACTTTGGTAAGTTAAATTAACTAAAACATATATTGGAATAGAATTAAGACCATTATATAAAAAAACTAAAATATTTACCATTATTCACAAAATAAAATATTTTTGATTATTTGAAAAATAATACAATTTTATTGGAACAAGCAGAATTACATAATATTTTAATTTACAATCTTGTGCATCATGAAGTGAGATTAAACACCCATCGGCGTTTCTCCAGCTAACAGAAGTTAGATTCCTCTAGAAAATCTCTAGGCCATTGCCTCTTAAGTCTCCAATGAGTGTTTCCGGGTACGGCAGTATAAGACAAATCTTGCACAAGTGGATTATTATGATAAGATAAACGGGAGTGCGGGAAATGCACAGGTCCTGAATAAAGATTACGATATATTACATTGCAACGAACATAAAAGGGGGCATCAACAATTTTACGGAGGATCTTTGATTGTAAGACTTGGACGCAATAGCAATTGGAACGCTTCGTTGAACCACAAAGTTTAATTCCATATGTCCAAATAGGTTTTATAAAAGTTTAATTTTCATTGTTAGTTTCGAGCATTTATCCAATAGTCCAAAAAGTTGTTGGTAACGTCTAGTAGCTTCCAGTTTTCTAGTCTAGTATGAGGGTTCCATGTTAATCTCTTGTCCAGTTAAAATCCCAAATAACGTACTTTATCATATTGTGGAATCATGTTCCTATTAAGGTATAGAGGGATAGGTTTCCTTTGACAAAGTGTGAAAGTAATATGAGCACTTTTCTGTTCATTTACCGTCATTCTCTATCTCTTCAACCAGGATTGAAGATTGTGGATATGGGATTGCAAATTGTTGGAAGCTATGTCAGAATTTATATGGGCAGCGTATCGTCTGCAGAAGTAGCAATGATAGTATTAGGGTCGGATGGGATGTCATGCGTATAAATATTATATAAAATGGGCCCAAGGATACTGCTTTGTGCGACTCCGGGTAGAGTAGGATATATTTCCGAGGATTCTGAGGTAATTACAACTTGAAAATGACGTTGGAAGGGATATGAATTTATGATAAAATAGTATGATGAAGGAAAAAAGCCCTTGTGTTACTAGAGGAGCCCAGGATGCCTCATACCTTTAGGGAATAAATTCAAAATATAAAACTGAAATTATAGACGATTTTTACTTATTAAGCAAAATAAAAGCGCATCAAAATAATTATATGACAAGCATAGATTATTGAAACATTACACAAGATAACTTATTTATAAATTTCTCTGTTGACTTAGACAAGTGCAGTCTGATAAGTCAGTGATAAATGCAAGAAATGTTGCTGATATCAGTAAAACAATATTAATTATTTCATTTGATATTTTTCAACAACAAAAATCATACATTCTGGGAGATATCTAAAAATACTCCTGAGTAATGCTCTTGATCAAGAATACGATGGCATTGCTGGATAGTGGAGTGTTCAAATGTATAGAGTCATTTTAATAGGAGTTTTTCAAAAAATTTATTAATGATTGGTAAGAGTATGATAGGTCTATTGGAGGTAGGAGAATTAATGGGTTTATTTGGTTTAGGAATCATTTTAATGACAGTAAATTTCCAGAGTAGAAGAAAATAGGTTGTGCGTAGGATACTATTAAAAATGTATGCAATGAAAACTAAAGCTTTTCGGGAAATTCCGTTTAGAACAGGAGTTGTTATTAGATCATAACCAAAAGCTTTTTTATTCGGAAGAAGCGGAATAGTAGATTTAATTTCCGAGGGCTTAAAATTTTTGTGAAAAAGACTTATTGGGACTGGGAACATTAGTCCTTCGATAATTTTGTTAGTATGCGATTTGTCTTCTATATCATTATGTGGAGCAAAATTATTAACCAAATGTTTAGCAAATACTTCTGCTTTTTGCCCTGTTACTTTTTTTTCTTTTCAGTGTGTGTGCTGTTATTTTTTACGAGAGTATTCGTCTAGTGGCTTCCCATAAAGAAATATTGTCACTAAGCGATCTTGTATAAATTGCATGCCGTTCATTATAGTGCTTACTAATTTCCATTTTTAGTCCACGTTGTAGTCGGTTAAGTTTCTATTTGTAGCTAGGCATTCGTAAGCGTCACCGATATAAAGCCTAAATTTATTTTCCAAAAATAACGAACAATTACACTGTCAGACCCAAATACAGTAGATATAACTACTTTTCCATAGTTATTATTGAATTTTTCGAGCATGCAATTTACAATTTTGCTTATGGATATGTTAATGATCCAGAATATCGTCTTATCACCACTTTTGTAAGGAAAAATTACAATTTTACCCTTGGTAACAAATCATAATATTATTAAAATGGTAAATTTAAAAATAAACAAAATTTTGCACTAAATAACATACCAGGTGTATAAGCCTAAATTCGCTGTTTTTTTAGTCAAAAAAACACATGTTTTTTTCATAGAAAGCAAAAACAAATTTATTTAACTTACTTGCCCACGGTAGCTACACATTTTCCTATCTCTCGGGCAATTTGTGGACACCAAGCCAAAAAATTCCTTCTTTTTCGAGGCAAACCACTCATCAAGCCATTTTCGGACGTCTTCGTAAGAATCGAAGTGCTGCTCAGCGAGCGCGTGACCCCTCGACGAAAACAGGTGGTACTCGGAAGGGACCAGGTCTGGTAAATAAGATGGGTGGGGTAGCACCTCCCAGTTAAGTGTCTCCAAGTAGTTTTGGACCATTTTTGACGTATGCGATGGTGCGTTGTCGTGGAGGAAAATCAGCTTGTCATGTCTTTGCAAGGTGCAATTTGATCAGTTATTGGTGATAGCGGTGGGCATTAAAAGTTTCACCTGGTTTCAACATCGCATAGTAGATAATACCCTGCTGATCCCACCAAACGCACAGCATCGTCTTCTGTCCGAAGCGATTTCGTCTTGGGGAAGATGTTGATGGTTGGCTGGGATCAACCCACGATTTCTTGAGTTTCGGATTCTCGAAATATATCCACTTTTCATCGCCTGTCACAATCCGATGCAGGAACGACTTTCGAACAAGATTTCCCATTTGTTTTGGCGTCGCTCCAGCTGCCTATTGTTCAATTCATGCGGCACCCATTTTTCGATCTTTTCAATCTTCCCCATGGCACGCAGACGCATGGAAATAGTTGGTTGAGTAACACCCAATTGCTCCGTGATCACTTTTTGCGATTGGGTGTCGTCTTTATCCAAAAGAGCCTGCAATTGATTGTCCTCTACCTTCCTAGGCCGATTTTCACTCTTCTTGTTCCACAAGTCAAAATTGTCGTCTTTGAACCGACGAAACCAATCTCGGCATGTTCTTTCCGATAAAACACTGTCCCCATAGGCCTCCATAAGCATTCGATGCGATTCGGCAGATTTCTTCAAATTGAAGCAGAAAAACAGAGCTTCCCGCATATGCTCTTTTTCTGGCACAAAACTAGACAAGATTACCAAAGGAAAAATGTATGTTGTTGTACGAAATTGGTGACAATGTGCACTGATTAATATTGACAGATGTCAAACTCATAAAACAAAAAGTATGGCGTGCCCATGGTAGCTTAGTACGCTCACTCACGCCATCTATTCCAAACAGCGGATTTAAGCTTTTACCCCTGGTATATAGTTAACAACTGTTAAATATATATGGTATACTTTCCAAATTACAAAATTGAATAATTCTATATCTTTTCGTATATTACTTCCCACGAAAAAAGAATTTATACAAAAAGTTAAATACCTTTGCCTAAATATAAAATAAACTTTTATCAAATCAAGGTAATAAATATGTATTCAAAAAAAAAAAATAATTTCAATACTTTAAATCGTAAAATGAAAAAAAATCACACATTTGAGTGGTTGAAAAATTGTCTGTTAATCATTTTGTTTCGATTCATAAATGCCAAATCGTATTTTGATACTCAAATTTAATGGCTTATTTTACTTTGAGTGAAAAACTTTCGATAAAATAACCGAAATTTCATCGAATATAGTCATTGTCGTAAAACTTAATTTCTTGTCAACAAAAATGGCAAGACAAAGTAACGAGAGATTTTTATGCAATCATAAATCCAACTACCGCTTATAAAATGCGTTTTTATTCGATATTCGCAAGGATGTTAATAATAATGGTGTTTATTAGCATAACGAAGACCTACTTGCTAAATGGTAATATTCGTATTTTGGTTATCGAGAAATGAGCTTTTCGAGGCACAGAACAAGGTGATTTCTAAAATTTTATCGTTAAAATTACCGCAGAATATTATTTTATTGATTGTAAACTTTGAACATGGCAATGTCATGATTTTGTTGGAGTTTTCATTGAATTTAATAGGATTTTGAATATGACACCGTAATAATCGGAAGATATAAAGACTGTCATCTTTTAAATTGAATCTTTTACTTCCTAAATTTAATACTGCTGGTCGATAATGATTTCTAATGAATTAAAGTTAATTATTTTTTTCACTTTATTTTGTGTACACAGAAGAGTACCTGTTGAATGGAAGTAAAAACCTGTCTGCCAATCAACATTATTGGATAATGTACGGAAGGTAAATTTAAATAGAACGAGCTCAGGATGATAAAGGATAAAATAAGGAAAATGAAGAAGAACCAAAAAAAAAAAAGAAAAAAGAAATGATTTTTCTGAGACGAAAAATATCTGAAATAAAATACTTTTGTAGACCGTAATATGATTTGACCATGACTGCCCGTAACATGATACTGGCACTCAAGGAATCCCACAGGATCATTAAAATTCCTTCAGCCCTTGTGACAGCCCTCAGTGGAAGGAAGTTCAACTTTGTTCTTATAGTTTCAGACTGAGGTCATCCAAGTGCGGAAGGTGAATTGAATGGCATGTTCACTGAGACATTTAAGCACATATTCGCAATGTCTTGAAGTTTTGCTGGTGGCTTGTTCGGATCACACAAAGGCTAAACGGAGCAGCCTAGTTTCGTAGTGTTCGTGGTCATGTTCTGAATTCCTTCCGTTCGTGTTCTTGTGCAAACTTTGACTTGACTGTGCAAATATTTAAGTACGTTAAGGTAATAGAATTGACCTATTGTCAGTATTGTTACAAAAATATACTTAAAATTACTGTGCTGGTCAAGGAACGAGCACGTTCACTTTAGAGGTAGTCTTCTGCTCTCACACCATATTAAGATAATTTGTAATTTCAAGCTTGAAATAGAAAATTTTGTCCTTCTACTTGTACTAGAAGCTTTCCTTGTCATCAGTATTTTTAATGTTGCTGTCATTGTTATCATACTCTCTATAATCTTCTTTACTTTATTAAATAATCACTTTCTACAGTTACTAACCGAATCAAATTTTAATATGCATCCTTATACTATGGTCTTTATATTAAAACTTTATTCTTCTTAGTGAAAATCCCTAAAAGACAGTCTGAGTTATTTTCGGTTCACCTGTTCAAAATTATTATTTTGATAAAAAATTAATTTAATTTTTAAAAAAATCAAAAAGGACGTTGGAAAAAAAAGTTAGAATAAAATTTTTCGAATAAGGATTCACTAAAAAAAAAATAAAAACAGAAATGATACAGCATTTTTTATATGAAAATATTGATTTTTATTCTTTAAATTTATTTTAATTTTTTTTTTTTTTTTTTTTTTAAATGCAGATTTTGTCCTAGAGTAAATCTGGTCAGACTGGTATTGACGCACGCGGCTGCTTGGGCCATATGGCGCTTAGAGGAAGGGATAAAGGGGATAAGGATATGAAAGAAGATTTAGAAAGTAAAGCGGTGAGGTAAATTAGCGTAGGACCATGCTGCTACAGTGGGATTCGAACCCACGACCCTTTGGCTGGTAGTCCCAGTACGCTATTGACTGTGCTACCGGGGCCGTCATTTTAATTTTTTTAGTATTTGAGTAGTTGCTGAAATATTTTTTAATACAAAATCAACTAAAGGGTTTTCGAATAAGAGTGATATGATTTCTTTTGAAAAAAAAAACACACACTAATTGTTAAGGAAATTCAAATTTTTATTTAATGTGAAGTATAATCGATACAATTAAGTTCTGAATAAAACGTCATTCAAATGGCCTCCACGACTTCTTTTGCAAGAACGAATTCGATGAACCCAATTTTCGAGCACTTTTTCCACTAAATCAAGTTGTATGTCATGAATAGCACCTTCAATACTGACTTCTAAAGCTTGAAGAGAGTCAGGTTTATTGCTAAAGACCAATGACTTCAAATAACCCCACACAAAATAGTCTAATGGTGTTAAATAACAACTTCTTGGAGGCCATTCAATGTCACAATTTCTTGAAATAATCGAAATATTCTCCAAACTTTTCTCGCATTAATTCGGTTGTTGCACATGCTGTGTGGCACGTAGCCCCGTATTGTTGGAACCAGATGTCTTCAAGATCAACTTATTCCAATTTCGGCCATAAAAAGCTGGTTATCATCGGTCTATACCGCTCTCCATTGACAGTTACGGTGTTACCAGCTTCATTTCAAAAGAAGTACGCACCGATAATTCCACGAGACCAAAAACCACACCAAACTGTCAATTTAGGTGAATGTAATGGGTGTTCATGAATAATTTGTGGATTTTCTTTGCATCAGAATCGACAATTTTGTTTATTTACCGCACGACTCAGATGAAAGTGAGCCTCATCGGAGAAGATGATTTTCTTAAAAAAATCGTTATCGTTTTCAAATTGTTCCAGGACAAAATCAGCAAATTCACGACGTTTACGGTAGTCCAATGGCTTCAGTTCTTGAGTAATAACAATTTTATATGGATGCATGCTCAAATCCTTTCTCAAAATCCGCCAGGTTGTGGTTTGAGACAGTTCGAATTCTTGAGAACGTCTTGGAATCGATAAATTGCGGTCTTCAGCAACAATTGCCTGAACGGCAGCAATATTTTCATTACTTCGAGCGGTTTTTTGTCTTATTGGCACTTGAACATTATGTAAAGAAAATGTACACTCAAAATTTTTAACAATTCGGCTAATAGCGAGCACAGTTGGACGATTATTACTACCATAAAATGGCAAAAGCGCACGAAAAGTTGCAATTGGAGGACAATTATTTTGATAGTAAAATTGAATAATTTGTAAACGTTATTCTTGCGTATATCTCTGCGTGATAAAATTGTAAGCATTACTGAATAAGCATTACTGATCATGACATTTTACAAATGGCCGAAATATCATTTAGAAATCATATCACTCTTATTGGAAAACCCTATATATTTACCTAATTACAGGCCGAAATTGGTGAAAAAATCATCAAAAATTACATGAAAAGGATCGACTTCTGCAAGAGATCTAATGTCCGCCATTTAAAGGATGCCTTCTCATCGCCGCCATTTTTTTCAGCGATGGCACTTGAATAATATGTAAAGAAAATGTACGCTCGAAATTTTTAACAATTCGACGAATAGCGAGTAACGTTGGACGATTTTTACGACCATAAAAAGGCAAAAGCGTACGAAAAGTTGCAATTGGAGAACGATTATTTTGATAATAAAATTGAATAATTTGCAAACGTTGTTTTTTCGTTTATCGCTCCAATGAAAGAAAAATGACAGATTATGACATATTACAAATGGCCGAAACGTCACTTAGAAATCATATTACTCTTATTGGAAAACCCTATATGATCATTTGGATATTAATCAATAATGAATAAATCAATTTTTTGCGTACTTTTTAATAAATTTTTTCATGAATGGATTAAGGAAAAAAATTTATATCCTTGGTAGCATGATATCCTGCCATTATTTGCGGATATTTGGATGTGCGATTTAAAAGTTTGAATTTATCTTTTGGTAAAATTATGATTCAAAATACCGCTGATTTTTAAAATAGCCTTAGTAGAGGCTATTTTAATTATATTATAATTTTTATTTTTGTTGTACCAAAAACATTCTCATCGGCTTCACTAAGAGCGATGTGGCAATACTGCGGACTTCAGCTTCACAAGACTTACATGTTAGTCTCTTCTTTATGGGCAGAACAAGTTTTAATACAGGACGTGATAAGTAAAGCTGTCATTTTGTAGTGTTATGCGAAAAATTATACAGTGCGTTAAGGTTGATAAATTCAAAAAGTTGACTTACGAAAAGTTGTAACGAGTTTTTGGGGAATATACCCTGTAGGGGCATGAGGCCATTTTCGGAGGCTGTTGAAACAGTGACGTGTTTTTTATATAAAAGTCCTTTAAAGGCCCAAAAAAGGAATTTTCGCTTCAGATCGGATCTTAAATGGCCATCTCCATCAACAAGTCCTTGTCAGAAAAAGGCATTTCTGCGGTTCCTCACCTCTCCATTATCACTCACTTAAGTTCGACCGCAAAACATATGCTTTTGATGGAGAATGAGCCTTTGGAAAATATTAATTATCAAGAGCACAATATCTTCGGTGACTCTGAGCGTAGTTCGTATTTCATTGCTACTCCGCTCTTTAAAGATGAGCGGATGGCTTCTCCGCTCATTTTTGAAGAGCGACGAAGAAATGAAAGACGAACTGCGCTCAGTAAGGCCTCCAATATCGAAAGCTAATGAAAATATGAAAAAAGTGAGAGCGCTTGTGAGGACTAGAAAAACCTGCAACCAAGTGTTTTATAAAAAAAATCCTTTAAAAGCTCAGAAACGCTCTTATGACACAGCCATTTCTATTAACCAATTCTCCAGCCTTTTCCCTTCTTTGAAGTTCGCATTACTATTGTATTTTTTGATCCCCAAGACCAAAAAATACTTGTTAGGCTATCTTCTGATATTATAGTTGATATCCAAAAGTACACTATGCCTCATCCCGATTTATAGCTACCCAAAGTAACTACTTTGCAGGAGATAACATTGATATTTAAAAATTAATCTCAACTTGGAGACTTTTTTTTAAGAACGACTCTTATTAAGAGCAATTCATTACAGATAAATAATTACATGACTAAATTATAAAATAATTATGATTTGTTGTATGAAAAATAAAATTTTTTCAGTAATGCAAAATGATCGGAACTGGTTTGAAGCAATAAAAAAATTGGACACGCATTTTGAGGGAGGAGAGTTTTAATAAAAAGTAACCAGAATTGCTTATTGCAATAAATGCAATATTCCGGATGCACTTTCTAAGGGGAATGCCCGTTTTTTGCACTTAGTGGATTGTATTAAGTGTGGTCGAAACGGCGATGACGAAAACGATAACGACACATCGAATCCTCTACCACTGAGCCATACGTTGGAGGCTATGCCGGCCGATCATAGGCGGCGGCCTAATGAGTTCATCTTCCGTGATGTAAGTTGCGAAGGTGGAATACATTAAATGATAGATACACGAGTACACCTTGGCAACATCGTAAAATTAACGTTTTGCAAATGGATACTCCTACATCTAAACGCATCTGCATACTTGAATTGATGTTCCATCTGTCCATCTGTCCGTCTGGTTAGCGTGCACAAAAACCGAGTAAAGGAAAACCTTAACTCTAAACTCGTTTAGTTACATTACATTTAGACTAAGTTTAAGGAGTCCCTGTAAAATGTAATCTGTTCAAGGTGTTTTTTTCCCCCCTAAAAACTAGTACTCTGTTAGGTTCTTCTCGTACTGTTTTTAGTGTTATTGCAGATACATTTGATTATGACGTTGTTGTAGTTGCAATTTATTTTGAGCCATAAAAATGTTTTTTTTTTGTTTTACTTTTGATGAGATTTTATCTGAACAGAAAATAAAATGAATTTTTGCTGTTGTGCAGATTTTTGTTTATGTAACATGATTGCATGGACCAAAAAATACGAATATGAACATAAAAATTCATGGATTAACTTATGCTGAAACCTCTCTGATATTAACAACAGCATAAAAGTACAATTCTACAAGAATATCTGATAGTAAAAACAACTTTGATTATGATGAGGACAACACGGATTACAACCGACCATGGCAACCATAATAATAGTAAGAGTAATGCTGACGATAAAGACCACAACGACAAGGACGAAAAACCAATGGTTGATAATTCCATCTGATGCAAGTATTTGCAACCACCATAAATATAACAAAAAACAGTTGTGAAGCCAAAGGTGAATGCGTTTTTAATTTCTGTAATTGCTGAGAATATTTACGAGTGTGGATTTTAGTCGAGTTGTTCAAAGGTAGTTCGTGCAAGACTCGAATGTTAAGCGCTCTGAAATGATGACTAGCTAAACGGAGTTTTTAGTTTATTTCGTTAATCCATTCGGTACTAGGTATATAGTCTCTGTAGTATAGGGTTTTTCCAAGAGTCGTTAATAGTTGGGGGCGATATGAAATTGGATTTTTTTCTTCTCGATTCAAGTCTGGAGAGTTAGCTAGTTGGCGTTAGTTTCTTCCAATTGCTAGAAACTCGCATGCAATAAATTTTGGCCTTTCTGCCCTTCCCATGCATTTACCGGGTAATCATGATTTAAATATGATTGCGATTAACAATAAACTCCATTATTTAGTTAAAGAATATACATTTGTTGTCCTGTCCAAGAACAATTATCTTTGATCAAGGAGAATTTTAATTGCTAAAAATATTATAGCATTTATTGTTACCAATTGTAAGGATTTTTATTGTAATTATTAGATTTAGGATAATTTTTTCTAGTACTTTTAATTTTATTACTAATCATAAATATTCTTTCATATATTTGAGACAACAACAAAAATTTATCCTTCTGTGAGAATTTTTTAAAATTCTCTTTTTATTTTGCTATAATTTTCGAGTTAATATGTATTTTTAAAAATTTGAATTTTTTACTACAAAACCGATTATACAAAAATAATTTTATTTTTCATTGCTGTTAGCAATTATATTAGTTCCGAAAAGAGCACACTAAAACTGATTCTTTCATTCTAAATTCATTTGTATATTATTCATATGAAAATGCACAAGAATCCATAAAATAAATATTTTTAGACTGCAAAAATATGGAACATTTTTAACGTTCCAATGAGAGTTTTGAGACTTCATTTAAGTTCCGAAAGCAAAAATATTAAATTAATAACAAAAATTTATTGTACAAATGTCCTAGGATAATTTGAAACAAAAATTAGATTTGTCAAGTTAGGATTTATTCAATTTGCACTTTGGAAAGTAAAAATAAATAAACAAATGTTAAAACAAAGTTTTTTTAATAAATTTCTTATTTTAATGTATTACAAAAACATTTCCATTTTGCATAAAATTTAACAGCGATTTAAAAATTTCTTGTGGTGCTCATTTTTTAAGTTAATTTTTAATGATTTTTTCCAACATTTCAGGCTGTAATGCGGCTAGTTTATAAATTGTCTATGCAACTTTTTCTTTTTTTTTTATCTGCAACTACAATTGTATTATAAAAAGCATATTTACTTAATATTTTAATTAATAATCTTATGCATCATAAAGTGGAAGTAAACACACATCGGCGTTTTTCTAACTAATGAAAATTAGATTCCTCTAGAAAATCTCTATACCATTGTCTCTTAAGTCTCAGAAGAGTGTTTCCGGAAAGGGCACTATAGGACAATTCTCTTCAAAGTGAATTATGATGATAGTATAAACCGGAGTGCAATTTTCGTGGTTCTGAACAAAGATCACGATGTATTACATTGCTACGATCATAAAAGGGGGCATCAACAATTATACGGAGGATCTTCGATTATAAGCCCTGAACACGATAGGAATTGGAACGTTTCGTTGGACCCTAAAGTTTAATTCCATGTGTCCAAATAGATTTTATAAAAGTTTACTTTTGATTGTTAGTTTCGAGCATTTGTCCGATAGTCTAAAAAGTTGTAGGTAACGTCTAGTAGCTTCCAGTTTTTTAGTCTAGTATGAGGCTTCCATAGTAATCTTTTGTTCAGGTAAAGTCCCAAATAACGTACTTTATCATATTATGGAATCATGTTGCTATTAAGGTATGAAGGGGTAGGTTTCCCTTGACAAAGTATGAAAGTAATGTGAGCACTCTTCTGTTCATTTACCGTCATTCTCTATCTCTTCAACCAGAATTGAAAATTGTGGATATGGGATTGTATGGGCTTCAAGTATGGATGTAACGACTGCAGAAGTTAAATGATAGTATTATGATCAGATGGGATGTCATGCGTATAAATATTATATCAAATGCGACCAAGGATACTGCCTTGTGGGACTCCGGGTAGAGTAGGATATATTTCCGAGGATTCTGAGTTAATTGCAACTTGAACATGATGTTGGGAGAGATATGTTTTTATGATAAGGTAGTATGTTGAAGGAAAAAAGCCTTTGTATTGCTAGAGGAGCCCAGGATAGCTCATACCTTTGGGAATAAATTCAAATTATAAAACTGAAATTATAGACGATTTTTACTTATTAAGCAAAATTAAAGCGCATCAAAATAATTATGTGACCAGCATAGATTATTGAAACATTACACAAGAGAACTTATTTATAAATTTCTCTGTTGACTTAGATAAGTGTAGTCTGATAAGTCAGTGATAAATGCAAGAAATATTGCTGATATCAGCAAAACAATATTAATTATTTCACTTGGTATTTTTCAAAAGAAATCATAAATTTTGGGAGATATTTAAAAATACTCCTGAGCAATACTCTTGATCAAGAATGCGATGGCATTGCTGGATAGTGGAGTGTTCAGATCTATAGAGTCGTTTTAATAGAAGTTTTTCAAAAATCTTTCCAAGGATTAGTAGTAGCCTGTCAGGTCTATAGGAAGACGGAGACTTAACGGATTTATTTGGTTTAGGAATCATTTTAATGACAGAAAATTTTCAAAGTAAGAGAAAATAGGTTGTGTGCAGGATACTATTAAAAATGTATATAATTAAAACGAAAGCTTTTTGGGAAATTTGCTTCAGTTCAGTAGCGTTTATTACATCATAACCAGGAGCTTTTTTATTGGAAAGGCGCAGAATAGTAGATTTAATTTCCGAGGGTTTAAAATTTTTGGGAAGAAGACTCATAGGCACTGGGAATATTATTTCTTGGATAATTTTGTTAGAATGCGATTTGTCTTCTATATCATCTTGTGGAGTGGGTGTGATGTTCTTTTGTACGGCAGTATTCGTCTAGTAGCTTCCCATAAAGAAATGTTATCACTAAGCGATCTTGTATAAATTTTATGCCGTCCATTATAGTGTTTTCTAATTTCCATATTCAATTTACGTTGTAGTCGGTTAAGTTTCTGTTTGTAGTTTTCTATGCTAAAAGAATTTTTATCAAATTTTACAAGAAAAAATCTAACGGCATTAATTCATATTATTAAAATGGAAAATTTATCGACATTAAAATCCTGTTGTTCTAGCACTGAATTGGATAATTTTTAATACAAAAAATTTACAATCTACAGTATAAAATTTAATACAGTAGTTAAATAACTATTATATGACAGAACCATACACTTAAGATTATAAAATAGAAATCCCAGCAATTAAAAAAAATGTCCGTACTGCTCTTCATGTAGCATATACGGTTTTGGATATATGCCACTAATTCCCAACTACTATCTGTAGGGTCTTACTACTAAAAACTATTATTTCAAGTGGCATTTTTACATAAGTAATTATTAAAATTCCATATTCATAATAGGTAATTATTCAACTGGAATAAACAACTCAACTGATATAAAAAGGATAATTTGGCATAAAACTAAAACGAAATGATTACTAATAGATATTCACAATAGAATTAATTTTATTAAGCGATAGTTTCTTTAATGGGTTAAGATACTCGTAATTAATTACTACTGATAATTTATAGACTATATTTTATAAAATGTAATAAAATTTCATTTGAGTTGGATACTTTGAACCTTTAATAGAAATCCTCACTTAATTTGCTTATGATCGCATTTGAAAACTCTTAATTATAGCTGCAAAATATAAATTCTTCAACTCAAGACAAAACTGAATATATAAGAAAATCTCAAGACTTTAAAGGAAACCATTTTTTTTCCTTAAAATTTATGGTTTTTTTTTACTATTTTACTATTTAGTGCGCGGTTTGAAGAAAGTGCAAATAAAGTACAAATATGAATTTTATTCTTAAATTCAGATGGAAATTTTCGAGTATTTGCCATAAATGCACATTTTCGGACGTGGAAAATAAGTATGAATGGTTATGTGTATATGTACGTACGGTCACTATGGATGATGGGATGCACTTGTAGAAATTTTCCAATTTAACATATTCCAATGTAATCCAACCGTTGAGTATAATTTGTGATCCTTGAAAATGGCATCAAAATACCAGAGCTTATAACTGTTGAATAGTCGTATAAATTCATAAAGTTCGGTTCGTTTCCTTTTGCATCAGGGGTAGATGCACCCTGTGCCTTTGGGGGGCATCATTTGGGAATCGTATGGAAATGGTGATGAGATTCGGAGATGATGAAGTTGAAGGTGAACATGTGTATTTGTTGGCTCGTTCGTGTTCATTCTCATGCTCCTGATGATAGCGTTGGTACTCCAATTCTCTGGCTGAATACGAGAAAACTTTCATAATTTTCTGCATGAATTTTCTGTATGCATATGAATAAGAGTAGAAAATGCAAAATTAAAGTAAATAAATTTAAGGAAAGTTGAAAGCTTTCCGTGAAACGTGAAGGCAACATAAACAATCCAAACACGGAACGGATGAAGGCGAACACATCTAGACACTAATACAAACAGACAAACAGGATAACAAACAGTCAAATAAATAAGCATAATATGTAGAAGTAAAAGGGAAAATACAATAATAGCACAAACAACGAAAACGAATACCGAATAGATGATAAGCATTTGAATTAAAAATTAAATCATTATACTATAAGGATACGCTTCTACCGTTCTTCCTATTTTTAATTTTTCTCCATTTTTATATTGTTCTTTTTTCTTCTTCAAATAATTTGAAAATATTTGCATATGTACTCTGTGCAACATCTTTTCAGTTTCTATCTTGATCCTTTTTAAGCTTGTTCAATTTCCTTTTATCTTTGGAACAACCATTCAGCTCATGTGCTTATCATTATCCTTTCGTAGAGAAAATTTTTCTCACATACAATCTCATACACGGTTAATGAAGATCTGGTATGTATTTAAGGTGGGGAGCAATTTGTACGGTCCTAATTGAATAAATTTGCAAAAGAAAATAGCTACGAATATATTTTAAACAACATTTACGTGAATAACCTTAAGACTAGTTTTTAGTTTATAATACCTCAAGCAGAACTATTTACCTGAGTAGTTCAAAAATGGTTTTTTTTAACGTATGGTTTTTGTTAAAAATTTGTTTTAAATTGTAAAAAGTTGTTGTTTAAAAAAATTTTTCGTATTGCTGATTGCTTGTGAAATGAAAAATATCCTAACTAAAATTTTTTTTAAAGATAAGTCCTGCTAAAAACTTAAAGGATTTTTGGAAACTAAATGAAATTTACATAAAGTAAATAGGAAAAATTTTCTAATAAAATAAGTCGAATTTTTTCAATGAAAATTAATCCTTTTTCTGATTGGTTAATTTTAAGGATAATAATAGTAATTATTTACTATATATTTATGGGACTTCGAGCTCCGTAAGATATTGATAACATTATGAAATGGTTTTTGAATATGAGCTGCGGAAGAATGTTATCTTTGATAGACTATATAGAGCGTAATAAGTAAAGTTGAGATTTTGTAGTGCGTTGAAATATCAAATTTGATGTTAGCCTTAGCGAATCTGCGAGTTTGACTTAAAAAAATTAGAAGGGGTCTTTAGGCCATATTCCTATTTGGTGGCAGTAAACATTTTTGAAGGACCGAGATGCTGTGGAAAATTGACATATCTCAAAAAGGCTCTTAACATAGGAAAATCACTAAGATGTGCAACAAGTGAGGATTTTAGTGAGGTTCAGGACAAACTGTCAATCAAGTTTTTTTATAAGAAAAGTATAAGATGCCTTACTATGGGAAGCCTGCTTTTAATTCCTATTAACAATTTTTTGTCGGAAAAATTGAGTTCTATGGCCTGCCCAAATCCCCCGCCACAACTATTGGAATTGTCAACCACATTTTTTATAAAAATGTTCTTGAGAGCCTCAGAAATCGGGGTTCTGCGCGTTAGATCAGATTTTGCAGACACTAGAACGCTTTACTATGACAACACCTCCTATTATACGGCCACTTTTGTTACCGATTTTTTGTTGGAATAATTGAGTTTTATGGCCTGCCCAAATTCCCTCTACCACTCCTCTCCCCTATCTATTTGAATTGTCAACCAGATTTTTTATATAAATGTGATTGAGAGGCTCAGAAATAGGGGTTCTCACGTCAGATCAGATTTTGCAGACACTAGAATGCTTCACTATCACAACGACTCCTATTATAGGGCCATTTCTATTAACGATTTTTCGTCAGAAAAATTGAGTTCTGTGGTCTCCAGAAATTCCCTCTACCACTCCTCTCCTCCTGTCAACGCCTCCTATCTTTGGCCCGCCCAAATCCCCTCCACCACTCCTCTCCGGTTTGAATTGTCAACCTGACTTTTCATAAAAAAGTTATTGAGAGGCTCAGAAATAAGGGTTTTTCTCGTCAGATCAAATTTTGCAGATACTTGGATGCTTCACTATGACAACGCCTCCTCTTATACAACCATTTCTATGAACGATTTTTTGTCGAAAAAATGGAGTTTTGTGGCCTACCCAAATCACCGCTACTACTCCTCGTCCCTATCTATTGGAATTGTCAACCATATTTTTCATAAATGAGTTCTTGAGACGCTCAGAAATAGGGGTTCTTCGCGTCAGAACAGATTTTACAGATAATTGGCTCCTCGACCATGACAAAGCCTCCTGAAAAAAGGATTCATATGGCTCTTTACTACCATTGTTCACCAGATTATAGTTCGCGAGATTTCTTCTTTTCCCCAAAATACAAACACGAAAGAGTATATGCGACAAACTGAACGTGTTTCCAATTTAAAGCCTTCCAACGATTAGTTCAAACAACACCCCCACTGTCTACATATGGTTTTAGATACCCAAGAGAACCACTTTAGAAAAGATAACATTGACTCTTTTCTGCAGAAGAGAAAAGATAACATTGACCTCATATAACATATTTTATAATATTGTACTTTAACTTAACTTCACTACTATATAAATTACGAAAATACAATATATTCTGAAAAATATTCCACAACTTTCATGCTCTCATAAAAATTTCCTAATTATTTCCTTACTAAAAAATAGGTATTATAAAAAATAATCAATGTCATATTTCCGAAGGAAATTGCTTATTAACAATTAATATAATTTCCAACTTGTTAGTTAATATAAAATTTAATTTTAATTAATTTCATTTCAATCAAAATAAATAAATCATTTTCAATTTGAATAATAAAATTTTCCACTTTATAAATAATATATCCGGAAATATGAGAAAAAATATTGCATTTTCAGCTTCGTTTCGCATTTCCGATTCGTCGATCATTCTTGATATGAACTAAAATTCAACACGAAATTAATTAGAGATTAAAAAAAAACCAGTATTAATAGAAGGAAAATTATTATTATTTCAATAAAATTGTGAAAAGTTGGTTTTTATATGTTTTTTTTTTTTTTTTCATAATAAAATGTGAATTCCGTCTTAGGAATGTAAAAACAGGACGTCAAAACCGAAATGAAAACCGGACGTACTGCGAATATCGGAACTATATTTATTCATAGTTTTGTGTATTAGTTGAGCAGAGATTGTCACAAAAATTGTTGCCTGTTGCAACTGTGCAGAGGAATTGAGCATAGCCACAGGAACGGGCTTATATCAACAGTTTGTTCAAGAATTTAATGCAATATCAAATCTGAAAAACGTATAATAATTGCAGATTACAGAATTGTGCATCGTTAAGCGTGCAAATTGAATTGCACCCATCGCGTCCGTAAGCTTAACTAATTGTATTACAGCTCGACGTGCAGTTTGGTATTGTATGGATTTGCATGTGCTCGTATGTCAGCATTCTAATCTGCATTCAGGTGCATAAAACCATTTGAATTACTATGTAAAACTGCAGGCACAGTTCCGAATAAGTCTAGCGTGCGAAAAATATTTACCTTAAAATAAATATGTATATTCACCTTCATTTGTAGCTCCACTTAACATATACTAACGTTTAGTTAACATTATTTTTATATACTAACAACCAAAAAAAAAAACCATTTTCTTCTCCTATGGAAAATGCATTTCATTCGGCAATTCTCATTTCGAATTCATCCGTGCAATTTTAAAATTATACAATATTGTTGATCGTATAATTATTTTTTTCTTCACTAATTTAAAATATCATATAATAAATTGAAATATTTCAAGTTTTTATATTAAGTGATGATAAAGGTAGTTTTTTTTTTAAAGATTTCGTTTAATTTCATATGAAAAAATAACACATTTTTAAAATTTTCTAAATAAATTCAATTATTTACTATAGTAATTAATTGTATTTAAATTTGTAAATATTAATAATATTTAGTAAATTTACGATTGAACAATAATTGAAAATTAATTAATAATAAAATTTTTTTTAAAAAATTGCAAAAAATTCAAGAATTTTTAAAAAGGATTTTGATCTTATTTTATTAATATAATTTTAAATTTCTTAAATACTAAAACGGACGCAATAAGAACTTTTTTAATAAAACATATATTATATACGATAAGTTCAGCCATTTTGAATGTTCAGTTGATTTTTGACAGCTGCTTTACTTGCACGTGTTTTGGCTCGTCTTCGATTTTTGCTCAATTGCGAACAAAAACAGCATCGCATTAATATCGCTAAGGAGGTGTTGGTCCGCGACGACCCAAATTTGATCCAGAGCGTCATAACTGGTGACAAATTATGGATTTATAGGTATGACGTGGAAACTAAAGCTTAATCATCCCAATGGAAGCTGCCGCACGAGCCAAGACCGAAAAAACGGAACCAAGTTCGGTCGAATGTGAAGGTTTTGCTTACAATTTTCTTCAATTGCAGGGGCGTGGTGCATCATGAGTTCTTACTACAAGGTAGAACGGTCAATAAGGAATAATACCTGCAAGTTATGAACAAGTTATGATGGAAACTACCATGCCTAATGATTTTTTTTAGGTAACTTTGAATATGTTGAATTTCTTTCCAGTGGGTTATTTCACTCTTATTTACGCAGGTGTTCCTAAAGCTAGTATTCTAGATCCTATATTCTACAAAATTTATGCTTGTGATATACTTTTCAATAAAAATACATTAATAGCAATAGTAAATACCGATGACACTGTTATTCTAATAAATTCCAAGAATCTCAATATAAGAGCAGCTTCCAATATTTTGAAAATACACAGCGATGACCTCAAGATTGGTTCTTCTGGACTCAACCAAGTATTCCAATTCCCCTCGAAAAAGAAGAGAGTCTCTCTCACCTTTTGAGAGTTACTTTTCGCCGATGCAATAATTTCTTCAAATTCATTTGGGGGTTTTCGGAGCCTCATTTATGACATTTTTACATTGAAGAGACTTTACCATTTATTCACAAGAAGAAGTCCAACGCTGTTAAATTACATGATCTTAGTGGCCAAATTGACAACACCTCTTCACGAAATTAGAGGTCCTTTGGTTGTCAATAAATGGTAAAGTATGACACATAGCACAATCCTAACAAAATAGGCCAATCATTGGCAGTAACTGTAGCAGCAGCCCCATATTCGACAGATAATACTTCTGGCCCATAAAACGCACAACTTTACATGCCAAAATACGGCAACTTTGCTTGTTAATATAGCCGTCTAAGTGAAAATGAGCTTCGTGCAAGATATCAGCTTTCGCAGATCGATTATTTTCATAATGCATTTGAATTATCACAATATGCTTGCCATGCAAAATTGAAGTCAATAAAATAGATAGTAAACCTTCTACTATGAAAATGTTAAAAACTTAAATTACAGAATTGTCAACATAGCCAATTCAAACCTATGAAAAAAAAAGTTCTTATTCTTAGACCCATTAAATAAAATTTTAAAATAAAGCTTTCACTTTTGGTGATGGTGAATTTTTTTCAACGACCGGTGACGTACATTTTGTGGTTACCTGTTTATTCATTTTGTGGTTAAAGTAGAACCGCTTTGTCATCTATCAGTTGCTAAATTTTATATCTTATTTATGGTAAAATTTATTTAGAATAAAATTTGACATTTTATATTATTGATTGTTTAAACACCCAATATTGGGAACTGAAACAACAAGTTTTGAATACTGATTTTGAGATCAAAAATGTTTTTTGCTCAGGAATAGGTCAATAAGAAAGGACCTGACAATTTACAAGTCACTGCAAAAAAGCTATTATATTCACGAAAAATAATTATCTGGTATGCAGTTTTGTTTTAAAGGACTTTATTTCTTTGAAAATGAAGAAGGATAGACCAATACCGTCAATTTAGAGCACTATAGTTGTATGATAACTAACAATCTTTTGGTCTGAATTTGAAGATTTCAAAACCATATTTTAGGTTTTTTGTGTGAATAGTAACCAGAACTTGCACGAAAAGATAATCAAAAATTACCTCAAAAGAATTGAGTCCTTCAAGAAGTTTTCTTGAAGCCATTTGAAGAATTTTGAATTTATTGCTTGCTGTCAGAATTTATGGCTACATTTAAAAGAGTTTTTTTTTAAACAAATATACATGATTTCGTATCTATTTTCAACATTATAAAAGCCCCATTTTCTAAATATAATTTTCAATTTTTAAATGCTAAAAAGATAATATTTATTAAAATATAAAAAATTTCAAAATAAAGCTTTCATTAATTTGATAATTAATTTTCCCAGAATAACTTCAAAGTTGAAAGCTCAATAGAAATTTTGATCAGGATAAAGAGTTGGTTTTGGAAAATGTTTCATAAATTTTAATTTAATCCCAGAGAAATATTTCTTAAAAAAAAAAATAAAAAACAATAATCGAATATGAATGTTAGTTGAAGTTTGTGGAAAATTTGTTTGTAGATAAATTCAAATTCAAAGAATCAAGAAAATTTTCTAATAAAAAGGAATTCATCAAAAGTGCTTTAAAAAAATTGAAATATTTTTTTTTTAATTTGTAACTTTATAAAATGTAATTTTTTTTTAAATTTATACCAAAAAAAAGTGTATCTAACGGAAAATTCTTTAATTTCCTTGAAAATTTCTAATAATTTTTCTCAGAAAGTGAACAATTTGAAATTTCAGTAAAATATTAAAGATTTGAAAATTTTATTGACATTAAATTGGTTAAATTTGAGCTGATAAAAAAAATATTTCCAAGCAAAAATGAAAAAATTCTAGAAAAGCTTTAAGATGTAGGCAAATTGTATGTTCTTTTAGAAGTAGGAAAAAGGAACAAGTAGAAGGTTAGCCAAAGAATAGGTGTTTTTGGTTCTGTTTAAGATCATTGGAGGGCATGCTTGCACAGAACGAACTGAACATATATTTATAGCAGCTTAAATTGGTGTCTATGTGTGCGTTCTGCGAAAAAGGTAGATGGAAGGATGGACAAGTCAACAGAGTGTCCGGCAGAATGGTTTCTAAACGATTTCAGCTCGACTGCCTGCAGTTGGTAGTATGTCGATGAGTTTTCGAGTGCCCAGAAGAGGAACACTTGAGTGGCTGAGGATAAAACACAGTTCAGAATTGGATTCGAGGATAAAATGAGAAGAGGCCAAGTTGGTCATCCGGAGGAATGGAATACCAACCCAAAGATAAGTTGAAAAACCTGTTGCCCTGGGTTCTCCTTTCATCTCCACCTACTTATTGCCGAAATGCATCGTCGATGCAGACTATTGCACGACTCCAAAAGCATTCAATTTCGTATGCAGACGAGTGTATTTTGTGCCTCAACGAGTAGTCAGTACTAGTGCACGGTCGAATGCCTGTTTTATGAATTGCTGCACTCTTGAAACTGCGAATATTCCGAGAGTTTGAACTTTTTTACTCTAGAGACTAACTTCTGCCAGATTGCTCCTCTTCCATCATATTTCAGGCTTATATCGAGTCTTCTGTTATATTGAGGACTCCAGCAATACGAAAAAAGTTTACTGCAATCAACGGCAAAACTACAAGAACAAAGGGGAAGGGAGTACTTAAATATGCCTAGGCATGTTGGCAGAAAACTGGGAAGAGAATATCAAGGAATCCGATACAATTGCATACTGGAAACGGCAAATGTAGAAGTAATCGTACTGGAAACGGTTACGGCTATGGTTACGGGAACGGTTACTGCGATGGCAATGGCAATGGCACTACTGGCATTTATACCAATTGAAGGAATTGCAATCATTTAGGATTGGAACTGATCGCCTGCAGAAGGATTACAACAATGCGGCATGTACCTTCTCTGAGCTCTGTGCCCAGTGTACGTAGTCGTACGTGCAATTATGATATTATTAATTACCTTTAGACAGCATTTACTCCCTCTGCAATAGTCCGATTATATATGATCTCTATTCCGTTTGCTTCTTGTCGTGTACTATCTGCTTTTGTTTCGCCACAAATCCAAAGAATATTCCCTTATTCCTCTTGACAAGCTTCTCATTAAGATCGTTATTAGCTATTCCCCAAGAGTATTTAGGAGTGTTGTACTGATCCCCAAGCCTAAGTGGTATAGGTACTCTGAACCAACTAGTATTCTCTATTTTTTAAGTATGTGCACTTCCTAGGATACTGAACTCAAATTATTTTCTTATGTACTTGGTCTGAAATTGTTGCACTTCTGCCGATTGGAGCTTGTATAAAAAGAACAACAACATTTTTTCATTTTTTAACTTCTTCTGAATACTGAGTCTTAACCGACAACTATTCGAAAAAGTTCATCGGTAAAAAATATTCAAGAAACATGAGGCCACATGAGGGGTTTGCGTGTTCTACTCGGAAAGATATTCAATCGCATTCATTCAAGTAGTTCGAAGTATCTTAAATTTGCAGATTTTTAAACTCACAATTATATCAGTTGATGTTGTTTTTTATTTTGTTCTCTTTTGCTGTCTGTAAAAAATCTATGACTGTATTCTAGGTACATTTTTTAAGGAGGAGAATTGTAAACGACCTCGTCCAAAACTTTGCTGACTTGTGGAAAACAAGTTCCACATTTCAATCGGTTATCGTTGAGCTTATCTTTTCGTGGCAGACAATATTTGAAATTTATTGATATGTTAGCCAAGAAGTTCGGATACTTTATTTAATTTTGTCTTAAAGCAAATTTTTTCAGCCTCTTTGGACTCATCGAATTCTTTCCAGTTGCCTAATTCCTACCAGTAAAGTGTTGCCGAATATAGATTCAACAAGGTGGATCGTCGTACATTTATTGGCATTTTCGCTTATTTGGCTGCCGCATCTAAATTGAACATGATAATAACAGAGGTCGAAAATTGTCTTGTTCCAGTTCAGATTAATATTATTGCAGACAAGAAAATTTACTTATCTACTAAATATTCGATTAAAGCCGTATATTGTTGATGGAACGTATTTGCGTGAAGACATTTATGAATTGGAATTTTAACAAAACACACCTACGGACAACCTTCCCCAATCCTATAACACTTATTTTATGATAGCATGTAATATGCAATTAGCGAAGAATTTATTTCAATAATCATATTTTAGTTGCATTTTATCTACTATTTATTAGACTAATTTTGATACAATTTTATACAAAATATTTATTATTATCGTTGATAATAGTTTTGAATGGAGATGGGTTTTAGTAAAGTTATTAATTTTTTTATATGGAAATAATTTTGTAATTTTTTTCTAAAAACAATAAAAAAAAATTGTCAGTAAATTTTTTTTGAAACAATTTAATTTTATTTTTAACCGTCAAAATTATCCCTTTCAAAATAGTTCTATTGGGAGGGTTTCAAATATAATCGTCTCGGTTATACTCCTTTGGATGTTATTGACAGTATCAAGATAACATCCTCTCAAGTGTTTTCTGATCTTGAGGAACAAAAAAAAATATGTCTAACATCAGATAAATAAAGGGCTTGGAAATTGCAGTTATCCTGTTTTTCGAGCATTCTAAGAATTTATTTCAACTTCAATATTAATTGAGATCGTCTGAGCTAACAAGAATCCTCACTCGTTCCAGATTTTCATCAGTTCTCCGCTGATATTCCCTTCAAACTAGTTCCCAAGGGTAGCTAATGCACCTACGAAAGCCTTATGTCCATTCTTCGTAGCAGTCCTAGTACACGATTACACTTCTTTTATCAACACTACCAAGGGTATTATCAACACTACCAAGATAATATCCTTTGAACTGGTTTTTGATTTTGGGAAATAAAAAAAGTCACATGGAATTTTTTAATCAGGTCAATAGAGGGAATGGGAATCACAGGAATCACTTTTTCCACCAAAAAGATGTCTGACCTCCAACAAAAAATGTTTGACAAGCCCTCACTCGTTTCACATAATTTTAGTCAGGTAAATAGAGAGAATGGGGAAGCATAGGAATCCATTTTCCAACAACAAAAAGTCTGACCTCCAACAAAAAAATGTCTGAAGAGCTTTCACTCGTTCAAAATAATTTTAATCAGGTAAATAGAGGGAATGGCAAACCACAGGAATTCCTTTATCTACCAAAAATATTTTTACCCCCAATAAAAAAATGTTTAAAAAGCCCTCACTCGTTTAACTTAATTTTAATCACGTAAATAGTGAGAATAGGGAACCATAGGAATACCTTTTTCCACCAAAAAATGTCTAACGTCCAACAAAAAAATGTCTGAAAAGCCCTCACTCGTTCAAAATAATTTTAATCAGGTAAATAGAGGGAATGGGGAACCACATGAATTCCTTTTTCCACTAAAAAGATGTCTGACGTCCAACAAAAAAATTTCCGAGAGCCCTCATTCATTTTATACAATTTTAACAGGTAAATAGAGGGAATAGGAAACCACAGAAATCCCTTTTTCCACTAAAAAGATATCTGACCTAAAACAAAACAAAAATCTGAAAAGCTCTCACTTGTTCAAAATAATTTTAATCGGTAAAGAGAGGGATGAGGAATCACAGGAATCCTTTTTTCACTAAAAAGATATCTGACCTAAAACAAAAAAAATGTCTGAAAAGCCCTTACTTGTTTAACTTAATTTTAATCACGTAAATAGAGGGAATGGAGAACCAAAGGAATCCCTTTTTCAAAAAAAAAAATGTCTGACCTCCAACAAAAAAATGTCTGACCAGCTCTCACTCATTCCACATTTTCATCAAATTTTGTTGTTGACAGCCTCTCTAAGTGAAGATAGTCTTACACTACTTTCGAACGCTCAAAAATAATTTATGGAAAGAAAGCCTTCAGCTTATCGGATAACTGGTTGATGACAGCGGACGTTTCTGAGAATTTTAAAGACTTTTTACGCAAAAACTTTGTTGACAGTTTGTGCTAAACCTCACAAGAGCTTTTAATTATTCGAAATTTTTATCAGTTTTTGATTTTGAAGGTCTTCTTGAATAAAGGCCGCGTACTTATCGAACAAGGCTCTCCGGTAACTATGAAAGGCCACGTAGTTACCGGACAAGGCTGAACCTATGTACTATACATCTAGAAGGGTTTTGATCTAGGATAGACGAACATCTAGCAGGACGTTTACGGAATTATTTAAACAATTTCCTTTTCAAAAATTTTATTATTTCACCATCCACAACGAAATATTACTCAATATTTACAAGCTATAGCATTTTCTAAGGGAAAAGATAAAAATCAATTATTTTTTTTATACAGAAACGCATTTATTATGAATTTTAAGGAAAAATGGTTTCTATCGAATAGAGTATTTTTAATAAATTTTATAGAAGATAGATCAAAATTGTTTTCAAGTATACAAAACGTAAGCGTATAATACTTTTTAAATAATAAATGAATGTAAAACCTTGTCTTACAATTTCTATTCGATTTTTTACTGAAACTATTTATATTCCTCCTTTTCAGCTGGAATATTCCGAAAAAATGAATGTATTGTCAGTGCTGCCAATGGGAAATTTTTTATTGATGGCATTTTCGACAGAGTATGAATTACGGCGACAATTTATTTAAAAACATCATGTCGGTGCATGGAGTATGGATGCTTCCCCCCGTGTCATTGTTATGTACGAGTATCGATATTGGGCCATTAATCTTGAAATAGAAACCAAGGCAATCGATTCGCCATGTACTCGTAATTCTGTGCAAAGTTTGAACTTTCAAACGATACGGAATAACTCCATTATGGCATTGTATTCTAGTGTACTGGTTATGTACTATTTTATATTATTTCAATAGTCGTCCGAAGGGGGAATCGAAGTATCCATTTGTAAATACTGATGCAACCTTATATTTCGGTATTATTTTGCAAATAATGCGGTTAGTAAATAAGGAATCCGGCATTCTGATTCCTGTAGGAGTAAGTACGACTAAAGCTATCGTAAACGACATTATTTCTAGATCTTTACTTTCAACTGGAAGGACCTTACCACCCCCCCCCTCTGTTAACCCTTACCAACGCACACCTTTAAATGTATAATTTCTGTCTACAGTCTTCGCATCATCGCAAGGTAATTGAATAAGCATATTCAGTGGCAAGGGTTGTGCACGGTCTTGACATAGGAACAAGATTCTAATTTTATCGGCGAGGGTGGATAGGTTGATGAATATGATTGTGACAAAGAAGGTTATGGTAACGATGATGGCAATGCCGACGCCAACGAATCCAAGAACGCTGTACTACCAAATGGGGAAATCGATTTTATTGTGTTGCACTTGGCATGTGTGCAAGAAGGTGTGTACGCTCGTGACGCTTTGACAGGAAAAACGAACACATTGCATAATTACAGACTGAAGGTAAAGTAAGTGAAGAAAGTTTGATTCCATGCCAGTCTATTTAATGCTAGAACGTTCTAATATAGAGAGTTCGGTTAAATTTGAACAAGCGGCACTCGTAGCCAAGTAACAACCGCTTTTGCACTCAACAATGAGGAATACAGTAGCTGTGAAGAATATAAATTGCCGATGGTTAAGCCTAGGAATGGGTAGGTAGAAGGAGTTCTGTACAATGATTTAGAGTTGGACGCATCAACACCTGACAACTTTGTGTGAAAGTTCACTTTTTCGATGGTGTTGACAAGAGAAACAGTTCATCAGTTTTTTTTAAAGTAGCTAATAGCAAATAATGAGCGTTGGTGTACTCGTAATTCTCAACGTAGTAAACGTGTTGATATGCTGCCGACCAGAAGACGTAAAGTTGAAACGATCTTATGAAAAGTAACTTCATAACAAATGCAATCGAAGGTAATGTAATGTGCACTCGACTGTTAAGTGAATTCTTTTCTTGTAAAAAAAACTTAAAATGCAAAACAACCAAAACAATTAGCCGATCGTTAAGAGAAACTCTAAAAGCACTTGAGTCCTGTTCAACTGTCATTATACTATTGTGACGAATATATTATGAAAAAATTATTTTTCTATAATAAAAAAAAATATATAAATAAATTCATATTTCAGGTAGAGATCTTTATGATCTTATAGATTATTTATTGATCGTCAAATAAGTGGTTAGATATCAAGTTTAAAAAAAAAATTTACTGAAATATTCACTTTTCAGGTAAAAATGTTATTATAAAATTCACTCATAAGAATTTAAGAATGTGAAGATATTAAATATGGCAGCTTCTATTAATTTATGAATGTACACTTATGTATAAGTTCAACAATTTCTTAGCAAAAACAACAAAAATTTTTAGTTAAATTTATTGAAAAATTAGTAAGTCAACAATAAAATAAATTTTATGTTAAAAAATAAATTTTTTTTCTCCCTGAAATCAATTAAGATTATAAGCAAAAGAAAATTGCCAAGGACACTGGCAAGATATTATAAATGGTTATATTAAGAATGGAACAATATCATAATGGAGAAGATTAATAATAGTCCTTAGTTAGTAAAAAAAAGACTTACAGAATAACAGAAGAGAGTCAAGAAAATATTCACAACAAAAACAAAAAATATCTCAGTGAGTTAAATATCTGTTTTTTTAACCCATTAATTAAATTTAATAGCTTGAATTTGCCCCATAAAAAAAAGGGCAAAACTTTTATGAAAATTTTATTTTTATTTTTTAATTTGCAACTGTGTGCTTTTGTTTGTATTGTTTATGCTCGTTTTTATGCGTACATATTGCTTCATGTTTTTTATGCTTTTATGATAATTAATGTTTAACAAAAATACACTACTTCTCCTCCTATCTCTCCAAACCTTCCCTTAAATGAAAAGGAAGAAATGTATACGAAACCTAAAAGAGACAATTACAAATGTTTCCGTTTTCATTATGTTCCACGTGAATTACATTTTTTTTCAGTGTTAATTCAATTATAATGCTAATGAAGTACATAAAAATAAGATACAAAAATAAACAATTTGCTGAACGTGGGTGTTTATTATTATTTAGCCGAAAAGAAAATTAAGGTAGATCTATGTACCTTGGTACAACGAATCATTTTGAAAACATAAGCTTTTTTCTATTAGTATTTGATTCAGTGATTTCTGCAAGTTATCATTTATTTCTTGAAAATTTTTTATTTTTACTTAAAGTCTTTTCGTATAGTGTAATTAAGTGAAAATGCGACTAATATGCAAAGGATTCGTGGTTGAATACGACTTCAAATTTACATTTCAGTAATAGTATGACTTGAAATGTTAACAAAAAAATTTATTAAAAATTATACGAAAATAATAAAACTTAAATAATATTAATAATATTTAATTTGAAAAAGTGGTCTTTGTAATATTGAACAAATTTTGTTTATGAACAAAAGGATAATAATTCATAAAATAAGTTAATTTATTGCAGAGGAAATAAATGTCCTAAGAGCTCCCATAACTATGCTACATTGCAGAATAATTTGTAACCAGAAACGATATTGAATGGATAATAATATGTTTTGTTTTTTTTTTTCTTCAAAAAAAGTCTAAGAGTATTTATAAAATCTTAAAAATATATCTTAACAAGGTAGAAAAATAATTAAGATCTAACGTTAGACATTGTACCATGGATAGCCTAGAAATATAGGAATTGAGATACTTTCAATGAACGTAAGCAACTAGTAAAAAGCTGATTACCCCAACTGTTTGTAGCGAGGCCTATTTAAACCTCTGCTGTTAGCTCCAACCAGCGGTCCGGAGACCATATCAAGGATACAGTACGTTACAGCTCAAGCCACCCCAGCGTTGTCGGAAACATTGTGTTTTATCCCCAAGGGAAACCCGATCCTCGTTATGCCAGTTTTTGTCTTAAGCGTACTTCGGTTTGTACTCCACTCACTAAGGGGTATGGTAGGAAATCTTCTAAATTCTTAGGCAACACAAAGCCAACTTTCCATGATGCGGATTTATCAAAGCCCGAAGGTACAATCATAATCGACCCTGGCCTTTAACCTAGTGGTGACCACTTTACGTACATAAATAACCCTTCAATATTTACGATCTTCTCTGAAGTAGTGTAACAGCAATAAGAGTGTCGAGTTTCAATAGGTGTCGGGGAATGAGGGAATTGTGAGCAATAAAAGTGCTGACAAGTTGGCTAGATAAACACTCCGTCGACCAGTGATCACAGTCATTCCTATTCTGCCTCGTCTAGTAACAGAATGACAACTAACAGCATTAGCCATCCGCAGACAGGATGACTGCACTAATAGCGACACATTTTTGTCGACTCATTGGAGAATCAACAATAAACCAATCTTTTCAATATCCATACCGAAATTTTGGGTTGCAGAAGCTCCTCAGAATCCGGACTGCACATAATGCTCTTACTCATAACTTCCTTTTCGACAACACCAATCATCCCTAATAGCAATCCTGTTGCACCCATTTCACTATCATCCATATTCTACAAGAATGCCATATAACTAAGAATAACTTCGCGAGCAGGATTCCTCCCATGATGGAGCTCCTATTATAGTCCCCTATTTAAACTTCTACAATACACTAATCTGCTCCACAAAATATAACAAAATACTCACTACTCTACCCTATTAACTACAGACCAGTCTCAACCCTTATACTCGGCATAAATTCGTTAGTCTATCTCCAATTTACACTGTGATTCTACCGCTGTTGCCAAACTTCAGACAATCTTTCCAGGACTATAGCCCCTCCTTGACATATTCCCAGTCTCTGCATTTTTTCGTTCCTAACAAGACGCCCCTTTTTTAAGACAATGCGTCAGTGTAGCCGATAGAGAACACTCGTATTCAATATTAAGTGAGACGATCTAACCTAAAAAGAACCCTCACTATTTCGTTCCAGATTTTTATTAGTTTTCCAATGATATTCCCTTCAAAGTAGTTCTTAAGGGTAGCTGATACATCTACGAAAGCTTTGTTTTCATTTTTTGTAGCGGTCCTGGTCCTCGATTACACTTCTTTGGATATTATAGACACTACCAAGATAATATCCTTTTAATTGTTTTTTGATTTTGGGGAATAAAAGAAGTCACATAGAATTTTTTAATCAGTTAAATAGAGGAAATGGGAAACCATAGGCATTCTTTTTTGTCCAAAAAGATATCTGACCTTCAACAAAAAAATGTCTGGCCTCCAATAAAAAAATATCTGATTCGTTCAACTTAATTATAATCAGGTAAATAAAGAACGGGGAACTACAGGAATCCCTTTTCTAACAAAAAATATCTGACCTCCAGCAAAAAAATGTCTGATCGGCCCCTCACTCGTTCCACATTATTTTAATCAGGTAAATAGAGGGAATAAGGAACCACAGAAATCCCTTTTTTACCAAAAAAAAAGGCTCGACCATCAACAAAAAATGTATGCCCTCCAACAAAAAAATTTCTGAAGAGCCCTCACTCGTCCCACATAATTTTAATCACGTAAATGTAGGGAATGGGGAATCACAGGAATCCCTTTTTCCACCAAAAAGATGTGTGACCTCCAACAAAAAAATATCTGACCTACAACAAAAAAATGTCTGAACAGCCCTCACGCGTAGAATAGGGAACTAACAAGATACCTCTTTTGCAACGCATTGCCTCAGCGTAGCCAATAGAGTATAATCGTAAGGATCACCTTTAGATCGCACGGAATTTCGCCCATCAACACCGGCATCGCAGCAGTGCAGACCATCCTACAAACAGTCAAATACTCATACAGAATGAACCCCTGAGTGCTATTAATCTCTGGCATACTAAGAACGTTACACGTCACCTTAAATAATGCGACACACACCACTATTGTCGGTAATGTGGCCATACAGACCTTAAAGAGAGTCTTTTATAAAATTCTAACTACCTTATCTCGAGTCCCCTATTCCTTTCTCAACACCCTCCTCAGATATCCAATGTCACCTGTTCCTTTATCACTGCTTTTCCATAGACAATAAAATTTACTTTGTTAAAAATTAATAACTCTTCGGAAATATTAGAGCAAAGGAAAAATAGCCAACCATAAAGATCAAAAGAACCACCGCCAACTAAAATATTGCAGAAATTGAGTACACTTTCTAATGTTGCCATTTCAATTAATTAACATTCATTCTCTCACAATAAGATATGGTGTGGTTTGGCTATTATTAAGTACCACGAACCTGGTGTTGATAGACCAGTACTGGTTGACACTCGTACTGTGTATGCAAAATTTTATAACCGATAAAATTAATTTAATTTGATCAAAAAATAATAACTATTCGAAAGTGTTACTAAAGTTAAAAATAATTGCTGTGGCCAAATGAAAAAATGTTGGCATTGGTGGCAGAAGGTAAGGGAAATGGAGAAAAATAGTATGCAAAAAAATTACGGTTATACTCGTACAATATGATGGAAGGTGGTGATCATTTGCTGAATTGGTAAATATGAAGGCATGTTTGCAGCAATAACAGTGTTCACCACACCTATTAACAGCAATCATCGTCATTGGTTATCCGCTTTAGGTACTGTCCATCTGACTTCCATTACAGGCTTATCGCCAGTTAATTGAAATCTCGACAGCGCCATCAGCCACAAAACAAGCCCAAACTGTAAAGATGACACAGGCCATGATCACGTACAAGAGTGGCGGACGAAACTTGCGGAATGAAGAAGCACACTTTAACCATGATTGGAGCTACTTCCTAAGGTGGGTTTTTTTTTAGAAAAAATGTATTGCCGACGTGCTGGTGAAGAAATTGTTAAGACTATCGCCTTGCAGCTGAATACTCACCACACTGTATTCGCACATGCCTACTAATATATTCCCGACTGTGTAAAGGTATCCGATCGAGTCGATGCTGTAATAAAAGATCATAACACTGGCGATATACCATCTCCATCACCTTGAGCAAGTGTCAGTATTTCTTAAGCAATGAAAGTATGTGTTTGGTTTGCGCCGTCATTGGGACCATGTTATTGTCACAGGCCGTGATCATCTGTCGACATTGATTAAGTCAATGTTAACAAAAAGGAATATGGAAAGAATGCAAGGATCGATAGAATCATGACCGCCAGTCGCATCGTCATCTTGATCGTCATGGTCGCTTCAACGTTGTTGTACTATCTGACAACCGAGATGACATTCGTCAGAGCACGTCGCCTCGCCATATATGAATTTCTGAACTGATCGAAGCCAAAAGAAAAAATGGCGGTTGGTGCCGAAGATATCCATCCATCAATAATGATACGATCAGATACGTTGCGACACATTCATCTCGTACATTCGTATATCATGTTGTTAAAATAATTCATTTAAAAATATAGATCACTTCAAGGTTAGATCTGATGATTAATAGTAATCGTCCAGAGTCCAAATATGAACTCTTAAATATTTTTTTCGATATAAATTCAAAATGACTTGAATAAGACTGGGATTACTAGAATCAGTCTTGAGGTGCAGCGCACTACCCCCACGAAAATGGCGAACATTTCTTATCAAGGATTTAATCCTTTCGAAGGCATAACATATTTTTTAGAGTATCGAGAAGCACTGGGAGGCGATCCCTGCTTTGGGAGGCCTTCAAAATCGGAATCTGATAAAAATGTGGAATGAGTGAGGGTTGTTGTGATGTCGAACCGACTAGTTCCATGGAAGATGAAACGTAAATCTTCAGAGATAGGGTTTTTCATATCAGATCAAACTTTCAGATACTTGGAGCTTTTGTTCGAAAATGGGATTTCTATGGTTTTCTAGGCTCTATTCAGCTAATGTTAGCGGTTATGACTATTATTTTGTCCTTTGAGATAAAAAAAAACCTTTGAAAGGATGACATTATTGCACTGTCGACTACATCGAAAGTGGTGTAACTAAGAAGTTCAAGTCTTCCACAAGTTTAAATTGCAAAAATTTAACTTATATTGGCGAAAATGGGGAACATTTCTTATCAAGGATCTAAGCCTCTCGAAGGTATAATATATTTTTTAGAGTACCGAGAATCAATGGAAGATGATCCTTGTTGAGGAAGACCTTCAAAATCGGGTTATAATGAAAATATAGAACGAGTGAGGGCTGTTGTGATGTCGGACGGACTAGTGACATGGAATCTGAACAGCAAGTCCTTGAAAGGCACAGATCCTTGTCAGATAGAACTTTCAGATAGTTGGAGTTTTTGTTCGAAAATAAGATTTCTGTGGTTTTCTAGCCTCTATCTGATCCTCAAGATAAAAAAACCCCTTGAAAGTACGTCATTATGGGACTGTCGACTACAGTAGATTCCAGTTGAAGCCTTCCAGCACTTCTACTAAGACTGGAAATAACGCTTCCGCCAATGTATTCTGATCAAGGGAATTACTTTGAAAAATTGTTTTAAGAAAAAAACCCAGTCTCATTACTTATCTACTATACCTCATATGAGGTTATTTTTTGAAAAATTTTTTTTTTGCTCAATATTTAAAAATGGTATTCTTATTTAAGGGATAATTTTGAAAGTGTTTGCTTTTTTTTCTTTAAATTATTGTACTTGCACAACATATTAGAAAACTTTTATTTTCGGTAAGAAATTTTTTTTTAAAAAAACATGAAAAATTCATTAAAAAAAGAAACATTTTTAAAAGCAAAGAAAAAAAGTAATAAATATTGTTCACGTCTTAATCATAATTTCGAAATAAGCCTCGTGGTGTCCCTCTACCTTTTCTCCTCCTCCTCCTCTCAATCTTCAATTCTAACTTGGATGTAACTTTTATAATTAAATCAGAGGCCCATCTTCCAGATGACACTAAACATATGTATGTTAAGCTGTGTTATGACCAAGGATAGTAGCCATGATTCTGCGAGATATTAGTAACTAAGTACAGAATTACACCTTATTGTCTATGATGGCTGATGTCACAGATTAGTGAGTGACTATTTTTCCAATTCCAGAATTAATGCCTATTATTTCATAGGCTTTGGACTTTGAGATGCCGCGCAACATCCAAGTAGAAAGGCAAACTTTTCCATCGCTGTTTATCTTCGGACTTTTATGGAATTTGATTTGTTCTCGGATTAAACGGTAATTCAGCGAAATTCATATTATCTAAGGATTAAAGCGACATACAGTTTTGTTGCGAACGTAGAATCGTCTTCAGTCAGTTGACGTCTTTTGTGTTCAGCTATTCTTCCCGATTTAGATACAATACCATCATGATTAATGACTTAGCTTATATGCGATGAATTAAATGCTTCCAGCTGTATAATTTGTTCTTTCTGGCACCAGTTAAGGATTCATTGTTAGTATGAATTTCTGGCGGTAGGATTTGAATCGAGCATATTCATGACTTTATCAAGGACGATTTATTAATGGTCAGGGAGATGCATACGTGTATATACATTTAGTTAAATGCATAGCTTTCTAATAAATCGTATACTTATCATCTCTAATAGCTCTACGAATAAACTTTCGTTCAATTTCGACAAATCTGCCGATATTTATTATTACTTGTTTGTATCTATTTTATTATTATTAATTCTTATGATGGCATATCCGTTCTTTTTCTTTTACTAAGGTTAATTTCTACAGGATTAAATATCTATAAAGTTACTCTTGTTAGCCTATGACGTAAGTCGAGATTACTTTTGAAGTTGGTCTATTTTTGTATGTTTGCTTCTTTTTTTCTTTTTTTTTTTTTTACTTGTGATTGTCATATATTCTCATCGTCAATTTGACACACTCGATGAAGAATTATGGCAGCAATGACCGAAGGACCTTTTGTATATTATTTTTCCTTTCACTATATATATATTGTAAAAACTTTCATTTTTGTTTCTGTTCGTATTGGTCTTATTTTATTTGTTTTTTTTTTTTACTTCGATTTGTTCCTTATTTTTATTATTCTACCTATTAAGGACCATAAAAATTGCTGATATGAGTCGATTTGATCCAGTCGACTGTAGTTGTGTTTGTTGACTATCCAAAAGAACTCCCTGCCATGGTGGGCAAGTCCACTTTAATGCAGTCCAGCTTGAAGAATCATCTCCCACAGTATGGATACCGATTTGGATGATTTTCTTCCAAAAAGCATTATGCCACACTATAAATTCTCTTTTATTTTCGATTAAGTTCAATATTCCCATAAAGATTTCCAACCGATGGCCATAGTATTGGTTCTTGGCGCATTTCAGAATTCCCTGACTCGTAAGACAACGTGTGACGTTCTGATCAAGAAACCAACTTTATCGGGGTTTGTTTAATGGAGGGTTGATAATATATTATCTTATTTCGTACATTTTTTTACTTTTATTTTCATCTGTACGGGTTTTTTTGTTGTCCTTCTATTCGTTCTATTGCTTAACTAGAATGCTGCAGTAGAAAAAGCATCAAAAACAGCAAAGAAGCATAACTTCAACCATAACGAAGTCTTCTAGTCGTATCAGCAAAGTACATCCTCTTCTTCAGCATTGCCGAGTTTCATCGACGGTCAAATAGGATACCATCAATGGAATGGGAAAATTTTTGGTTAGAAGGAAGTTACGGATCACATTTCGTACTTATTTTATATCACCATTTGCTTGTCTATGACAATTTTCCGTGAAAGACAAATGTAGGTGAACGAACAGATTCAATTTCGGTTCAAATGTGCGATTTTAATCATAAATCAAAAAAAAAATATGACAAATTTATTATATCCAATTTGTACATTAATACCGACTGTCTGTTTTTGAGAATATTAAATGCAGTAAACAAGAACATTTATTATTTCTTAAGAAATTCTTCAAAAAAAAAAAGATTTTTCCAAATCGAATAATATCAATTCTTTAGAAAAATAAAATTTTATTTAAAAATGCACTTAGTTTAATGAAGTAAATTAATTTAAATGTAGGTGGATAAATAATAAAGGTTAATTCAGTATTATTTAGCAAAAATTAATTACTTTTTATAATATTATATTACGTTAACAAAAAAAAATGTTTTTATGCGATATGAATTTGGATGACTTTTTCGTACATTTGGAGCTTTTATTTGACGGATGTTAGCTTCTAAATGCCTTAAACACGGAGTCCTGGAGTCCTATTGGGATCAGCAAATCTTAAAATTACGTGTACTGGAAACGTTTTGCGCAATAAAAAAAGTTATGTCGGTTAAGACGTCATTTTCTTGTAACCACACTTGTTTAAAATTAATATTTTTAAGTTCAAGTCAAAAGAATTAGTTTCTCCGTCTTCATTTTTAATAAAATATGGGCAATCTTTGAACCAAAATGCACAGCAGACAATAAATTTTTGTGGATACAATGGCTTCTGCTTAAATACTTGTAGCTAAAGACGCCATTTGCTTGTAACCACACTTGTTTTAAATTAATATCTTTAAGTTAAAGCCAAAATAATAAAGCTCTCCTTCTTCATTTTTAATAAAATAATGGGCCAAGGATGTTTTTATATCAAAATAAAAAGCAGACACTAAATTTTCGTGGATACAATGGCTTCTTCTTATATACTTGTAGTTAAAGACGCCGTTTTTTTATAGCCACACTTGTTTTAAATTAATATCTTTAAGTTCATACCAAAAGAATAAGACTTTCCTTTTTCATTTTTAATAAAATACGGACCAAGGACATTTTCATATCAAAATGAAAAGCAGACAATAAATTTTCGTGGATACAATGGCTTCTTCTTAAATACTTGTACGTTTTTACGAATCCATATGTGGCAATTTTGCTTATTGACATATCCACCGAACGAAAAGTGAGCCTCATCGATAATGAAAATTTGTAGCAAAAATCAGCACTCAAAGCATATTTTTCCAGCAGTACAGCGGCATATCTTTTGCAGATTCTCTAGTTGATCAAAGGATCAATAATGCATATTGAAAAAATTTTATCTAATAAAATATTATTGCAACTGATATACGAGGTCTATTAAAAAGTATCGCGAATTTTGTGTTTTTTCAAAAATTATTTATTTATTCATGAAAATCTATTTTGTGCTCTTTAAAGTAATCCCCACTAGATATTATACACTTATGCCAACGATTTTTTCAATCCTCGAAGCACTTCAAAAAATCATTTTTTCTGATCTTGTTGAGCTCCTGCTTCGATGCCGTCTTTATCTCCTAAATCGTTTTTTTTTCGAGTGGAGCCTGGCTGTCAGAAGGCGGTCGGAGACTGGTTTGTAGCCCATGAGAGATGTTTTTGCGTTGGCCGATAGGATCAATCCGACTCCACAGTGGTGGCCGCTGTCGTTGCCGCTGTAGATGAAGTGTTCACCCGTCTGCGTTGTGAGGGCGCCTTGATGTTTCCACCTTGTCTCGGGAATTCCCAGGATGTCGAGGTTGTAAGCGTCGCATTTCGGAGGCAGCTTGCGCCAGTCGAGAAGTTTTTGGGAGAGAGTCCCGCACGTTCCAGGTACCTATTCGGGCTGTTCGATGAAAACCAGATGAGTTTTTTTGCCTGAGGTACGGTCCGGTTGATTCTTCTTATGCTGCTGTGCCGTCCTGGATCCAATATACGTCTGTGCCATCCTGGATCCACCGGTTCTCGTCCGATCACCGAAGTTAAGCAGGACTGGGCGTGGTTAGTACTTGGATAGGTGACCGCTTGGGAACACCGCGTGCCGCAGGTTTAACCATTTGTGTGTCGACCGACTCACACTCGGTAGGTAGCGGGTTCGATTCCCGCTGCCGCTATATCGGCATAGTGCCGGGGTGAGAGGCCGACTACAAGCCTTATATGTAGTCCGTAGGGTCCCCCAACATCACTGGGTGTTACTTCGCTGGCCTGATAAGCCGCAAGCTATAAAAACCACCTTATCAAGAAGCAGCACAAGAACTTGCGCATAACTTATAGGTAATATTTCTTATTGATCATTCTACCCTGTGGCAAGAACTCATGATGCACCACGCCGCTGCAATCGAAGAAAACTGTAAGCAAAACCTTCGACCGAACTTTGCGCACATCTTCTCGGCCCTTTGAGAACATTTTGTACCACCGATAAACGTTAATTGGGTCCAAGGTAGCTTCATCATATGCTAAAGTCAACATTCGGAATGCGTTTGCGTAATAAATTTTGTTTTTCGCACAAAATTTGATACAGATTCTTTGATCCATTATTTTGGAATGGGTAAAAATCGAAGACGAGCCAAAACACGTGGAAGCAAAGCAGCTGTCAAAAATTAACTGAACATTCAAAATGGGCGAACTTGTAGACATTCAAAATAAGTGAGAGACATGATTACCAACATAACGCCACAAAAAAAATAGAAAATCTAATATACGTAAGCCGCAGAAATTCAAAATTCGCGATATTTTTTGAATAAACTTCGTATTTGTAAAAAAATCTGTTTTTGAACTATTGTAATTTTTTTATAAATCAGTTTAACAGAAAATCGAGTAGTTTTTTTCATTAATAAAATTTAATATGATTATATAAAATTGTTAAAAAAAATAAATATTAAAAATTCTTTTAAGCGTTAATACTTTTCAAAAGTACTTTTATTGACCATCAAAAGTTTCAATCTCGGATTAATTATGTATATTGCTAATTAGATTTTTATTATACTATAAAAATGTATTTCTTATAGTTACTAAAGAATATATTTCAGAATTTATAAAAACAGGTGGCTTTATATCATAAGTAAAAGTCTTTTAATATTCTATAACAGGAAAAAATCATGAGTAAATAAGACGAAATGGCTGACTACCTTACTGGTAAGGGACTCTCTCAAAGGTAATTAATTCGAATGAAAATTTAATTGGTATCAAAATAAGTAAGAAATCCTATATAATCCAAATGGCTTTTTATCTAATTGCAATGGTATTTGCTAAAGGAACAAACTCCACAATATCTTGATGAACTTGCTTTGTAAAAATTTACCTTTACCACTGGCTAAGCTAAGGCTAATGCCGAAATGTTTGACATTTCCTTTGACTGTTTTTTTTTATATCAATGCTTTTTGTTCTTAGTTTAAGTTAAAAAACATTTCACCAAATTTAAACATATTGTTTATTTTAGAATTGTAAAATAATATTTTAATTGCTAACAAAAAAGGACAAGTTTAAGAAAAGTTCATTGTTTTAAAATTAGAAATTTTTCCTTTGATACAAATTCTAAGAAACAAAAACAATAACATAAATAAAAATCATTTTCTTATAAAAAAAATATTTGCTCTGTGAATTTTCAAAGAAAATTATATGTTCAAAAAATATATTTCTTAAAAGTACTTTGAGGAAATGTTGGTTATAAAAGGTTTTTCTTCAGTTACAGGAAAATTGTGTACAATTTTATTCTATCAAAAAAGTTTTATTAAGAGAGATTCTATTGAAATCTTATATTTTCGAAAAATTTAACAAATAATAGCATATTTCTCCTTGAGGGATTGAAAGTTCGTAAAGTCTACGAAATATAATTTAACTTGTATAAGATTTCTGAATTCATAATACCTTAAAGAATAATATTTTATTAAAGATTTATTAATTAATACAACTTTATTGTTCTTATCAACATTTTATATAATATTTAAAGTAAATTGAATGAAAATTTAACAATTTTGCTTAACAACATAAAATCAGAAAATTCACAAGAAAACTTTTTTTTCTCAAAACATTTAAAAAAGAGTATTGTTTTCTGAGGAGACTTTACGGAAAAAAAAAATGTATCTATAAAAATATTGTAATTATAGTAACATTTTATAAAAAAAAATTTCGATTATATTTTAAAATGTATTTTTTTGGGAAATAAATTCAAAAAACATTTTTCAAAAATCAAAGAAGCGAGTGTCTAGATGCATGTTGCTAGATACATGTTGCTGATTCGAAAAAAATGTCGAGTATTCAAAAAGTAAAAATTGCTTTTCTTGTCATTTAGCTTGCTGGAATGGAATGTCATAAGCTCAAGTATAGAATTTTAGCTGCAAAAAAATCTTTTGATAGGACCATAACGATGACAGCTAAGAGGCCATAGCATTAGAGTATGTTCGTAGCTATTATTATTTAACCCGGTTCTCAACTTTATCCGACACTGGTAGTCGAAAAACAAAAGTGTTGAATTAAGTTTGGTGTGTTTAGCTGACAGGTGAGGTTCTGGATCGCTGTTCCGAACTAGGTGCAACTACTGACCACGTGGCGTACAACATTTTTAGCCATTCGTACATAAATAGACTGGTGCCAGATTTGTTTCCACATATTGCCAAACCTCAGCAAACCAGTACCAGGTGTATAAGCTTAAACCAGTCTTTTTTCATAGAAAGTAAAAATAAATTTATGCAAAGTACTTGCCCTCGCTAGCTAAATATTTTTCGCATCTTTCGGGTCAATTTGTGGATACCGCGCCAAAAAAATTAATTCTCCTGCGAGGCAAACCACTTATCAAGCAACATCTCATAGTAGACGATACCCTGCTGATCCCACCAAACGCACAGAATCGTCTTCCGTCCGAAAGACAATACTGTGCGTCATGCGGCACCCATTTTCCGATCTTTCCAATCTTATCATGGCACACAGACGCATGGAAATGGTTGATTGAGTACCACCTAAATACCTCCGCGATTGGGTTTCGTCTTCCTACAAAAGAGCCTCCAATTGATGGTCCTCAACTTTCCTAGGCCGATTTTCACGATTCTTGTCCCACAAGTCAAAATTGCCGTCTTTGAACCGACGAAACAAATATCGGACGTTGTTTTCGATAAAACACTGTCACCATAGGCCTCCATAAGCATTCGATGCGATTCGACAGCCGATTTCTTCAAATTGAAGCAGAAAAGCAGAGCTTCCCGCATATGGTCTTTTTCTGGCACAAAACTAGATATGATTACCAAAGGAAAAATGTATATTGTTGCACGAAATTGCTGACAATGTGCACTGATTAATGTTGACAGATGTCAAACTCATAAAAAAAAGTATGACGTGCCCATGTTAGCTTAATACGCTCACTCACGCCATCTATGATCAAACAGCAGATTTAAGCTTATACCCCTGGTATACTCACCAATCATTCTAAAGTTCTGACAAAAGAAAACTTCTCAGAATTCGGATTGGGCATATCTCACATACTCATAATTTTCTCTTTCGTAATCTGTGGCGTTCAGCTCACCATTTCCCAAATTTTAAATGAATGCCACTAAACCTGGAATTTCTTTTTGAATAGGACTCTCTATATTGTAAATCTCATAGGCTCAGCAACTTCCTTCCCAAGTCCTCTCTTTAATTTGCTAACTGTCGACCAATTTCATTAGGTGAACTGTTAATGCCAGCTTACATGTAACATGAACTAGTCAAATGTCCTCATAGTCGTGGCGCTACATAAAAACCTCTAACTCTTGTCTCAGAAACCTTACAACAATATAAAAAAAACATGCCTGGTTGTTCGTCTACAATGACCTTTCTCCAGCAACCATTCTAAAATTCTGAGTAAAGACGTTTCGCAAAATCCGGATTGGGCATACCGCACTTATCCATGATTTCCTTTTCGGTAGCCAACCTTCAACGCCCTTGATGCTATTGGTCGCGGCATTTAAGTCACTATTTTGAATGAATACATCGCAACCCAGAATTTTTTTGGTCCATTTTAGATCTCGTACACCCAAAAAAAATTTTTTTAAGCCTTTTTTTAAATTTTTAAAACAATTTATTTTTTTCTCTAACTTACGTTCTACTAGTGCCATTACAAAATGGTCTCCGACAAGAGCATGACTACAATTTTCAAAATTTTTTGTGCTTTGTATGCTCTTCATATCAATTGTTCTACTGTAGTTCAAAGTTTCTTAAGCAATTTGGGAAGTAATATTAAAAATTAAACTGACTTACATTAATCTACTTATTATTACCAATAATAATATCAATGTACTAATATTAAATATCTTTTAAAAATTTGTTATCAGAGAGTATGTTGATTAAATATGGTATATTTTGCTGAAGAGCATAAAATTAATCAGTTGAAACTGAAAATTTAGAAGATATTGACATTAACTGAAAAAATCATTTCCAACTGTTTATATTTAAAATCGATCTTAATCATTATTTGAAATAGGATAAGTAATTATGATTATGATTGTATTGTAGAAGGAAATGTGTAGAAAAAGGAAGACTATGAATTTACTTGAGCACAGTTTCGAAAAATACCCAAAGTAGAATTTATTCTGTATTATTTTTTGGATAAATTTGCTTACATGTACATCTTTCCAATTGATTCTATATGCGAATTAGGTACCTTCCAGTTAAATATTGCTGACAACATTTTGTGCAATTCATTAGCAATTTGGTAAGCTGAACGCGGCTTTGTACCGAACACGGTCGCGGCAAGGCAACAATCAATTTGTCCAGCAAAAAACCTCAAACTTTGTATTTGCGAATGAAATTGAAAATGGTTTTTAATTTGAAAATTGGCTCCGGTAATAAAGTCGATTTCGCGAGTGTAAATAGTCGAACTGTGCTGTGCACGAATAAAGACACAGACCCCAGCAGTCTTAATCAATAGTCAAGTACGCGACGGTACAGTGCCGCCTCAGGCCCCGTCGCGCAATAAACAGCCAACCATCCGCCATACTGCCATATTGGATGTAGTCGCTGCTGGCACATGATGGATGTGGAAGCACAGCTCAGCCCTAGTCCCAGCCTCACTAGAAGAGACCCTCAAGTTGTTTGGCTTTGAGTGAATATATGCCGCCGAAACATGTTTTTTTTTTCATCCGTCGCTTTGCGATATTTTTGCAAACACTGATTTCTCTTTAAATATTGAAGTTTCTAAAGATGGAAAAAAGAATAATACAAAAATAAATACGCCCCTTTATGCTATAATAATAACAATAATAATATACAGAAGAAAATTGAAAAATTCATCTCGACTATAGAAGAGGAAGAAGAAGAAGAACTGAGAGAAAAAATAACCTAAACCATAAATAAAAAAGACCTATTTATGCATATTAGCATAGAAAGTGTATGCGAATCGTCGCGCCGCGATGCACTGCTCCTGTTGCAATTGCATCACATCGTATCGCACTAAAGTGTAAGGATGGTATCGCATGGCATCGGATCGTATACCTTCTTGTCCGTATTGTTGACGACGCATTCAATTAAAAAACCATAAATCATTTAGGAAGAGGAGGTATGGTCTGCATGGTGCCAATAACCCTTCTCCGAATAAGGCAATTAATGGGGAAATATGCCAAGGCTCTGGCGATGTGATTGAGAATTTATTCATATTTGCGCATACCAGTTGCATCGATGCGCTGGTATTTTTGTCCCCAATAATGATTAATAATCTTAGTTGCAGTTTTATTTCGTACGCAAGTTTACCTTTTTTTTCCTTTGGTTTCGATAAAAGGATATTTTTGCAAACAAATTTTATATACAAGTAAATATAAGTTTTCTTTTAAGAATTTATTTTTTTGTTCTTTGATTTAGCGAAGATGGAACGTCTGCGTCTTAAGTTCGAATACATCTAGTGATACAGTCGGGGTATTATTTAGTTGTTGTTAAATAGTTGGTGTTGTTATGGTACTTAGGAATTTACATTTTTAATAAAAGAAGAATATTATTAAGGTCAAAGGATTTACTTTTTTTTATAAAAACAACTTGCAGGTATGTGAGTTAGACGAAATACATTCTTTGTTATTTCGATATGCTAATTAAAAGTGATTCGATTTATTAAAAAAATGTCTTAGAGAGGATATTGAGCGATATAAAAGCTTCGTAATAGAAAAAAATCTGATTAGAAATTTTTTTTCTCGATAATGTGACATTCCGATAGAAGATGGGTGATAGTCAGTTGAACCCCAGAGAATGGTCAGATGAGAAGTAGGTGGTTTGCGAAAAGGAAATTATATGGTAGAGAGAAAAATGTCCTTACTCATATCTAAGCTGAAATCAATTTTGATCATTCTCAGAAAAAAAACAATTTTAATTTAAATAATCTACAACTACAAAAATATTAACGATTATGTAATATGAAATAATTCGAAAATGTACGGCGAATGAAGTTTCATCGATGTTTCTTCTCCCTAGTACTAAGAAACTTCCTTTTCTGGACTAATTACTTATAGGCAAGGTAGTTAAGGAAAATTGTTCCATAAAACGATTACTACGAGTGGGAAGGCAAGAATGAAACTGTTTATGACGACGAGACATAGTCACATCGCAAGAAAATGCGGCATTAAAATTACGAGTTTTAGTCCATTAGTCCATATTGGTTAAAGTGAGATATTAGCAGAGTTTTTCATTTTTTAAATCAACTAAAAAGAGTTTTTTAAAATTAATTGCAATTTAAAGAATTTTTGGCTACTATTATTATTAAAAAATGAAATTTCGTGTTGTCATTTTTTTCTACGTTTACTATTTACTATTAATTATAGGATCAGATATTTTCTAAGTCCATATTGTGCAATTGAGTCCAAAAAAGGTGTTAAGATAGTCCGATACCTCTCGCCATGTATAGTTACCGCCGCAACAGTCTCATTCCAAAAGCAATACGGCCTGATGATGCCGCCTGATCGAAATTCATACCAGAGAGTGAGTGTTTTGATCTAGTATGGATTTTGATAAACTTCTAATTACAAAAAGTGGCATGCCTTTTGACAAACTTCTAATTACAGTCCAGTAAGTTCACATAATTACAGTCCAGTTCTTCTCCACTATATATTGTATTTCTCCCTTCATGCAGCACAATTTTTGTACAGATAACTGTTCTAGTCTTTAGCTTGCCTAAGTTTTTAATATAGTAAGTATCCATAGAAATGGTGTCAGAAACAATGTCAGATGTTCCATTTTGCAATGGAACATCTACAGAATTCTCAATAATCAAAAATATATGAACTGTCCTTACTAATATACCACCTTGAAAGCAATTCCTCCATCCTCCCCCTCGATTTCCAAACTTCCTTTGCGCAACCAGATTGGAAACCGTATTTGTGAGCAAAGTTTAAAGTGTCTGCTTCTCGTTTTAAGAAGGCTAGTACTGATCGGTCCACATATAAGAAATTTTTTCTTGAACAGTTGGATGGATTAAAAGACCATCGACTATTGTTCACGAATGCCACCGTTGACACCGATACTACATATTTTTCGGTCGTCAAACTGTTTTGCTGCAGTACCCGCACACCTTGTTGTGGAATCTTCCCTTATAGGGTAACTGTGGGGCATTAAAATAGCAATTGAAATTGCGACCAATATTCCCAGCCAACGGAGCGCTATTATTTTTAGCAACAGTCTTGTCGCCCCTAAAGCCATTTGTAACCCATCGAGTGACCCAGTACTTAGTGCAATTCGTCATAGCCTACTTAGCAATAGGAGTATCGAGTTGCAATGGGTGTCGGGGTCTGTGGGAATTGTAGGCAATGAAAGTGCTGACAAGTTGGGTGAAGAAACACTCGATCGATCAGTGATCAAAGTCATTCCCAATCTAACAGAATCGCAATTAACATCATTAGAAGCAGAAGCTCCTCAGACTCCGGATTGGACATACTTCTCTTACTCATAACTTCCTATTTGGCAATATCAATCGTCCCTTATGCCAATGTTGTGACACTCATTTCACTATTATCCATATTCTATATTAATGCCACATAACCAAGAATTACTTCATGAGCAGGATTTCTTCCATTAGAGAGCTCCTGGACCCCTATTTAAACTTCGAAAACATTCTAATCTGATCCCCAAAATATAACAAAACTCTCACTACTCTACCCTATTAACCAAGGACCAGTCTCTCTCAGATAACTTCCCACACGTACTATGAAGTCGCCAAGTGGCCTCACGCTCATGGCGCTATAAAGTGACCCTGGAATATGTCGAGAGGACCTTACAAACAACAACAAATATGAGATCCGTTTCCAAAATGCCTTATAAAAATTGTCGATACTGTTCAAAAAGTTGAATTTCCGAGGGTCACGTATATTCGTTTTTCGACTTTTTGTGGCGTTATGTTGATACTCATGTCTCTCACTTATACCGACAAGTTCGGCCATTTTGAATGTTCAGTTAATTTTTGACAGCTGCTTTGCTTGCACGTATTTTATCTCGTCTTCGATTTTTGCCTATTCCAACAAAATTAATTGCGCGGACGCATTCCGAATGTTGAGTGTGGCATATGGTGAAGCTACCTTGGACCAAAGCAACGTTTATCGGTGATACAAAATGTTCTCAGAAAGCCGAGAATATGTGAACGACGAAAACATTAATGAAGTGAAGAAAATGGTATTGGGCAATCATCGAATCACCATTCGAAAAGTTGCTGAGGACTTAAACATATCAATTGGCTCGTGCCATTCGATTTTTACCAATGATTTAGTCGTTAGACGGATCACCGCGAAATTCGTGCCAAAATTGCTTAATTTCGACCAAAAACTGCATCGCATTAATATTGTTAAGGAGCGGTTGGACTCTGTCTAGTGATGAATCATGGGTTTATGATTATAACGTGGAAACCAAAGCTAACTAGTGACGAATCATGGGTTTATGATTATGACGTGGAAACCAAAGCTCAATCATCCCAATGGAAGCTGCCGCACGAGCCAAGATCAAAAAAAGCGCGCCAAGTTCGGTCGAATGTGAAGGTTTTGCTTACAGTTTTCTTCGATTTCAGGGGCATGGTGCATCATGAGTGGTTTTTCTTGCCACAGGGTAGAATGTTCAATAAGGAATATTACCTGCAAGTTATGCGCAAGTTGTGCGAAGCAATCCGCCAGAAATACCCGGATTTGTGGAAGAACAAAAATATGCTTTTGCCATTTTTGCCCAAAAACAACACTTTAATAATGCCGCACCCACCGTTTCTCCAGATCTGGTCCCCTGTGAAAGGACGATGCTACGCTACGGTTGAGGAGATAAAGACGGAATCAAAGGAGGAGCTGAACAAGATCACAAAAAATAATTTTTTGAAGTGCTTCGAGGATTGGAAAAAACGTTGGCATAAGTGTATAATATATGGTGATGATTACTTTGAAGGGGACAAAATAGATAAGCATGAACAAATAAATAATTTTTGAAAAAAAAAACACAAAATTCGCGATACTTTTTGAACATACCTCGTATCACTAATATACTAAAAAATAAATGTTTCATCCAGCATTAATTTAAGACCTGAAACGATTTAATTCAATTGAGCAAAACATAGGTCCTTAATGTAGAGAGAAATAATTCTAATTCGATAGTCCATAGTGCTAATCTGGATATTAAAAAAAAAGCATTTAATTTTATTTTACTATATCGTTACCATCCCCTCCATAAAATTATTCACATTCCAATATATGGAAATTCTGTATTTGCGAACAAAATCTATCGTTTTAAATAATTTCTAATTACTTGTGAATATTGCTCCAATTTAAATGTTTTCTTTTAACCTTTATTAATTAGCAGCCAACAACATCCTAGAATTACTTTGTGTATGCTATGAAATTACCATTAAAAAAATTCCCATAGTTGAATTGTAAAACGTATTTTTTCAATTAAAGTAATTGAAAAATTTACATAAAAAGACGACGGTTACGATATTAAACAAAAACAAAAAAAAAATATATTTTGTTTGACCAAAGGTGGAGGGGGTGGGGAGAGGATACGTTCAGTTATAAAAATTAATAATACTAACTAGATACTGATGAACAACTAACAATGCCGTCCAGTTTGTTTTTTTTAGTAACGCCTACCCTAGCTATTTTCAAATGGGAAAAAATTAATCTTATTCAAGATACGAAGTTATTATAGTGTGGATTGGCCAAATGGTCAGAAATGAAGGTCGGGAAAGTCGAAGTCGAAAGGAATGGCCTCAGTGCATGTTAAACATTTATGCAAAAATGAAGATGAATGGGTAAATTATTTTAAATTGGTTTAGTTAAGTTCTATTCGGATAAGGTAGAAGTGGCTAAACATGAACTTGGATCGGTCTGGGTCTGAGGCATGATCATAGTACGGAATGAAAATAGAAATCAGACAACTGGACGGTTAATATATCACTTTTGAAGAGTTCTTTGCTTAAAAGTTCTTCTTTGCCTGCAGATCGACTGGTTAGCATAAAAGTATAGTCTGAGTATGATGGGTAAATGTAGTCGGAGCGAATATTTGACCGCATGCCGTGTCCATTACTTAGACCCCATTCCGAACGGCATCTGTCTATTACGGGGGAATGAATATCTGGCCTAGGCATACTTAAATTGCCACAACATACCATATGCGATAAGAACTATTGCAGTAGCTACTGTAGCGAAACAAGATGCAAATACGAAACCTTCTCGAGAGTTGGACACTAGTTGCTGTACGAGTTTTACTTAAGCCCCGTTAAGAAGGTATTAAGAAATTCATACTATCGGCAATATTTGTGCCTGGTTGAAGTTATATGTGATAAGTAATCTGTCTTAGTTGAGCTGAGTTGAAGGTGAAACCAACGTAGACGAATGTACGTTGTTCTATGCAAATGAAATTGCCAAGAAGTACGTAAATAAAGCTGGCTATCAATGGTAGCTACGCCTAGATTATAAAAGGACCCTCAGAGCACTATAGATGCACTATTCTCTCTTCGGCAACTATTTTTTTGCCTTTCTCATTTCAAAGATGATAACACTTTTCTCAAGCCTTGCAAGTAATTTTTTAACCAATCAGGTTTACCTTTCGTGCCAGTATAGGAGTACCTGGTGTTAGAATATTCTATTCGGTTCAATTTGAAATGATTCAATTGCGAGATAATTGTTATTAACTTTTAACATTTCGAACAAACGTTTGCATTTTTCACACTGTTAATAGCTCCGGCCTATGCACTCAATATCTTCACAACGATTGAAATTTAATTAAGTTCTTCGCAGGTAGACATTAATTAGCTCTGGAAGCGTATCCTTGTCATTTTTTCATACAATATCAGAAATTTTCTTTAAATTAGAGCACATTTTAATGAATACCTTTTACCAAAGCTACCACAAATTTTTATATTTCTAATATAATTTTTTTTTAGCTACTGTCACTACTTATAAATTTGTTTTATTGCAAAATTTTATCTTAATGACATTTGTTGCATTAGGAAGTGTTCTTTAATTGGTGACCTTTAATAAAATTCTGTATTTTGTTAAAGGAATAAGTATAAAAGTCTCCGGATTAGTTTCTGTACATTGCGGGTAATCTAGTCTATTATAAATTTTGTTTATTTGACATTTGCAATGGAATTTTCAACATTTCATTTTTATAGTGATAAGATTGTCAAGCGAGTCTCCAACGAGTTAAAAGTATAACCAATACGAGCATGAATATCTTCTTCATCAAATGAAGTTGTGCAACTTGTTTATATGAAAATCGTAGGGTGAATTTAAATTTACTTACAAGACGGAAATGAATTGCAATTCGAATAAAGTTATTACAAATGCATACAATCTTTCTATAAGACAACTTCCGCACGAGTTAACAATTCAACTTGTGTGCAACTCTTTCATATTTATTGGAATGGGGGGCCACATTAACTCTCGAAAATAGTGCAAAAGTTGTTCTGCGCTGTGACTTCAGAATTAAAATTTGAGATATTTTGTGCAACAAAACGATGAGTATTACTAAAATTATTCAAGTCTGTAGAAGTTTTGCTATTTAAAGGAGAACAACTAATTTTTCTTCAATATAAATAAAAAAAGTTATTTTAAGAAAAATTTGATTAATTGTTAGTTTTTTTTTTACTGCGAACATTTTCTTATTTTAGATCTTAAGATAAATTTCTATCATATTTTTCAAGGTAGTACTAAGACGGATTTTTTTTTTATAATTTATTTTATTTTTAAACTTCAAAGTTACACCCTTCAAAGTAGTTTCATTGGGCAGCTATTCAATTCATCCCAGAAGGAGTGGTTTTCATCAAGCATCAACCTTCAGATTTTGAGTTACACTCTTTTGGATTAAGTTGGGGAACAAAAATATTCAAACGGACTTTTCATCACGTGAATCGGGGAACTGCGGAATTACTGAATTAAATTTTTTTCCGACGACATCTTATTGCTAGAGATAACAGAGTAAGAGATGGCGTTATTATGGTGGAACAGCCAAGTATCTGTATTATCCGTTTTGAGTACGAGGTATGTTCAAATAGTTTCGTGGATTTTGAATTTCCGCGGGTTACGTATATTCGATTTTCGATTTTTTGTGGCGTTATGTTGACAAGTTCGCCCATTTTGAATGTTCAGTTAATTTTTAACAGCTACTTTCTTGCACGTGTTTTGGCTCGTCTTCGATTTTTTCTCAATTTCGACCAAAAACAGCATCGCATTAACATTGCTAAGGAGCTATTGGCCTCTGTCCGGGATAACCGAAATTTTCTCCAGAGGGTCATAACTGGTGACGAATTATGGGTTTATGTTTATGACGTGGAAACCAAAGCTCAATCATCCTAATGGAAGCTGGCGTACGAGCCAAGACCGAAAAAAACGCGCCAAGTTCGGTCGAATGTGAAGGTTTTGTTTACAGTTTTCTTTGATTGCAGGGGCGTGGTGCATCATAAGTTCTTCCCACAGGATAGAACGGTCAATAAGAAATATTACCTGCAAGTTATTCGCAAGTGGTGCAAAGCAATCCGCCAGAAACGCCCGTATTTGTAGAAGAACAAAAATTTGGGTGTTGCATCATGATAACGCCCCTGCTTTTTTTGGCCAAAAACAATACACTAATAATGCCGCAACCACCGTATTCCTCAGATCTGCCCCCCTGGGACTTTATCTTCTTCCTGAAACTATAGAGCCCTATGAAAGGACGACACTACCGATTGAGGGGATAAAAACGGCATCGAAGGAGGAGCCGAACAAGATCACAAAAAATGTTTTTTGAAGTGCTTCGAGAATTGGAAAAAACGTTGGAACAAGTGTATAATATCTGGTTGGGGATTACTTTGAAGGGAACAAAATACATATTCATAAATAAATAAATAATTTTTGAAAAAACACAAAATTCGCTATACTTTTTGAACAGACCTCGTATTTATGATCCTTTCAAGTATTCACTTTTTAGCTTTAATATCAATAGATGGTATGACCTTAGACGAACTCTTACTCCTTCTACATTTTAATCAGCTTTCGATGTCAAAAGAAATTTTTCGTCCAGGGCTTTTTAACGTCTAAAAATTGCCTTGTATCATACCTCCAAAGAACTTGTGTTCTTAATAAGGAATGTCTCCCATAACTTTTTTAAAACAACAACGTGGTCTCGCTAAGCTAAGTTGACTTTCATAAGTCAAACTAGCTTAGAGAGAGCACGTTGTTTTTCCGAAAAAAAATTCAATCCCAAAATACAACTTTACCAGGCACACCTCCTATTGTGATGCTCCTTGATCCAACAATTCCATTCCTAAATTCCGTCTTTGATCTTTTATAATACTTCCCACACTAACAATGACGTCGCCGAATGGCCTCATGGTAGTGTCGCTATAAAATCACCCCTGGCACATTTCTAAAGGACTTTCATAAAAAAAAGAATAAAAAAAAGCCCAGCTTTGCTAATCAGGATATATAAGGTCACGTAGTTATCGTATGAGATTGAGGAGTGAACTACGTACAAACTATGTGAAGGGGAAGTCTACAGTGTTGCCAAATTACTCTCAGTAATACCAGTCCGCTTACTTTTCTATCATAGTTTGTAAGTAAAATTGCCCAACCATTATTAAATCAGCACTCAATATGCTTCGCGCATCAGGAATTTAACAAGAAAATTACATTTTAGATGCAATTTTCTTTTATTATAATAATTGAAAAACAATTTTTGTTTATTATAATAATGAAAAAAAAGTTAACAGGTTTTAGTTCCATAAAATTTCTCAAAAATCAAAAATGTTTCTAGACACATGTTGCCAGATACATGTTAATGGTTGAAAATATTTTTTAAGCACGCAAAAGGTAAAAATTTTATTTAGATAATATAACTAGTGATTAATGTTCAAATAACTTTTACAGCTATATTCGACTATTCAGTAGGCACACATTTCCTAGTCTCATTACTTTTCTGTCATACACGGAATTATAGCAAATATCAAAATTCCATTCGGAATTGTTTCGAAAGAGTAATTTGACACATTAACCATCATTGAAAATGGATATGTTGAAGGCATTAAGCAAATTTTATGCATTTTTAAACATGTCCTCATATCACAGAGAAAAAACTAAAACTTTTCCAATAAAAAAAACCCCCTTTTTTTGTGTGTTATGGTCTGTTCGTGTATAAACAAGAGAAGATTTCGTATTCGTTTTTTTTTTTTTGGCAAAATATGATACATTCGTATGAGTAGAATGATCTTCGAAGAGAAAAAATTAGAAATTTATGCAAAAAAAAAATATAAAAAATTCATCATCGGATGAACGATGAAGTTGTCCATGCTTCAATTAGGAAATGTGAGCCGGTACATCGGAGAGCAATGGGCCACCACCAAAGTACCACAACACCAAACCATTGAGGTCAGACTTAACCTCAGAACATTTGCTCTGAGATTTCGAAAAAGGATACCCGAAATAGTTACAGAAAATATGGCAGAAGTGGTGTGTTCGCAAATTGACTATACGAAATGAAAAGGGTAAAAGGGTAACTGTTGGCACGGCATGATTTGTCAGAATAAGTCTGATGGCACATATTTCACATAGACGATGGGGGACAGCCGCCAATTTTTTTCTCTTTGTCCACATGTTAAAGGAATTTTTTGTTTCCAAAAAAAAAAATACAACTTTTTTTTCCATGGGGAGATTTTGTTAGATTAAACGAAGGTCTACGACTATTTCCCATAAGAGGCCATATGTGTGGAATTATTGACATGGCAGACCACCCAGCTACAGTGGAAAATATGAAATTTTAATGAAACCGAAATTGATTTGAGAATTTAGCAAAGTTGCAGTTTTATTATTTATTGTAGTTTTGGAATGGCATACAAAACGGCATATGCTGTTTGGCGGAAGAGATATTCTACGAGCATTCTGACTGGTTCACCGATTAAATGTTGACAAATTTTATGTTAAGTGTGGGGAGTAATTTTTTATTCTTATAGTGAATTTTCAGCACAATTAATGAAACGATTATTTTTCCATGGAACTTGTTAATATTTTCATTTTGTAAACATCAAAATAATAGTTTTTTTTTTCGTTAGTTCATTTTAATTAATATATTTAATGTAGAAATGTTCTTTTAAAGATATAGTATTTTTTTTTTAGTTTTTTGATAGTTAAAATAAATTGGAAACTATATTATTTGTTCCTAGTAATATGCTTGTAAGTTAAGTTTTTCAAATTATTTTTCCAATTCTTTAATAATTTTGGAATAATATTTTGTTTTAATGTAATTAAGGGAATATTCATAATTTACATTATGAATATTGTTATCACAGATTCAAAAAAGGGGGGTTTTTTATGTGCATTCTAATTTAGAAATAATTTTTTTTAATAATATGCTTTTAGATTATTGATTTTATGGTTTGGATAGTGTGGTTTCAATGTTAGTGAACAAAATTATTATTAACTATTAAATTTAATAAGCTGCAAGTTTATTAAAATTTTTAACAATATTAATTTTTAGGTTACTCAACAATACCTTAAAGTTATAAAAAAGATATTTTGGTGCTCCAAATGGTAATTTTTTTATGTGATAAGGATTATTCCTCTCTTGGTGAATATGACAGTTAGTAAAATTATCTTATGTGGGACCCTAAAAACCTACAAGTGACTATAGACAAATGAAAACCTAATAAAGTTGAGTGTAGTGTGCATTTTAGTCTAAAAGTGCCATCGGTCATTATTTTTTCAAAAATAAAGAAGAAAATACTGTTATCGTCAATTCTGAGTACTATGGTCATATGATAAGTAATTGATTTTCGATATGACCTTGAAGATTTTAATCTGGACCATATGTGCCTTTATAGTGAGAAAAATTTCCACGCTATATAATTTCAAGATTTGATGATATCAATTAAATCTATAAAATTGTTCAATAAAACAATGCCATAAGCAATAGAACCCTAAAAATTTTTGCTTTTATTGTGCAGCAAATTTCCAAAACACCTAATTTCGAGATTTGGATGTCAAAAAGCCCTAAAGATCGTTCGATTTGACTTCATCGAATTTTTTCTTGTAGAGCTTCACAAAAAAATACACTTACTAACAAACATTTTACACAGACAATTTTTGAATACTGAAGCAAATAATTGCCGAATCACAGCCTGAAATATGCAAAAAAAAGTCATTAAAAAACTACCTGAAATGAATCGAGTTCTCCAAGAAAGTCTTGTGGCAGTATCTGAGTTTGAAGTTTATTGTCCAAAGCAAAAATTAGATAGCTCTTCATATTAATTATAAAAAACTTTCTGAAATAAGTAAATTTATTATATCCTTCCCTGATATGAAGAGAAAAATTGTAAAAATTTCCCCATGATTTTTGTAAATTTTTACATATGTTTTCATAGAGTTAACAAAGATTTCTCAAAAAATATTATAAATACCATAAAATTTTTGATAAGTTAAAAACTTTGCTAAAACTACCTTTTTTGTCATATTGAAATCACTTTTTTGGTGATTTCAAAGTTTTTTTTTTGATCGATAGTTTTTAAAATAGAATATTTTCTATCTTTTTAATGTCAATTATTTCATAACGAAAAATATATTTTTTTCTTCTTAAATACTAAATCCACTTTAAGAGGAAAACATATCGAAATACTTTGAAGGAAATATTGTTGGATTAATGAACAGAAAATTAATTAGAAACACTTGTTCAAAGCTCTTCAAAATTAATGACTAACTAAATATCAAGTGACACATTAATTTCGAAAATTTATTACTTCAAAGAATTAATAACATATTTGTAAGATTTATTTTGGATTTGTTTTTATAATAAAACTTTTATGGGAACTGTTTATTATTGTACGATTAATAAAATATTTTTTATTTCATTTTTATTATATGTATGCTCGTATTATTTTGAATGTTAAATATTGACCATCTTTGAAAAAATATTTAACCAAAAAATAAAATAGTCTTTAAGAGTAAATATTAAAATATTTTTCTTGCTTTAGTAGATACTAGAAATAGTTGGCCTTTTATGCTTAAGAATCTAGTTTTTATTGCAAATATTATGAAAATCTATTGTCTGAAATGGAAGCGATGAGAATTAACCAAAGTTTGATTGTGAGCACTTCAAATGCAAATAGGAATAGGATTATGCTTGCAACGTATAAATGGATGTACTAGTGTAGTGCACCTTAAGCATTAGTCAATTGGTACTTGGAATGTTGAAGCCTTCGTCTTGAGATTTCTGGCGAGTCCTTCATGATGAATTCGATGACTTTCTAAGAGAATAAGAAATGGAAGCTAATAGAGCAGAAAAAATAAATGCAACGTCACGCGAATAAAATAGAAAAAACCATATTTAACACAACGGAATCTAAAATGGATGAATTCTCTGAACTGAATGCTGCACATTCCGGCAAAGAAAAATCCTGATTGTTCATGAAGGACAATCTGTGATTCCTTTCCTTTAATCGTAGAAAAAAGAATGTTAATCAGCAATAGGGATAGGAGCATGGATCACTGAATCAGTCGTCATATCCACATCTAGAAATAATATGAAAACAAATCAGTGAAATTTCTGAAATGAAGATACAGCGACTGCTTGCCAAGTCGAATCGGAACTTATTTCATCGTCATGTCGGTACATGGGAACGAACATGACAGCCGTGCAATCCCCCCGTTGCACGAGCTCACCTCCATTAGTTGTGTCCTTTTGATTTCGTGTTCCGGTGGAGCCACATTTTATCCATCTAATTTTCAACCTCAATGAAGATTTCTATTGTACAGATTGACAGCTCACTGAGTCAACTGAGAAGAAGATGAACCGAAATGTCCGGGGTCTATGAAAATAGAAGGCAATAACCAGACTCTCAAATAAAGGAATAAACATGACCAAAAGATGGCGACTGTTGAACTTTTTTTCAATGAGAATAACAACAACAAATTCAATAATAACAATAATGGTAACGATGATGAGGAGAAGATGAAGAAAATGAAGACGACGGAAATGTTAATGATGATGCATCTTATTTGAGCTATTTAAGTTAGGTGATATTAGTGCTTTTATTGTTGATGTTGTCCTTGTACCTGCCAAGACGACGATAAAACTGATGATGATGCCAGGAAATGTATATACACATGGCTTCAAGGGGGTATCAGTCTTGAGATTTTCTTCGGATTCTTTCTGGTACATTTCCAACAGTTTTTGTTTTGTACTTCCTGTTCTTCTTCTACTTCTTCTACTTCTTCTACTTTTTCTACTTTTTCTACTTCTCCTACGTTTTCTACTTCACCTACTTTTTAAACTTCTTTTCCTTTGTCTACTTTGTCTACTTTGTCTACTTTTTCTACTTTTTCTACTTTCTCAACTTTTTTTACTTCTTCTACTATTTCTACTTTTTCTACTTTTTCTACTTCTTCTATTTCTTCTTCTTCTTCTTCTTCTTCTTCTTCAACTTCTTCTACTTCTTCTTTTACTTCTTCTATATCTTCTAATTCTCCTACTTTTTCTACTGCTCCTTTTTCTTCTTCTTATTCTTCTTCTACTTCTTCTATTTCTTCTAAATTTTCTACTTTTTCTAATTTCTTTAATTTTTTTACTTCTTCTACTTCTTCTACTTTTTCTACTTGTTCTACTTTTTCTACTTCACCTACTTTTTAAACTTCTTCTACTTTGTCTACTTTTTCTACTTCTTCTACTTTTTCTACTTTTTCTACTTTCTCTACTTTTTTTACTTCTTCTACTATTTCTACTTTTTCTACTTTTTCTACTTCTTCTATTTCTTCTTCTTCTTCTTCTTCTTCTTCTTCAACTTCTTCTACTTCTTCTTCTACTTCTTCTATATCTTCTAATTCTCCTAATTTTTCTACTGCTTCTTTTTCTTCTTCTTATTCTTCTTCTACTTCTTCTAAATTTTCTACTTTTTCTACTTTCTTTACTTTTTTTACTTCTTCTACTTCTTCTTATTTTTCTACTTCTTCTACTTCTACTTCTTCTACTACTTCTACTTCTTCCACTTCCTCCACTTCTTCTACTTCTTCTATTTTTTCTACTTTTTCTGTTTCTTCTACTTCTTCTATTTACTTCTTCTACTTTTTCAACTTCTTCTACTTTTTCTACTTTTTCTACTTCTTCTACTTGTTCTACTTTTTCTACTTTTTCTACTTTCTCTACTATTTTTACTTCTTCTTCTTCTTCTTCTTTTTCTTTTTCTTCTTCTACTTCTTCTTCATCTTCAACTTATTCTACTTTTTCTACTTTCTCTACTTCTTCTACTTCTTTACTTCGGATCCTTTCTGGTGCATTTCGAAACCAACAATTCGATTGAGGCGGTTTTTTTTGTTTGTTAAATTCTATATTTAATTTTAGTTGTAATAAAAATTTCATATTTCATCACAAATTTATGTAAAGTTTTTAACAAACTCATAAATGCATATAAGTCAAGTTTATGCTATACTCCAGATACAGTGAAAGAAAATATACCCTAAACCTAATCATCCCCAATCATTATCGTCCTCATTCAAGAGTAACTTTACTATCATCATCGTCACCGAAGAGTAGAATACGACAGATTTGGAAGTTGAAACATTGTAGCTTTGACGTTTGCCTAAACTTTGACTTTTATTTTTTTAATTGTGACTGCTTCCGGTGCTGAGCTCCTTGCACGTTCTATAAAATTTAAAGAGTACTTCAGTCGTCTTGTTAGTCACAAGCCTTTTATTTGATGAATTTACCATCATTTCTATTATCAATTATATTTTTTTCAGGAAATTTTTCATAAAAAATGCTCCCCTACGAAAAGTTTAAAATATGTCAGAAAAGCATTATGATCCAAATTTATGAAAAAATACAGTATAAAATGAATGCATTCCTGTGGCTAAAAAATATTTCTGGTTTTGCTTTTTTTGTATATAAAGTTTGCCGGCTTTCATTCCATGTTGATGGAATGACGGGATTACCAAAATGTTTGATGCCCGCCCCAAAAATGCATCTCGAGGACTTATAATGGCGGTTCTCAGCATATGCATTTTTGATTCTGTCGTAATATTTGCCGAGAAGTACGATCAACAGGAAATTAAAATCAACCAAAAAACCTATAAAAACCGAATAAAAGACTTGCGGGAGTAAAAATATATTGAAAGGCCCAAAAATTACCTAAGTTTTTTTATATGTTAAGTATGAGTACAGGTGATGAGAGACTTTAATACGGAGATGATTGGGAATCTCATAATGCGATAAAAATGCACTAAACATCGGATATCTCTGAACTGTGGTATGGAATTTGTACATTCATAAAAGTTTCCAAAAGCTATGCACTTGGTCGGCTTATTATTCGGATATATTTTTTTAAAAATATTTTTATGCTAATTTGCAGAAGTTTTAAAATTAATTTAAGAGGATTAATATATTCTCAATTATATACAAGATATAAAGTTTTTATTCTTCTTAATTTTGAGATTAATTTAAAAGCTTTTTATTGAAGTTTTATATGTAAAAATATAAAATTTTCGATATTTTTTTTTTATTACTTACCACTTTAGTTCAGGATCGCATAATTATCCGAAATATTCTGAAATGAAAAAAAATGAGTTTATTTTTAGGCATATTACAATATAAAAATTCAAGAAAAAATTTATATTTTATATATAAGAGCGGAAAGTTTTTTTTATTAACACCTCTAGAGGTATTCAGATATAATGTACGGCGTGTGAGGGAAAAGTAATGTGACTGAAAATACGGAAAGGAATATGGCAACATTCCGAATTTTTTTCTGCAAGTTTGAATTATAAAAAATTGCGGTGAGCCTATGGGAACCATTCTTTATCAAGACAGGAAAAGTGTTAGTAGCATAATGCACTTATGGAGGGCTAAGAAGCATTGCAATAAAGGCTTTCACCATAGAAAACTGACGATAATATGTAACGAGTGAAGACTCTTGTGAGGTTAGATCGTCGATTAATATTAACGCTGACAGAAACTCCTTAAGATACTCAGAAAGAGGGATACTCGCATATCGAATGGTTTAGTTCTTTTCAACCTTCTGACTTGGTTTTGACAATCGAATGGTGCCTCGACATTGACGTGATGTTGTCATCTAACTTCCAGTTGAACCGGCATTTTTGTTTTGTTTTGCTGACTACTTTGCTAATTCCTAGATCTCAATGAAGATCGTCAAACAAGGTACTTAGAAATATATTCATATTAACGTTTAAAGGAATTAAACGTTCTACCGTCTAAAAGATTTTGTAGAGACTGGAACAAATGATAATCGGAAGGTGCTAGGTCCGGAGAGTATGGCAGTATATCCCATCCAAGCTCTGAAAGCTTTTGCCGAGTGGTCAAACTTGTATGTGGTTTCGTATTACCCTGTTCTTTTTTTTTTAAGTGATTCATTCAATTTATCCAACTGATGATAGTACACTTCAGCATTGATTTTTGAGTTGCTCGGTAGAAGCTCAAAATGAACGATTCCTTTGAAATTTTACCAAACAGATAGCATAACCTTTTTTTGATGCATATTGGCTTTCGAAATGCTTTGAGCCAGTTCATCTTTTCTACTCCAGGATCTTTTACGCTTAAAATTGTTGTAAACAACTTATTTCTCGTCCCCAGTGATGATACGCTTCAAAAATGGATCAGTTTCTTGGCGTTTGAGAAGCAAATCATAAACGTCAATGCGACGGCACAAATTTTTATCCGTAAGAAGAGGAGGAAGCCATATGTCAAGCTTTTGAATTCGATAAATTTAATCTCTCAGCGACCTCACGAGTTGTTATTCGCCCGTTTGCATTCATTAATGCCTTTATTGTGTCGTCATCAGCTTCAATTGGCCTTCCAAAACGTGGTGCATCTTCGAGATCAAAATTGCCAGATCGAAACACATCTCCTTAATACACATCGGATAATTTTTTTCTTCCTTGAACAACATTTTTATCTTTTCTATAGTAAAAAAGTAAAATATGCCGAAAATGCTATTTTTCACTTTCCATATTTAACAGGGTATCAACCAAAAACTACCGTGCAGAATTAATCGAATTTTTTTTACAAGCAAGCTTTGTTATATTATCTGTCAAAATATATATGATTATGCGGCTTATGGGAAACAATACAATTAAGTCCTCTGTTGGGAAAAAACGAAATTATTTGCCGAACAACACAATACTCTTTAATATATACACTTGATGCTCCTCAAGTTATGCGTTTTTTTATGTGTAACATTTAAGCGTTTGGTATGTGGGGCTAATTTTGTGAATGTGATGGAAATGTATAATAGGATATTGGATAATGGAGATGGAACGACTCCTCTTAATCAATGAGCTTTCGGTGGAAAAAAGAATTCTGGTATTTCCAAGTTCTGCTAGATCAGAAAACACTTGACAGGACGATATCTAAAGAACTATAACTGGAGAGCTGAAAAAATTGAAAAGTATTAAAATCGAGCTGACGATTAAGCAAACTCTTTTGAACACAATATAGGCTCTGCATGTATCGTCCACCTTTTAATTGAAACTAGGTGGAGTTGGCGAAACAAGATTTTTTTCGGTCACTGGTAAATAAATACTTAAAAATATCAGAAGTTAACAAACCAACTTAGCAACATTTTTTCATTAAAATCTCTCAGTATTTAATAAGTTTTATTTTTTTACAAATATTCTCGCATCAATTTCTTTGAGAAAATATAGTCACTGTTGCAAAAGTACCTCTTAAAATAAGTCAGCGCTTTCGAAAATTGCTTGAACACATGCCCATAATCATATTTATTGAATTAGAATTTTAAAAATTTTAGTACAATAATTTTTTAAAATAATATAAGAAATAAAAAAATTAAAATACTTGTAGAATTTTAGAGTGCAATCGAATTCTGGAGATTGCTGGGTCAGCAAAGCTAAAGCAATTAACCGTAATTGAAATTTTTAATAGAATATAATCTGATATTATAGACAAAATAGTTAAAGGGATAACTGAAAGCTTAATTTTGGGGTAAAAGTCACTTTGGAGGTGATTTTATAGAACAATCACGTCCAGTTAGCGCAAATCGTATAAATTTTCATAAATTCTCTATAGCTATAAAACTAGTAATTTTATATTTGAAATATATTTAATATGGCATTCCAATGAATTTGTGCTTAGTTTATTTACTAAATACTAGAAATTCTAAAGAATCTCTGGTTTATCAGTAATAGAATGAAATTTATTTTACTAAATTATGTACTTGGAAGTTTTTTTACGAGCGCATGATCCTCTTAACGTAATAACGTGGAAAATAATAAACTATTCTATTCCAATAGGAATGATTTTACTAGAAAACCAACCTTTATATTTATATTAAATGGAAATTTCAACACAAATTAATTGCCTTATAATTTATTAAACTAATTTATGATAGGATTTGTTAGACCAACTGAACAGATTTATTATGTTTCGCTTTTGGGACATCAAAATTAGAATATTCAATAAGCACAGATAAAAGTTTTTCATTTTTCAAATTCTATGCATATTAAAATAACTAAAAATCTAAGCCAAAAATAATTGACATAATATGTGAAATATTACTAATAGAATTAACTATTCTCTATTATAGAAAAGTTTATAGAAAGTTATTTTTGTCTGTATTACGCGGAAACTACCTGCATATTATTTTTGGCAATGAAAGACTTTTTGATGACATTTTGAGCTTTTAAATTTACTAAATTAGAAATATTTACTAGGTGTATAAGCTTAAATCCGCTGTTTGATGATAGATGGCGTGGGTGAGCGTATTAAGCTACCATGGATACGCTATACTTTTTTTCATGAGTTTGACATCTGTCAACATTAATCATTGCACATTGTCAGCAATTTCGTACAACAACATACATTTTTCCTTTGGTAATCATGTCTAGTTTTGTGGCAGCAAAAGAGCATATGCAGGAAGCTCTGCTTTTCTGTTTCAATTTGAGGAAATCGGTTGCCGAATCGCATCAAATGCTTATGAAGGCATATGGTGATAGTGCTTTATCGGAAGTAACGTGCCGAGATTAGTTTCGTCGGTTTAAAGACGGAAATTTTGACTCGCGGGACAAGAAGCGTGAAAATCGGCCTATGAAGGTTGAGGACCATCAATTGCAGGCTCTTTTGGATGAAGACGATACACAATCGCAAAAAATGCTCGCGGAAAAATTGGGTGTTTCTCAATCAGCCATTTCCATGCATCTGCGTGCCATGGGGAAGATTGAAAAGATCGGAAAATGGGTGCTGCATGAATTGAACGATAGGCAGATGGAGCGACGCTAAAACACATGCAAAATCTTGCTCGCCTAACGAAAAAGAAAGTCGTTCCTGCATCGGGTTGGGACAGAAAATAAAAAGTAGATATATTTCGAGATTTCTAAACGCAAGAAATCGTGGGTTGATCCCGGCCAACCATCAACATCTTCCCCAAGACCAAATCGCTGTGCGTTTGATGGAATCAGCAGGGTATAATCTTTGCGTTTGGTGGGATCAGCAGAGTATCGTCTACTATGAGATGTTGAAACCTGGTGTAACTGTCAATGTCCACCGCTACCACCAATAACTAATCAAATTGCATCATGCTCTGCGTGAAAAAAGGACGGATTATCAACAAACCCAGAACAAGCTCATTTTCCTCCACGACAACGCACCATAGTACACGTCAAAAATGTATAGTAGTAAGAAACTACTTGGAGACACTCAACTGGAAGGTGCTACCCCAACCCCGTTTATTCACCGTACCTGACCCCTTCCGACTACCACCTGTTTTCGTCGATGGGCCACGCGATCGCTGAGCAGCACATCGATTCTTACGAAGACGTCCGAGAATGGCTTGATGAGTGGTTTGCCTCGAAAGAGAAGAAATTTTTTTGGCGTGGTATCCACAAATTGCTCGAGAGATGGAAAAAATTGTGAAGCTGGCGAAGGCAAGTACTTTGAATAAATTTGTTTTTGCTTTCTATGAAAACAGCGGATTTAGGCTTATACAGCTGGTATTTCCACAATTTAAGAAATAAGCTCAAATATTTGGCACAAACATTATAGTAGATTCGGTTAAATTATTAATTTATAATTTAATCAATAAATTAATAATTTGATAATTTTGTACCAATACAGCAATTTCATAAAACTAAATCTCGGACAAGAAAACACCAAATCTTCCTTTGGTATTTTGTACGTGAGTCAGTAACAATTCATAGCAAAAACCTAAAAAGAGGTAGAGTTATACATTGAATGACATAAACGACAGTCACCATGCAATGAAACATATATTTAAAATCAAGTATTAAGGATGAAAAACGGAATAGTAGTAGTAAAGGGAGTAACTAGTTTACCTTATTTTTTATGCTTCCGATTCCATATATTGTTTTTATACCGGAACCTTTAATAAAACAGAGAAGCAAATGCATAGACCAAATGTAATGATAGATTTGTAGTAAAACAATAGTATGGCATAGGTATTATGTTATGTAAGAATATAGTTGATTATGAGTATGCAACCTATTTGACTCATTCTACGAGGGTCGTTAAATAAGTCCTTAGAAAATCCGAGAAATTTTTTTTGTAAGTAGCATTATCGACAGGAAAGCGGTCAAAATTTCAGCTCGATCCATAGCGTAGGCCAATTTCTATTGTCGATTAAAGTTAACGACATTTATTTGTGCATAACAATGGAAAAAAGCGAGTTTAGGGCTGTCATCAAACATCTCCATTTGAAAGGTTTAAGCCCGAAAGAAATCAAAGCCGAGTTGGATACAGTTCATGGCACATCTGCACCTGTGTTTGCGACGGTTTACAATTGGGTGAATGAATTTAAACGTGGTCGTTCATCCACAAAACATGAACATCGTTCAGGACGCCTAGTTGAGGTGTCTACTCCTGAAATCATCGACAGAATCCACGATCTGATTTTGAACGATCGGCGAATTAAAGTGCGCGAATTAGTTGAGGCCACGGGAATATCACAAGGTACAGTCGCTTCAATTTTGCATGAAAAATTGTCTGTGAAAAAAAGTTCGGCAAGATGGGTGCCGCGTTTGCTCTCAGAGGAGAATATGTTGGCACTCTTTCATCGCAATCCTGCCGAATTCCTTCGTCGATATGTCACTGTGGTAGATTTTCACTCTTTCATCGCAATCCTGCCGAATTCCTTCGACGAAACCTGGATACACTACTACTCTCCAGAAATGAAGAGACAGTCATCACGGTAGATTTTCAAGGGTGAACGGGCTCCGAAGAAGGCAAAAACTGTGCCATCGGCCGGCAAGGTGATGGCCACGGTCTTTTGGGATTCGCAGGGCATCATTTTTATCGACTATTTGGAAAAAGGAAAAACAATAACAGGAGCATACTACGCGTCGTTATTGCAACGGTTGAGCGAGGAAATCAAAGAGAAACGCCTCCATCTGAAGAAAAAAATCCTCTTGCATCAGGACAATGCGCGTGTGCACACCTGCGCTGTTTCCATGGCCAAAATTGTGGAATTGAGAATGGAATTGTTGCAGCATCCCGCTTATTCACCAGATTTGGCCCCGAGTGACTATTTTCTTTTCCCCAATCTGAAGAAATGGCTTGGCGGACGACGGTTCACTTCCAACGAGGACGTCATTGCTCAAACGGATGAGTATTTTGCAGAACTTCCGAAATCCTATTTTTTGGACGGGATAAAATTTTTGGAAAAACGGTTGGAAAAGTGTATAGAGCAAAAAGGAGATTATGTTAAAAAATAAAATTTTTTTTTTAAAAAACAGTTTTTTTCTATATTTTTCTAAGGACTTATTGAATGACCCTCGTATAAAACATTGTGAAAAGATCGTGCACAAGTATAAGAAAAACATTTTGAGAATTTTTTTTCTACATTCAAGTTTAAATTTATTAGAATTTATAAAAAAAATTATGTTTATGTAATTTTTTTCCATTAAAATCAAAGTGTTTAGATACTTTTGGCTTGAACTATACTTTGCTAAATATTATATTGTACAGTAAATATTTTTATAGTAAACCAAAGAACCAAATAAATTTTAACATTTATAAAATTAACATTTATTTATAAAAATTAACCCAATTTTAAGTGGGTTTTTTTCAAATTTGAATTTTCTAGCTCTACTAAAACTGAATATTGTTTTTTTCTTTCAAAACAAATTTTTCTTCCAAGAGTTCGAAAATTATATAAAACCAACCGAAAATCGGAAAAAGGATAATTTAATAAGTCAAATCTACCATAATTCAATAATTGTATAACAAATAAGAACAATAAAGGAAATTATTAATCAACAGTAGTGGTGGCAGACAGTAAACCAAACAGTAAGAAATTTTCGGATATAAATCTTAACTACAATTTTGGTCCAGAGAATTCATCATCCGATAGCCCCTCAGAATATTTACTTTATAAAGGAGAGTCTCCTAAGAAAATTTTGTGGTCAGACGTATAGAAATTTTCCCGTTTTGGCAAACAATAAAATCACCGTCCAGACATTTCTCAATCCTTTGGTAAATGAGGTTACAAAATTGGGATGAGTCTGTAGATAAATCCAATTTCATGAACTGACCAGCTGGAGGAAATTTTTGCGGTTTTCATTTTCGGCCAACCCAGCAACCGTTTTTAATTTCCACCTAAAAGTGAACAAGGCTTTTGTTCTTTCATCTGGTCGATCGGGACTTGTAGAATTTATAATTTTCGTAAGAAGTTCGTATTGGTAAATGTCTGGTCCTTTAGTCTGCTACTTTACTTTTTAAATAAAGATTCATGCTTTGGTCTTATTCAGATTCTTATGGGCAATGAGACGCAAAGGAAATTATTTTCTTTGCAAGAAGAAATCCACTTTTTCACCTCAGCAAAGTAAATTTGCAAAAAAATTCTAATGCATTATTAATTCTGCCATCTTTTTACGCTAATGAACAATTCAATTCGTTTTATTTAAGTTTTTTTTTTTCCCAGGAAACTGAATAAGTTTAATCCATTTTTAAGTAAAGTCTGAAAGCTACTACTGAGTGTGCTTATCTTGTCTACAGTTAGTTAATGATTAAAGGATACTTGTCTCTCTCTCTGTCTCTCTCTCTCTCTCTCTATTTTAGTCATTCTAATTAACCAAGAAGTTTTTAGCTGTTTAACTACTTAAAAATGTAATTATTTGGTAAGTAATATTGATCCTCTTTAGTCTTATTACTTATAAATCAGATAGTGTATATACATACGTATTTTGATTAAACGAGAATTGTTTGCATATATTTTAAAGTTAATTTAAATTTAATTGTGAATTATTTCCATGGAATTGAAAACATTTGTACTAAAATTTATTTAAATTTTTTTTTCTGTTTACTTTACTTTTTAGAGCAGTTTAAAAAGTTTAATTTTTTATAAGAAAATTTTAAGAGAAAAGGATTAACGAATTAGTGCTTTAGAAAGATTAGTTGAATGAAACACATTTTTAATTCAGATTTTTGATAAAATTTTCGCACATTAAAAACTATTATTCAATAATTACTTAATAGATTTAGGTTTTTAAATGCTATAAAATTTAAAAATTATAAAAAAATTTAAATAAAATATGTTAAATCGAACGGTTTTGGAGATCAATTGATATTAGAAAATCTTGAAATTTTTGGTTTTTTGGAAAGTTTTTGAGTAATAAATCCAAAATTTATTATATTTTGTGTCTTAAAGCAGTATTTTGATAAAACCAGGTGTAGTTAAAATTAATTTCTTTAAGTAAAGACCAAAAAAAGTGGATTATAATATGGTCATAGGGGTCAAAACTGACGGTTCTGAGAAATACGGGTCAAAGACACCCTTAGACTAAAATACAGAGTACTCGGTTACAGTTTATAGATAGAAAAGCTTCTCCAACACCATTTGTGGATTTTTGAAGCCCTTTTTTTAATAGTTCTGCATATGAATATATTCATAGAGCGAGAAATGAGTATCATCACTAAAGAAAATTATGGTCGAAAAAACGCCAAACGTGGCTACAAAAAAATCACCAATTTTATAAAGTTTTACGAGATTTTAGTGGTAAATACATTATATGTATGCTGTATAATTAAAACCTGGCCTTAACTAAAAAAAATCATTTTTGTATATAAACACCATTTTATTTTCCAGCATAGTATTATTTTAGCTTGATATACTTAGTCCAATGAATTTTTATTTTTTGTATTCCCTTCAAAATAGGCATTTGTTTCAGTAATTACCTCAATGTTTGAGCCAATTCTTTTTTTGTCGAGCGATTTTTTCATATTTGGTACCAAATCTTTTTCTGTGGTTATTGTCTTCTCCAAATGCAGATGTTTTTTTGTTACAGCACCGTTGAAACAATACAATAAGTTTCCACAACAATCACCATTAATCGTTTTGCTCTTTTTAAAGTAATCGATGTAGATTATGTCCTGTTCATAACAAATTACTGTGACCACTACTATTTTGTCCGATAAAGTCGCCCCACTGTTTGGACTATTTTTTAGTCTCTTGAGGGTTGTGATGAATCCATGTTTCATTAGAAGTAATAAATTTAGGCATTATTGCGTTGAAAAATTTCCAGGATGCGTGAGTTCGAGATTTGATGATGTCAATTGGCCTCCAAGATCGTGTAATTTAACGCAGTTGGACTTTTTCTTGTTAAACTACTCGAAATATTATGCTTATTCAAAAAATTCTTGAAATTTAGAGTATTTAAAATTAAATATCCGTCAAATAATAACTTGATATAATCAATAAGATCGCACTACAAGCTACACAACATGAACACAGTTTCCAAAATGCATGATTTCAAGATTTGATGATATCAATTGGCCTTCAGGATCGTGTAATTTGATGACGTTGAACTTTTTCTTATAAAACTACTCAAAATATTGTGCGTATTTGAATAATCCTTGAAGTTTAGAGTATTGAAAAACCAATATCCGTCAAATTGATGTCAATTGGCCTCCAAGATCATGTGATGTGACGCCGTTGAAGTTTTTCTAATCCTTGCAGTATAGAGTATTTAAAAGACAATATCCGTCAATTTGATTTGGCTTGATATATACAACAACATGGCGCTACAAGCCACACAACAAGAAAAAAAATTCTAGAATGCGTGATTTCGAGATTTGACGATGTCAATCGGCCTCCAAGATCGTGTAATTTGATGCCATTGAAGTTTTATTTTTGTAAAATTACTCAAAATATTGTGCTTATTCAAATAATCCTTGAATTTTACAGTGTTTAAAAGATAATATCCGTCAAATTGATGTCAATTGGCCTCCAAGATTGTGTAATTTGACGCAATTGAACTTTTTCTTGTAAAACTACTCAAAATATTGTGCTTATTCAAAAAATTCTTGAAGTTTAGAGTATTTAAAAGATTTAGAGTCAAATTGATTTGGCTCGAGCTGGATCATATATGCTTTCAACAAAATGGCGCTACAAGCCACACAACAAGAAAAAAATTTCCAGAATGTGTGATTTCGAGTTTTGATGATATCAATTGGCCTCCAAGATCGTGTGATTTGACGCAGTTGAACTTTTTCTTGTAAAAATACTCAAAATATTGTGTTGATTCAAATAATACTTGAAATTGTCTCCAAAAATTATTCGGATTGGGTTTTCATGGCGCCAAACCTTATTTTAAACTTAACACACGTGCATGCTTATGATCAATTGAGAACAATCGTAGCACCCATTTTACTGAAAGCTTTCTCATATCTAAATGAGTAATTATATAACAGCTTCAGCAATCGCGTGAATTTTTTCAATCATTTTTTATATGTTTACCTTATTTGAATAATCTGAACATTCTCCATCAAAAATGCTTTAAAATTCAGCTGCCTAATTTTTTATGATTGATAATGAAGGTGCAGAGTATCCATAAACTTCTCTAAGAAAATTAAATATTTGATCACTGGTCGATAGTCGATTTTTTGTCATTGTTAAAAAAAATCAATAAAGTTGTTAACTTTAAATGGCTGTCACTCGTAAAATAAATGACGCAGCTATTAAAAAATTTAACTGGATTTTTATGAAAGGTTAGATTAAAGAAAAATTAAATTGTTTTAATATTAACCGTATCATCTCTTTTCGAAGATTAGGTATTATTCATACAACCCTTGTAAAATGGTAAACTAATTTTGAAGATATATTATTTTAAGTGACATATCTATATGGTAACAGGGCTATATTTTTCTAATTACAAAATCGAAATAAATATAGATAAATTTACCTTCTATAAAATTTGTCACTGTTGTTTAAACGAAATAAAAAATGTCTACCCAAAATTTTTAATATTTCTAATTTTTTTTTAGAACCAAATTATTATATTTTAAGTGAAATAGAAATTTTTCAAAATTGTCTTTTGCAATTGCTTTATTGAAAAGACTCAAATTTCAAACTGACACTAATTTGATATGACAAGTACAATTGGCATTTTGAATGGGGATGCATTTCATAACATTATTTTCAAGTCAATTTGAATTATTGTGAATTTTATGGAACAAAGGTTTATCGGTTATCAATATTACAAAAAAAAAATCAAAATTCTTATGGGGCCCCTAGTCAACATGCATGAAGACAAAAAAATACCAAAATCAACTAAAGCGTATAAAGGTATTTTTGCACTTGAATGAAACTCTCTGCAGAATAGTCAGAATGTTCCAATGTTTTTTATTTAATTAATAACATGGCATCATATGACAGCATGTCTTGGCATTTATCCAATTTATGTATTTTTTATATATATTTCAAAACTTGACTTTATACAGTCACATTTATTCATCCAGATGGAAGCAAACTTTCGAAAATAATATTAAAATAATCTTGAAGATATTTTTGTTCTTAAGGCGAGATGGGCCAGGATCGATTCTATTTGTATTTTTCCCACTTTAACTATTTTTGTTACTAATGACAACAAGCCTAAGTATTTTTCTCTTATACTGTGTTGTATTAGTAAACTGACTATAGAACATTGTATGAATTTCCCTAATGCCCCCTCAATAATAGGGTTTTCACACTCATTAATTTCATGCTACTTTGAAGAAATAAAATCGAAAAATGAAAAGGAATTTTTGTTATTTTGGAGTAAATTCATTTCTATTTTTGGTATGCGATGCGCTAATTAGACGCTGACAAATTAAGAAGAAAATTACCCATTTTATAAAAATCAATATCGATTGATATTTAAATAACATCATACTGAAAAATGTATCTTTATTTAAACCTCTTTTATCTGAAAATAGAAAAAGCCAGGCTTATTAAAATGGAATAGTTGAAGGAGGATTTAATTAGAAAAGAGAATTTATGTAAATTAAATAGGAATGATTAAATTTTCTAAGTAAAATTATTTGTACAAACAATAATTATTAAATATCTTCAACTAATTTAATGACAGTCTATTAAATAGGTGACTATAAAAAAAGTACCTTGATAGAAGAGCTGCCAGTCTGAACATACGAGGTCTGTTAAAAAAATATCGCAAATTTTGTGTTTTTTTTTTTAAATTATTAATTTATTCATGAATATCTATTTTGTCTTCTTCAAAGTAATCCCTACCAAATATTATAAATTTGTGCCATCGTTTTTACCAATCCTCGAAGCACTTGAAAAAATCATTTTTTGTGATTGTACAGCTCCTCCTTCGATGCCGTCTTTATCTCCTTAATCGTAGCATAGCGTCGTTTTTTCATGGGGCTCTTCAGTTTCGGGAACAAGAAAAAGCACAGGAGGCCAGATCTGAAGAATACGATGGCTGCAGCATTATTAATGTGTTGTTTTTGGCCAAAAATGGCAGAAACCAATTTTTGTTCTTCCACAAATCCGGGCGTTTCTAGCCGATTGTTTCGCGCAAATTGCGCCTATCATGCAGGTAACATTTCTTACTAATTGTTCTACCCGGCGGCAAGAACTCATAATACACCACGCACCTGCAATCCAAGAGAACTGTAAGCAAAACCTTCACATTCGAAAGAACTTGGCAATGTTAATGCGATGCTGTTTTTGGTCGAAATTGAGCAATTTTGGTACGAATTTCGCGGCGACCCATCTCACGACCAAATCATTTGTAAATATCGAATGGCACGAGCCAACCGATATGTTTAAGTCCTCAACAACTTCTCTAACGGTGATTCGACGATTGGCCAATACTATTTTCTTCACTGCATCAATGTTTTCGTCTGTTGTTGTCGTGCTCGGGTGTCCGGCACGCTTTTCGTCGTTCACATCTTCTCGGCCCTCTGAAAACATTTTGTACCACCGATAAACGTTGCTTCGGTCCAAGGTAGCTTTTTGGTCCAAGGTAGCCTTTTGTTGTTCAGACAAAATTTGATACAGAATTTTTGATCCTTTTTTGATCAAAAATGGGCAAAAATCTAAGACGCGGAAAAACACGCGCAAGTATATCAGCTGCCAAAAATCAACTGAACATTTAAAATGGCCGAACTTTTTGGCATAAGTGAGAGACATGACTACCAATATAACGCCACAAAAAATCAAAAATCGAATACACGTAACCCGCAGAAATTCAAAATTCGCGATACTTTTTGAACAGTCCACGTATAAGATTTTATTAGTAGAATATTACTAAAAAAAGGCTTTTTCTCTAACTTATATAATACTGAAGAGGCCCTTAGATCATCTTTCATAAGCGTTTATCTTCATTTTGGGAACATTTCGATGTCATATCAATAGCTTTAAGTACCAGTAGCCATTACTGTAATGGAAAGCTTAATGTCTATAAAAAATATGTGAATTCTCTAAAATATATTTAAGGACATATTTGAAATTTTAAGTGTTAAGTTTTATATTTAAATATTTCTCTTATTGAGATATTTTAGAGGATGAGGGTTTTTTCTTACAATTACTTATTATACTTGCTTATTTAAGCATTTTCAAATTTAAAATTTCATATGAAAGTCTAGATTTTTTTTAATACTACTCATTTGATTAATATTAAAGAAAAAAACACATTCACTTTTAAAACAAGTTTTAGTATTTCGAGAAGGGTAAAAACAATTCCACAAGTGAACTATTTAACGAAAGATACCTGAATGTAATTTTTCTTGTAATTCGTGTATATAAATAATTCTCCAGAGATACGGTTTAATGCATTTTTAATTAATTATAATCATAAGTTTTATAGCAACAATACTACATATTACACTCCATGCATAGGACAACATACTAAATAGTACTTAGTGCCTTAAAGATATTTACTTCTGCGAACTGTAATTACAAGCTTCATTTACCATCATGTCAAGTAAATAGGTCGATTTTATGAAAACAGGTGCAATTACAATTTAGTTTATGAACCACACAAATAGTTCCTGTACATGTCTTTATACACATAAGACACAAACTAACATTATTGGTTTTCCAACGAAAATAATAAACTTAAATAAACATCCAGACATTATCACACGCATACAGTTTTCCATACAATATGTTAATGTATCCTTGAGGCTTATTTAATAACAGTTTTCATATATGATACTAAATAGAAAATCATTCTTTCAACAATAAAGTTGAACTGGGATTAAATTTCAATTTTCTGCAATGATTTTCTAACCTCGAATCGTTAGTCGTTTAGGATAAGTGCTTTGGATATCATAATTATTAACAAAATCATTTTAAATTCGTAAGTATTGAATTTTTAATCAATAAATATGTTTTGAAATTAATTGTTAAAGATTATCTAATTGTGGTTTGAAAAGTAAAGAAAAAAAATATTTTATAAAATGTGAATTTTATATATTTGCAAAAGATTGGGTGACCATAGATTTTTGCAATGGATTTCGCAAAAGCTTATTGGGTGCTTGGTTTTGAATAAACTTTACTCCAAGGATGAGGCTTATTTATTGTTCGATGGATACTACAATAAGCAAAATTGATGCGCTATGAGGCTCTAAAAATCAGCGGTATTTTTTTACAATAAAAAAGAGAAGACCATCACTGTCAATTCTGTGCGGTGTGTCCATATAATAAACAATATTTTTTTGGGGGTGATCTAAATAATTTTAAGGTGGAGACCATATAGTATGCGGCTGTAACAAAATGATCCTACAAGCAACACAGCGTTATAAATTTTGGCTTTATTGCGCGAAAAGTTTCCAGAATGCGTGATTTCGTGATTTGATGATGTCAATTGGTCGCTAAGATCGTGTAATTTGATCCCATTGAAGTTTTTTTCTTGTAAAACTACTCAAAATATTATGCTTATTGAAATTATCCTTGATGTTTAGAGTATTTAAAAGATTATATTCGGGAAATTGATTTGGTTAGAGCTGGAATATATATGCTTTAAACAAGATCGCCCTACAAGCTGCAAAATAAGAAAACAATTTTCAGAATGCGTGATTTCGTGATTTGATGATGTCAATTGGTCGCGAAGATCGTGTAATTTGATCCCATTGAAGTTTTTTTCTTGTAAAACTACTCAAAATATTGTGCTTTTTCAAATAATCCTTGAAGTTTAGAGTATTGAAAAGCCAATATTCGTTAAATTGATGTTAATTGGCCTCCAAGATCATGTGATTTGACGCCGTTGAAATTTCTCTAATCCTTGAAGTTTATAGTATTTAAAAGACAATATCTGTCAAATTGATTTGGCTTGATTTATAATATACAACAACATGGCGCTACAAGCCACACAACAAGAAAAAAAAATCTAGAATGCGTGATTTCGAGATTTGACGATGTCCATTGGCCTTCAAGATCGTGTAATTTGATGCCATTGAAGTTTTTTTTTTGTAAAACTACTCAAAATATTGTGCTTATTCAAATAATCCTTGAATTTTACAGTGTTTAACAGATAATATCCGTCAAACTGATGTCAATTGGCCCCCAAGATCATGTGATTTGACGCCATTGAATCTTTTCTTGTAAAATTACTCAAAATATTATCCTTATTCATATCATCCTTGAAGTTTAGAGTATTTAAAAGATAATATTCGGAAAATTGATTTGGCTAGAGCTGGAATATATATGCTTTCAACAAGATCGCCCTTCAAGCTGCAAAACAAGAAAACAAATTTTCAGAATGCGTGATTTCGCGATTTGATGATGTCAATTGGTCGCGAAGATCGTGTAATTTGATCCCATTGAAGTTTTTTTCTTGTAAAACTACTCAAAATATTATGCTTATTCAAATTATCCTTGAAGTTTAGAGTATTTAACAGATAATATTCGGGAAATTGATTTGGCTAGAGCTGGAATACGTAGGCTACTATATATATTTCTGGCCTAGGCAACACTAAGTGTTGCCAGGTGCGATCTGACATTTCCATTGGAAAGTTTGACATTTTTTAGCATAAACGTACTCAGAACGTTTTGACGTACGACTATCATTTGTGTTGTTTACAGTGACTTGAAAAAATCAATTTGGCAAAAAAATGGAATTAACTCGTGAACATTTTCGTGCGATCATTTTTCACAACTTTCGACGTGGATTATCACGACAAGAGTGCATCGATGAACTTAAATCTTTGTATGGCTATGAAGCACCATCCTATAGCACTGTGAAAAACTGGTACAACGAATTCAATCGTGGCCGACGCTCGCTCAAAGACGAATTCCGTGAAGGTCGTCCAAAAACAGCCGTTGTTCCAGAAAACATCGATGCCGTACGTGAACTGATAATGCAAGACCGTCATGTGACATACCGTGAGATAGAGGCATGCCTAGGCATTTCTCCCACCAGCATACATTCGATATTGCATGAACACCTGGCCGTAAAAAAGGTTTGTTCTCGTTGGATCCCGCACAATTTGACAATCGCTCAAAAAAAGGCTCGTGTGGATTGGTGTAAAGAAATGCTGGAAAAATACGATCGCGGTGCTTCAAAAGACGTTTATAAGATCGTCACAGGTGACGAATCATGGATCTATGCGTATGAGCCCGAAACAAAACAGCAATCGACCGTGTGGGTCTTCCAAGACGAGTCAAATCCAACGAAAGTTGTTCGTGGAAGAAGCACTTCGAAGCAAATGGTCGCTTGTTTCTTTGGCAAAACTGGTCATGTGGCGACTGTTCCGCTTGTGCAACGTAGGACGGTCAATTCTGAGTGGTACACCACCATTTGTTTGCCTGAAGTCTTCGGAGAAATTCGAAAAACGAACAAGAGACGTCGAATCATTGTGCACCATGACAATGCGAGCTCTCACACATCGGCTCAAACCAGCGCCTTTTTGACCGGACAAAACGTCGAATTGATGGGTCATCCTCCGTACAGCCCTGACTTGGCACCCAATGACTTCTTTTTGATTTTCGTCGCCAGAAGATGCTGTTGAAGCATTCAAAAACCATGTTTTGGAGGTGTCTCAATCGGAGTGGAAAAAGTGCTTCGAAAATTGGTTTGAGCGCATGCAAAAGTGTATAAATCTTGATGGAGAATATTTTGAAAAACAATAAAACCTTTTTCGTTGATAAATATTCGCATTTTCATTATTAGGCCAGAAATATATATAGTAGCCCACGTATATATGCTTTCAACAAGATCGTCCTACAAGCCACACAACACGAACAAATTTCCAGGCTGCATGATTTCGAGATTTGATAATGTAAATTGGCCGCCAAGATCGTGTGATTTGACGCCGTGGAACTTTTTTTATGAATATAATTTTGAAACTCTAAAGCAATAAAGAAGCAACATCCCTTATGTTATTGCCGATATACAGCTTAGAATATACAAAATAGCAATAAAAATTACCTCAAAAGGATCTACAGGGCAAAATGTACGAAAAATCATCAAAAATAGTTTACGTCATATTATAAAATAGAAGTTTTATCAAAATCTTAATATTAAATGTTTGTTATTTAATATTTTTTTAAAAGCACAAACTAAACAACTCTCTACATGAATAAAATTTTATTCACAACTGACAAAATTAATCTATTTTAATTTTATTTAAATATGAGTGTTAAGCAAAAAAAACTCTTAAAAAAAGGATTTCCTAAAAGTTCTTACAATAGAAAATTTTTGCGAAAAGTATACACTTCTGACAATACTCGTATTTAGAAACTTATATCAAAATTTGTACACCTTAACTCGACAATTGGCTCTGGCATTAGAAATTACTCTAAATTCAACAAATTAGGACTTTATTAGTTGATTTGAATATATATTAAATTTTATTTATTACAGATAAAGTAGATTAAAATAGTTTTAACTACAGAATATTGAGAGAAAAAAACCCGCTCATTTCAAATATTTTTTGCTCATTTCTTTTTTTTTCATACAATCAATAAAAATATTTAAGTTTCTATAACCTTCAATATATAAACATTTTTATACAAATTTTCTATAGTAGAAGAGGTCATAATTATAGGAAGTAAAAATTTGCTTTAACTAATTGTGAAAATTCAGTGCAACATAAGAAAAATGAAAAAATTTGAAGGCTATGCTATCTAAAAAAATTATTTCTTATTTCTTCTTTTTTTGAATAAAAAAAACTCTAAAAATGTATACTTCAAAAATTATAAATAATTTAATTAAATTTATAAAGGTATGATTACCTGTCAGTTTTAATCTGACAGCCAAAATCTTGACATGTCCTGATGGTGATTGTGCAGAAAAAAAAAATTATTCATGCGCTGTTAAAGATGTTCATTGAACGAGCGTATATTGTTCTTAAAAATGAATTCAATTAAAATGCCATTAGAATGACGTAAATTTTTTAAATAACCTTTACACACCTGGACGGAAAATATTTCATGGAAAGGTAGGTTAAGTGCAATACTGAAAGTCATTTGAATTTCCAATTATACGAAAGTCCCAAAATTCTTATGAGAATAATTTGATAAGTTTTAAAGCATGAGACTTTTTTCACTACGGATTATCTTTGCTATATATCCAGATAGGCTACTAATAATCAAATGATAAAATCCGCCACCAGCAAACAAGACTGCCATATTTAAATTGGTGAAAGATGCCACTGAGATGGAAGAGCATCTGAGAAGAGCTTTAAGTGTAATTGTGGCTCATCGCAGCTATCGAATCGAATATAAAAGTTGGCAAATTACGACCGTGTAGTTTCGGTTATGATAAGATCAACAAGTAATTGGAAATTCGACATTATGCAAAACAACAAACAGCCATGAGACAAAATGTTGTAATTTGAGAAGCACCAGCCCCAGAGGAAGATGCTATAATAACGAACAGTATATACTCGTATAGTATAGAGCACTGAGACTATAGCCCAGCTGTCAGAGGAGATACAGGCAACTTCAATAATCCGAGCAATAACGACAATATTTCGAGCAAAAATAACGATGCCAGGCGAAAAAATCCCATTCAAAGCCAATAAGAGAAAACAATTCACAGGAAATATTGTACAAAAGTCAAAAATGGCAACGACATTAAATTAACAAATGGAAAGATTTGCATAAACGAATCCATAAGTTAGTCCGGTTGCATGTTTCGTACTGAAGACGTCTGTTCAGATGTTCAGATGATTTTTTTTGGTAAGCCAGTTTGCCATTTACTATAATCACTTCAATATGACTTCTGTACCGTCTACCGTCTGCCATATACAAAAATTCCATGGGTTTTTATCTGAGAGAGTCTGGTTGCTGACTTACAAAAGTGCCGAAGTCAAAGGTTGAACAACTTTACAAATTAGGAATATGAACATGATAAAAGGTAGACAGCTCAAAACAGTATACAGCATCACTTTTGCAATTTCTATTCCCCAAATAGCAGCATTTAACCAATAATAAATTCGATGAAAAAATTTAGCTTGGAAAGCGACAATAGTCAAATTAGTAAGAGAAGGACTCGCTAGTATTATAACCGAATATAATTTAAATGCTGCAATAATACTCATAAAAGGGCACTACTGGTTTCAATTCATTTTTAAGCTACTTACTTTTTAAGGTACTATTATTAGATAGTGGATTATAGTCGATAATATATGGGTAAATTATGATAATGATAAGGCGTTATGTAATATGTTTTGGATACTAGAGAAAATCGGTAAAATGTTAATGGGAAAATCGAAACTGAAAAAATTATCATTGCAAATAAGAAATGTCGTTACTACAATAGTTAGGAATCCTTGTCGTGGTAATATTACATTAAAAACAATTAACAATACAAACCGATGACCTGACATCGGATCCAACTATCAGAATTGGACACACAAACTATCGAACTTGGATGGAATCAAAATTACAGATGACTATAGTCAAAGCTAGCCAACAAGGGTTGCCTATTCTAGAAGTTTGTCTATGAGTATGAGAGTCGTGATCGGCGAACGATATCTTGCCAAATCGATTTTTGTTAATAATTTAAATCAGTCTTTAAAGTACGTTTAGCGACTGTGACTTCCTCTTGCATTTCATTACTTCATCTGGACAAACAAAATACTCATGGTAGATGATATCCATTGTACCAGTTGTGGCCATATTCGATTGTGTACTATAACATAGGAAGATAAGGCATCGATTTCGAAAGGTAGCTGTGCCTAAAATAGGAGCGAAGGTATTTCTGTTATTATATAGAATCTGAAGCTATCTAATGGCACAGAAGACAAGAAAATTGCTTTTAATTACGTGTAACACCAAGAAAATTTTCTTTCGTTTTTATATGCCCGCCGACCAAAGATGCTAATCCAGTTTATGCTTTTGGGATAACTTTCACAAAGTTGAACACATGATGTTTCGGTGTTTCCTTGTCCAAATATGATAATTTAAGAACGATTTAAGATGTTGGTTGATACATGTTAAGCTATGCTAAATAGTTTCGAAGTCACTAAATATACGAGTGGAAACGTTTAAAGACATACACTTTTACCATAAAAAAAAAAAAAACTCTGGACACCATTAATAAAGATGTTATTATCAAAATTTTCTGCTTATCTATTATTGAATATTTCCACAATATTATAATCTTTATTTGATCTTACATTTAATATCGATTATTTGTTTATAGTGTAAACCCTATTAAAGTGTTGTAAAAAAAAATTAAAGCTTAAGTTAAATTGAGAAAAAAATGCAAGAGATTTTTTAAAATATTTATTTTATCTTATTAGAGAGTTGATTTACCAGGTGTATAAGCTTAAATCTGCTGTTTTTTCATCAAACAAACAAATGTTTTTTTCATAGAAAGTAAAAACAAATTTATTCAATGTATTTACCCTTGCTAGCTACACATTTTTCCATCTCTCGGGCAATCTGTGGATACCATGCCAAAAAAATTCCATCTCTTTCGAGGCAAACCCCTCATCAAGCCATTTTCGGATCGAAGTGCTGCTCAGCGAGCGCGTGACCCATCGACGAAAACAGTAGTAGTCGAGAGAGGATAGGTCTGGTGAATAAGCGGGGTGGGGTATCACCTCCCAGTTGAGTGTCTCCAAGTAGTTTCGGACCATTTTTTACGTGTGCGATGATGCATTGTCGTGGAGGAAAATCAGCTTGTCATGTCTTTGTTGATAATCCATCATTTTTTCAAGCAGAGCACGGTGCAATTTGATCAGTTATTGATGGTAGCAGTGAGCATTGACAGTTTCACCAGGTTTCAACATCTCATAGTAGACGATACCTTGCTGATCCCACCAAACGCACAGCATCGTCTTCCGTCCGAAGTGATTTGGTCTTGGGGAAGATATTGATGGTTGGCCGGAATCAACCCACAATTTATTGCTTTTAGGAATCTCGAAATATATCCATTTTTCATCTCCTATTACAATTCGAAGCAGGAACGACTTTCTTTTTTATCTGGCGAGCAAGATTTCGCATGTGTTTTGGCGTCGCTCCATCTGCCTATCGTTCAATTCATGCGGCACCCATTTTCCGATCTTTTTAATCTTCCCTTTGGTACGCAGACGCATAGAAATGGCTGGTTGAGTAACACCCAATTGCTCCGCGAGAATTTTTTACGATTCGGTATCGTCTTCGTCTATAAGAGCCTGCAATTGGTCCTCAACCTTCCTAGGCCGATTTTCACTCTTCTTGTCCCACAAGTCAAAATTTCCGTCTTTGAACCGACGAAACCAATCTCGGCATGTTGTTTCCGAAAAAGCATTGGCACCATAGGCCTTCATAAGCATTTGATGCGATTCGGCAGCCGATTTCTTCAAATTAAAGTATAAAAGCAGAGCTTCCCACATATGCTCTTTTTCTGGCACAAAACTAGACATGATTACCAAAGGAAAAATGTATGTTGTCGTACGAAATTGCTGACAATTTGCACTGATTAATGTTGACAGATGTCAAACTCATGAAAAAAAGTATGGCCTGCCCATGGTTGCTTAATACGCTCACTCACGCCATCTATGACCAAACAGCGGATATACACCTGGTAAAAGAAATGAGTTTTATTTTTACTCGGAGGTCTGTCACAAGTAAGTTGGAGTTTGGTATGCGATGAAGACAAGTAAATATTCGAAATAATTCACACTATCAACTTAGTCATAAGATAGTCTTTTTTGAATTCATAGGATAATCTTTTTTGATTTGAATATAGACGGGTAATAAATATTTAAAAAGTTAGGACTATTTCAAAACAGGACTACTATTTCGGAATACAGTCTGATGATAGTTAAGGACTATGACCTATGCAAAATTGCCATTAACTATGCATTTTATAAAAATATCGGATTACCCATTTTACGTTTTGGAAAGTATTGCCCCAATATTTGAAATTATTAAATTATTATATAACATTTGCTTAGATAACAAATTGCCATTTTTTTTATTTATAGGGTCTACTTAAAAAGTATCGCTAAATTTTGAATTTCCGCGGGTTACATATATTCGATTTTTTTTGGTGTTATGTTGGTACTCAGGGCTCTCACTTATGCTGACAATTTCGGACATTTTGAATGTTCAATTAATTTTTGACAGCTGGGTTGCTTGCATGTGTTTTGGCTCGTCTTCGATTTCTACCTATTTCAAAAAATGGATCAACGAGTTCTTGCCGCAGGGTAGAATGGTCAATAAGAAATAGTACCTGCAACTTATGCGCTAGTTGCGCGATGCATTCCGCCAGAAACGCCCGGATTTGTGAAAGAACAAAAATTGGCTTTTGCCATTTTTGGCCAAAAACAACACACTAATAATGCCGCAGCCACCGTATTCCCCAGATCTGGTTCCCGAAACTGAAGAGCCCCATGAAAGGACGACGCTACACTACGATTGAGGATATAAAGACGGCATCGAAGGAGGAGCTGACCAAAATCACAAGAAATGATTTTTTGAATTGCTTCGAGGATTGGAAAAAACGTTGGCACAAGTGTATAATATCTGGTGGGGATTTCTTTAAAGGAGATAAAATTGATATTCATAAATAAATAAATAATTTTTGAAAAAAAACACAAAATTCGTGATACTTTGTGAACAGACCTCGTATATTTGGAAATGTGTAAATAAAGAAATTTGCAGATATAACTTTATTAATAATACAATTATTTGAAATAAAAGTCTGCCATATTTTTATAATAATTATCAATTTACTATCAAACTATGCGTGTAAAGTTTAAAAACTTTTTACAAATCTAGTTATTCTGGCATATCTATGTCTTTAAAATATAAAATTTTCTTAAACGATGAAAAACCCACAAGTGACATAAGAGAATCCATTGTATCCACACAAAATGATTGTCTGGTTTTAATTTTGGTTTGAAGGTGTTATTTAGCCGGATTTCCTTGAAAATGTATAGGCAGAGACTATTGCCTTCAATTCTGAGCACTTTGACTGTGTAATAAGCTATATTTTTCTGGTCTGAACATAAAGGCTTTAATCATGTCTATATGTGGTTTTACCAAATTACGACAAATTGTGGCTTAATTACGTGAAAAGTTCTCAGCACGTGTAATTTTGCGTTTTGGTGATGTGAATGGGCTTACAAAGACGTTGTTAGACATTTTCTTATAAAGCTATGAGGAAATATTGTGTTTTTTTTTTAAATTTTAAAGTATTTTTAAACTAACATACTTTAAGGAATTGTGGAATTGTAGCTAGAAATATGTGAAAAAAATCTCAAATAATTGAATTCTGAAAAAAGTTTTCTGATTGCCATTTGAATATTTTTTATATTCTGCACATTATGACAAAATTTAAATATTATAATAAAATTAAAATTCAATTAATATCTAAATTTATTGTAAAATATATTTTTTACTTTATAAAGTGCAAATCGGATAACATTTTAATATTGAAATTTTTAACTAACATTCCTAAAATTTAAGAAGCAATAATAGACAAATTATAGCTAGTCATTTTTTATGAGCATTCATAGTATAATAGATAATAAACTTTTTGGTTTATTAAAAACTCAAATCAAAATGTCATTCCGGAACTACATGATGAAAAGTGCATCTCATTGTTATTGGTAAATAAAACAATTTTTATTTTAATCTATCTAATAGAGTTTTTAGATAGCAAATGGACTAATAAAATATACAAAACTGAATTAACACTCAAAATACTCGTAAATAAATACATTTCATACTAATCAAAAGTGTAATCGACTAACAAAAAGTTTGATTTTTTGTTGTTGTTGTCATCTAATAAAATCTTATTTTTTGATTGAATAATCACTGTTTACTGATGGTTTTATTAAAATAATTTAAAAGTCATAAATCATAATCAGTGCATTTTCACAATTACTCCAGTCAAAGTTTTTCTGAACGAAATGCACCGAAACGATGGAGGTCGTCGCTTTAGAGTAGAAACTTTATAATCTAAAAAGTTCTTCCATTTTCTAAAGATAGCTTCAACTATATAATCGTAGCAATAAATCTGTAAATGGGATAATATGATTTTTTTTTCTTTTTAAAATTTCCACATAAGAAATATTAAAATTATCTTTGGGAAATAACATTTTATGTTTATTTTTAATGAAATTTTATCACAAATTATAACTATTAATACATCAACTAATTAGGGATTATCTATTTTATTGTTTTGGAAAGTATAGTCCTATCAATTAATAGTTTTTCAATATTTTCGTTAAATAAGATAAAATTTATTTAGATATAATTCTGCCATTTGTATCTAGTGAATTGTAAGAAATTAAAAATATATTATGATTTACTATAGACAAAATATTATATTCGTAAAAATTGACTATCTTGTCTGCATTATGGTCTGAAAGTGCGTTTATAAGATAACCGATTTTATTTAGTCTGACCTTGACGATTTTAGTCTAGATTTTAACAAGATGGCAGTAAACAACACAACACATTTTTTTTCGAATGAACGAAGCTCCTGCGACGACTAATTGAGTTTTTGCTTGTAGGATTGAGTCCGCTTAGAAATATTTAATAAATAATGGAAAAAATTCAGACAATGTACTGAAAAATATAAATTTAAACCTTACAATTGTCTAATCTATTGGGGAAGTGTATGTTGGCAGGAGGTAGCCCCTGCACCTTTAAATTGGATGAGATTGAATGTTCTCTATGGAGCACGAAAGTTACAAGTACTCCAGGATTAGATGGTAAAATGATGAGGAGTGTTTGGCGTACCCTATACCCAGCACATGTAAGTAGCCTATACGGTGAATGCCTTGAAAGTATTTTTGAGTGAATGACAATTAGGAGACGTCGTTATCCTTCCCAAGTCTTCGGACGAGATACGGACTGACCCGTCTTCCTATAGGCCGATATGCTTACTGCCAGTATTCGGCAAGGTCCTCGAGCGGATGATGGTACACCGGCTGAATGTGAAGTTGGCAGACTTCAATGTATCCGGCTCTCAATATGGATTTACGAGAGGTGAATCGACTGAGAACGCTTGTATGTGTGTAAAACGGTTTGTTGCTGAGAGTGAAAGTAAGTACGTATGTGGTGTGTTCGTGGATTTTCGAAGAGCCTTCAATTACCTGCGATGGGATCGCATTATTGAGCTGCTTGAGGAGGTTTAATGTGGAGAAACTTTTCTATGGCGAAGGTACTTCCATGGTATGCGGTCGTGTGCGGGAACAATGGAAGGGTTGTTCGCCAGATGGTGCGTGGCTGCCCACAGAGATCTGTGACCGGCCCCGCCATCTGGAAGATACTCTTGGTACAGTGTGAGGAGACCGGTTGCGGTGTGATCGCATATGTAGATGATCTTTTACTTTTAATTGAGGGGGGAGTAGGTACACAGTAGAGGTAGCGGAAAGTCGCTACATGCAGATGGTGTCTGAATGGGGAAATAGAATGGGAGTGAATGTTTCAGAAAGGAGCACTGTGTGCATGTTGATGAAGGGTTTTTTTGGCGGCCAGTAGGTTGCGAAATATTTGTTTACTGGCGATCGGGGTCCGATATGCGCGGGAAGTATGGTACCTTGGAGTGAAGGTTAAATAGTGGCAAGGGTGGGCATAAATTCAGTTCAGCGTCCGACTTTGTATGCATGTTTGAATAGATGTAGAACCGTGTCAACCGAGACGATGCAGGTTCTCATTGGAGGAATTCCATGGGATCTGGAGGTGCTGGGTGGAAGCATTCACTACAGTCTACGGCGGGGCATCCTGCTTACTGGTTGTTCGGTTATGAATGAAGAGGTTCAGGATCTTAGTCTATGCCAGCGGCGTCTACTGGTCTTGAATAGAATGAGTGAAATTTGGCAACGTCGATGGGATAAGAGTGTGAATGGCAAACGGACGCACATGATCATTTCGGATGTGTGCTTTGCATCTGCGTATAGGTTTGAATTTGGTCTGTACCTTAGATATTTACTCACGGGACATGGCAGTATGAATGAGATCCTGTACAGGCGTGGTTTGGCTGCGGAGGCTAGATGCTCTTGTAGGGTGGCCGAGAAGAGTGCCAGGCACATTCCCATTGAGTGTGGCCTGTACGGGAATTTGCGTGACTTAGGTGCATGTGGAGTCGTGGTGAATGATGAGGGTGTGGATGTGAGTTGTGTGTTGGGTGTGAGAGAATGGTATGAATGCCTGAAAAGATTTGCCGTGGCGTGAATGAGTGTGTGAATGGCACGCAAGCTGGCTACAAATGGGTGAAAGAGCAAGGTCGATTCCGGTTGTACTTTCGGGTCTAGCCGAAGCCGCGTACCGGAGCTGGCTTAGTGGTACCTAGGGACTTACAATATTCCTGACCGTAGCTCAATGAGCGGAGTACAAACCGAAGTACTCTTTAAACTAAAATTGTTACTACGGGAGTTGGGGTTGGAACACACTATGCTCGATAATGGTGAGGTGGTTAGGTAGCAACGTAGTGGCTGTGGTTGATACGCATATCGCGGGTACAGTCTACGGATTGCGGGTAGGAGATATTGGTAATTATCTCGGGCGCTGTCACTGCTTATGACAGTAGAGGTTTAGATAGTCCTCACCACTAACAATTGGAGTAATCAGCTTGTAACTGGTTACTGACTGTAAACTCAATCCCTATGATCGTAGGCGACTTATTGTTTTATGTTTAACAATTATTTTAAAGTTTTATAGAGGAAAATTGTCTATAAAAATATTTTATATTAAAAATCTCTTAGAAATATATACAAATAATTTTTTTAAAGTATGGTACAAGTTGCCGTAGAAAATTTTTAGTTTTTAAGTACCTTTAAATAATTGGCAGGAAGAGTTCAGTAAAAGAAAAAAAATATTCTTTTCAATTTATTGAGATGAGAAGCCCAATTATTACCATCAATATAATCAATAACGAATACGCCTAATTGCGACCAATGCACAATGGTGGTCAATGGACCAGCCCAAAAAAAAAAATAACAAACAAAATATGATGAATGGAAGAAAAAAATACTTTTTATGAGGAATATTGGCCACCAGAATTACTGGTGCGGCCACTAATAATCATTCGTTAAGGAGATGTGAAAAGACAGAGGAAGCCATCATCAAGAATGGTCAGTAGCAGTTGGTGAGCAACTTGTTTAGCAAAACTTTCGACAAACCCAAACCGTGTCGGACACGATTCACTTGTACATGACCAGTCCGAGCAGATATCATTAATCACAACATTAAATTCCACAATTGGCCCCAAGCTATGACATTTTTTTTGGTTATTATTCCAGTTCAGATTGGAGTTCGGTTCTTTAAACAATGACAACGAAAAGAAAATGCATGTGCATCGTGCACATGAGCTTCTGAAAATATGACCAAAGTCCATCAATACGAATTGTTATCGGACTGTTTGATTAGTTGGCCACTTGAATTGGGCCTATTACACCTGTTCTCAATGCAATCGAAATACAATCAATAGAAAGAATTCGAGGGGGGGGGGGAGAATTCAATTTTCAAAGGCACACCTCGAAATGAAGATGCTGACGACACCGATCGATGACACGATAAACCGCTGATAAGCATTCGTTCTTGTTTCGAACACATGGAAGAAAGGCTATGATGAGTTGAAGTTTAAATTTTTTTTTATTTCAAGTCTTGACAGCCAAGACAGATGAGTGAGTGATAATATAAAAAATCCATACCAAAAACAAATAAAAAATTTCTTTAAAAAAAAAAAGAAATGAGGAAAAGTCATAAATAATTGTAAGAATCTGAACCGAAGAAGAAGAGGAACCAAAAACAGGCGAAAAACAGAACGAATTATTTTTGGTGAAAATTAATGACATCTCGATTGCCATGTGTCACATTTGACAAACGTTGGATACAAAAATTAATTACGTCAATTTCCTCTACGGATTTTTTCTCACCCTGCAGTGTTTCTGCCCCTCAAATAGTTCCACCAATTTGCGTTCAACAATAACACGAGTACTTGCCCATAACTCATGGAATCTTCTGCATAAGATTCATAAGACGAGACGGATGGTATTTTATACTAAAGACAACATTCTTCTGTCGAACGTTTCAAAATCGGACTATGGAAGTATAACAAACGAGTTACAAAAAACTTTGATGTTAAAAATGATAGGATCAAAGATGAAAGAAGGAAGACAACAGTTCCCCAAGTCAAAAACGAACCAGAAACGAATCTCAGTTCAAGTTGAAATGAACAACAACCAAGCGAAGGGAAACATTGATAAATGGAATAGTTTGTTGGGTTAAATAGAATAGAATCAAGTATTAAATAAATATTAAATCATGAAGAATTTATGGAAAAGATTAACGTGTCACTATAGATAAAATTTTTAATGAAAACTCTTTTTGGGGGTAAGAGCACGGGAGAATCCAAAGAATGGAAGAATGGACAATTTAATCTATGGAAATAAGTCAAGAACAAAATTATGGAAAATTTGGGTTAGAGCAAAACAAAATTTCAATTGAATTTTGGTTAGAGATGAATATCTGCAGTTAATGGTAAATTTCCTTAAAAAGGAAGTGCTCTTATTCTAGAGATGAAAATTGAAGAATTTTTATTTTAATTTATTAGCCTTACTCACCTTGACGAAATAGAAACGTCAACAGTTTCGATATTTATCGACGAAATAATATCTTAAACAATAACCAAATTGATGGGTTATTCTTCCTTTTTGTTTTGGTTGACTTTGAGTTTTTATCCATTTACCATTTAAGGAATCGGTAGAATATTGTGGGTGTGATAGGAAAAATTTCTTACTTTGGAATGGAATAATTTTGATCCCAAGTCGTGGGAGGGAACATTATACATTTAAGGCTAAAACTATAAAATTTCTTGTCATTAAAGACAGACAACTTTAAATAATAATTGTACATTTTGACAGTTTCAAAAAAGTGTTAACAATTAATAGTAAATAAATTTATCATTAGAAGTTGATGGCAATATCATTTAGCATATTTTATGACAGCATAATTAATATGAAAGAATATCAATTTTGAACTTTATATTATCATAAAATAAATTAAGAAAGTTATTCAATTTTTGTTAAGAATTTTATTTTTATAGAAAAACTTTGTTCTGTAAATGATTGGAGCTATTTTTATGCAGGTTTAGTTCTATAGATTATTCAATTTAAATTTCGAAAAGTAAAGTTTATATTTAAAACATTCGATTTTCGAGTTTTTGTGGCGTTATGTTGGTATCCATGTATCTCACTTATGCCGACAAGTTCGGCCATTTTGAATGTTTAGTGAATTTTTGACAGCTGCTTTGCTTGCACGTGTTTGTCTTCGATTTTTTTGCCCATTTTCGACCAAAAACAACATCGCATTACACTGCTAAGGAGCTGTTGGATTCTGTCCGCAACAATCCAAATTTACTCCATCATGAGCTTTTGGTTATGACATGGAAAACTAAGCTCAATCATCCCACTGCAAGCTGCCGCACGTGCCAAGACCGGAAAAAGCGCGCCAAGTTCGGTCGAATATGCAGGCTTTGCTTACAGTTTTCTTCGCTTTCAGGAACGTGGTACATCATGAGTTCTTACCACAGTGTAGAACGGTCAATAAGGAATATTACCTGCAAGTTGCGCGAAGCAATCCGGCAGAAACGCCCGGATTCGTGGAAGAACAAAAATTGACCATGATAACGCCACTGCTCACGCATAGTTACTTGTGCGCGAATTTTTGGCCAAAGACAACACCCTCATAATGCCGCAGCCACTGTATTCCCCAGATCTAGTCCCCAGTGACCCCGAAACAGATTCTTTGATCCATTTTCTGGAATGTGCAAAAATCGAAGACGTGCCAAAACACGTGCAAGCAAAGCAGCTGTCAAAAATTCACTTAGCATTCAAAATGGCCGAACTTATCGGCATAAGTGAAAGATCGTATATTATAAAAAAAACATTATTTTAAAATACTTTTTATTTGGTTCAAAAACCCTTTTTTCCCAACATTTTAAGCTATAATTAAGCTATTAATTAATGAAGCAATTTTTAAAATTCTCTTTAATATAAAATTATTATTGAGCTTCACAAGAAATATTTCAACGGCGTCAAATCACACGATCTTGGAGTCTATTTGACATCACCGCATCTTAAAATCACGCATCTTAGAATCTGTCCGCACTATAATACCAAAATTTATAAATCAGGTGTTATAAATAATAAGATAAAATTATTATGTATGAAAAAAATAATTTTTAGCCACGGTTTATATCTTCTGACGAAACATGGATTCATCACAGCCCACTAGGCACAAAAAAAAACAGTCCAAATAGTGAGTTTTTTGTAGCGAACCAGCGCTAATGAAAGTCAAGGCGACTATATACGTCGATTATTTGGAAAAGAGCAAAACGATTAAAGGTGAGTGTTGTGGAAACTTATTGTATTGTTTCAACGATGCTGTAACAGAAGACATTAACCACAGAAACAGTTTTGGTACCAAATATGAAAAAATCGCTCGGTAAAAAAAGCCTAGTTTAACGTGTTGGAAAGGTCGTATTTTTTACTTGGAATGCAGCAAATAGAAAATTGTTGGACTATGTATATCAAGCTAAAATAATACTGTGCTGGAGAATAAAATGGTGTTTACTTACAAAAATGTTGTTTTCTTGTCAAGGCCAGGTTTTAATAATACAACCTGCGTAAGATGCACTAACCACTAAAATCGCGTGGTTGAAATTTTTTGATGATTTTGCTTTAGCCACGTTTGGCGTTTTTTCTTAAGTGGTGAGACTCATTGCTCGCTCTATGGATAAAACGCTTTTCACGCAATAAAGCCACAATTTTTCGTGTTCAGTGGCTTGTGGGTCCGTCTTTTTAAAAATCACATGTACTTCGTTTTCAAAGAAATGCTAAGAAATGACGTTTTCAGACTAAAATACACACACAGGCGATTATTTTTCGAGGATACAATGGCTTTTTCTTTATTGACATATTCACCTAATGAGAAATGAGTCTCATCGTTGAAGCAAATTTTGGTCCATTTTGGTCCTTTTTAGAAGAGGTTTTTTAGAACTATCGCATATTTGGTTGATAATTAATCCATCTATAATATAAATTGAAAAAATTTAATCTAAATGTTAAACACAAAATATCTACTTTTCAAACCAAAAAATTATTAATCCAATAAACTTAGTTCTTTTTTTATTTTCCATAAAAATTTGAATTATAAAAAATATGGGGAATAATTTTTTTTCTAAAGAATTTTTTTGTATAATATAATAATAAAAAATTAATCTTGGTGAAATATTTATTTTATTTTCAAATTTATTTTAAATATTCTTAAATAATTTATGAAATTATCTATTAAAATTTTTCTCAAAAATCTATAATTTGAATAAATTCCACAAAAACATTCCAATTTAAATTTTATCTTATTATATATTAAATTTACTATCGAAATAGTTTTTTTTTAAATTGTTTTTTTGACTTGAAATTGTTTATGATAAAAATAATCAATTTTGAGTAAAGAATTTTTTTACCACCCAATAAAAGAAACTTTCGGATAGAGAGTGTGATTCAAATACAAAACGATATGATGTATAACAAAGTATAAAAAGCTTCCGTCGTATAAACGACTTTTAATTAGAGAATGTGTTTAAAGATCAAATAAAATTAGAAATACTTTTTGAAATGCCAACATTAAACAGATGCAACTAATGAGCTTACAACAAAGCCACCAACAACGTTCATGAAGCATCATCTCTCAGCCAGATGACTTTGACTTTGGTGGTAATCTTATGTGACCATAAATTAGGATTAATCTATCAACGCAAAGAGTTATTAGAACTGACAAATTTTTATTTTCGTAACATGGACAATCTTGTATAATTTTTCTTTTCTATTTTCAGAATAATTTCCCAATAATCACATTTTCTTTGAAAAATGAATGAATAACAACATCGCCTCTAGGACATTATCACCACCATCAACAACAAAATTAGCCACCACATCACATACTAACAAATATATTTTTGTTGACATATTTTCTAACAATTTGATCCAATCTATTTTTTATTTTTATATAATAGATTTTATCAAACTATAAGGTGTAGTAAAAAGAAATCCATTATTTTTGCATTTAATTGAAGGTTTTATTTAGCATAGATAGAATGATACGATTAAGGTCAAATATGCACCGTTTTGTTCGATAACTTGTTGCCATTTTGGAGGTAATTTCATAATGCCTCTCTCATAGAAACCCTCATCCCTATTGGCAAAAAACTGGGACAGTCGATTTTCACAATCTTCTCTTGAGGGGAATTTTTCACCTGCAAAATCATTCGTCATAGACAGGAAGTGGTGGTAATCACTTGGTGCCAGGTTTGGACTATAAGATGGATGCATAAGAACATCCCAGCCAAGGTCCCGGAACTTCTGGCGAGTCACTATCGATGTATGCGGCCTGGCGTTGTCCTGATGGAACACAATTCCTCTCCTATTGGCCAAAGCTGGCCGCTTCTGGGCGATTGCTTCTTTCAGACTGTCTAATTGTTGACAGTATAGGTCCGAATTAAGAGTTCGGCCGTAGGGGAGCAGCTCATAGTAGATGACCGTTTTGCGCCGGGTGACCGCGATTTGACCGCGACCGTTGTCGCTTGACGTTGTCGTAAGTGACCCACTTTTCATCACCAGTAACCATCCGCTTCAGAAATGGATCGATATTGTTGCGATTCGGCAGCGATTCGCAAATGGAAATTCGGTCCATGAGGTTTTTTTGCGATAACTCGTGTGGCACCCATACATCGAGCTTCTTTTTGTATCCAGCCTTATTTAAGTGATTCCAAACGGTTTTTTGTGCAATGTTTCGCTCCTGGGCAATCGAAACAGTGCCTACGTGACGGTAGGACTCGACGATTTCCATTATTTTATCGACATTTTCGACAATTGGCCTTCCAGAACGTGGTGCATCTTTGCCATCAAAATTACCGGAACGGAATCGACGAAACCAAAATTGCGCGTGATTGGCTGTCACAGTATCAGGACCATGAACACTATTCAAATTTTCAGCTGTCTGGCTTGCGTGTTCGCCTTTATCGAAAAAAAAACTGTAAAATATGGCGTATTTTCTCTTTGTTGGTGTCCATCTTTGACGCGTGCTAAAATCTACCTGATCTGAGGTATCAAATATAGGGTTTTCCAATAATAGTGATATGATTTTTAAGTGACGTTTCGGCCATTTGTAATATGTCATGATCTGTCTTTTTTTTTTCATTTTATTTAGTAATATTTACAATTTTATCATGGAGAGATATACGCAAGGTTTCCAAATTATTCAATTTTATTATCAAAATAATCGTTCTCTAATTGCAACTTTTCGCGCGCTTTTGCAATTTTAAGGTTGTAATAATCGTCCAATTGTGCTCGCTATTCGTCGAATTGTTAAAAATTTCGAGCGTACATTTTCTTTACATAATGTTCAAGTGCCAATAAGATAAAGAACAGCTCGAAGTAATGAAAATATTGCTGCCGTTCAGGCAAGTGTTGCTGAAGAACGTTATTTGTCGATTCCAAGACGTTCTCAAGAATTGGGACTGTCTCAAAACACAACTTGGCGGATTTTAAGAAAGGATTTGGGCTTGCATCCATATAAAATTTTTATCACTCAAGAACTGAAGCCATTAGACCACCGTAAACATCGCGAAATTGCTGATTTTGTCTTGGAACAACTTGAAAACGAAAACGAATTTTTTAAGAAAATCATCTTCTCCGATGAGGCTCTCTTTCATCTTAGTGGTGCGGTAAATAAACGAAATTGTCGATTCTGATGCAAAGAAAATCCACAAATTATTCATGAACACCCATTACATTCACCTAAATTGACAGTTTGGTGTGGTTTTTCGTCTGGTGGAATCATCGGTCCGTACTTCTTTCGATATGAAGCTGGTAAAACAGTTACTGCCAATGGAGAGTGGTATAGATCGATGATGACCAACTTTTTATGGCCGAAATTGGAAGAAGTTGATCTTAACAATATCTGGTTCCAACAAGACGGGGCTATGTGCCACACAGCACGTGCAACAACCGAATTATTGCGAGAAAAGTTTGGAGATTCGATTATTTCAAGAAATTGTGACATTGAATGGCCTCCAAGAAGTTGTGATTTAACACCATTAGACTATTTCTTATAGGATTATTTGAAGTCATTGGTCTTTAGCAATAAACCAGACTCTCTTCAAGCTTTAGAAGTCAATATTGAATGTGCTATTCATGACATACGACTTGATTTAGTGGAAAAAGTGCTCGAAAACTGTATTCATCGAATTCGTTCCTGCAAAATAAGTCGTGGAGGCCATTTGAATTACGTTTTATTCATAACTTAATTGTATCGATTAAACTTCACATTAAATAAAAAACATTTGAATTTCCTTAACAATTAGTGTATTTTTTTTTTAAAGAAATCATATCAATCTTATTCAAAAACCCTTTATTTATCAAACTCACAATGTTTTTGATAATATTAAAATTTTTTGAGGAGTAGAAAGGCAGTAGAAAATAAACCACCAGCTGGAGGGCTTCAACATACAAAACTGATAAAAATATGGAACTAGGGAAGGCTCTTTCAGGGTCGATGAGTATTAAGTTAGGGCTCTTTAGCCCTCCTACTCACCTGATGGTAGTTCTTCTTTTTTTTTTATTCCACTAAATCAAAAGGCACCTCAAAGGACGCCATCTTGATACTGCCAATAATATCCAATGGAATGTAACTGAGGAGCTAAAGGCCTTTCGGGCCAAGGGAACTACATTTTGAAGGGGATAATATTGATGTATGAGAATAAAATAAAAGTAATACAAAAAATAAATCAATCTCATCATGAGTTTTATGCCATACCCGGTATATAGTTAAATCCCACAAAATAATATAATATATTTAAAAAATTGTGAATTATTTCAAAATAAAAAAAAAATTGATACTTCAAATATTATTTTTTTCCAGGTTTTTCAAAATAGTCAATTTTGCTGATATTTTTAAAATTATAGTTACCACACAAGTTGTGTATCCTTATTTATTCCACATATATGCACAAACTTAGAAAGATCCTGGATAGGAAAATCGTAGACGTTCACAAATTAAATAATTATAGTTAGTGAAGAAATTCGATCAACACAGCTAAAATTGGTTATTGTAAGTTGTTGGTTCAACATTTCAACTTGAATGTTGTTTTGTGGGAAAATTGAGAGTTTGATGACTTTTTATTCTCTTGGGGATGAAAAATTGTTCAACTTTAAGTATAACTAAGTTTTTGGTTTAGTAAATATTTTTTTTTTATTTACTCTCAAATTTTGTATTTAAACTTTCTGCAAATTCCATTCCTACTTCTATTTTCATTTTAAATTTTTTTACTACTAATGCTCCACAAAAATTAGTTTTGAGAATTTTTCTTATAAGAAAACTTTATATTCTTTTATATAAAAATTATATTATTTGAATGGTATCATTTTTTTTTAATGATATTTCTTTGAAAAAGTTTAATTTCAAGTTGATAAATAATATTCTATAAAATATTATTACTAATTTTTCGTTATCAAATATTTTAAATTTGTTTTGGAGAATTTTCTATTATTTCATATTGAAAGTTTTTTAATTAAAAATATCGAAATTTTGAAAGGAAATAAAGTAATTTTTTCCAATATGACAATTTAAAGAAATGTTAAATTTATGTTGAAAAATAAAAAGTTATAATATAAAAGTAATTAAACTTTTCAAAACAAGATTGTATATTTATTTTTAATGGATATTATTTAATAAAATAATAATTTTGGTCATATATATTATTAATGACAGAAATTTGAACTATTAAAAATTTGACGTAGAAATTGCAATTAAAATCAATAATACTCGTACCAGATCAAAAATGATTTAAAAAGGCATAAAGTCTTGCTTGCACATATTCGAAAACCTACCCACTCGGACGCCTTCATTAATTGAAGTTAATTAAATGTTAATTGTTGTCGAAATTTGAATAAGTTGGATACTGTACAGTATGAATAAAGAGCAAAAATACTTTATCGAATATGGATATAATTACAATATATACACTTCGGTAACTTAGCAACCCCAAAGAGCGTTAAAAGTGAAGTAGTGCCTTAAAAAAAATGTTTCAATGAAATTTGGAGCGATTATAATCCATCAAAATTTGATGTTAAGCTTTTTAAATCTGCAAAACTGATTTACGAAAAAAATTGCATTGAGCTAATAGCGAACATTCCTTATAAAAAAATATAAGTTTTTCGTTGGCTTAAATGATTTTTGATGAACTGAAAAGCAGTGAAAGACAAACCTAGCCCAGGGAAGCATTCAGCATCGGAAAATGATGAAAATCTAGAAGCTTTCATGGACTTTTGCATGGAAAACACTTTTTTTATAAAGAAGAATTTAAAAGCTTAGAAAAAATATATTACACACAATTGTATATTTATCCATGACAACGACCCCTGTCACATGGCAATATCCAATAATAAGTTTCTGTTGGGAAGAAGGAATTGCTGTGGTTAACCAACCCTTTTTGAGCCTGATCTAAGTGCATGTGAAAAACTTATGCTCTTGATGGAGAATGGGGCCCTTGGAAAACATTCCTTATTACGAGCATAGGTTTTTATGTGGCATAAAGCATTTTTGTAAGGGTAAGAAACAATGTAAGATTAAAGGCGCTCAGGAAGGCTTTCCACATAAAAAACTGATGAAATAGGTATCTTCTCGTGAGATACTCTACCATAACAATAATCAAGGCTATCTTTAAATAAACGTGAATTCTCTTGCATGACCACAATCCCTATCACATGGCAATATCCATCAATGAGTTTTTGTCAGAAAAAGAGATTCCTGTGGTTTCCCACCCCTTTCTGAGCGTGATCTAAGTTTATATGAAAAACATATAACATAATCTTGGTTGAGAATGACCCCTTGGATAGTATTTCTTATTACGAGCATAAGGTTTTCTGTGGCATGAAGCATTTTGGTAGGGGCAACCAGCAATGTAGGATAAGAGGTGCTCAAGAAAGGCCTTAAACATCAAAAACTGACGAAGTAGGGATCCTCGCATCACATACTCCATCATGACAATGATAGAGGCCATCTTCATACATACATGAATACTCTTCCATGACAACAACCCCTATCACATGGCAATATCCATCAATGAGTTTTTGCCGGAAAAAGGGATTCCTGTGGTTTCCCACCCATTCTTGAACCTGATCTAAGTTCATGTGAAAAACGTATGCTCTTGGTAGAAAATAAGCCCTTGGATAATATTTCTTATTACGAGCATAGGTTTTTATGTGGCATAAAGCATTTTCGTAAAGGCAAGAAGCAATGTAAGATTAAAGGTGCTCAGGAAGGCTTTCAACATCGAAAATAGACGAAATAGGGATCTTCACGTTAGATACTCCACTATGACAACGATGAAGGTTGTCATCTTCAAATACACTCTTCCATGACAACAATCCCTATCACATGGCCATCTCTATCAATGAGTTTTTGTCAGAAAAAGGGATTTAAGTGGTTCCTTAGCCCTCTATTTTTCATCTTATCTAAGTTCCTATAAAAAACGTATGTCCTTGATAGATGATGAGCTTTCGGAAAAAATTTCTTTTCAAGATCATACATTTTTCGATGCCATATAGCATTTCTTGAGGGCTGAGAAGCGGTGCAAGACGAATCTCACTCAGAGAAGTCTTAAACATCAAAAACTGATGAAATTGTGAAACTAGTAAGGAGTCGATAAAAATCAATAGGGCCGATAAAAAGTTCTTTATAAGCTCAAAAAAAAGGTTCTACTTCTAACATTTAACATTAAAGACACTTGGGTCCTCCTAAGAGATATACGACATGTGACAGAAATTTTTTTAGACTATCAAAGCAATCTTTTCTTTAGCATCCGAGACGTGCAGCATAAAATTGATGGCTCCAATGACCTATGATTAAAATTGGAGCTGATAGGAAGTGATTGAAATGCCCGAGAAAGGATTGTTTGTATCAAATCGGACATTGCAGACACTTGGGTGTTCCACTATGATATCGCCTATTGTCCACTATGATATCGCCTAATATTAAAAACCACTGCCGATAACATTCAATAGAGTATAGCGCAGGAGCTGCACTGATTACTTTTTAAGCCTATAATCTTTAATATGAAGAGTGAACAACATGCCTTCGTCAATGTAATTTTGTTTAGGCTCGTAAAACATAAAATAAAATTCCTAAAAAAAGCCCCAGTAAATTTTTATTGTTTTTATTTTGATTCCTTCTACAATATATTAAGATATAAAGTTCAGGAATATGAAAAAAATTGTCAAAGATCTCTTAGCGATTGAAGATTTTTATAAGATCCATATCGAAATCGTTTGTTTCAGTTTTGTATCTTATTTATATGATATATTGACGAAATTGAAATTTTTTCTCAATTATCTTATAATATTTTTAATATCCTTTCAATATTCCAAATCATATAGTATTTTTAATCTAAAAATTTTCAAACTCCAAAGTTTAAATATTTCATAATATTGATTTGTCTTTTATTATTTGAAAAGCTTCGATAAAAAAATATAAAAAAAATTCGCGAATTCATGATTTCTATAATTTATAACAGAGCAAATAGAGAAAAAAAATCTCAACAAAACAAAAAATCTACATTTTGCCTTCGAAAAGATTAAAATTCTAAATAAATTCTTCGCATAACTCGACTACAAAATATTAAAGTCTTGAAATGAATTGCTAGCCCCAATGTTATTTTTTTTCCATGTTTCTTCTATAAATCCTACTGTAGGAGTATCTGACACGAGTATTTACGTCAGTTTGGGAAATACTTTTGCAAAGCTGATTCTTAGATCTGGCTTTTTTTGTGCTGGCTAGTCCTTTCAACGATGGCAGAAGGCATTCAATATTTTTCCGCTGTTTCTATTCTTAATATTTATTATTAAAAAATACCACAGAAATTATTAATTTTTAAAGCCAATAAGCTAGAAAGTATAAATGTTCACTCCTTGGCAAAAATAATTTCTTTCTTAATCATTTCTAATGGCCTTAATCGGAGCACTTTAACTTTTTTCCTCCATTTCGATACGGTATGCGTTCGTCCTTGTTTTTTTTTTCATTTGGTACAGAAAACAGTGGATAATAACGTAGGCAAGGGTGTTCTATTAGGCAATATATTTTCAACCCTTTTTTTCTAATCGAGAGAGTGTGTAAAAATAGCCATGGGGCGAGAAGCTTTTGACCTGATGATAATCAAATCGAACCTGTGTACAACGTTCGTATAATTCAAACTCGTAACGAATAAAGGTGATATTATCTGGATACAATTATTAGACAAGGGTGGTTTTATAGTGTAACCCTTCTTGTTGTCTTGCATATAAACGAGGATAGTTAAAATTCAGTAGGAAATTCCTGAACCGATTCGTCACTAATTTATCGTTTATAAATCAAGCGTAATTATGCAATTGTGGTTAGAGTAATAATTATTATTAAACTTCTTATGTTTTCGATATTGCCATATGTATGCAAAGCTTTGGATTCTCTTTAAGAAATTATTTAATATCATTAACATCAATTGAACTTATTCTATTTGCAGAAATTATTACCGAATATAATTGCTTCAAATCCATATTAAATTTTACTAAAATTAATAATAGTTGATGGTATTTTGCTTATATTAAAACCATTATGCAGGTAAATATTTAAATGCTCCCCCAACCATCATAGGCAATAAAGTAGTACCGTGACGATGCGACTCCACATTCAAATTGCATATTTGCAGATACTCATCGCATTCCAATATCATTTACGAAATCCTCATTGCAGTCCTCAACATCATTGTAACGATTTTATGAGTGGGATAGACCTCGGGATGAAATTGAAATTTAATTAATACTCATTAATTATGTAACGAGTGTTTATTGCAGGTGTTAAATTATGTTGTGTTAAATAAGTACGTACTCATAAATGCATAGCCGAAAGAAACGATAAATTTATTTCGTGTTATTAAATGCTAGCTTATTTAGGTATAGTTTTATTTTTTAATTGTTTCACAATAAACGTGTATCTTTTCAAGAAGGTGGGGGGGAGGGTGTTGCTTTATTACTATTGTATATGAGTTGGAATAAAAATGAAATTTTATACATGATGGAAAATTTATTTTAAAGCTAATATATTTTATCCTATTATGTCTATTGTGAAATTTAAAATTACCTAATTTTGATAATAGAATAAATTGAAAAATTACCAACAGTTCAAATTTAAAGACAATTTGGAGCAGGATATAAATGTATTGTACAATTTCAGATAAATTGATTGAGAATGATTTGATTGGAAAAATTGCTATTATTATATTTTCTACATCTTTATTTCATATTGCAGAATAGTAAAGAGACTGACTTCCTCTTCGCTATCAATGAGTTTTTAAAAAAAAAACTCGGTGAAATGATCTGAAATAGGGATCCTCGCCTCAGATACTCCTACATGACAACGATCTCTATTACAAGGACAAGTTCATATACACGTGAATACTATTCCATGACAAATATCCCTACCATATGGCCATTTGCTATCAATGAGTTTTTGTCAAAAAGGAAACTCCGTGAAATGATCTGAAATAGGGATCCTCTCGTCAGATACTCCTACATGACAATGACCGCTGTTACAAGGACAAGTTCATATACACGTGAATACTATTCCATGAAAACAATCCCTGTCATATGAACACCTCTATCAATGAGTTTTTGTCAAAAAAAGAACTCAGTAAAAGGCTCAGAAATAGCGATCCTCGCATCAGATACTTCTACATGACAACGATCTCTGTTACAAGGCCAAATTCATACACACGTGAATACTCTTCCATTACAATAATCCCTGTTACATGGCCATCTCTATATATGAGTTTTTGTCGAAAAGAAAACTCCGTGAAAGGCTCGGAAATAGTGATCCTCGCGTCAGAAACTCCTACATGACAACGACCTCTGTTACAATTACAAGATCATATACACGTGAAAACTATCCCATGACAAACATCCCTGTCATATGGCCATTTCTATCAAAGAATTTTTGTCAGAAAAATCGATTTATTTGGTTCCTCAGCCCCCTCTTTGTCATCTGATCTAAGTCCGTCCGAAAAACTGATGCCTTTGATGGAAAATGAGCCTGCGGAAAAACTTTCTTATGAAGAGCATACATTTTTTGACGACATATATCATTTATTGAGAGCTAAAAAGGAGTGTAAAACAAACCTCACTCAAAGAGATCTTAAACAAAAAAAAGCTGATGAAAATTTTTGAACGAGTGAAGACTATTGTGAAGTCACATGGGTAATTAATATTGAAGCTGATGAGAAGCCCTCGAAAGGTTGTAAAAAAATGTTCTTCCAGTTACATCGAAGTGACTTGGGTGCTCTACTATGATGACGCCCACTATCCAGAAAGCACATGCAACGTACGCCAAAAAAGTTATTAGACTGGCAAAACTGCCCACACATAATTTACGTGTAGGATTAAGGACTGCTATAACCTATAATTAACTCTGAAACTGATGAGAGGTAATTGAAAGGAACGAAAAAAAGGAATTGCTCGCATCAAATCGGACATTACAGAATATTCCATTATTACAACGCCTCCTGTCACATGGTCTATTTACCTGGTCGAATTCCGCATTCCTCTAATCACATGATCTAAGCCTGTGTGACTTTTTTTTGAGGGCATCTTTATCAAAAAATACTTAATGGGACCTCATCCTGACGATAACATCCCAGGGACTATAACCGAGATAGGACATTACAGAATACTCCATTATAACAATGCCTACTGTCACATGGCCGGTCTATTCACATGATCGAATTCCGCATTCCTCTAACCACCTGATCTAAGCCTGTGTGACTTTTTTTTGATGCCATCTTTATCAAAAAATACTTAATAGGACCTCATCCTGACGATAACATCCCAGGGAGTATACTCGAGATAGGACATTACAGAATACTCCATTATGACAATGCCTACTGTCACATGGCCTATCGTGACGATAACATCCGAAGGAGTGTAACCGAGAAGCTGAGGATAATTTCCAATGTAAAACTGCCGAGGAAACTTCTTTGACAGAAGTTAATAAAATAAAATAAAATTGCTGCTGCAAAAAAAATTACAATATATTCATTATTTTTCTGTCACACCTCGTATAGCTTAAAAAAAATAGCTTACATTGTACACAAATTTTTAATTATTTATTTTTATAGTTTTTTTACTGCTAAAAATTGAATTTACAACTTTGTTCATCTACAACCATTAAAAATAAAAACGAATATTTTCTTAACACAATTAATTAAAAACCGAAGAACATTAAATGGCTTTGAGGAATGCTCAAATGAAATTGTATCTAAAAATATATTTAACTATTAAGGGTTAACTGCTCTTAGCAATTGGTTATGATTCGTTAGAGTTTCTCTCTCAATTAAAATTGATAAAACTATCTCAACACAATATCATGTACTCGTTGGAATAGATACGACAAAGTACCATATTTATTTGAGAGTATCTAGATACAAAAAAAAACAAAAATAAATATTCGAACATACGAACTCGTTTGTAGCCAATTTATATCGTTCGTAACAAAGAAATTTTCCAGATAGTTTATTGTGCAATAGTGAATAACGACATACACTGTAATGGACTTGTTCGGACCACATAACCGACCATTGGTAATGTGTCACTTCTGTTAGTTGGGAGCCAACATTGTGTATACAAAAACTTCCATAAATATTATTTACTATCATTGACACATTTTCTACATATTTCCGTTCGATGATCTTAAGAATATTTTATGTATTTTCTTCAGTTTTATTATATTTTTTTTATAATTTAGTTTTCAAAATTTAAATACAATTTATGAAAATATAATATCATAGAAATATGAAATTAATAAATTTTAAAGTGACAATATTTTTATATATATCCGCATTTTTGGAAATTATCTACAATAATTATTACCTCTATAGAACAGACAAAAATATTAGTAAAATGAAACTTTTCTCTTAGATTGAATTGGTCTTAAAGAAAATTTTATTTTAGTACATATAAAATTATTTATAAGGTATTTTTTTCTGTTATAAATTTAAGTATTAGTAACATTTTATAAACGAAAATTATTAATATAACCCAAATTTGATGATTGAAAAAGAAAATATTTATTGCATTTTTTCGAGGAACTCTCGGGAATAAAGTTTAAAAGTCCGATTAGCCACAGTTCTGTACTATTAAGTAATATTATTATTGATATTGACCCTATTAACCACTTGTGAAATGCTTTTGATCATTACCGAAACTTTATTGCCGCAAATGGTACTTGACTAAGAATATGACTACTAGAAAGTTTTGCAAACACATAAGATTTATCGTGACTGGACAATATCACCGAAGATCATTTTGATTATATGATCGCTAAGATGATGATCAGCAATTTTATAAGAACTTTCAATTGAAAAAGGAACAATCAGAATAGAGAAATAAAATGGCCTATTTTATAATATGAGTTATGTAAAAATTACATGACAAATAATTATCATCCAATAAGTATTTTGCAAACTTCAATTTAATATAATAAAATTTAAATTAATAATTTAACAAAATGTTTAAATTTCAAGAAAAATATCAAAAAAAAGTCCAATGTCATCAAATCGCACGATCTTGTATGCCAATTAACATCACTTAATCTCGAAATTTTTAGCATTCTGTGAATTTTTCACTTTTTTGTATTGTGTAGATTTGAACTCATTTTGAATGATAACATCTTGAGATCATAGCACTCAGATATGACAGTATATAACAGATTAAGGAATACTTGGATAACCCCGAACGTCAGATTTCCGTATATGTAAACGCAGAAGCGGCGACAAATCGTAATTATTGTAGAAGCGGCAAGAAATCGTAACGCTTGCATACTTTTGTGTAGATTTTCTTATGTAGACATAACACTCACTAACATCTAGTTTTCGTAATAGATATTTATTGAAATTGCAAAAGCATAATTTATATTCATTTAAATTCACTTATTGGAAACAAAAATACAATTTAAACACAACAATAGACAATTTTTATTTTTTGTACAATCTTTTGATATGAAATAAAATTGTATTTTATGTTTATTATTTATTTCGTAAAAATATTAATCCGGAGAGTTTTATAAAACGCCATTCTCCATGAAAGTGGTGGTAGCATACCGAAATGCTTGCATTCTCTTGTCATTTTTCAAGTTGTTATTTTGTGAAAGTGTAGTTTTTATGTTATTTCAAAGTATTCATGAAAAATTAAGTATTTATATAAATGGTTATATTGTTGCTAATGTTTAATAGGGGTTCTATAAAGAGTTGCTGGTAATTCAATGTAATCAGGAAGCTGGGAATTTCTTTCTTTCGGTAAGTTGACATCTTAATTTTTACTAAAGAAATTAACAAAAAATTAGTTTATAATGTGTTCAATTGACTTTTAATAATTTATTTTGTCTAAAAAGTGGTTAAAAAGTGAAAAGTTTGTCATTCAATTAATGGAAACAAATGTGATGTTGACAGTTCAATGTTTACCAGAAAATAGTTCAGTGCCGGTGTACGTAAAGTGTGTGTAAGAAAATTTAAGGAAACTAATTATTCAGTCTGTTTTCAATTGATGTTTTCATTGTTAAAATAAATAAAGTATATTCGGTAGGCTTATTATTTAAATAAAATTGTTTGCATTTTGTAATGCATTTACTAAATTCTAATGTTTTCAAAGTTTCTTAGAATATTATTTGTAATTATATAAATAAAATGAAAATATTAAAAATAAATAAATAATATTTTAAAATAGAATACTGTATTTTGTTGGAAATTTCCAAAACTAATTCCATCAAACAATAAAACCCGTAATATTAAAAATCTATTTGTTTACGTATAATTGACAACACATATCAAAATGGTTTTTTTAATTAAACGCTTTAATCGCATACTGAAGTTTAAAATTGGCCCCCACCGGTTTACGCCGTTTCTGATATTTTGCATATGTTAGCGTTCTTACAAATATATGAGGTCTGTTCATATTTTTTATATATATATATATTTTTTTGTGATCTTGTTCAACTCCTCCTTCGATGCCATATTTATCTCCTCAATCGTAGCGTAGCGTCGTCCTTTCATAAGGCTCTTCAGTTTCGGGAACAAGAAAAAGTCACAGGGGGCCAGATCTGGGGAATACGGTGGCTGCGCCATTATTAGTGTGTTGGTTTTGGCCAAAAATTAGCGCACAAGCAACGATGCGTGAGCAGGGGCGTTATGATGGTGCAAAAGTCAATTTTTTTTTTCTTTCGCAAATCCGGGCGTTTCTAGCGGATTGTTCGCGCAACTTGCGCATAACTTGCAGGTAATATTCCTTACTAACCGTTCTACCCTGTGGCAAGAACTCATGATGCACCACGCACCTGCAATCGAAAACCTTCACATTCGAAAGAACTTAGCAATGTTAATGAGATGCTGTTTTTGGTCGAAATTGAGCAATTTTGGTACGAATCATTGGTAAAACTCGAATGGCACGACCCAATCGATATGTTTAAGTCCTCAGAAACTTCGCTAATGGTGATTGGACGATTGGCCAATACTATTTTCTTCACTTCATCAATGTTTTCGTCTGTTGTTGACATGCTCTGGCGTCCGGCACGCTATTCGTCGTTCACACGCTTTTTCTCGGCCCTCTGAGAACATTTTGTACCAACGATAAACGTTGCTTCGGTCCAAGGTAGCTTCACCATACTCGTATGCCACAGTCAACATTCGGAATGCGTCCGCGCAATTAATTTTGTTTTACATACAAAATTTTGTACAGATTTTTTGATCCATTTTTTTTTGGATGAGCCAAAACACGTGCAAGCTAAGCAGCTGTCAAAAATTAACTGAACATTCAAAATGGCCGTTTAAGAACAAAATGCATAGCAAACCATCGTTTTTCGCAGATACAATGGCTTTTCTATAGTTTTCTGTAAACTTTCAAATCATCTTTTTCGACAGTTTTTCTTATTGAAATAAGCTTTATGGCTAAATAAAATTTTCTTTTAAACGTGACTATCTATAGCAAAATTATCACATTTATTAAAAGCTTTTAAATTTTTGGTGCCATGTTTGGTTAGTTAATAATTCAAACTTAAAGGTAAAGTAATTTTAATCTTAATTAACAAATATTATTGACAGCTGTCAAATAACAGAGGTATACTTCTCTAACCGCGATATAATTAACCAGACATAAACCAAATTTAACAATTTATTCTTAATTTCCTGTAGTTTCCATATTTTCATGAAAATTTAACCAATAATTTGAAAGTTTTCACTTCAATTTATTACCAATTATATTATATAAAATAGTGCTAGCTAAATTCAAATTGATCAAATAACAATTTCCATTTATCAGCTTTTTGTGCAATATCAATGAACTTTTTAGTATACACTCTTTTACGTTCGCCCCCAAATAAATGGTATTTTTTGTTGATTTGTAAACCAAAAATTTCTGATTTGACTTGGTGCAATTATTATCAAACTATTAGCCATACTATAAACAAAAATTATTATATTTATTAGAATATATTCAATATGGACAATTATTATTAATCGAGTAATTATTTAAAAAAAAATTAGAAATCAATACAGCATATTCTAATAGTTAAAATAATACACCAAACCTAATTTATTATCGAATTGTATTGATTTTATAAGAAAATTAACATAAATAACCATTTTCGTATATACGTAAATTACGTGAGATCATTTTATTTGATGATTGAATATAAATAATTGAATTGATTCGAATTTTTTATTAGGTTTTTAACTAAAAGTGGAACGTAATTAAAATTTATATTGACGTACTTATTATAAATGAAATGGAACGAAATTGTACTTACTACCATCAATGAGAGGTCTTCTTTCTTTTTTATATACCTATTTTTTGATTTGGTATTCATTTGAATATATTTCTTTTTAAATAGAAACAATACGAAAAAGGTACTTAAAAAACTAATATTGTTTTGAGAACACATAACTACCGTGGGAATTTCTTTGAAATGTTATTCACCTGTTATAACAGTTAACTTAATTACTTTTATTTCTTAATCAAATAGAAATTTCCTGAATGGAAAATAATTTTTTATGAACAAATAATTTATGAATATATTTAAAATTTTATACAGTAGTCTAATTAAGTCTAAATGTCATATTTTTAAAAGACAAACTGGACTAATACAAAAATACAAAAATATTTTGAATATATAAAATTTGGATATGAACTCGTCGTAGTTAAAAATATCTTTTTCTTTTGTAAGTATTTTAACCATAAATTATACCTTAATTATTTAATTTTTCACTTCAAATTTAATTAACTTTCCCATTCGCGCATAGAGGATAACAGGGGTAGTTTGAAAATTTCTCAGCCTAAACTACTTAGTGGCCACAGAAAATTTGAAGAATTTGAAAAATTCATAGCTTGTTTATTTGCAATAGTTTTTTATTATCTTTTCTAATTTTTTAGATTATAGAACATTTCTTAAATATTTGTATGATGTCAAGCAAAAGAATTGATATTTGACCAGTAAAATATTAATTATTCGATGTCAGAGAAGATGTAGGCAATATTTTACTGTAAGAGTATGTCCTAGCAATAATATTATTCGGACCTTATTCTGCCAGATTGAAAGAATTGGATCAGTCAGTAATGTTCTGGGAAGAGGTCCTAGGCACACTGTGTTTACTGACGCAGCATTGGATGCTACAGGATGGACCATTTAGAAGTACCATTTTAAGAAGTAAATAAAAATAAACTGGTTTATGTTTTTTTTCAAATTTCCGGTTTTATTAAAAAGATTGAACCTTGAAATTTAAGAATGAAACACAACATCATTTAAATAACTGCCACCGGCTTAAATCACAGCTCCGAGGCGGCCAATTGACATCAGAATTTCGGCTGATTATTCGGTTTTCGAAAGCAGTGCCCAAAAGTTGGATTGTTACGTTGGCTGTGTGGGAATTGGCCCCGTCCTGTTGAAACCAAATGTCATCCATGCCATTCTCTTCAACTTTTGGAAACAAAAATTCGTTGAGCATGACGCTCACCATTTACCGTAACGGCGGCTCCTTCATCGTTTTCGAAGAAAAACGGGCCAATGATGCCTCCACTCCAAAATCCGCACCAAACCGTGATTCGTTGTGGATGCATCGGCTTTTCCATGGTGACGTATGGATTTTTTGAACCCCAGATGTGACAATTTTGTTTGTTGACATACCCACCGAGGTGGAATTGGGCTTCATCCGAAAAGATGATTTTTCGGTAAAAATGCTCATCTGCGGCCAATTGATCTTGAGCCCAATGGGCAAATCGAAAATGCATCGGATGGTCATGCGGCTTTAGTTGTTGGATTAATTGAACTTTGTAAGCTTTCATACCGAGGTCTTTGTGTAAACTTCTCAACAGGGAAGTGCGAGAAATGTTCAATTCCTGAGAACGGCGACGAGTTGATGTTGATGGATGATCACGGACATTTTCAGCAACGGCGGCAATATTCTTGGTCGTAGAGCGGGAACGAGTTGCTTTGGCAACCAACAAACCAGTTTCGCGAACTCGCTTCACGAATTTGCCCACGAATTCACGTGATGGCATTCGATCTTTACTCATTTTTTTTTAAATTTCTCACAGTTTGGATTGAAGTTCTCAATATTTCCCATTTTTCTTCAAGCGTATGGATTACCATTTCGTCAAATTCTGACTTTCAACTAACAATCTGTCAATTCGTGTTGACATTTATTACTCTAGTACTTCAAATAAATAGTAGTTCAAAATAGAACCGCTAGATGGACAGAGTCTCCTTGAAATGGTTCCATCTGCTTCTACCCGTCATCACTCATCCTTATCATATAATGACAGAATATCACTTAAGAAAATTCCAAAACTGTTTTTAAAAATGCTTCCATACAAGATACAAGTGGTCTAAGCAGTATTCCATTTTGTTTTGAATTCCTCAGTCATTCAATGGACACATTGCCACATAATCTTATGTTAATTAAACAGATTTTTTAGTTCATTTATAAAATCGAAAATTTTAAAATTCGACTATTATTAAATTCTTCGTATATTCGAGGAAATGTGTCAAATTTTTGGTAACGGCTTACAAGAAGAAGTTCGTGTCTTTATTTCCAACCGTAAAAAGTTAATTTTTAAGTAATACACACGTGGTCTTACGAGTCTTAATGGTGACACGTTTGAAGATTGTATGAAAATGGTCATAACTACAGGAATTGTCAAAAAAAAGTTTTACATTTGATGTTAATCTTTGACATTTGGAAAATTTGTAAAATTTGGCTTTCCTGATTTCAATCTATCCAAATAGTTAACAAAAAATATTTCTGAAAAACGATTTTTACTATATGCGAGGTAGTACCTGAAGTCCTTAACAATAATTAGTACAATTATTGTTAAGGACTTCAGAAAAGCAACCACAAAAAAAAACAGATAATGTCCTTAGAATATTAATTGAGTAAATATTTCGCTCAAAATAGAGAATGCATCAAAAAATATAAATAGTTTGAAAATTTGAAAATCACATTTTTTTATTATCAAACAGAAAAGTTTTTGACTAGGATTCGTGCAAATATGTTAAATATTGAAATTATTACTATTTCTTAGATACAATAATAGTTTCTTATTCGATTTTCAGATAGAATTTCTAGTTATTTATTAATGTGAACCTTATCAAACCCGAATCGTTGATAATTTGCTCGTTAACCTAAATTTACTTTAATTCGTATAAAAGTCCAATAAGTCTCCCACTAAATGATTCAAAATAATGAACCTTTGAATTGATGAAAATTCTTACTTGTTCTAATATGAATATGAATAGGGGGGACGGCAATTATAAAATGCAATAAATTAATTGAAAATTTTCTTAACTGACGTGAATGGAGTTTAGAGAACTGGAGAAAAATGAGTGGCTAGAATTGCATGCTTCTCGAATGAAATGAAAATGCTTTCACGCAAAATTTTAAATAAACGTCAACGAAATTTATGAGCAGACCAATCCAGACCGTATTACCATCAAGTTGTTAACCATCATCAGAACTGGCCATGGTAGAAGAACCATTGAAGTTCGAGGAATACCAGAAGCTAGTATGGTATGTACTCATATGGCACTAAAAAACAAAGGAGCTAACGGCAAGGAAAGCTACTAAGAATACGAACGTGACATTTCGAGATGCCAATGCTAATTCTCTGGACTTTATTCGGTCGGTATTTCTCTGTTCCCGGATTATCCACTACAGCCAGTCTAGGACAGGCAGTATTGGTCAAGCAATTCATTCGCATACTCGAATCTAGCTGAACGAAAAGTGGTGTGGTCGACTAATGCATATTAAAAGTCTCACTGACACGACCATAAAACCTTTATAAGAACTCCTCTTAGTACTGTTCGCACTTAAATGCCCTTTAAGCTGTTCGCTCCTATCCTGCCAGTGTATGAAGTCGACGATGATCGTCTGGCGACTGTTAATGTCCACCTGCCAGTATATGAGGACGTTGGCGCGGCTACCCAACATTGACCGTACTGGACATGGGGTAACATCGCATCGTTACTGTTCCAATTATAACCATGCCAATCAAAATGCAACCATAAAAATCAGATTATTTGCATGCACAACAATTTTTACGATAACAAAACGACAAACTTTTAATCGTACCACAAAGTCTGGAATTTGTATACTTGTCTTTGCCATCCATAAAAATGTAATATATTGAAAATATGGCCAAGTATTTTTACTATCATGCATTCAAAATATGCAAATAGCTTCAAGTTATAGTGTTTTTTTTTATTATTATTATTTTCATTTAATTATTAAATTTATGGTTTTATTATAAATAAAAAAAAAGTTTTAAAGGTGACAAAACGTTCACGGTAATAAGAGGTATATGGGAAGTTTTAGTGTTTATTTATTGGGTTATTATTATTAATTAATTTTAACTATTTGAAGGTGGTAGGTAGCCTATGATACGAAATTTAACAGAAAACTATTGGGACTGATTTTTTGTTTTTCTTTTTATGCATCAAAAATGTTTGCTTGAGCAGCTTTGGATAAGCAGAGGCATTTGATTCTTTATAACAGCTTCAACTGGAATTGCCTTCAACTGGAATCGCCTTCAGATCATCAGTTAAACTCCTTTGGATATTATCGAGAGTAACAAGATGACATATTTTCAAGTGTTTTTTGATCTTGTGTAACAAAAAAAAAGTTTATTTACTTAAGTCAGTTGTGAAGCGGGGGGAGGGGGGTGGGGAGGGAACGAAGGGCTGATAAACCACACAATGGCATTTTGCCGCAAAAACCTCTTTAATAGAGTTGGCCATTTTTTTGAGTCTTTCAAGGACACACTAATAAGCTTCAATGATAATCAACAGTTTGACCTCATAAGAAGCATCGCACGCGTTAAGTCAGGAGATTAGGAGGGGGGGGGGGGGGGTTATGAGGGCAAGAAAACCACACAATTGGATTTTGCAAACAAAAACTCTTTAATAAACGTTACAGGAAGCATTGTCATTGAGCATCAAAGTGTCTCTGATGTCCGATCTGACGCGAAGAACTCTTTTTCTGAGTCCTTCGAGGACACACTAATTAGCTTCAATGTTAATCGACTGTTTGACCTCATAAGAGGTCTCGCTCGTTTAATAGTTTTATCAGATTTTTACGTTAAAGGCCTTCCTAAGTGAGATTCATGCACTCGGTCACTTAGAATTGCTTCCTCTGGGGAGAGGAAGTCTGCAATGTCCAATAAGAGTCCTTCAAGCATTTTTTATTTCATTTTCATTAGTTTTCGATATTAAGCGCCGTCAAGTTTCCACTGTTTTTCTATCATCCAAAAATACTTAAAGCCACAGAAAATCTTGTGATCATCAATATTTTAAAGTTCATTGTTCTCCATAAATGGAGCAAAAAAAACTCTGACATATTTCTATAAGTTTTATATAATTTTATCCATGTAGTATTAGTATTTTAGCTGCCTTACTTATTGGGGAAATAAATTTTATTCGAAGCAACTTTTTTTTTTATAAAAAAAAAGACACTCACAGAAAAATGGCTATCACAGAGTAAGGAAAAAAGCATACACACATTGCGAAGTTTATAAGAAAAGTGGAAACGATCCAAAATAATTACGTGTCTGTCTTTGGAAGGATGTCAAAATTAATTGGGCACCAGTCAAATCACCTGTGGCTGTATCTATGAATGTACCTGACAAGAATACTCCAAATGAGCATTAATTAAAAAGACCAAGGCCAGAGCGTATCCTTCCAATATGAACAAAGTTACCAAACGTGTTCCCTATAGCCCTAGTCCTAAAAGTCATTTTTAGCTTGAAATTCTACCACAACCAAACTTTTATTGGATGCTGTATCGTATCTTCAGTTTATTGGAGATTTTCAAAGTCAACGGAATACTCGAATCAGGTGTTTGATGGCCTACTACTAGACAAATATTAGACAACTTGAGTGGTAGAAGCACTACCTACTTACTTATGTCCGGCAGTCAAAATCAATGTTTTCCTAGTAAAAATGCTGACGACACTGAGTCTGATGTGAAAAGTATGTGCATAAAAATACAAACAAACAAGTTCGTTTAAGTTTCTTGTTAGATTAATTATTGATACGTTGATGAACAAACAACCGTCGTCACCACAACGTGTCCAAAGTTTCAAATTGTGTAGAATTAATTGGTAGCCACCAAGAGCATGCTTCAGAATTAATCGAGTCAACCGATGGATATGTAGCGACTCGGGGTGATCGGTGTGAACTTTGTCTTGAACAACTAATGTGTCCTTCCTTCTACCTTTAATAGTAAATGTGGGGATACAAAACAAAACCCAACAACAAACCATGATATTGATTTCTTTCAAAAGTACCTGAATGTGCACATAACCCCATATAGAAGCTTCGAAGACAACTTTTTTGACAAAAATCTTAAAGAGAGCAGAACCGAATAAAAGTATGGTCAAGAAAAGATTTCGCAATACCTGCTTCTAAATGTTGCCGCTATCCTGACAAGCCAGCCTTCTTCTTCTTTAAAAAAAAAACGCAGAATCACATTTCAGTGTTAGTTACTCTCGTATTTTTGGGAATTTTTTTGTGTTGTGCAATTTCATTTTTCGTAATATGCCTTTTGCCGTTTTCGTGTTTTGGCATTTTGGCTCCTTTTCTGAACGAAAACATACAGCATTTCCCTTTGATTCGGTCAGTTTTTGCCATATCTGGCGGCCAAATAAATTCCTACAAACAATTCATGGATTTCACTGAATCCATTCGGACAGACCATTACTCCATGTTCCAACTTCGGCCTCACACAAAAGGAATGCTTTTTCACCTACATTTGGTACCTTTTGTAGTAATTCCACCGCATTTATTTTCTTCGGTTTTTTTGGGGGGGGGGGGGGATTTTTTTAACCAGCACAATTCACATTTAACATAAGACAATAAGGGCGTCTTCGGTTCCATTTACGGTAGAAAAGATGCAAAATGTTTTATTTATTGTTTCCGTAGTTGCCACTTTACGATGGATGGGCCAGAAATTGTCTCAAAATTAGTGGGTTTATTTAAACTAATTGAATTGTAATTGCAGCTGCATCAGATGACTTATATTTTTCTTTAAATTATCCTCTAGAACCTTGTGGATTTGGATTATTTTTATGTCCATTTGGAAATTTCAACGAAAAAATTGTTTAATTTTTGAGAGTTTGATTTGTTCAGTTTTTTTTTGTGTGCGTTTTTTTATTTGAAGTAAATTTGAAGAAAAAAATAATCTGGCAAAATAAGAATGGTCATTTTTTTCCGGAAGCTACGCTCCAGGAGAATATTAATATGATATTGGTTGCTCCTTGCCATTATGCATAGTTGCGCCTTACCATTAATCCTTTTGAGGTAATTTTTGATAATTTGTTTTCAAAATTACGGCTGCAATTCGGTCATTTCTTGTTGAATGTTATTTTGAAATTATTTTTTTTTAAAGTTCAAGGATGGAGTATACAAATACAACATTTTGTACAGTTCTATAAGAAAAAGACCAGCAGCTTACACAGCCTTACAAGAAAAAGATTTTGCAGGCCAATTAATATCACCGAATCCAGAAATTCACGCGTCTTAGAAACTTTTTGCTCAATAAAGCCATAATTTGCTCTACTGTATGACTTGTGATGCGGTTTTCTTATAACATAATCACATGTGGTTCAAGTAAAAAAAATTTACGGTAATACGGTAATCGTGTCTCTTTCTTCTTTTTAAAAGAAACACAAGCCAATGACATCTTCACAATAGACGACCAAACAGGCTTCTTCACAGTCACTTGTGGATCTTTAGAGCCTCATATACTGCAATATTACTCCACCAAGCGAGAAATGAGCCTTATCACTTAAGGACCGAGAAATGAGCCTCAATTTTGCACGAAACGTGACTACAGCAAAAACCACCACTTTTGATAATAATAAAATTTAAGAATTTGATATTTATTATCAATTAATAATGGCGAACTTTAAACTTAAGTAAAGCTTTTAATAGAGTTTGGTATCCGGGCTTATTCTAGAAACTCAAGAGAATTCTTCATTCTAACTATTTCCTAGTTCTAAAATCATTCCTTTCTAACCGACACTTCCAAATAAACGAATTCAATGTACTCTAAAATATCTCTCCGATATTGGCTGGTGTTCCACAGTGTAGTATAGTTGGACCTATTCTATACAACATTTACATATCCGACAGTCCAATCTGTCTCAATTCCTTCTTTGATAGATACGCTAATGATACGGCCTGTGTTGCATCTAATGCTAGGGCAGAACTTGGATGAACACTTGACCCACATACAAGATTTGAAAGATACGAATTAAAAAAACGATAGACAAACGTTCTATACTTATGATAGATAGTAAAGTTATTTTTTAAAATGCCCTATTGAAACACATCTGGACTTATGGACTAGAATTTTGAGGCTCTATTTATCCTTTTAATGCCCTTCGAATTCAATCCCTTCAATTAAAAATACTCTGTACAATTATCGACGCTCCCTTTTATGTTTGCAATACTATAATCCACCTTTTAGTGCATGATTTAAATGTATCTCGTTATAAAAAGTTCCATTCTCGTGTCTCAAATGATACTAATTCTCTTGTTTATGAACTATCCTCCACTTCCTTAAAATAAAATACTAAGTCTTAACATAAGAACACGCTGGTACGATAAAGCTTCAATGAATGTTTACTCCCCACAACCATTCATGTTAATTAATTATTACTTTTATAAAAATCTGCTTGTAATAATAAAAAACTTTAATTTAATTCTTCCAAGATCAACTGTGAAATGACTACAAAATGAATGCACAAAAAGCAACGAAAAAAATGGTGTAAAAATATTTCTAGTAAATCATTTTTTTATTTCCTCGAAAATATCTTCAAGAAGTTAATAATATTATTAACAATATTAATTCGGAAATATTGGCATTCCTGATACCATCTTTAAAAAAACACATTTTGTAAACCATTTATGCGGTTTGTAATATGAAATATTGTATCTCACAGACCACGAAATAATTTCATAAACGTGAGTAATAAAGAAATTCGATACTGATAAGTCTTTGGCTGTGGCCATTTCGAGCTGAATCCATATTCTGTGTCTTATTCCTAATTTATGATAATGGAGTCAAATTGATAAAAACCAGTGATGTTGATCAATGTACTTTAAGATTGTCGCGCCATTCTTTAGAGATGATTTAAGTACATTGCCTAAGACCAATCGGGTTTTTTCGCAATGCCCGCATTGAATACGGAACCAAAGTTCATAAATTATTTTTACACTTTGCGAAGCAACAGTCAACATTAGAAGGAGCTCATAAAACTTCTTCAGGGGTTTTTAAAATAGTTTAAAGGAGATGTTCGTGGTATGCAAGCCTCGCGACAAGAATCTAGAGTGCTACTGCATTCTAGATTCTTGTCTAGAATTTAATGAGGCGAAACTTTGTTGCGAGACAAGTACATGCGTGCATACCACCTGCGGCTTTTATTAAGCTTTTCTGTACAGAAAAGCAGCAATAATGTTGCATGGAGAAGCTGTGCCACCAAGAATCTTAACCAATCAGTTATTTTCTCTTTTAGAAAGACGAAAAGTATAATTAAATAATGTTCGTTAAAAGTGCCTACACTCGTAGTTTTGAATTATATACAAACTAGTATACACATACACATATTAATATAATAAGGAAGAAAACGAATTTCACACACATATCCTCGCATGTTCCACTGGAATTTTAAGAATATTTGTAAGGTTTTAAATAATAATTACGAACCAATAAGTACAATTTATGAGAGTATGCTATAGTCTTCTTCTTTAGCAAGGATCACTCAGTTATGATTTTTCTTTAGCCACAAAGAAGGAGGGCACATATTATTCTATACAAACGTGACTCATTAATAACTCATCCACCTTCCGCCATCGCAAATTTCGTTCAGACCTCTGTCGAGGGAATCGCTATCAAATCGCTATGCGTAATTTATGGCAGAAGTTGAAACCAACTCAATCATGTAATTAAAGTAATTTACATGATATCGATAATTGATAATTTAGTCATAACTGAGCTTGAACAATGTACAACTTGCCACAGAGTTAATCCCAGTGGTAAGCAGGTTTATATTCCATAGGGGAGAGAAGGCCTATTTTACCTTCGAACAACCAATATCGTTTCGTAGTATTTGGTCGTGTCATTTAGCTTGGGAAATTAGTTGTATCTTAGAGGATATATCTACACTATTAAATCTACTTTAATGAACATCCGTGAAAATTATCTGTTAGTTATTAGAAATCAAGTTTGCATCAGTGCCACTCGGGTTTTTATTGCAAATTGTAGCGCAATTATTTGATGAGTAGTTAGTTGCTGATCGATCGGTGGAACGATGCAATTATGGATGACGGAAAGTTTATTACAAGGCGAAGGGCTGGCTCATGATTAATCAATGGCAAAATTGACTATGAATTAAATGTAATCAGATGCATTGAATAAATTATGTTTTATGGAAGGAAGAAAATGAAGACAAGTTGCCTCCTCATAAACGAGCACCGCACTTGATAAATCTTGATTAGAAAATTTTTTTTGAAATTGAAATTGTTAAGCTGCCTTCAGTTGATGCCAAACAGTCTCAGTTAACTATAAATTTAAGACTTTATATTTAAAACTACATATTTGCATAAAAAACCATGAAAAAAAAATGATTTAAACTGTTTTGGTGTAAAAATTGTTTTGACTTCTAATATTTTTTTTTTATATGTACGAGTTATCCAATTTGTGATTTTGAAAGTACTGCTCGATCATTTAATATTTGATTTAGGTCATAGTTTAGCATTTCATATACAATATATTAAATTACTTAGCTACCAAACAATGTATAGATTGGTGTGCTGGAACAACTGACTTTGGTCTCATGATCGACAAAATTGGCATATATATGGAGATTCAAAAACTTACAAATAATTATGCAAAAGGCATTGCATCTGCCAAAATGCCTGTTTGAAGGTGTTATCTACCCTATTCTTTGATCCAAGCTTAAATATAATCTGCGTCATATATAGTTTCAACAAGACAATGTTATAAACAATATACCAAGACAAATTCGGAAAAATTTTGTAGGTCTCGTAATCTCAAGACTTGTTAATACCAATTATCCTCAAAGATCGTGCGATTTGACGCTGCTGAGCATTTTTTGTTATGTAATTTAAAAATCCATCTTTTCAAACTTAGAATTCGGTTAACTGCTCAAAAAGTTCCGGGGTTAAGTGCACGAAAAGTTCTCAGGACTCGTAATCTCAAGATTTGGTGATGTCAATATTCCTCGAAAATCGTGAGATTTGACGCTGCTGAGCATTTTTTTGTTATGTAATTTAAAAATCCATCTTTTCAAACTTAGAATTCGGTTAACTGCGCAAAAAGTTCCGGGGTTAAGTGCGCGAAAAGTTCCCAGGACCCGTAATCACAAGATTTGATAATATCAATTATCCTCGCAAATCGTGCGATTTGACGCTGTTGAGCATTTTTTGTTGTGTAATTTAAAAATCCATCTTTTCAAACTTAGAATTCGGTTAACTGCTCAAAAAGTTCCGGGGTTAAGTGCACGAAAAGTTCTCAGGACTCGTAATCTCAAGATTTGGTGATGTCAATATTCCTCGAAAATCGTGAGATTTGACGCTGCTGAGCATTTTTTTGTTATGTAATTTAAAAATCCATCTTTTCAAACTTAGAATTCGGTTAACTGCGTAAAAAGTTCCGGGGTTAAGTGCGCGAAAAGTTCGCAGAACCCGTAATCACAAGATTTGATCATATCAATTATCCTCGCAAATCGTGAGATTTGACGCTGCTGAGCATTTTTTGTTATGTAATTTAAAAATCCATCTTTTCAAACTTAGAATTCGGTTAACTGCGTAAAAAGTTCTGGGGTTAAGTGCGCGAAAAGTTCGCAGGACCCGTAATCACAAGATTTGATAATATCCATTATCCTCGCAAATCGTGCGATTTGACGCTGCTGAGCATTTTTTTATTATATTATTTAAAAATCCATCTTTTCAAACTTAGAATTCGGTTAACTGCGCAAAAAGTTCTGGGGTTAAGTGCGCGAAAAGTTCCCAGGACCCGTAATCACAAGATTTGATAATATCAATTATCCTCGCAAATCGTGCGATTTGACACTGTTGAGCATTTTTTTGTTATGTAATTTAAAAATCCATCTTTTCAAACTTAGAATTCGGTTAACTGCGCAAAAAGTTCCGGGATTAAGTGCGCGAAAAGTTCGCAGGACCCGTAATCACAAGATTTGATAATATCAATTATCCTCGCAAATCTTGCGATTTGACGCTGCTGAGCATTTATTTGTTATGTAATTTAATAATCCATCTTTTTAAACTTAGAATTTGGTTAATTACGCAAAAAGTTCAGCGGTTAAGTGCGCGAAAAGTTCGCAGGACCCGTAATCACAAGATTTGATAATATCAATTATCCTCGCAAATCGTGCGATTTGACGCTGCTGAGCATTTTTTTATTATATTATTAAAAAATCCATCTTTTAAACTTAGAATTTGGTTAAGTACGCGAAAAGTTCATAGCTTAAGTGCGCGAAAAGTTCGCAGGACTCGTAATCTCAAGATTTGGTGATGTCAATATTTCTCGAAAATCGTGCGATTTGACGCTGCTGAGCAATTTTTGTTATGTAATTTAAAAATCCATCTTTTCAAATTTAGAATTAAGGTAAGTGCGCAAAAAGTTTAGGGGTAAAGTGCGCGAAAATTTCGGAGGACTCGTATTCTCAAGATTTGGTAAAATCAATTATCTTCGAAAATCTTGGAATTTGACGCTGCTGAGCATTTTTTTTGTTGTGTAATTTAAAAATCTATCTTTTCAAACTTAGAATTTGGTTAATTACGCAAAAAGTTCAGTGGTTAAGTGCGCGAAAAGTTCGCAGGACTCGTAATCTCAAGAATTGGTGATGTCAATATTCCTCCAAAATCGTCCGATTTGACGCTGCTGAGCAATTTTTTGCTATGTAATTTAAAAATCCATCTTTTTAAACTTAAAATTTATTTAAGTGCGCGAAAATTCACCGGTTAAGTGCGCGAAAAGTTCGCAGGACTCGTAATCTTAAGATTTGGTGATATCAATATTCCTCCAAAAACCTTCGATTTAAGCTGGTGATCATTTTTTATTATGTAATTTAAAAATCCATATTGTCAAACTTAGAATTTGGTTAAGTGCACGAAAAGTTCAGGGGTTAAGAGTGCGCGAAAAGTTCGTAGGACTCGTAATCTCAAGAATTGGTGATGTCAATGTGGTTTATATACCATAAATAGAAAAAATTATTAATTATTAATTAATCGATATTCCAAAAAAAAAAAAATAACTAGAGTACTAACTGATATTTTTTCGGACAGTTCCTTTTTCTTCATAGTTACATGTTTTTTTGTATTACTAGTAATTAAATTTTTGAACTTTTTAATTAGTCAACAGAAATAGTTTAGAAAAACACACCAAATTTCATTTTTATTTTTAAAATTAGTACAATTTTCATATGATTACAAATATTTACCATTTCAATTACCTTTAGTACAAAAGTAAAAATAGGTGCAAAAAAATTCACCTGATATGGAAAGAAAATATTATTTTCTGTAAATGGACAAAAAAAAAAATTCCTTTAAACACACCCATCAGAACATTCCTTTTAGTATGAAAAATGTTCAAGTTTTATCAAACGATAAACACCACCCACAACTCTATTTATCTAAGGTGAATAGTCTTGTAATTTGTTATCTTTTGATGGGTTATTCCAAAAAAGAAAAAATATAATATAAAAATATTTTCTGATAGAAATTTTTTATACTACAATATTTTGTAAGAAAACGATAACTTTTCTATTTTGGAACAGTTTGATCAATAAAAGTGTGATGTTACGCCAAATGAAAATTAATAGCTTTTATAGAAAATATTGTCACATTGGTTTCAATATTTTCAATTATTATGTTAAGAATATAATCCTGCACAAATTGATTAATAATAAAAAGACGAAAAAAAATACCATACCTAATATATGCAATCGTAAAATTTTGTCTTTTATGGAAATTACCAATATTTACCAATTTAATTGCGCCAGCATACCAATACAGATATTTTATAAATATTGTAATAAAATTTTAATAATATTCAAAAATATATGATATAAATAAAAAATATATAATAATTGCGGTGACAAAAAATTATATTAATAATAGTATCAATATGGTTGAAAATTCTAAATGTCCAAATAAATTAATTGATATTAAATATAATTTTGGCTACTTTATTTTCTTCATTAATTATTATAAAGCTGATTATCATCAATATAATCATTTTGGTTCGCATTAAAACAAGCTGAAAAAAAATTCCATCATAAAAAAACACCTTTCATCGATGTTCAGGTGATTTGCATTAATTTCATCTTTGGACCTTTTGGAACCGGTTAACCGACAAATTTCGCCCTCAGTTTTATCTGCATCGATGATTTCCCGCTGATAATTGATAATATTTCAAAAAATTTTACGACTACTATCATGGTCTACAAGTCGTTTTAATATGACAATAGTCTACCTGTCTTGCCGAGGTGTTCCTACTTTTCGATATTTTTGTTTGTTTCCAATGTTTATGTCAAAATTTGAATACCTGCCATAGAGAATAGTATTATGGTTATACGTGAACCTGTACACAATCGAAACTATTCGAATAGAAATGTTGACTGTTGATTTGCTTATAAATCGATGCGGTGAGGGTGGGCAACCGTGATAGAATAAAAACATAATGAAATGTTTATGTCACCCTGACGTGTATACATACGCCTTTGAATTGAAAACAAATCGAATCAAATCGAATCGTATCGAATTTAGAGTTGTTGTGCCATTCAAGAATGAAATATTGAAACGCTCCAAACAAACAACACTAAATTGACCACCACCTGTGAATGGAAAATTGATAGACCCATTTTTGATGATGATTCATGAACTGCTCATAGAAAAATTTACCTTCAGGATAAATTAAGTACTGGAATGGTTGTGGAAAATATACAATTCTACTATTCATTTTTAGACAAGACCCAAACGATGGTATATTTATTTATTTTGCTAGTCCTTCTAATTACGAGTAGCTATATTCCTACCTGGATTTACTCGAATATAATTGGTAATTCAATCGGAATAGCTAAAATTCATTTATATTATTATTAACAGTCGATTTTGTAACTAATTTGAATGTTTTCGAATTTACAATTTACGCATCTCTTGTCCGGCCATTGGTAAATATTCGCTCAGCATGAGTTGGTAATTGATACGCGGTATAACTTGCGATTACTATGATCACCTGCGTACTTCTTCCTTTAAACAGTTGCCATACTAAACTAAACGGATCAGTTCACCTGTACGTTTAACTGAATGACCTCATCAACGTCAAACTTATCATTATCGTTGCCATTAGAGGATTTTATTGACACATAAATCGGCTCATTAATTTTGCTTGTTCGAGGGTATATTTTTCCCAAAAGCCAAATAATATTTCGAAAGATAAACTGGACGCCCAATGCGATGACTGGAATTAATTGAAGACCAAAAAAAAAATGAGCAGGAAGCACAAATATACCGTAGCTGTCAAAATATTTACTCTTCAGTAATTTCAATTCTAATAATTCGGCAAAGGCATTTAATTAGAGGACACCATTCGTGTCCAATGGCTGCCCGAGCAGAAACAATTACAATAATTCCAGTTCTTATACCTTGCGGCAACTATTACTACACCTGCGAACGAATCGATACAGAATCAAGAGAAAAAAAAATCCAACTGATTTTTTTTCTCCAAATTTCTTATGATAATTTTAAGTAGAGTCCATTTAAAGTTACCATACCATGCAGAGAAGTTAAGCTTGTCATATACACGAGCCCAAGAGTATGATTTTTTCGTAGTAAATTTATTGAGAATGGAACCAGCGAACATTACCGCAATTTAATTAGCATTTTCACCGGTCGAATTTTCTTCTCCATTTTCAGTATTTTGAAGGAGTGTATACACATACGAAACTGCGATAACTATCAGAGACGTAGTATATGATGTAATTTATATTATTGAATGAAGATTGTTACGTTTGATATCGGAAACAGTCATCATTATTATATTCCCAGCTCATTGCTATCAACAAAATCAGTATTAGCACCTGTAATACTATCTCCGAAAGGTATGTGGTATCATCCAAGCAGAATTAATTCACGTGTGGTCTAAGTTTTTCTTTTTAATTTATTATCAGGTGTCAAAGAATCAATTTCAACTAATGACCTATTGCCATTTTCGTTGACTGAAAATAGATTCATGATTGTTTTTAAAATCCATGCAATTTAAACAATGTAGCGGTTTCAAGCTATGATTAAATCGGTGCGATATGCAAATTATTCAGATTTGTTTTACCGCATTCGATTGATATTTTTTAGCTAAATAAATTTTACCTTCGGAAATTTAAGGATTTTTTTGTGTAGGTAGAATTTTTTATTAAAAAAAATTCAAAATTAGACGGAGGCAAATCGCATGTTTTTTGAAGCCAATAGAAATTATCCGCGTAATAAAGTCATAATTTGTGTTATTAAAATCGAATATAATCCAAATAAATATTTTTAAGTTTAACCCAATATGAACTTAGCGCTTAGATTTGACAGTAGCGGCCTCTCCTTTTTCATTTGCAAAGAAATATGGACCACTGACACCTTCAGATCAAATTAATGCTAAACAATAGCTTTTGCAGATATTATGGTACTTTTACTGTCACTTTTATGGAACTCCATAGATGATAATTAGCTTATTGACGTATCCACCGAGTGAGAAATGAGCCTCATCGCCGAAGAATATGAAGCGCGACACGTGTCTACGACCGCCTCACTACTTTTGAGAAAAGTTTTTTATAAATTCAAGAAAATTTTATTTTTAAAATTGCCAAATCAATATTTTTAAGTTTAGCCCAAAAAAGTCCTTAGCGCTCAGAATTGACAAAGGGTGGTCTCTCATTTTTCATTTGCAAAGAAATATGGGCCACTGCCATCTTCAGACCAAAATTCATACTAAACAATCGCTTTTTGTAGATATTATGGCACTTTTACTGTCACTTTTACGGAACTCCATATATGATAATTAGCTTATTGACGTAATCATCGATTGAGAAATAACCCTCATCGCCAAAATATATGAAGCGAGACACGTGTCTACGACCCCTCACCACTTTTTTAAAAAAAATTTTAAAAATTCAAGAAAGTTTCATTTTTAAAATTGGCAAATCAATATTTTTAAGTATAGCCCAAAAAAGTGCTAAGCGCTCAGATTTGATAAAGGGCGGTCTCTCATTTTTCATTTGCAAAGAAATATGGGCCACTGCCATCTTCGGACCAAAATTCATACTAAACAATCGCTTTTTGTAGATATTATGGCACTTTTACTGTCACTTTTACGGAACTCCATATATGATAATTAGCTTATTGACGTAATCATCGATTGAGAAATAACCCTCATCGCCAAAAAATATGAAGCGAGCACGTGTCTACAACCCCTCACCACTTTTTAAAAAAAAAAATTCAAAACTCAAGAAAATTTGAGTTTTAAAATTGGCATATTTTTCTAAAAATAAATTTTATTATTAGTAATATTTATAATTAATGTGTGTATAAAAACAAATCTGCAATTTCCAAAACCCCAAAATGGATAGCTTATTGAATTTTTTTAAAAGATTTTTTAAAGTATTCCAACTCTTTGTAATTGCAAAAAAATGAAAGCTCCAACAAATTTTTATAATATTTTTTAGCAAAAACTAGAAATGAAATGCTCTGGATCGAATAGTGGGGCTCTTTCTTCAGATATAATTTAAAAGCGCCGAAAAAAATCTATTCCAAAATTTAAAAAAAAAAACCATCAAGAAATATTTCTTTAATGAATTGTTTTTTTTTTTTAAATTTATATATTCATAATAAAGTTATAATATAAAATCGAAGTTATAAAATAGGTAACCATATCAGACTGTGTAAAGAAGGTAGCAGGCAAACTCATTAAAATTACAACCATTTGACTTGGTTTTAATTTTGTTGACAAACTTTCGTGTTTCGGTGGTGATTTTATGCGCTCCAAATTGCACGTAAAACTCAATTTTTGTTCTTAATCAAACTATGTACACTAGCACATTATTATTTTGATAATTTCCATTAATGCATGTTTTACGACCACAGTCAGTCCATTTGTAGTTTAAGTATTTGGAACATTGTACAATAATACGTCGATAGTATGAGTATAACATGAAATATATGAGGAAGTGTATCGTAAGGGGTGGAAAATAGCAGTACTTATTTTTAGGAATGTTATCACCCACCACCGCACAAAATTTTCGTATCCTGTCAAAAGAGTATTTGGGCAGCGGTTTATGTTTTCCCAACAAGATGACGAGTTTGCCAACTCCACTATTGGTGGTAGTGGGAACTTACTTGAAACGTGATAAAATTTCGGTTCGTTGGGTTCTATATTACGAGTATTTCATTCAAGGATGGTTTCTGGGTCTGTTTTTGGCAGCAGGAAGAACAACAGCCCACCTTACAGGTAATTTTCGGTTGACGAAGCAAACAAAGCCATTTGTTGCTGTGGCATTACGCCTTCATCTTGGTACGCACGCAACAAGTACACATAATTGTTTTTAGTTTAATTTCGAAACGTCATGAAAATTGTTTTCTAGGCCGTCATTATAGCTTTTATAGCAACAATAGTCGTTACATTTTACAGGTAACGCTTTAATTTCTATTAATTTCATGGATATTTAAAATTTGATTTTTATTCATAAATTCTTCTCTAGTTATTATGTTTTGTGTTTTTTTTTCTTGTTCTTCATTTATTCAATATTTATCTGTACGATATTATTCTGCTTATTTTAAGCTTTTATTAATAATTTCCATTATTATAATTTATTTAAAGTATTTGAAAATATTCACATTAAGAATGCTTTTAATAGAAATGTATCTATTAAAGTTGATTAACCATGGAAAATTGTATTCAATAAAAAAATTTTAACAAGATTGAAAAAAAGTTTCTGCCAAAAATAAAGTTTTCAATTATTTGATTTTTTGTTGTTTATGTACTCTTAATGTTTTAAAATATACTTTTTTAATTAATTAACATTTTTAAATAAAGTTTTTCTACCAAAAAAAACCTTACGCGAAAAGCATTTTTGAATACAACGATGTTGCTGGGAATAAAGGCTAGTGAAAAATGTTGCTAGAAACATTAGTAAGCAATTTTTTAAAACAGCAGAACTTTTCACAGTGGCATGTAAGCTTTTTGCAATTTTGGTATTTTCATTTTGCAAATACTTTTATTTTATGATTAAAATATTGAAAATGAATAATGGAGTAATTCTTCCCTAATTAGAGGGGCATGTTTTCTATAAATTCATGAAATTATTTCTGGCAACATACCCTAAAAAAACAATGTGCATAAAATCAATATCATTTAAAAAATAATTACTCTTTACTAAGAAAATATTTTTTCACAAGACATACAGGTCACCGCAAATAAAAACTTTTCAAATTACCAACAATATTTTTACTAAATTTAGTTGAATTTCTTGTTCAGCAACACTTTTATGGAAAACCAAAAAAAAAAGGAAATATTGAAAGAACACCCCCCCCCCCCTATTCTTTATTTTTGGTATGTATTTATATTGGTGTAGAGTTTAGTTTAAGTAAATAATGTATACTATTTAATTTCTGATAGCCAATATGATTAACAACGGAAAAAAAATATTGTGCAGTTGGTATTACTTCACGGCGGGATGTTAATTTTGCTTCTGAATTCATGTTTCAAAGTCGCACGCTGTGTTTCCGTCATCTTTAAAAACGTTTTTATGGATTCCTTACTGTTTTTATTATTAAGAGTTAATCGATGGTAAATAGTATTTTATAAGGAAAAACAATTTGCCTCTTTAGTTTTTTTATGTATATTAATTATTTAGAGTATTTTCCATATATTATTTGTTTTATTTTTCTTAAGAATATTTGTAAATTAGTCAAGATGTCGATAATTAATATTTGTACTGAAGTCTTCTATAGTTTTGATAGTAAAATATATAAATTTTATGAAAGAATTTTAATAATCAAATAAATATAAAATTATAGGTAATTAATATATTATGGCTACGATTAGTTTAGTATATAATAACTTCTTGCATAATATTATCGAAAAAAATAAATATGGCTAATTATTTGCCTATAAATTTCAGTTGAAAAATTATCTACTATTTACTATAAATTATGGCGAATACAAATTTTTACCTTTTAAGGAAAATACAGCGCTGTTTGTTTGACAGTTGTTAAATACAATAGATATATTAACAAAGATTTAAATAGTTTACCATAAAATTTGCTTATTTATAGTAAACTTTAAATTTTGATTTGCTCAATAAATTAACCATGAAGATTTGATGCTGAAACAATTATTTTTGGATGAAGATTTTCTTTAGTGCTAAAACAGGTTTCTCACTCTGTAGATAGGTCAGTAAGTAAAACTGTCACAAATATGGGGCTTTTAAAATCCACAGATGACTTTTGAGAAGCTATTATATCTGCAAAAAGTCACTGTTTGTTGTGCATTTTAAAGATTTTAATCTATTAAATGGATTTTAATCTATTAAAATAATGTGTTTTGAAAAATATTATAATTTTCTAACTGAAAAGCATTTACAATTCAACATCCCTCAAGTAATGACAGAATTATAGCTTGAAATGTATTAAAAAATTGTCAAAAATTACCAGAAAAAGAACAAAGTCCTACAACAAGTCTTATAACAGCCATTTAAATGGCAAAATCAAAAAAAAAATGTTGCTAATTATTTAAATATTTAAATTCAGTTTTATTCTTTCAAAAAATTAGTCAATTTAGTTAAATACATAATTTTTGAAAAGGTAAAAACTACTCAACCAATTCTAAAAACTTGTGTCTAAGCATTATTATTTTTTTTAAAAAAATAGAAATAATTTAGACAATTTTAAAAAAAAAAATGTTTAACAAAAAAACTGAAACTAGAAAGAATTGTTAAAAAAAAACTGAAATATTTTTTTTTTTTTATATATTAAAAACCAATTTGATTAGATAAGATTTTTGTTTGTTTTAAATTTATTACCTGCCGTGTGTTGACAGTGATTTGATCAATTTACGTTCAACCGACTGGCTGTGAATTAATTTATTTTCGATTTTCTCTATTTTAAGTGGTTTATTGGTAATTTAGCTAATGAAATGACATACGTCTAAGGTTTATCGAAATTTTTAAATCTCTTTGAATAATTTAGATTTTTAGCATTGATTTTGTTTTCGGTTGAACGTGTTTCCGGCCCCCCTCCCCTCTCCTAATCATTAGATTTTCGATAGGTTGAAAAAATAACGTAGATGCTGAAATCAAAAAGTTTGCTTAGATTGAACTTAACTAAGTCGATTTGGCTTAAGTTTCTTAAAAAAAAATCAATTTGGATTAATTTTTATGATTTTGGATAGAAGTGCAGTCATAGTTTTGGGGTATTTATTATGTCAGTCATATGATAAGTATCTTTTAGAAAGGTAGAAAGGTGAAAGTTTTAAAATCTATTTTTCCTTTTAGATTAATCCTCCCTGTAAGATTTGAGCAGTGTCACTTGGATTAATACTAATTCTTTAGTACATCTTTTGTGTGTCCTCTACAAAAACACCTTTTGTAGGTCCTTTTTACATATGAGTTTAATTAACAGCTCCATCAATATATCCTTCATAAAATGAGCATTATAGATTTGAATTAAGTTTTCTCATCATAAACTCGTTCTCAGAAAATTTTTGATTGGGAATAGCCAATTCGTTATATTATTTTGGAAATATTTATAATCAAATCTATTCTAATACAGTAAGTCTCAAAAATAATGCCCAAAAATTGGAACATTAAAAGAATATATTGGTTATAAAAATTTAAAAATAAAAATCTAAAAAAATTTACTTGAACTTTATAAACTTACCAAAATTTCTATTAAAATTTGTTGAACATTCAAATGAATTTTTTAATGTTGAGTAGAGTTACCAAATCTTTAAAATTTTAATAATTTCTTTTTGTAAATATAATATTTTACTCCATATTTATATAAAGAAAAAAAATCACTATCACTTATTAATATTGTTATCACTAAATTATACAAAAATATAGAAAATTTATATATTTAAGATGGAAGGACACTATATTATTAACAGATAATTTAAGGAAAATTTTTGGTTACTCAACATACACTTTCCTGATAGTCTAAGGAAAAAACTTTTTCTCTTTTTTCACTTTTATAATTTCAGGTAAATCTGGTCGTTATTACTTTGACACAGTAAACAAAACAACAAGATACACAAGAGAACTACATATTATTCCACCATTTAGGGATATTATACAATTGAAGTTGTTTTTTTTTATCTTAAAGTAATAATCATAATAATCCTTTGTACAATTTATAATCCTTTTTGCACAATTACACCTTTTTGGTAAAAAAAAACCAAACAGCAGATAAAAATCCTAAAAAAAAAAATGCTGAATTGATAAGAATTCACCTGTGCACTAAAGCTAAGGATGGATGGTGTTTGTTGATAGTTTAACGTAAGGGGGTGGATAAATTTACCTAGTAACAATGGTAATCAAAGTAACCGGCTTCATGTAGAACGAAACTTTTAATTTTGAAATTTATGCGGTAGAATCACGAAAGCGGATAATTTTTGGTTATTGTTGTTGATATTTTTTGGCGGGCTACCACCACCCCAGAGCATTGATTAGTTAGAACAGCAATTCAGTAGAGTAGTTTGTGTAAACTATTCGAGCAGCACAGTTAATTTGGTAGAGGGTGGTTTGGGAGCGGACGATTTAGATGTACACACACAATTTACCGTTAATCGGTTCGATACGATTCGATGTGGTTCCTTTCTGGCAGGATACTGCCTTTCGGCGCGTTATTCCGTTATTCCGATAATGGCGTATAGCTTACGCGACTTTTCGTATTTTGAATAGAATAAGAAAAAAAAAACGCGATCGCGACTAACGTCCTCCCACTTTCGAATCCCATATAAAACTGATGGCAATTAATGAGACGTTCCGCCAAAGCAAAAAACGTGGTTCTCTGGGACGGCGGCAGTCCGACCATTTTAAACGAGCCGGTGTGGTGCGCGCAACACATGCAAGAATGCAGCGCAACCATAAACATGAATACCAACACCAACTTACAAAAATTTCTGTGCAATACATTCTTGCTTATCGAAAAATGAAGAGAAGAAACGGAGCGTTTTGATTATTTCTCAGGACAAAAAAAAGCACGTGGAGAGCGAAAATATTCGATCGAAATTTGCGCAACATTGGGGAGACTGTTGGGAGCATGTGAGTGCGCTTCGCTTCGTTTGGAGAAGAGAACGGAGAAAAACACGAATATACGTGAATCCAACTTCGGACCAAATTTGAATAAGAGTAAAAAACGGAATGTATGGTGAAAGAGAATGAAGTAAAGAGAAACAAACCACTGTGAAGAATGAGGGAATTTCGATTTGAAAGAATAATATGTAACGGAGATGCACAGAACGATAGCGTTGCAGTTGGTAACAATTTTGCGTTTGCAAATCTCTTTTAATTGGAATTTTGGCAAACGGAATTTGTTGAACTCGAACTTGTTTATTCGTTCTTGGATGAACTGTGATGGAATTTACTCTGAACAATAATGCGGAGCGTTGGTAGTGGTTGTTTTTGTAGCAGGTGGGTGGAGGGATTTGGAGGTATTTGGTCGGCTAAAGGCTGTAGCCATAGTCAAAGTATGTCCCAAGTCGAGTGGACCACATGCACATAAAGTGGAGCTCAGTTCATCGTATCGCTCAGTTGTCTCACTTGTTGCTCATCGATTGTGTAGAGCCCATTCCGGTTCAGAAATAGGTACCCGCATTGATCAGAGGTGTGCAGAGTTCACCTGTCGGCGTCTAAAGCAGAGTCGCTCTGTTCTCTGACCCATAGTGTCGTCTCGTCTTTTCCTATTTCTCAAACACTTAAAACGGCCTTCTATATAACGCAACTAGACTATAAAGGAGAAAGGGTATGTTATGGTACCAAACTGCACATTCTAATCAGATTCTTTTCTCACCTGAAGTCGTGCAGAAACTTTGATTGCCTGGCCAATAAGGGACGACAGGTCACTACTTACTACAAAGAGTTGTGGGTGCTGAAAATACACATTAAGATTGTGTGAATTTTGTCTAAACTCCAATGAAAATTTATACCTGGCGCATCTTTTTGTTATTTATTCTTAACGAAACTTTGATAAGCAAAAATTATTATTGAGTGGAAATTAATTTATTCTCTGATCTATTAACATTTGATTGGAAGTGAAAATTTCACTATGAAAAAAAAAAACATGAAAAGAAAAAAAGGTCAATTGGTTGATGCCCCGCATTTAATTGGCTTTTATTGATTGTAAATTTTTGCTTGTTGTTCTAGAATTGAAATTAATTGATAATTAATCGAATCAATGTTAGACGAGTAATATTGTTGTTACTAAAAGGTAGATTTTTTTATAGTAATTTTAAATGTTTTTTTTTTTGTTGTAAATAATGAAGGTGTTCAATTGACTATTTAGAATTTATTGGCATTTTGGTTTTTTTTTCTGTAATAGGAAAATTACTATAAAAGTATGATTAAATTTATAAATTTTAACATTTTTGTTGATTCTTTATTGTCTTTCTACAAGACTATTTATAAAGTTTACAAGTAAATACAAACTTTTCAATACTAATTTCTACATTTCAATACACAACTAATAAGTAAACTTTTGGCTCTAAAAAATCAATCATCATCAATTAAAATTTTAACATGTTTTGATCATTAATATTAGAAATGATAATAAAAATATTCTGTTTTATTGTGTTTATTTTCTTTTTGAGCTTTAGAGTTGATTGAATGAATTGATTTTGATTGGTTTAGTTATTCTTCTTCAAAATTTCAATCAATTGACTCTATAAAATGAACAAAGATGGTTTTTTTCTTCTTCAGTTTAATCAAACTACGAGTATTAATGATTTGTTTTTTCCTTTATATAAGGAGAAATTTGTAACACTATAAAAATATAATCTCTATGAAAGCATATGAATTCAATTGAAAAATTAGGTCAATATTTCAGCATTTCCATAAAACAGTCAATATTAGCTTATAACAAAAGAAACATGAAAAAAGATAGTAAATATTTGATTTTATATGTAGACAATATCGTGGTTATATGATTTTTTTTTATAGTTATAATGAATGAGTTGACCGAAAGTGAATGTTAAAATCAATATAAAAGCTTTAAAATGGGAAAAAATCCAAAAACTTTCTCATAAAATTAAGTTAAGTATTGTTTTTTTTTAAAATTTCTCTTAGAAGAACTTCCGAAAAGATAAGAATATTTAGCGAACGTTTTTTCCTAAGGAAGTTATGAAAAGTAATTCATTTTGTAGTTTGTAAAATGCAGTATTATTTACTATAATTATTAAATTATTATATATTATATATTATAAAATTTATTAAGAATTTTATTTGCCATTTTATAATATTTTAAATTTTGAGTTAATTATCTTAATTTTCAATAAAACTGTTGCTTTTTAACTATGCTTCATTTTACACTTTAAGCCATCATATTTATCTTTCAGTGCATAAGTCAATAAGAAAAATTATCATACACAGGGCTCTAAAAACCCACAACCATTGTATTAATGAAATATGATTACCTGAAGGTGTGTATTTTGATCGTAAGTTGCCATTGGACCATATTTATTTGAAAATTTTGGCTTTATTGGGTGAAAAGTTCCCAGGACAGATAAGTACGAGATTTGGTGATGCCAATTTGGGTTCAATATCATGCAATTTGATGTTGTGAGAATATTTTGTAAGACTATCTCATTTACATTTGCGAAAAACTTATCAGAAATTACCTCAACCCACATCGACAAGAACTGGGGACATTCTTCTACATGACAGACGCATTGATATAGCTCTATTAACTTCTTTTTGGAACCGGACATTAAGAATGCGTTTCCTTCCAAAAAGTATTGCCTCATTGTCACCCTGGACATCAAAAATGCATTTAGTCTTGGAGGCTCTTGAGAACATGGGGGTGCCCTACTACCTACGGAGGATGGTGAGATTATACTTCAGTGACCGACTACTTCACTACGAGACGGAGGATGGACCAGCGGAGTATGGGGTCACGGGAGGGGTACCTCAGGGCTCTGTCCTGAGGCCACTCTTGTGGAACGTCATGTACGACGGCCTACTCCATCTGGAATTACCGCCGAACACAACACTCATGGCTTTCGCGGACGTCGTAGCGGTTGTGCTTGTAGCCAAACACCTGGAGGAACTGGAAGCCGCATTCTCCACCACCATCCGGAGGATAAGACAGTGGAGGACATCGGCAGACCTGTTTTTGGCTGAAAATAAGACCGAGGCACTCCTTGTGAGTAGTCGGAAGAAAATGTAGACCATCACCATAAGAGTAGGCGACCACGCCATCCAGTTGCTACCCTACATCCGGTATCTAGGAGTGGTCTTGGATGCCAAACTCAACTACAAGGAGCACATCTCCAGCGCCAGCAGAAAGGCATCAGCAGTACAGGGCGCGCTTTCGCGGATTATGCCCAATATCGGAGGCCCGAGGCAAATCCGAAGGCGACTACTGGCAACTGTAGTTACCTCCGTCCTGATATACGGAGCACCAGTGTAGGCGAAATCGCTAGAGTTAACAACATACCGCAAGACAATGTCATCAGTCCAGCGGCTCTCAGCGATCAGAGTAGCGTCAGCATACCGAACGGTATCACACGATGCGGTCAACGTCGTGGCATCATGCCCACCCATCGACATCCTGGCAGGAGAGAATGAACGCCAACATCGTAGGAAGAAGGAAAAGCGGCGAAAGGTCCTCTGTGAAGAGGAGAGACCCGAGAGTCAGTCTTCGCCTCTGGCAGGAGAGATGGGACAGCTCGATGAAGGGTCGGTGGACTCATCGGCTGATCCCAGATGTCACCAAATGGGTCACTCCCGTGCACGGGGAGGTCGGGTATTACATTACCCAACTCTTGACTGGGCATGGATGCTTTCGAGCATACTTGCACAGATTCAAGAGAACTGACTCCCCAAACTGTCATCACTGCCGCGATGTGATCGAAGATGCAGAACAAGTGTTCTTCCAATGCCCCTTCTACGAGGGAATACGGGCAGAAGTGGAGAAAAATTTGGACCGTTCCATCAGTCCAGAAAACATAGTGGAGTGCATCCTGAAGAGCCAATCGGCTTGGAACAGAGTTGCAGAATACGCGGAATCTTTAATCAAGAATCTTCACATCACGTACGAAGAATAGGTCGCGAGGCGTCATAATATCGGAACAGCAGTAATATCAAATAAGAATGCCCCGGTAAAGTAGTATTTACAAAGAGTGCCGCCGGGGAACCATCGTTCCGGGAGCAAGGGTAGAGGTACAGGTTAGGTTTTAGAGAGTCCCCCCCGCATAACTGCATAACTCGTCTGGCAGGTAGAAGGTCTTCCAGGCGAGTACCTTTTGAAGGTTTCCCCCTGCATCTCATTAATCTCCACATTAAAAAAAAAAAAGGCCTATTAACAAAGGCACACTTTACATCCAGGTCATACTTTACGATACAAACTGATCATCCTAACAATATGGCGCATCCATCAAACATTATATGCATTCTAATTTCGCCTCTGAATCCCTTCAATCCACAGTTGTTACTATTAATACCTCTTTATTTAATTTTAATGTAGCATCTGTATACTGTTCTCTCAATAAAACCATAACTGGTTCCAACCTTTTATCCTTCCTTTACTCGCTTAGAGCCTCGTTCCTCGTGGATGGCGATTAAAATGCTAAACACCTTCAATGGGGTTGCCGCGTTGCTAACCCTCAAGGGAAGATTCTTAAAGAACCTCTATTCCATACATCGTACCAAATAACTTAAAGACCCCCACTCTCCCTAAAACTAACATGCTCACCAAACTTCTAGTTCAAAATGACCTGATAACCTCGATTACTTCGTTAGCACTCCTTCAATTACCATGAATTACCATTATTGAAACTCTTTCCGATTTAAACTCTGATCATAGTCCTGTTTTTCATATCCTTAATTCTAAGCTAATCGTAAAGAATCTTCAGCCTAGGTTCATAAATAACAAAATAGATCTTAACATATTTAGAAACAAATTAGACCAACAGATTGACTTAAAACGAACCTTCAAACCAGCAAACGATATTAATGATACAGTCACAACCACTTACATCTCTTACAATACGACACAACCACAGCAACAAAATTTGCCAACTAAAATACGTATATTATTTTAAAAAAAAAAAACAAAAAAAAAATGCAATGGCAAAGCTTACGAATGCCTAGCTACAAACAGAAACTTAACCGACTACAACGCAAACTGAATATGGAAATTAAAAAGCACTATAATGAACGGCATGAAATTTATACAAAATTGCTTAGTAATAATATTTCTTTATGTGAAGCCACTAGACGAATACTGGCGTACAAAAAAACATCACACCTACTGAAAAAAATGAAGATAACAGGGTAAAAATAGACAAAAAAAAATCCGAAATATTTGCTAAACATTTGGTAAATACTTTTGCTCCACAAAATTTATGGAAGAACTTATATTCCCGGTTCCTATAAGTCTTCTTCCCAAACATTTTTATTCCTCAGAAATTAAATCTACTCTTCTGCGCCTTCCCAATGAAAAAGCTCCTGGTTATGATCTAATAACAACTCCTATTCTGAAGCAAATTTCCCAAAAAACTTACGTTTTAATTACATAAATTTTCAATGGCATCCTGCGCACAACCTATTTTCCTTTACTCTAGAAATTCACTGTCATTAAAATGATTCCTAAACCAAATTAACCCATTAGTTCTCCTTCCTTTTATAGACCTATCAGCTTCTTACCAATCCTTAATAAAATTCTTTAAAAACTCCTATTAAAACGACTCTATGGATCTGAACACTCCACAATCAAGCAATGCCATCGCATTCTTGATCAAGAGTATTGCTCAGGAGTATTTTTAAAAATCTCCCAAAATTTATGATTTATTTTGAAGAATACCAAATGAAATAATTAATATTGTTTTACTGATATCAGCAATATTTCTTGCATTTATCACTGACTTATCAGACTGCAATTGTCTAAGTCAACAGAGAAATTTATAAATAAGTTCTCTTGTGTAATGTTTCAATAATCTGTGCTTGTTGTATAATTATTTTGATGCGCTTTAATTTTGCTTAATAAGTAAAAATCGTCTATAATTTCAATTTTATAATATATTTTGAAGTTATTCTCTAAAGGCATCCTGGGCTCCTCTAGCAAAACAAGGGCTTTCTTCGTTCAACATATTACTTTATTATAAATTTATATTTCTCCCAACATCATTTCCAATGTGTAATTAACGCAGAATCCTCAGAATCCAATTCTAGCCGGAGTCTCACAAGGCAGTATCCTTAGTCCCACTTTATATAATATTTATACCGATGACATCCCATCTGATTCTGAGGTAGAGAGTGAGGGTAAATGAACAGAAAAGTGCTCCCATTATTTTCACTCTTTGTTAAGGAAACCCGACCTCTTTATTCCTTAATAGCAACTTGATTCCACAATATGATAAAGAATGTTATTTGGTACTTTACCTGGACAAGCGATTAATATGGAACCCTCATACTAGACTTAAAAAAACTGGAAGTCACTAAATGTTACCGCTAACTTTTTAGACTACTGGGCAATTGCGCCAAACTTACAATAAAAAGTAAACTTTAAATTATAAAACCTCTTTGGACATATGGAATTGAACTTTGGGGTTCAACAAAACGTTGCAATTCCTATCTCATGCAGGCTTTATAATCCAAGATCCTCCGTAAAATTGTCCATGCCCCCTTTTATCCATGATTTAAATATTCCATTTTTTCAGAACCTGTGAATTGTTTGCTATCAAAAATTTCCACTCCCTTTTATCCTATCACCATAATCCACGTGTGAGAAAATTGTCCTGTACTGCCCTCCCCGGAAACACTAATCGGAGACTTAAGAGACAATGACCTAGAGATTTTCTAGAGAAATTTAACTTCTATTAATTGAAGAAACGCTGATGGGTCTTTACTCCCACTTCATGATGCATAAGATTGGAAATTAAAATGTTATATAAATCTGCTTGTAACAATATAATTGTAGTTGCAGATAAAAAAAAATAAAATAAAAAAATTACCTTAAAAGGATTGACTACTGAAAAATATTTTTTTCTAAATGGCAAAATTTATGCTATATAAAAAAATAATAATAATAATTAATTTAGTTTTAAAATATATTTTATTAAATTATACTTTCCAAACAATAAACTGGATAAATCTCTAAAAGAATTTTCAAAATTCAGATATGAAAAAAAATATATTTTAAAGTAAAAAAAATATTTGCATTTTTCAAAATTTCTTTAAAATAAAAACAGATTTCCCTTTAATATAGCACCCCAAAAAGTCTAAGAATAGATTAGGCTTTAGTACCAAACGACTAAGTAAAATTTGTATATAAAAGTATGAGTTTCTTAGCTTGAAATTTAAAATAAATTCTAAATAAATAATTAACAGTACAGAGGGTAAGTATTTTGAAAATTTTATGGAAAGGGAAATATTTCGGCTGTGAATATTAACCGTAAAATTAGAATCAAGTGCTTGTACACTGGGAAGAGCAACAATTTTCTTGAATCAACTTCAAATATGAAAATTTTGGTTTATTTAGTCGTACTTGTCAGGAACAAAATAAAAACAACAAAACAAGATGAAAGTTCGACTAGAAATACATACTGACAATTAGATAGAAGGAACCATAGATACAGCATTGTTATTTTAGAATTTAGCAGGATATACGTGTATATGGGTTGTAGGACGATGACGTGATGTGTGCTGTTTGCTTTCTATAAGATCAAGAAATCCTTGAAAATTATTCAGACCAAAGTTCAGAAGCTGGAAAACTTTTTCGAAAAGAGCAATGGAAACTCTTTAATACAATCCATTACGTCTTTGCTAAGGAGCTAATTAACACTGAATGGTAGAATTGGACTAACTTAGAAACTCTTTTTAAGGGTTGTAGCAAAAATGGTGAAAAACAGCTATTTGAAAGTGTACGGATTTTCCAAAAAGTGATGGTAGCAAGTACGGTTTGGGCAAATTTGTTATTCTAGTTTTATATTGTATAATAAACACTTCTATGATGAAATATTTAATGTTTTTAGATTAAAATATCGTATCGTGTATTCTATTGAAAATGATTGTTTATGTTTAAAAATTAAGGGAATTTTTCTTTCATAATTTATGAAATTTATTTTTAAAGTGATTCAATTAATTTTATTTCTCTTATAATTTTATAACTTGATAAAAACTTGTTGAGATTGTTTGTTTGTTCATTTTTCGGAATTTATCAATTCAAGAGAAATTTAATTAAAACAAAACAACAAAAATTTCACTATTGACTTTATTTTAAGTTAATAAATTTATTAGATATTTATATTTGGAAGATTATTTAAGCAAAGAAAATAATATAAAAATATTAAATTGAATAAGAAAAATACCCGCTATGATAAATTTATATAATTTATATTAGTAGCAGGTGTATAAGCTTAAATTTGCTGTTTAGCCATAGATGGCGTGAGTGAGCGTATTAAGCTACCATGGACATGTCATACTTTTTTTTATGAGTTTGACATTTGTCAACATTAATCAGTGCAAATTGTTAACAATTTCGTACAACAACATACATTTTTCTTTTGGTAATCATGTCTAGTTTTGTGCCATAAAATGAGCATATGCGGGAAGCTCTGCTTTTCTGCTTCAATTTGAAGAAATCGGCTGCTGAATCGCATCGAATGTTTATAGAGGCCTATGGTGACAGTGATTTATCTGAAACAATGTGCCTAAATTGGTTTCGTCGGTTCAAAAACGGCAATTTTGACTTGTGGGACAAGAAGCGTGAAAATCTGCCTAGGAAGGTTGAGGACCATCAATTATAGGCTCTTTTGGATGAAGACGATACCCAAACGTAAAAATGCTCGCTTAGCAATTGGGTGTTACTCAACCAGCCATTTCCATTAGTCTGCGTAACATGGGGAAGATTGAAAAGATCGGAAAATGGGTGCCGCTTAAAGTGAACGATAGGCAGATGGAGCGATGCCAAAACACATGTGAAATCTTGCTCGCCAGACAAAAAAGAAAGTCGTTTCTGCATCGGATTGTAACAGGCGATGAAAAGTGGATATATTTCGAGAATCCTAAACGCATGAAATCGTGGGGTGATCCCGGCCAACCATCAACATCTTCCCCAAGACCAAATCGCTTCGGACGGAAGATGATGCTGTGCGTTTGGTGGGATCAGCAGGGTGTCGTCGACTATGAGATGTTGACAAGCTGATTTTCCTCCACGACAACGCACACGTCCAAAATGGTCCAAAACTACTTAGAGACACCCAACTGGGAGGTGCTACCCCACCCCGCTTATTGACCAGACCTGTCCCCTTCCGACTACCATCTGTTTTCGTCGATGAGCCACGCGCTCGCTGAGCAGCACTTCGGTTCTTGCAAAGATGTCCGAAAATGGCTTGATGAGTGGTTTGCCTCGAAAGGGAAGGAATTTTTTTGGCGTGGTATCCACAAATTGGCCGAGAGATAGAAAAAATGTGTAGCTAATGAGGGCAAGTATTTTGAATAAATTTGGTTTTGCTTTCTATGAAAAAAAATGTGTTTTTTTGACTAAAGAACAGCGGATTTAAGCTTATACACCTGGTATAAAAAAATAATATTCGTACTGAGCCCCAAATGATGTCAACAATTTATATATTGTTAGTAATAATAATATGATATTTTCATTTAAAAAATAGTTTTAATATAAAGCAAAAAACTGATACATAAAAAAAAATATTCTTTATTTAAAAAAGTTAAGATTTAAAAAAAGAAAAATATTAAAGGGATTATAAAAAAAAAGAAAAACTTGATAATTAATCATAATATCTTGTCGGTAAGATAATTTTGGCTAAATTAAATTTCGTTCATCTTATTTCAGCTTCTGGCAACCGCAATTTCGATACTTTTGATTTTGAAACATTGCCTCCCAAAGAGATTAACCACATCAAAAAAGATTGCATCAAAAGCAGTACAAAAATTGTTGAGTTTCCTTTTAGGTTTGATGTTTTTTGATGCTTGGAATTTTCGTATTAATAGTATTTTGTGCTCCTTCATTTTCAAAAGGCTTTGAGAGAAAAAAAATGTTTGTAGCGTTTTACAGCTTCGTTTAGCCTATAAGGAATATCAGAAATTCCATTGACGAATGACACCACTCAAACTACTATAAATGCACACCATTCAAAGTCAAAGATGATCGCAACATGCTTGGGGATACCTGGTATTTGGTAGTTGGGTATATAAGGCGATGAAACATAACATGTCGCACTTCTTAACACTTTGACATCAAAGGCGAAATATTGTAGCAACAGCAATCATGTTACATGTCAAGTGCTAACTGAAACGTTAAACTGTTCACCAAAACATCGGAGATTTTAATTAAAAGACACCCCATTCGTTTAAGGGTAGACTCCTCTTTTCTATTTATATTTTTTTTCTGATTTTCTTTTCTTTTTTTGGCTTTCATTATATCTGTAATATGGCCCTATCGGAACTTTTAGGAAAGCAATGACTGTAAATTACTCAGTCAATATAGAAAAGGATTTGCAAATGGCGACTTATATAAAGGGATGACGTTTCACAGACAATAGTATTTATTTACTTGAGTGGTTTCACTCAGATAGTCTTAAAACATTTCCCTATATAATTTTATAAGATATACTTTCTGGATACTTTTATAGAAAATTTAAACAAGATGATAAGAAAAAATATATGACAGAAAAGTATTGAGACTAATTTACTCCTAAATCTCGTCTAGTAACTTTACCACCTTTCGAGCGTGATAATTGAAATTGTCTTTTCATAATGCGTTGCGAAAATAAATGGAACAGCAAAATTTGGAATAAGGATGCACCATCAAATTTTGTGTTAAACATGGTGAAACCTCGAGTTTGTTTTCGAAAAAAGTATTATAACATTTCTATGGCCCTTTATACCCCTATTTGCCTGATTATAGACCATGTGACTTTTATTATTCCCGAAAAAAAGCCTGAAAGGACGTAATCTTTATACTCTTGATAATATTCAAAGAAGCATAAACGAGGAGCTGAAAGTGATTTTAGTTGGGAGCACCCAGGGCGGCTACGAAGAGTAAAAAGAATGCCTCCGCCACTATCTATCAACCACAGAATATTATGTTTATTTAACATTGACATGATAACACACGCCGCAACGACCATAAGGATTGAGATACGCCCAATCAGCGCACTACCATGAATGATAGTTAACAGTCACTAATCAGTTACAAGCTGATTACTCCAACTGTTAGTGGCGAGTCTTATCTAAACCTCTACTGTCATAAGCAGTGACAGCACCTGAGATAATTACCAGCATCTCCCACCAGTGATCCGTAGACCGTACCTGTTGTATGGGTATCAACCATAGCCACCACGTTGCTTCCTAAGGCGCCTCACCATTATCGGGCATAGTGTGTTTTAACAACATGTGCTACGCCGATTCCCCTAGTACCAATTTTGGTTTTAAGAGTACTTCGGTTTGTACTCCCGAAAGTACAACCGGAATCGACCTTGGTACTTTAGCCAGTTGCAGCCACCTTGCGCTTCACTCGCATACACATTCACTACCCATTCATCAATCGTATTCTTCTCTCAAATAGTGTCATGGTAAATTCAGCCAAACATTCCATTCTCTCAGGGGTACTACCAGGTATATAAGCTTAAATCCGCTTTTTTTTAGTCAAAAAAACACATGTTTTTTTCATAGAAAGTAAAAATAAATTTATTCAGAGTACTTGCCCTCGCTAGCTACACATTTTTCCCATCTCTCGGGCAATTTGTGGATACCACGCCAAAAAAATTCCTTCCCTTTCGAGGCAAACCACTCATCGAAGTGCTGCTCAGCGAGCGCGTGGCCCATCAATGAAAACCGGTGGTAGTCGGAAGGGGTCAGGTCTGATGAATAAGCGGGGTGGGGTAGCACCACCCAGTTGAGTGTGCGATGGTGCGTTATCGTGGAGGAAAATCAGATTGTCATGTCTTTGTTGATAATCCGTCCTTTTTTCACGTAGATCACGGTGCCATTTGATCAGTTGTTGGTGGTAGCGGTAGGCATTGACAGTTTTACCAGGTTTTAACATCTTCCCCAAGAACTCTCGAAGCGATTTGGTCTTGGGAAAAATGTTGATGGTTGGCCGGGATCAACCCACGATTTCTTGCGTTTAGGAATCTCGAAATATATCCATTTTTCATCGCCTGTCACAATCCGATGCAGGAACGACTTTCTTTTTTGTCTGACAAGTAAGATTTCGCATGTGTTTTGGCGTCGCTCCCTCTGCCTATCGTTCAATTCATGCGGCACCCATTTTCCGATCTTTTCAACCTTCTTCATGGAATGCAGATGCATGGAAGTGGCTGGTTGAGTAACACCCAATTGCTCCGCGAGCACTTTTTGCGATTGTGTATCGTCTTCGTCCAAAAGAGCCTGCAATTGATGGTCCTCAACTTTCCTAAGCCGATTTTCACGCTTCTTGTCCCACAAGTTAAAATTGCCATCTTTGAACCGACGAAACCAATATCGGCACGTTGTTTTCGATAAAGCACTGTCACCATAGGCCTCCATAAGTGTTTGGTACGAATCAACAGCCGATTTCTTCAAATCGAAGCAGAAAAGCAGAGGTTCCCGTATATGCTATATTTCTGGCATAAAACTAGACATAATTATCAAAGGAAAAATGTATCTTGTTGTACGAAATTGCTGACAATGTGCACTGATTAATGTTGACAGACGTCAAACTCATAAAAAAAAGTATGGCATGCCCATGGTAGCTTAATACGCTCAGTCACGCCATCTATGAACAAAAAGCGGATTTAAGCTTATACACCTGGTAAAAGGCACCACCCAAATTCACTTGACTGTCATTCACATTAGAGATGCCACAAGCATCTACACAATCACGAATGTCCCCATATAAATCATACTCCACGAGGAGACTATAGGCATGTCTATCAGGCACAGCTTTTATATGATAAGTTAGATTAAAAAGTAGTTCTTTCTTAAGGTGTCATCTTTTTTTAATTAAAACTGGGTCTTCAACTACTGCGGCGCCCTAAAAATAGCCAACGTATGGCTCTAACGTCAAGAGTTCTTTTTAAACATTATTTCTTATAACATTCGCATTGAAATATTAGGTGTTATGTGAACCACTAAACCTGTTTTTTTGTTGGTTTTTTTCTTTGGCGATAAATAAAAGATAGCCTATACCTTAACCTCTATTTGACCTTAAGACCGCTGCAACCTTCCGAGCATGAAATAATGATTTTCTTTACTATAAAACTATGTCAATAGCTACTATAGACATAAAATGTTACTATTGTCCCTTCTTTTGGTGGGGGGAGGGGGGATTTTTTCGGTCAGATAGTTGGGGTGAAAAAAAAAATTTACGACTTCCTTTGTGGTGTTTTAATTTGTCTAAGAAATCTTGTAAATTGTTTATTTTTTTACGACAAATCTAACTAATTTTTCAGATTTCCTTACAACTAATTAAATATTCCTAATAAAAGTTTAGTCTTCGAATTTGAAACCTGAAATCTTTGCTGTTGAAAATTATTTATTATCATTGATATTACATAAGCAACTGTTGGTAAACTATTCATCCTTCTGCATGCAGAAAACTGTCGTCTAGGACCAAATATGTGAAAATGTTAATTGCGTGTAAAATACAATCAATCTAACCTACCCCAAAGTTTTCCGTGTAATTGAAAACTCTTTTTTATAAATTACGAATGTAGCTGGAATGGAATTTCTTGTAATTTGGATAATCGTAATGGTAGTGTACCGAAATGAGTCTCATTTGATTGTTTCGTTCCGAATCATTTCTTGATTAAATAATCAATTGTTTTGTAGTATTTCAAGATTCAGGTGATCTATTGTGGCGAACTGAAAAGACAAATGATTCCGGTTTGCTACTACACCGAGGGACACCACCGAAGAAGGGAAATTAAGAAATTCCAATCCCTATGCTGGTGTAATTGAAAATCAAGTCGACCCGGATTTTGTCGATTATCTTGACAGGTTTGAGGTTTCAAAAAAATAGCTTACGTACGTTCGGGAATGACTGGTTGGCCGATAAGGAAGACTATAAAGACTTAAAATTTTCAGTACATTTTGCTTACTAAAATTCGCAGCTGAATGCTATTAAAGAGGTAATATTTGTCAAAATATGTGCATGCACACTTAAATTTATCACATTTAAATTTTGAAATATTCTCTATAGAATCGAGAAAAAAACAATTCAACTGCCACTGCAACACATAATGCAATAATGCATTCTTAGATAGATTAATTCGGGATATTTTATTGGCGACGCATTTTATTCAATTCAAAGATAAAATAACTGCAAAGGTAGTCAATTGAAGTGTTCACGTACACCCACGCTTATCTGAACTATTTTGGATACTAATGCTATTGAAAATTTTGTTACTTAAATCCGATTGATACTATTTCTCTTGATTATTCGTTTATATTTGAAATGATTTGATCTAAATTGTTAAAATGTGTAGTTTTTTAAAAAATTCAAATTATTTTAGAATTATAATTGATTAAATATTTCATAAGTAATATTATTTATAGACAATACTTATTAATTAATAAAAATTATAATGAGTTTTATATATAAAAAAAAAAAACGAATTTCAGAATCTACGGAGGATTTTTGGCTTAGTAAATAGCATACACCATCAGTTTGGGGTTTTTATTTTTTTTTTGCCTTGATATATTAATTTTTTTTTATAAAATATAGAAAAAATAAAATAAAAACAATTCTTGTCCATTTAAGTGTGCAGCGAAAATCTTGATATATATACAAAAAGTCGACATACGAGGTCTGTTCAAAAAGTATCGCGAATTTTGTGTTTTTTCAAAAATTATTTATTTATTCATGAATATCTATTTTGTCCCCTTCAAAGTAATCCCCACCAGATATTATACACCTGTGTCAACGTTTTTTCCAATCATCGAAGCACTTCAAAAAATCATTTTTTGTGATCTTGGTCAGCTCCTCCTTCGATGCCGTCTTTATCACCCAATCGTAGCGTAGCGTCGTCCTTTCATGGGGCTCTTCAGTTTCGGGAACAAGAAAAAGTCACAGATGGTCAGATCTGGGGAATACGGTAGCTGCGGCATTATTAGTGTGTTGTTTTTGGCCAAAAAATCGCGCACAAGCAACGATGCGTGAGCAGGGGCGTTATCATGGTGCAAAAGCCAATTTTCGTTTTTCCACAAATCTGGGCGTTTCTGGCGGATTGCTTCACGCAACTTGCGCAAAACTTGCAGGTAATATTCCTTATTGACCATTCTACCCTGTAGTAAGAACTCATGATGCACATCGTCCCTGCAATCGAAGAAAACTGTAAGCTAAACCTTCACATTCGGGCGTCCGGCACGCTTTTCGTCGTTCACATCTTCTCGGCCCTCTGAGAACATTTTAAACCACCGATAAACGTTGCTTCGGTCCAAGGTAGCTTAACCATATGCCACAGTCAACATTCGGAATGCTTCCGCGCAATAAATTTTGTTTTTTACACAAAATTTGATACAGATTCTTTGATCCATTTTTTGGAATGGGAAAAATCGAAGACGAGCCAAAACACATTCAAGCAAAGCAGCTGTCAAAAATTAACTGACCATTCAAAATGGCCGAACTTGTCGGCATAAGTGAGAAATATGAGTACCAATATAACGCCACAAAAAATCGAAAATCGAATATACGTAAACCGCGGAAATTCAAAATTCGCGATACTTTTTGAACAGAACTCGTATAAAAGCACTTGCACATTTTATATGAAATGTTGTGGCAGCTAAAAGCCAGTATTTATTGTCACTTTTATGATAAATAAATATTTTTAATATTATAAGTAATTATTACCGATACTGCTTTGTGTTAAGGATTTTAAAAAAAAATTAATTATCAAAACTAAGTCACTTAACGAACGATTAATTTATTATTGGCTATAGAGAACATACAGGAATCTTTTTATGTTCCAGGTTGATTTTGTTTGATTGTCATTTTTAAAATAATATTATTTATAAACAAAAATTTAATAGTTATAGAGAATGATCGATGACATTTTATTATAATATATTTGATGCAGCAAAAACATATCGAACTTATTAAAACATTTTATATAAATAGTTGTTCAATTGTGCATACGCGTAGAACATTACGTGACTCTTCTGGTGTTGATCATATGCCGAGTAAGTCAACCATTCAGCGTGTAATTAATTATTTTAAAAATATGCATACACTGGGAGATAAAACGAAGACTGGCGACAATTAGGTTCACCTGAAAAGATTGATGCAGTGAAACTGAGTGTTGCTGAAAGTCTGGGTGATTGTCATCAATAGGGTTTTCCAAAAAGAGTAATATGATTTCTTTTTAAAAAAACCACACCAATTGTTAAGAAAATTCAAATGTTTTTTATTTATTATAAAGTACAAGCCATACAATTAAGTTCTGGATAAAACGTTATTTAAAAGGCGTCTACGACTTTTTTTACAGGAACGAATTCGATGAACCCAATTTTCGAGCACTTTTTCCGCTAAATCAAGTCGTATGTCATGAATGGCACGTTCAATATTAACTTCTAAAGCTTGAAGAGAGTCTGGTAAAGACCAATGACTTCAAATAACCCCACAGGAAATAGTCTAATGGTGTTAAATCACAACTTCTTGGAGGCTATTCAATATCACAATTTCTTGAAATAATCGAATCTCCAAACTTTTCGCGCAATAATTCGGTTGTTGCACGTGCTGTGTGGCACGTAGCCCCGTCTTGTTGGAACCAGATGTTGTCAAGATCAACTTCTTTCAATTTCGGCCATAAAAAGTTGGTTATCATCGATCTATACCGCTCTCCATTGACAGTAACGGTGTTACCAGCTTCATTTCGAAAGAAGTACGGACCGATGATTCCACCAGACCAAAACCCACACCAAATTGTCAATTTAGGTGAATGCAATGGGTGTTCATGAATAATTTGTGGATTTTCTTCGCACCAGAATCGACAGTTTTGTTTATTTACCGCACCACTCAGATGAAAGTGAGCGCACGAAAAGTTGCAATTGGAGAACGATTATTTTGATAATAAAATTCAATAATTTGTAAGCCTTATTCTTTCATATTTCTCTCCATTGTAAAATTGTAAACATTATTGAATACAATGAAAAAAAATGACAGGTCATGATATATTACAAATGAACGAAACGTCACTTAGAAATCATATCAGTCTTATTGGAAAACCCTATACATCATGTTTGTTAAAAATTCTAAAAAAGTTTTGCTTCTTATAAAGCAAACCTTTTTTGAGAATAAAATTTATTTGACACAACATCTGTGGGCACATGACCATAATTGGGGGTGAGACTGGAGTGCTCTAGTTGTAAATCTCGCTACAGACGACTACCGTTTTTGGAAAAAATTATGATGAGTGACGACGCTACGACTTGGCTGGCTTTGTTAATAAACAGAATAGCCGCTATTGGGGTACTGCGAACCCTTAACTGATACATTAAAGGTTACTATGCCCTTGTAGAGTAACTGTGTGGTGCTGGATTTGGGCCGGTGGCACCATTCGACCATATTTCTTTGAGGATGCTGGTAGTATCAATTAGGCCTACAGAACATGTGGTTCTAAAAAAACGGTGCCACATCACACATTTGGAGCGTAATTTTTCTTTTGCATGAATATACATTAGGGAAAAAGTATACATTAACAAGCCAACCAGAACCTCGATGGTTAAGGGTAGAACTCAAAATGAAATTGCTGAAATAACACCAAAAGTCTCCGAAAATATTATGAAAAATGTGCTTGAAAGTTCTCGCTTTTGTGCCACGGTCAAAGACAAGTATTTGACCAACATTATATTTCATCCATTAAAATAAAGACCGTTTAATCAACCAGTAAAATATAAATTTTAAAATTATATTTCTGTTAAAAGTTATTAAAAAAAACTTCAATCTGGAACATAAAACGCAGTCTGTATTTGAAAAAATATTTTACGGTGTGTAGCTGATATAATGAGTGTGGTCTGGCAACACTATGGACTTTTCCTCCATAAAGCCAATACATTAATACCATCCTGACGTGCAGGACAAGTTTCAACCTCTTCTAGTAACTACGCTTTTCTATAGATGGGAAGTGTGGGATTTGGTGCAACGATGTGTCATCTGGTGTATGGAAAGTCATAACAAGCCTACGAGCACAACTTTTCCGGTTGCATAATTTATTTTTAGAGGGCCGAAAAGTAGTGGAACAGGAATCTTCCTCGGATAGGCCTTCAACACCGAAAACTGATAAATTGTGCATGAAGTAAGAGCTCTTATGACTGTTTACCAAATTTGTTTTAAAGAAATGTACAAAAGTCTTAGGAAAAGGATTCTTTTCGGTGGCATATCAAAAATATTTGGTAGTCCGAAAAACAGATGAAGACAAGCCTGGCTTAATGGGACCTTTAACATAAAAAAATTGATGCAAATGTATAACGTATTAGGATTCTTATAATTACTATTACAGCTATTGGAAATGCTTAGAAATAGAGTTTTATACGTCAAAAGGGATATCATAGACAGTAATATACAGCACCCAACAACGAGCTTTTGGCGGAAAAATAAATTCCTGTAGTCCTACCAGGTGTATAAGCTTAAATCCGCTGTTTTTTAGTAAAAAAAACACATGTTTTTCATAGACAGCAAAAACAAATTTATTCAAAGTATTTGCCCTCGTTAGCTAAACATTTTTTCCATTTCTTGTGCAATTTGTGGATACCACGCCATAAAAAATCCTTCCCTTTCGAGGCAAACCACTCATCAAGCCATTTTCGGACGTCTTCGTATGAATCGAAGTGCTGCTCAGCAGGACGGATTATACGTCTTCGTATAATCCGTCCTTTTTTCACGCAGAACACGGAGCATTTCGATCAGTTGTTGGTGGTAGCCATGGGCATTGACAGTTTCACCAGGTTTTAACACCTCATAGTAGACGATACCCTGCTGATCCCACCAAACGCACAGCATCGTCTTCCGTCCGAAGCGGTTTGGTCTTGGGGAAGATGTTGATGATTGGCCGGGATCAATCCATGATTTCTTGCGTTTAGGATTCTTGATATATATACACTTTTCATCGCATGTCACAATCCGATGCAGGAACGACTTTCTTTTTTGTCCGGCGAGCAAGATTTCGCATGTGTTTTGGCATCGCTCCTTCTGACTATGGTTCACTTTATGAGGCACCCATTTCCGATCTTTTCAATCTTCCTCATGGAATACAGACACATGGAAATGGCTTGTTGACTAACACCCAATTGGTCCGCGAGCATTTTTTATGATTGGGTATCGTCTTCATCCAAAAGAGCCTGTAATTGATGGTCCTCAACCTTCCTAGGCCGATTTTCACGCTTCTTGTCCCACAAGTCAAAATTGCCGTTTTTGAACCGATTTAGGCAGATTGCTTCCGATAAATCACTGTCACTATAGGCCTCCATCAATATTCGATGCGATTCAGCAGCCGATTTCTTCAAATTGAAGCAGAAAAGCAGAGCTTCTCGCATTTGCTCATTTCATGGCACAAAACTAAACATGATTACCAAAGGAAAAATGTATGTTGTTGTAGAAAATTGCTGACAATGTGCACTGATTAATGTTGACAAATGTCAAACTCATAAAAAAAAAGTATGGCGTGCCCATGGTAGCTTAATACGCTCACTCACGCCATCTATGACCAAACAGCGGATTTAATCTTATACTCCTGATACATACACCCTCACTCCCTTCCATTCATTTGACTATTGGCCTATTGATTTTTTCTTTGGCTCCCTCGATGAAAAAACTTTTAAAAGTGAGTTATTTTGGTATAGTCAATAATATCATCTAAGGAAGTGTAACCCAAGCAGCTGAAAGTAGCGGAAGAATATTTGGATAAAAGTCCCATTATTTTTCCGCTACATCCCATAAGGTTCTGTAATTAAAATTATTGATTTAACTTTTTAAAAAAATAATACCGCTAGACTATCGGAAATATTTACTTAAACATTATTAATGGAAGATATTTTGTTGTTTTTTTCCTATGATAAATGTTATATAATTGCGTTTTTTCCCATATTAAATGATAAAAAATCTCCATACTATTCTTCAGTCTAGCTATGTGATTATTTTTTTTGTAAACAAAATTTTAATGTAGGGCAGAGTAAAAAAATATCTCCTTACTTCCTCATTGCTACAATAACGAGTTCACTCACAGTTAGTTGTGAAAATTCACCACAAATATTTACCTTAAAAAATGGAACCAACTCGTTCATAGGGGATTGAGGACATATTTCGATGTCATATATTATCATGAATGCTCAATTTCAGTGCACTAAAACGATGAAAAAATTCAAATGGAAAAATGCTGACTGAGACAGTTTTCAGCCAATTTGGATCGATACTACTCCATATATTCATAGGGAAACAAGAGTAATCAAATGGAAAAGTGTTCACAGTTCGACTTCTGATATAAAATAACAACCGATCAATAAGAAATTTGATTTTATACAATAAGAAAAAGTGCATCTTACCAATCGTGATCTTGGCAACATTGTTGCATTGATGTTACTAACAGTATAACTGATCCTATTAGATTGAAAAGTTTTTGCATAAAAAAACTATTTCTTATTGTTTTTACTTAAATCTACAGACTATCGAACAATTTATGAAATGACAGTATTTGTCACGATCTTCTGTCAATATTGATTAATCCAAATACCGAAACAATGCAGTCAATTACCAAAAAAAAAAAAATACTCCAATTAAATTCGGACCTGGAATATTGCATTCATAAATTCATCCATTCAAGTCACTTATGGTCCTGTGGTTATATGCCAATAAATTTAGAGAAATTCATCTTCAAAAAGAATTAATCATTATAATTTACAATAATAAAAAAAAAATACTAACTAAACGTAAAAGTTTATCCGGAGATTAAGGAGTCAATTTAAATTAGTATAAATGAACCCTCTTTGATAAATTATAATAATTTCATCTGAAGTCATTTTCTTCTGATCGGTGCATGGTAATTTTTTTTCTTTAAAGAAAAACAATAATGCATTTTTCATGATCATTGATACTTTATTAGCTTGTCATTGAATTATTGATTAATAAAAATACCGTAATTTTAAGAAAGAAAATTTGCTAAACAAATTATTCCGTTGACAAAGGTTAGCATATACCATAAATAAACAAGCTGATCGGTAAGGTAGGCTGAACGTAAAATTGCTGAAAAATCTGAAGTTGATTGTTGATCGGAAAAGGAGAAAGATTTTGATTTTGGAAAAGGGGATATTGCAGAATCATTCGCCAACAAGGCACGAAATCGTGATCGGAAATTTTACCAAACTTACATCACTGAAATCAATCAAGACTTTCATCAAATACTTTGCACACCTTTCCTTAGTTGTTCGCCTCTTCCATTTACCCTTTGATCTTCACCTGCCTTGAACTTCTTTTTGATTGTGGATACTGGTTTTAGCAGTTGAATACTCATAAGTTCAATATTGCTGACTCTTTATAGTCGATGTGTAGTTTTGATTGTTTTGTAGAGGCTTTTAAAGGAGATTTTTCCGAAATACCATTGCTTCATGGAATGCACTCCTAACAATTAACTAGAATTAAGTAATTGCTGAAGAAAAGATTATCATCGTCTAAGTTTGGTCGATATTTTGCGCAAGCTCAGAAATTCAACTTTTCACACAATAATGTCTGAAACTAATTGCGAACAGTTGCAAAAAATAGCAATCACATACTCGTAGCTAGATGGAAAAAAAATTTCATTTTTCTGTACACTGAAAAAGTTACCTTTTGCTTGATTACCTGGACCAATCCTAGTCATCCTGTTTCATGTAAAAGCTGAAGATTTTTTTTAATTTTTTTTTTTATGGTAAAAAAAAGCAGGTCTTAAACCGGATTATAAAAGTATTTAAGTGGATACCCATCGAAATATCCATGCGATTCTGGTCATAATCATATTTGTAAGAGGCTGTAAACTACCCCGACGCGGCGTTTCGATCCATCACAAATATTTCGTGTAGTACTCATTAGAGTGATGATGATGATGATGTCAATAATGATGATGACTAAGAATAAACTGATAACGAACACAGCAATTACCAAAGGAGATGGTCTCAAGGATACTATCAGCTAATTACTCTCTATTATAGATAATACCAAACCAGTACTCGTATAAGGGGAGTCTGTAATTTTATTTGCATAGTGAATAAGACTAACTACTTGGCTTGATTTTGCTGATGATCATACAAAAGTAGTTTCTGATTAAATGATCTCTTGAAGAATTGTAGTAAGTTTACAAAACTGCTTGCAAATTTTATATTTTTACTAGACTGGTTTTTAGAAGCAACTAGAAGAGTGGAAAACGGAAAAAAATTAATACTCCATGAAACCGAATAAAAAAAGTGTTTTTGTTTAAAATATGTATTAAAATATAGTAGAAAACTTATAGATATATGATCTTTAAATGGATAGAGATATTTAAAAAAAAATAAACTTTAAAATAATCCGAAATATTTTTTTTTTTAAAATCGTTAAATAACTTCGTAGTTGTGACGCTGTACTTTTATTCAAGAAAATCAATAATAATTTTATAGCTTAAGCAATAAATAATCTTTAAAATTATTGTTGATTAGTTAGAATATTTTTTAATTCTCTAGAACTTATGAAAACAAATTGAACAAAATAATATCAAGCGCCGCAATAAAGGAATTTTAATCTTTTTTGGAAAAGGGAGATAAATCGCTGGTTGCGCAAAAGTACATACTTCAGAGTGGAAGAGTGTTGCCCGTTTTTGTGAATCTCTTGCCAATCAATCACGTTAATTGGACCACAACATCTAATCACGATTGTACAAAAAAATTACCTACCATGTTTAAAAGGATGGATCTCGATTTTGATCCCAATCACTGCAGACTCTCGATTCCAAACGATTGTGCAACTTCTGGCAGGTCGGCTTATAAATCTCTAAATCTCTGCTTATGTACGCATTTAAGTTGTTCTGATTTTGTTAAGTGAATATTTCGTATTTACATACTTATGTATATAGATATGTATGTATAGTTCTCCAATGGTTGGGGCATTATAGTTGGTCGTGTTGTGGAAACTTGAAGCGCATCGTCTGCCATTTGGGTGGTCTCGAATTGTTTGCCGAAAAACTTGGATAGTAGCTGAACGTGATGATGCCAAGTTAATTTCATTTCGGAAGCACGTTTATAAATATCATAAGAAGATTAAACACTTACGCACTTGGCAGAGCGTACCACGAAAAGTCCAGCACTCCAAGGCTGCTGTTCTTCATGTTGGTTTTCTTCTACCAATTTTTTTTTTTAGGTATCATCCATTGTAATCATCTTAGAATTTGCAGAAATCTCCACCTGATAACTAGGTAAATCTGAATATACGACCACCTTACTGGGATAAGGTTAAGAAAAATTAAATTTCAGAAGCACAAGAATTAAGATTCATTCTTGCTACTAGTTATTATTTCGATTTATTACTAAGTACGTTTTATACACTAGATTTTTTTGCTAATTTATAAATTGTCTTTTGCATTTTTTCACATTATACGAGGTCTGTTCAAAAAGTATCACGAATTTTGAATTTCCGCGGGTTACGTATATTCGATTTTCTATGGCGTTATGTTGGTACTTATGTCTCTCACTTATGCTGATAAGTTCGGCCATTTTCAATATTCAGTTAATTTTTGACAGCTGCTTTGGTTACACGTGTTTTGGCTCGTTTTTGCCAATTTTTTGAGCATAAACACCATCTTATTAACATTGCTAAGGAGCTGTTGGACTCTGTGCGCGATGAAACAAAATTGCTCCAGAGGGTCATAACTGGTGACAAATGATGGCTTTTTGGTTATGACATGGAAACCTCATAACCCAATGAAAGCTGCCGCACGAGCCAAGACCGAAAAAAGCGCGCCAAGTTCGCTCGAATGACAATGTTTTGCTTAAAGTTTTCTTCGATTACTGGAGCGTGGTGCATCATGAGTTCTTGCCACAGGGTAGAACGGTCAATAGAAAATATTACCTGCAAGTTATGCGCAACTTGCTCGAAGCAATCCGCCAGAAACGCCCGGATTTGTGGAAGAACAAAAATTGGCTTTTGCCATTTTTGGTTAAAAACAACACACTAACAATGCTGCAGCCACCGTATTTCCCAGATCCGGCCCCCTGTGACTTTTTCTTGCTCCCAAAACTGAAGAACCCCATGAAAGGACGATGCTACGCTACGATTGAGGAGATAGAGACGGCATCGAAGGAGGAACTGAACAAGATCACACAAAATGATTTTTTGAAGTGCTTCGAGGATTGGAAAAAACGTTGGCACAAGTTATATATATAATATCTATTGAGGATTACTTTGAAAAGGACAAATTAGATATTCATAAATAAATAAATAATTTTTGAAAAAAAAACAGAAAATTTGTGATACTTTTTGAACAGACCTCGTATTGTAGGACGTTTTTTCTTACGTATTTTTATGATCATGTTTTAATTAAATATAAATTAAATCCATTGTAACCGCCATGAAAAATATCTGGCAAAAACAATTACCGCCTGTTCTCAGCAATCAGAATCGGTTGTATCGGTTGTATGATATATTTTGAGCTGCACTTAAAGCTATTTGTCTAGAGTATATCTGGTTTTACTAAGACAGTACTACAAGCTGCATAATATGGCAAATTTTATTTTTATTACGTGAACATTTTCCAGGACTAATATTTTCATAATTTACTAATGTAAATTGGTCTCCAAAATCATGTCATTTGACTTTATTGAATTTTGTCTTGTAAAAATATACCAAAAATTAACCAAAAAAATATTATATTTATGTAGATAATCCTTGTACTTTGACAATTTAAAAACTAACATTTGCAAAGAAATGGCTAAATTATAGCTCGAACGAAATGTCCGAAAAATACCATAAAATAGAATTAAAACAGATCGAATCCTGAAAAAATCTAATAGCAGATATTAAGTTTTATATTTATTATATAATGGAAAAATTTATTTAATATAAATTAGAGAAAATTAATTTAAATCGGGAATTATAAATAATTTTTTTAAAATTTGATTTTCCAAAATGCAAAATGGACAAAAGCATAAAAATAACTGAAGTTTTACTTGGATTGTTTCTATGTACTTAAAAAAAATAAATAGATATTTTCTAATTTTAGGTACAAAGTTAATCTTTAGCAATAGTTAAAAAAACAAATTAAAAAAATTAAAATTTAAAAAAACAGGTAAGGAAAAATAAACTTACCAAAAATTGAATTAAATGACAAGGAAAACAGAATTCATTTGATTGGATTCATGAAGATCGTGAATTATTGGATAGATTATGTTCCTTGAAGCCTTTCTCTTTAGATGATTAAGTGCTAAAAATGACGATCCCGTCACCAATTTTTATTGATTAGTAGTAAAATTCCGGCATAAAATAATTAAGTATGAAAAGTTAAAAACATGGAAGCAAATCGGATGTTATTAGCCCTCTGAACGTGGTGCAAAGATTGAAAAGTTCAAGTTTCCAGAAGGGCTAAGAGAGTGTAGAGCTAACCACGTTATCAGTGTATAAATGCAACCCGTTCGTTTCCGATCATCACAGATAAATTCTACTGCAAATGCCTTCGTTACTGGGCTTATTGGCTGGCTATGCCTAGGTATGTGCCCAGTTAGTGAACTTCCACAATACTAAATAGGTAGCCACTCGTAACTATTTTGGTACCTAAACGTTTAGATACTTGTATGCCTCGATATCTTGATGTTTAGGTGCTAGTGCGACTAGGTGCTAGCAAACAGGTTCCAGCATTTTTATCCAACACTTCTATCAGGCATGCCTAATTTCAATCGCTCCCTTGCGTTGCTAATAGAATTCTAGGCATGCATGAAATTCTTTACTTGGAAAATAGCCGCAACGAGGGAAAATTATCTGGGGCTCTGTTGTTTTCATTTCATTTCATTTACTATTTATTTTATTTATTTAATTTCCACTCCTCTTAACACATGGCTAGATGCTAGACCAAGTCACATATGCACCTAAGAGTGTCCATTCGCCTTCGTCACGGATCGGTTCCAGCAGACACCGTTTATTTATTTTTTATTTATAAAAACATATCTTCTGCCGTAGTCTATAAATGCTAAAACGGAAATCTTCCCTGAAAAGGTTAAGAAATGTTGGTCTTTAACCCGTGAGTAGTTTCGTTAACACACTTTGTGGTTGCGTTTATTGTGAGCGCAAAAACTTCAATAAAAACATGAGAAAAAAACAGGAATCAACAACAAAGGAAGGATTGTATTTTGTCCTAGGATACCTAAACTAAAAGCGGAAGTAACGAGTTCGGCGTCTAATATTTGTGACAAATGTCATGTCAGCTGTCGACGGCATCGCTTTGCCATATCAAGATTCCATCGAATATGTTTACTTTCACGTCATATTCGTGAATTAAAAACTACGGAAAATTTCCAACTAATTACACTCGGTTACCTAATTATATGCAAGTTAGTTTTTCCGGTTGACATCCCGTACAACTTTCAGTTATAGTGCAGTGCAATGCTGATCGTATTTTTTTCTTTTTTCATAATAACAGAGTTAAAAATGCAACTAATAAACTGAACGATGAGGAAAAAATATTATCCTTAGCCAGACGTGGTTTGTTAAATTTCAACAAGTTATTTTTATGACATTTGTCTTCCTGTTGCTGTATATAATTTGAAATTGTTATTCATCGGGATGATATCTTTTCATAATCCTGTCAAAATATTCATAATAAGTGGATGATTTCGGCACAAGACCATCGAATGCAAAGCGTGTACAACATGACATGTCATGATTCATGCCAAATGTCATGCAGAAAATCCTCCTTGAATCTGAATAGCGTTGACACGCTGAAAAAAAAACACATCGGATTTGCGTTAAACTTTGTATTCTCTCTTAAAATTTAGACAGTTGTCATTAAGAAATTAGACCTAGACATCTGTCAACTGTGCAGTCATCGTAAATTTTATAACTGAACACAGACCTCACACACACACAATGTTCGCACTAAAATAATTGCGTTCAAAAGGAATTCATTAAGTTAAGAGCGCGAAACAGATTTTTACGTACGATAAGACAAGAAAATTTATCATTTTCAAGCATATTTCTAGAAATATTGCATTATTGCACAAGTGACATTATGACTATAGCCAAAGAAGAATAATGCAGATAATCTTGCCGTAAAGATCTTTGGAATTCCGTGGAATTCTTGAAAAATTGCAGTTTTCTTGTTTGTGGATATTCTTAGTTGAGAAGATTTTTATCAAAAAATTGTACCATTCGAAGGACGGATGATGGGGACAACATTTCTCACAACAATGAAAATTATCATAATTGCTTTGTAAATAAATTAAATATAAACCCGCGGAGTTCTCTGTAAGATTAGTGGTTCATTTATTTTCATTACGAAATTAATAGTCTGTAATTTTATAGTTCTTCTCTCTCTCTAATGGTAACAATATTAAAATTTTGAATTTTTGAAAACGAGGTCTGTTCAAAAAGTATCGCGAATTTAGTGTTTTTTCAAAAATTATTTATTTATTCATGAATACTTATTTTGTCCCCTTTAAAGTAATCTCCACCAGATATTATACACTTGTGCCAACATTTTTTCCAATCCTCGAAGCACTTCAAAAAATCAATTTTTGTGATCTTGTTCAGCTCCTCCTTCGATGCCGTCTTTATATCTTCAATCGTAGCGTAGCGTCGTCCTTTTATGGGGCTCTTCAGTTTCGGGAATAAGAAAAAAACACAGGGGGCCAGATCTGGGAAATACGGTGACTGCGGCATTATTAATGTGTTGCTTTTGGCCAAAAATTCACGCACAAGCAACGATGCATGAGCAGGTGTATTATCATGGTGCAAAAGACAATTTTAGTTCTTCCACAAATCCGGGCGTTTCTGGCGGATTGCTTTGCGCAAGTTGTGCTTAACTTGCAGGTAATATTCCTCATTTACCGTTCTACCCTGTGGCAAGAACTCATGATGCACCACGTCCCTGCAATCGAAGAAAACTGTGAGCAAAACCTTCACATTCGACCGAACTTGGCGTCCTTTTTTCGGTTTTGGCTCGTGCGGCAGCTTCTATTGGTTTCCACGTCATAACCATAAACCCATGATTCGTCACCAGTTATGGGCCTTTGTAGCAAATTTGGGTCATCGCGCATAGAGTACAACAACTCCTTAGCAATGTTAATGCGATGCTGTTTTTGGTCGAAAAAGTGCAATTTTGGTACGAATTTCGCGGCGACCGAAAGTGCAATTTTGGTACGAATGTTTAAGTCCTCAGCAACTTATCTAACGAAGATTCGACGATTGGCCAATACTATTTTCTTCACTTCATCAATGTTTTCGTCTGTTGTTGACGTGCTCAAGCGTTCCGCACGCTTTTCGTCGTTCACACGCTTTTTCGCGGCATTCTGAGAACATTTTGTAGCACCGATAAACGTTGCTTCGGTCCAACTTCACCATATGCCACAGCCATTATTCGGAATGTATGCGCGCAATTAATTTAGTTTTTCACAAAAAATGTGATACAGATTTTTTGATCCCTTTTTTTGGAATGGGCAAAAATCGAAGACTAGCCAAAACACGTCCAAACAAAGCAACTGTCAAAAAGTAACTGAACTTTCAAATGGTCGGTATAAATGACAGTCATGAGTACCAATATAAGGCCACAAAAAATCGAAAATCGAATGTACGTAACCCGCAGAAATTCTAAATTCGCGATACTTTTTGAACAGACCTCATATATTTTGATGTAAAAAGTATGAATAAATTTGGAGGAGCACAAATGGTGCAATGATCTTCACAATAGATAGTTCTTATCTTCATAGATGGGAGAAATATAAATGTACAGTGATAAATATAGATATATCATCACCTAAGCAAAAAAGAAACTACGTCCTTCCTTTCCCTAATAATTTTTGAATTGGAATACAACTAAAATTGGGTTCCAGGTCATGCTAACCATCTGATAAAGGACTACGTCCGCAGTGAAAGATGATTTTTGAATTTTATCTTAAACACTTCGAAATTCTGGGTATGGAAACTTAGCTCTTTGATAGCCAACCCCGTCCTTTATGCCATTTCTTTGGTGTGCCCAACTTAATCATAAACGAATGCTACTTAATCTGAAATTTATCTTTATTCCATTGTAGAGCTTCTAGATACAATAACTGCTTTGCTAAGTCCTGTCTTTAATTTTCTAAAAAAAATCGAATACGCTTCATAAAAGTTTCCCGTTTTTAATTGTTCGCATTAGATAAACTAACAATAACAACTTGCATGGAACATGGTATCGCCTAATGGTGCCATAGCCTTGGATCTATAAAGTATCACCTACCTCATATCTAATACATCCTTCTATATAACAAACAAAAAAACAATAGATAAACTTTTGAACAAAAATAGTATCTTTTCAACTCTAGTAAGTATAAGGTACCTGCGATGAATTTTTAGTGAAGTTAAGATCATTTTCATAGCCGATTAATAAATAGTTTTACGAACGCATCATCTATAGGCCTTCGCATCTACTAACTAATTTTAAGTTAATATATTAGAAAATCATTTGAAAATTTAGGAATAGCTTTTTTTCTTGGTAGCCTGAAAGATATTCCCCGCAAAAGACGGAAATAGGCTTGGCTAAGAATAAACCACATTCCATTATAAATCTTTTTCAGATGATATTAGACTAAATTTGAATATTTTTATTTTGGCACAAGTTTACTGATCTCAGATCTGCATAGAAAATTTACATAACCGCAACTGGTAATGGGAAGCTAATCTAGTGAAGCACCAGAATAGGAGAGGTTAGTGCGTGTCTATTTGGAATTCTATTTGGATTTATTAGAAACGAGTTCCTGCAATCAAGATGGAATATTCTGGTTGGGCTGTGGTTACTATGAGGTGCAGCTGCATTGACCGTACTTGATCTGCAGAACCTTATGGCCTATGGTAAGGTAAATTTCGAAAATATTTGTTCTCTGGCTGCGCCTACACAATTTCCATTTGGATAATTCCCGAAGATCATTTTCACATTAATTTGTTCGCGTTAGACCTAATCTCGCCCTCGCATGTCTTTTATTAATAACTTTCCGCTACAGTCACATCTCGGCGCATTGGGGAACATTTGCGGCATCACAGAATAATGATGCTATGAGTTTTGTAAATCTGTTCAGCTCTCCATCTGCAAGGCTGCAAAGGGCCGACTTACTTCACAGATGAGAGCGATAACTTGCTAATGATGATGTCTTCCTGTGCAATGGTTTATTTGCAACGGATGCAAGGTTAATGCACAACAGACCAAACACCATCTACAGAACCATTTGACTGGATCCAATGGCAATCTAATAAAATATGAATTAACCAAGTTCCCCAGAAAATAACAAAATAACGAATCGCCAGACACTTTCATGTATGTACAACACATATTTTTAGTTCCTTGTTTTTGTTTTTTTTCTTTACCCTCTCCTTTATACATTTGATCTCATTAGCATATAATAATTTTAGATATATTCACATATTCGCTTGTAAAACATAAATTCACTTTGAATATTTTTGCCTAATTACAAAATGCACTTTTCTTGTCGACAATAATTTTAAAGTAAATGTGAAATTTCCATGAAAACATTTGTCATTTTCGACATAATTAAGGAAATTTGAATAGCGTCAGTTAAATTTTCTATCAAATAATATTTTTTCCAACAATGTATTATTCTTTATATATAATTTTTTGAAAAATATGGAATTATTATTAAAATTCTCATTTTATAATGCATATTAACGTGTATATTACCTGGCTCTCGACCTGGCCTTCGGTTGAACATTTTGGAGTCAGCATTTTTTTTCAGTGCTGAGATATATTTAATTTTTGCCTATAAAATTAGTTGAAGAGAAGTTTTACTGACTCAAATATCTAGTGGACTGAGTTTAACAAAACCCTCTATTATCAGGTGTTGGAATTAATTCCGTAGCGTTTTTTTGCAAAGTTTCGTGGTTTATTATGACAGTATCATTACAGAAGCGTTATTCAAAGTATTGTCCTTCGTTATCCACTACTTTTTGTCATCTTTCTGGTAATGCTCGGATAGCGCGTCGAAAAAATTCTTCTTTAGATTCGATCTTTTGCATGCGCTTTTGATCGAAACAAATGATAATCAGCTGGGGCAATGTCTGGTGAATATGGCGGATGAGGCAGAATTTCCCATTTCAGCGTATTTAAATAAGTTTTCACGACTTTTGCAACATGGGGTCTTGCATTGTCGTGGAGCAAAATAACTTTGTCGGGTCGATCTTTATATTGCGGCCGTTTTTCTTATAATGCTCTGTTCAAACGCATCAATTGTCGTCTGTATACGTCCCCAGTGATGGTTTCACCCGGTCGGAGGAGCTCATAATAAATAACACCCAGCTGATCCCACCAAATACACAGTAAGATCGTCTTTCGATGAATATTCGACCTGAGGGACGATGTAGATTCATGACCGGGCAAGCCCCCCGATTTCTGCGTTTGGGATTATCGTAGAGTACGCACTTCTCGTCAATAGTGACGATTCGATGCAGAAATCTCTTCCTTTCCTGCCGTTGGAGAAGAATCTCACAGGTGACTAAACGCCGTTCGACGTACCTTGGCTTCAACTCATGTGGAACCCACGTTCCCTGTTTTTGTACCATTTCTATGGCTTTCAGGCATTTTCCGACCATCAAAAAGTCGACTCCAAACGATGTGGACAACTCCCAGAGTGTTTGGCACTGGTCTTCATCGAGCAACGTCACCAAATCTTCATCTTCGAACTTTTTCGGCTGTCCGGGACGTTTCATGTCTTCCAAATCAAAATTTCCATTTTTAAACCGCGCAAACCACTTTCTGCCAGTTTGCTCAGCAAGAGCATGTTCGCCGTAGACATCCACTAAAATACGATGACTTTCCGCGGCACTTTTTATCATGTTGAAGTAATGGAGTAACACTCCCCGCAAAAATGATTTTTCAGGCACGAACTTCGACATGTTTGACACTGTGCAACAAGTGCTACTGACACTATAACAAAATGTCATATAGTGGGAAAGTTGCGTTATGTCAGTAGCTTCTGGGAGAATAATTTGTTAACGCCAAGAATTAATTTCTTAGCGTTTATAAAATTGAAAATTTATACTACCAGGAATTAATTCTTAGCGTTTTACAAAAGCTGACGCCATCTTTTGTAAAACGCTAAGAATTAATTCTTGGTAGTATAAATTTTAAATTTTATTTTTTTTAAAATATTGTAGAAAAAAATATTTTTTTTACGTACTTCCAAAGGATATATGTTTTTTTTTGCTGAAAAAACAAATTTTCATTTAAACACTTTTAATTTTCTTGACCAACAATCAATTTATTCTTAAATAATTTTATCCTAATAGAATTTTTTTTCGCCATTCACAATAATAAAACCCATTAATTTTCTCAGAAAATAGTGACTCGTCAATAATTTTTGTTAAAAAACCATTAATTTTTTTTTAATAATTCCTCCTTTAGCAGGAAAATTTTTTAATGCATAAAAAATAAAAAGTCTTTTGTTGATTTGTTCTAAAGAAGTTTACATTTCCTGAAACACATTCAGTTTCTCTCAAATCATATATTTAATTTCCAACTTTCCGGTTTCATCTTGTTTACCTGGCTAAAAAATAATAAAATAAAATATAAAACTTCAGGAACAAATGGTACAAAATTTGAAAAAGGAAAAATCGTTTTAATGTGTACTTTAACGTATAACCAGCAATTTGTGGTTGTAGCTAGCAAAAGGAATGATTGGAAGATATTTCGTTGCCGACATCGTTTAATCAGAAATAACCTTATATTCTCTCTTGCATTTAAGTGAGCATATTTATTTATATACGAATCCATGTGTGGTTGAACGGTCTATTAAATTGAGAGCACGGAAGGAATTGAGGTAGATCGGCCACAGCCCAAACACATTACTAATGTGGACAACACCTGTCATTATTTATCAATTTTAAGAAAGTCCAACCACTAATTTCAGGTGTTTTCGGTAAATTTGGACTTCATGCAGAGGTGGATCGGCAATTCCTAACACCAATCATTTGCTCAAATTAAATTTCAGTACCAGATACCCAAAACGATGAAGTTCCCATCTGACCAAGCGACTATCATGGCGGAGTAGTTACGGAGTCGTAATAGCTGGCATGCAACTTTAGAGCAGTTTGAAAAATAAAAAAACACCGCAGAGGTCATCTGGGAACTATTTATGTTTGAGAATAAAGGTCTAGTCAGGATAAAAAGTTAGTAGAAGAGGAGCTTTCCGAAAAACCGAGAAATCAACTTGACCAATTTACCAGCAACTGACCACAGCTACAGCATAGTTAGAAGAAAATTTAACCTGTTGAAAAGGTAAACTTTTCGTTAAAATTCTCATATATTTGGATAAATTGTGGGTGTTTTCTAAACTTTTATACTATCGTATTTCTATCAAATAATTACGAATTTCTACATTATTTTTTTGATGGCACAAAATGTAACTTCAAGTTGGACTTCAGATAATTTTTATTAATAAGAGAAAAAGCTTTTTGTGGATGGACACATTTTGTTATAATATTGAGATTGTAGTCTTTTTATCTATTAAATTTCAGAACAGAACAACTCAGTTAATTACCAAAAAAAAAGAAAAACATCTTCAAGAAGTTAAGGAACGTCCTTACTTCCAAACTGCAACTTTAAATATTTGTATATGCATAATATTCTCAAATATTGTAATACAAACATAACTAATACCTGACAATGTTTAATTTAATATCGAAATTGATGAAAAAAAATAAAGAAAAAAGCCAAATCATGCCATGAATTTTCGCAAGACAACCTAGCTCTGATATTACTTTGTTGAGGCATAGCTTTGGGCTAAGGGCGGTCTCTTACACAAAGGTGAATATTTGTTTTTGTCAGTCCAAATAAGCCACTTATTATGCAAATTAATACCGCGGGTAGTGCTTATCGAATTACATTTGCTTCTTGTACTTAACTAGACCACCTGTGGGTGACCAGATAACACAGTACATAGAAGCTTATAGCCCAGCAACAAATACTTGTGGTGGTAGCCATTCTCCATTGGACAAGTAAGATTGGTCCATTTTGTAGACTTTCAATTTTTCCCGTAAGCATTTATGAACACATAATTTTTGTGTGTGTGTGTTTGTAGATAATATATTATTCCAAAAGCTTGTAGATTAAGATCAAAACAACATGACATTTTTCTAATTAGATATTTATCAGAAATGAATTTAAAAATTTGTTTAAAAAAAAAACTTTTGCATAATTTTTTGTGGTTCAATATTATTGCAACTGTCCTTCTTACTTCTAGTGACTTACTAATTTGAATCAATTTTATTCTTATACATTTTTATTCTCATAATATGAGTAGATAGATTGTAATTATAGGAAAAATACTTCAATAAATCTTTTAAGCATAAATTTGCAAATAAAGGACTCTGAATTTATTGGTAAAACTATAATGAGCATACGAACATGAATATTGATCAAAAGTCCTCTTTGGAAAGTAAAGGTAAAAAAAATGTTATTTTCCTATTATTACTTTAATAAATTTTTGTCATTATTAAAAAATATAATTTATGCTAATATGACAACAAGAAAATTTCTGACAGGACTCGCATACTTTTGAGCTAATTTTTTAAAAACTTTTCCGTACATTTTCGGCTATAATTAGCTTTTTCAACTTGTTCTTTTCACGAAACCTTTTAAAACGACATCAAATTAAATAATCGTTTGGAGGCCAATTGACAAGTTACCAGTTTTAGTAAAATTACGTATTATGCAGAGTAATATTTTTAAGTTCAGACTAAAAAGTGGAAATAAGCTTAATATAAAATGCAGTACAGTCAGTTATAATATATTATTAAATGTGACTTATTTATCTTTAAACATAAAACCATGAGTCACCTACGACCATAGAGATTGAGTTACGCTCAATCAACGCACCATCATTACTGGCGATTTACAGTCACTAATCAGTTACTAGCTGATTAGTTCACTGTTAGTGGCAAGGACTATCTAAACCTCTCCTGTCATAAGCAGCGACAGCGCCCGGGATAATTACTAGTATCTCCTACCAGCAATCAGTAGACCCAACCCTTGCTGCCTAAGCGCGTCACCAATGTCGGGCACAGTGTGTTCCAACACTATGGGATACCCCGACTCTCGTAGTACCAATTTTTGTTTTAAGAGTTCTTCGGCTTGTACTCCACTCATTGAGCTATGGTAAGGAATTTTGTAAATCCCTAGGCAACGCTAAGCCAGTTCAGATACGCGGGTTCGCCAAGACCCGAAAGTGCAACCGATATCGACCTTGATTTTTCACCCGGTTGTAGCCATTCACACACTCATTCACGCACCATTCTCGCTCTCCTCTCAAATAGTGCCACAGCAAATCTATTCAGGCATTCATACCATTCTCTCACACCTAATACTCCACTCACATCCACACCCTCATAATTCTTGGCACTCTCCTCCGCTGCCCCACAAGGGCATCTACCAAACCCACACCTCTACAGGAACCCATTCATACTACCGTGCCTGGTGAGTAAATACGAAAGGTACAGACCAAATTCAAATCCATACACAGATGCAAAGCACACATCTGAAATGAACATGTGCGTCCATCTGCCATTCACACTCTCATCCCATCGGCGTTGACAAATTTCATAGATTCTATTCAAGACCAGTAAACGCCGCTAGCGTGGACTAAGATCCTGAACCTCTTCATTCGTAACCCGACAACCAGCAAGCAGGATGCCCCGCCATAGGGGGTAGTGAATACTTCCACTCAGCACCTCCAGGTCCCATGGAATATCGCCCATGAGCACCTGCATCGCATCGGTTGGCACGGTTCTACATACATTCCAACATGCATACAAAGCCAGACGCTGAACTGAATTTATGCCCACCCTTGTATACTGGTGGCTCATAATGTTAGCCCATACACACGACGCATACATTGCACACGGAATAAAAACACCCTTGTACAGGACTTTCAATGCTCTGGATCGAAGTCCCCATTTATTGCGAAAAATTGGCACCAGCATAGCAACAAAACCGGCCACGTGCCCCCTCTGATGTTGCAAGTGAGGCCGAAAGTTCAGCCTCTCTCTAATCTTCACTCCAAGGTACCGTTCTTCCCGCGCATATCAAACCCTGACCGCCACTAAACGAATATTGGGTAGCCCACCGCCCACCAAAAAATCCTTCAACATCACGCACACAGTTGTAATTTCTAAAACATTCACTCCCAGTCTATTCCCCCATTCAGACACCATCTGTATATAGCGGCTTCCCTCAATCAAAAGCAGAAGATCACCCGCATATGCGATCATACCGCAACCGATCTCCTCCAATTGCACCAAGAGACGGTTCATCATCATATTCCAGATGGCGGGGCCGGTCACAGATCCCTGTGGGCAGCCACGCACCATCTGGCGAACAACCCTCCCATTGTTCGCTCACACGGCCACATACGTTTCATGGAAGTAACTTCGCCATAGAAAAGTTTCTTCCTCAAGCCGCTGATCCCATCGCAGGCAATTAATGATACTTCGAAAATCCACAAACACACCACATACGTACGAGGGTCATTCAATAAGTACTTGGCCTACAAAAGAGAAACGAAAATTTTTGAAAGGTGGCAATTTATTTTTCCACATAATCTCCTTCAAGCTCGATACACTTGGCCCAGCGATGCTCTAACTTTTTTAACCCGTCCAAAAAATACATTTTCTCGAGGGAAGCAAAATAGGCCTCCGTGGCGACGATGACCTTCTCATTCGACCCAAATCTATTCCCGCCGAGTGATTTTTTCAGGTTTGGAAACAAAAAGTAGTCACAGGGTGCCAAATCTGGAGAGTACGGTGGATGGGGCAGCAATTCGTAGCGCAATTCGACCATTGCCAAATCTGGAGAGTACGGTGGATGGGGCCATGGCGACGGCGGAGGTGTGAGCCGGCGCGTTGTCGTGGTGGAACAGCACTTTTTTCTTCGCAAAGTGGGGCCGCTTTTTCTTAAATTCGACGTCAAATCGGCCCAATAAGTCAGCATAGTAGCGCCCCGTGATTGTTTTACCCTTCTCGAAGTAATCGATTTGGATCACACCTTGTGAATCCCAGAAAACGGTGGCCATCACCTTTCCGGCCGATCGAACAGTCTTCGCCTTCTTCGGAGCACGTTCGCCGGGTGAAGTCCACTGTTTCGACTGTTCCTTGGTCTCTGGTGTGTACCAGTGAATCCATGTTTCGTCGACGGTCACGAAACGACGCAAGAACTCCGCTGGATTGCGCTGAAACAGCACCAAACACGTCGCCGATGTGGTCTCACGGTTGCGCTTGTTTTCCGGTGTGAGCAAATGCGGCACCCATCGCACCGACAGCTTTCTTATGCCCAGTTCTTCGTGTAGAATATGATGCACAGTTCCTACTGCGATGCCCACAGTCTCAGCTATCTCGTGAACCTTCAACCGACGGTCTGCTAACACGAGATCGTGGACTTTTTTAACGTTTTCCTCCGTAGCAGCCGTTTTCGGTGCACCTGGGCGTGGCTCATCAAAAACCGACGGGCAGCCACGAACAAACTCGCTGAACCAATTCTTGACGGTCGCCAGCGAAGGAAAAGAGTCACCATACACAGCATCCAAGCGATCTTTGATTTTGCTGCGCGTTTTCCCTTCCAAAAACAAGAATCTAATCACCGAACGATATTGTTCTTTTTCCATTTTTGTGCAACCGACCGACACGCTAGCTTTCAAGGGCTCTCAAAACAAAACGAATGAAGGGAATCGACTGAAACTTTGACAGTAGGCTACTAAAAGAACGTACTGCACGATGGTAAATTTCTTGTGTGACAGCAGTTCCATCGGGCGGTGAGGCCAAGTACCTGTTGAATGACCCTCGTACTTAAGCTCACTCTCAGGAATATACCATCTTACACACATCCAAGCGTTCTCAGTCGATTTACCTTTCGTAAATCCATCCTGAAAGCCGGATACATTGAAGATGCAGACAGTCAGTTTTTGCGACTATAACGGCTTCGTCATAGTATTTTGTGGATATTTCTTATTCCATTTATAGCAAATCTACTTGACGACCTGTCCGCCGAGAGAGAATTGAGCTTCATTTTGTAAAAAAGCTTTTATTAGTTTTACCCCCATTTTGGTAGTAAACAATATTTATTGTAAAATGGCAAAGTTTACGCTTAGCCATTTGCTATCTTAAATAATAAATAATTTTATACAAATCGTTAACTACAAAATTAATAAACTACGAAATAAATTACAAAAGAATCAGAAAAAACACTTATTCATTTGTTAAATATTAGCAAAAAATTTATCAGAAATAATTTTATTGGAAAAGGATACATATAAAAATCTAATTTTAGCGAATTATTGAAGCCTGAAGGAATAAAAATTTGAAGTAGTAAAAAGAATTTTAAGTCATCCCTCTTAAAAGTTAATTAATTAAATTCTTCTATAAATAAAATCATCAATCATAAAAAGACCTTCCGTTTGATGGTAATAAATTAACAAACATTTTAAATACCATAAAATTAACTGAAACAGGTAATCACAGCCATGACAACTAATTCTGGCATTAATCCATAGTCAAGTGGAAAAGTTATACAGAAGAAAACTTTTTCGACAATCGAACTTCTTCTTTTCGTTATAATTCTGCATTCAATGGTAAAAGATGTGCAAATCCTGTCAGGAGATTTTCCTTGAAATTTATTCTATAAGTATTTATTTTTATTTGAACATATTAAAGTGAGAAATCAAAAATTATCTCTAATTGAAACCTTAATTAATTTCTGGTTAATTATTTTCCATGTGATACAACCCATTAAATCGGTAAGAAATTCCTCAATCAAAATAATAAAAAGAAAACATACCAAAAAAAAAAAAGAAAATAAAAATAAAGGAAATAAAAGAAAGAACTGAAGCTTTTTGCTTTTTATTAGAAAATTTAATTGAAAGTCGTTTAACACATAAATCAAACTAAAACTTTAAAGGCTGGAATAAAAGTCATTAAATGTTCATTTCGTTCCTCAGGGAAAAGTGACACCAATTTAATCAAAAGAATTTCCCTTCCAACTATTTAGGAAATAAAAAGTAATGCCGCTGATGGTGAACTTGCTACTTGCTGCTCCTCCCACATCTTTTGTAAATACTAAGGGAATAATAGTGCAGTGGATAAGACCCCCTAAAGGGATATAAATTCGAATAAATTCAGATCATAGAGATTTTCCGTGGTACGTATAATCCTTGAGCAAAGCGTGACAAAATAGAATAGTCGTGGAAGGTGGTATGTTGGGTAAATGGACAGGATCGACTTTTATCCTTTTATTTGATTTTTGTTTACCATCTCATCTTGGAATTGCCGGTATAGTAGCGATTGTTCTGTTCTGTGTAGAAAAGTACCCGGAAGCAGTATGGTACATACTCGTAGGATGGGTAGAAGACGTGAACATCAACTCCGTGACTTTTTGCACGTAGATTCTGCTAGTTGCAGGATGTTGTTGTCTAGATGGCTGGTGGCTTGGTTGCAAATATGTCCCTAGATGCATCTCTGTTCGTTTCTGGGAAAGTTTCCTAGCCACAAAATTTACGAGTTTTTGGAGCTCTGTTCGAAGAAACCGGAAGGTGAAACAGACAACGCTCTGGTCTTGTTATGTTCGTATTTGTTCAGTTTTTGCTATCTTTCTACCAAAGACCAAGTTTCTCAGAGGAATTTTGTTTCGGAGTAGAAAACTAAGAGCACAAATAAGTATAAGAATACCGGTACGCATTAACTTCCGTCATCACCGTTAAGGATGCATAAATAAAAAGCTCAAAAAAGCTCTGTTAAAAGGTAATGTAACTGCATTTTTGTTTTCATCTATTTACAAGGGTTAAAATCACTTGCATCGTATACCATCAAGAGCTCATCAACTATATTTAATTACACAGAACGGAAAGGATGAGTTCAATTACTTCTTCAGAGCAGATTTCTCCAAAGACATCAAAACAAAACTCTTTGAAATCGGTTCTCCCATCCACTTAACGAGTTGACTATGCAGAAGATGTCAATTTCACCGAAATGGTTTTGTTCAATATTAAGTTCGAAAATCGAGATAAAATTCTATTGAAGGTACAAAAAAAAAATTCCAAACCCCATATTGATATTGGGCAGTATATTTTGTACAATTGACTTTGACTTCCTGCAGTATCGAATGGAAAATATCAGATAACAAGAGAGGGGTTTCTTGTAATTTACCAACTAAAATAATTTGGAAACTTTCATCATCAACCAAAACTTCGAAGTTGGTCTAAAAGAAAGTTTTTTTTTTGTGATCAACAATTAGTTACGTAATAATAAACAGCTTTTTTAAAATACGATGGACAATAACATAACATATAAGCGACTCCTCTCTTCCAATGATACTACTCTAAATCATGAAATTTGATATAAATTTAATTTCTTTTATTTGTCCTTTAATAGAAGGGAAAGTGTTAAAAAATTTAAATGATTTTAAGAAATTAAATTTAGTCCTTACATTCCCTTCTAAAAGTCTAAATTTAACTTTCCGTTCTTTAAGAGGGGGGAAAGTAAGGACAATTCTCTCACATAGGATGAGAATCAACTATGATATTTTTTTTATAACAAGTAATTGATAATTGATGGACAAAAGGACACTTTGTTCTGGTAGCCTTATCGATGGCTGTGAGTATTTGGTCCTTACCAAACAGATGGCGTACAAATCAGGAACCCTCATAGAAGATTCCATGATTCGATGACGTTTCGTCGAATATGCACAAAATGACGTCATAGACAGCATGGTACGATTTTTTTTTAGTTTAGATTTATGAGGTACAGGGGGAAACCTTCAAAAGGTACTCGCCTGGAAGACCTTCTACCTGCCAGGCGAGTTATGCGGGATTTTTACCTCGCTAAAACCTACCTGTACCTCTACCCTTTGTCCCGGAACGATGGTTCCCCGGCGGCACTCTTTGTCAATACTACTTCGCCGGGGCGTTCTTATTTGATATTACAATACAACTGTCCCGATATTATGATGCCTCGCGGCCTATTCTTCGTACGTGGTCCGAAGATCCTTGATTAAAGATTCCGCGTGCTTTGCAACTCTGTTCCAAGCCGATTGGCTCTTCAGCATGCACTCCACTACGTTTTCTGGACTGATGGAACAATCCAGATTTTTCTCCGGATCTGCCCGTGTCCCCTCGTAGAAGGGGCATTGGCAGAATACGTGTTCTGCATCTTCGATCACATCGCGGCAGTGATGATAGTTTTGGGGAGTCAGTTCTCTTGAACCTGTGCAAGTATGCCCGAAAGCATCCAAGTCCAGTCAAGAGTTGGGTAATGTAATACCCGACTTCCCCGTGCACGCGAGTGACCTATTTGCTGACATCTGGGATCAGCCTACAAGTCCACCAACCTTTCGTCGAGCGGTCCCATCTCTCTTGCCAGAGGCGAAGACTCGCGGGTCTCTCCTCTTCATAGAGGACCTTCCGCCGCTTTTCCTTCTTCCTACGGTGTTGGCGTTCACGCTCTCCTGCCAGGATGTCGATGGGTGGGCATGATGCCACAACGTTGACCGCATCGTGTGATACCTTTCGGTATACTGACGCTATTCTGATCGCTGAGAGCTGCTGGACAGATGACATTGTCTTGCGGTATGTTGTTAACTCTAGAGATTTCGCCTACACTGGTGCTCCGTATATCAGGACGGAGGTAACTACAGTTGCCAGTAGTCGCCTTCGGATTTGCCTGGGGCCTCCGATATTGGGCATAATCCGCGAAAGCGCCCCCTGTACTGCTGATGCCTTTCTGCTGACGCTGGAGATGTGCTCCTTGTAGTTGAGTCTGGCATCCAAGACCACTCCTAGATACCGGATGTAGAGTAGCGACTAGATGTTGTGGTCGCCTACTCTTATGGTGATGGTCTCCATTTTCTTCCGGCTACTCACAAGGACTGCCTCGGTCTTATTTTCCGCCAAAGACATATCTGCCGATGTCATCTACTGTCTTATCCTCCGGATGGTGGTGGAGAATGCGGCTTCCAGTTCCTTCAGGTGTTAGGCTACAAGGACAACCGCTACGTCGTCCGCGAAAGCGATGATTGTTGTGTTCGGCGGTAATTCCAGATGGAGTAGGCCGTCGTAAATAACGTTCCACAAGAGTGGCCTCAGGACAGAGCCCTGAAGTACTCCTCCCGTGACCCCATACTTCGCTGGTCCATCCTTCGTCTCGTAGTGTAGTAGTCGGTCACTGAAGTATGATCGGACCATCCTCCGTCGGTAGAAGGGCACCCCCATGTTCTCAAGAGCCTCCAAGACTCGGTCCCAGCGGGCCGAGTTAAGCGCATTCTTGATGTCCGGGGTGACAATGAGGCAATTTTTTTTGGAACCGCCTTTCCATCTCTTTCCTGAGATGGCTTTCTTTGCGATGTTCGTGACGAGTTCCAGCGCGTCGATGGTCGATCTCCCCTTCCTAAATCCGAATTGGAATTCGGAAAGTTGAGGATCGATGTAATGCTCCAATCTGTCAGCCACTATCCGCTCTAAGTTCTTCTCGTCCGAATCCAGCATGCAGAGTGGACGATAGGATGCTGGTTCGTCCGGTGGTTTCTTCCCTTTTGGGAGAAGAACCAATCTTTGTTGCTTCCATCAAGCCGGAAATACGCTTTGCCGCAGGCAGGCGTCGTACATGCTTATGAACATGTCTGGCCTGGCGGCAATTGCACTCTTCAGTGCGATGTTGGGTATGCCGCTTGGTCCTGGTGCCTTGCCATTCTTCAATCTAGTGCAGGCCCTTGTGAGTTCTTCCATGGTCACTCCGGGAATTTCCACTTCTTCATCCTCCGGTTGGTAGTCGGTTTCTCCGAGAACATCTGGTTTCTCCGGGAACAGATGTTCTATAATACTATTCTGTGCAGTATGTCAGAACAGGTTGGTTTTGCTGCGGGTAGGCTTTTAATCCTATGCATGACCGTCTTAACATATACGGTCCGCCCCACAGGTCCCGGTCCACTTCCGCGCAGAGTTCCTTCCAACAATCTCGTTTAGTTGAGTTGATGGCGTTTCTGAGAAGACACCTTTTCTCTTCGTAGGTCCGTCTGAGTTCCTCTGTCGAGGCCCTGTTTCGCTTACGAGCGCGCTGGTATTGCCTTCTTGCCTTAAGGCATGCTCGCCGGTGTAGGGCGATGGTCGGCCCCTAAGAATCTGCACATATGATCGTAAGCATGGTACGATTGTCCCTAAGAAACTGCACATATGAGCGGCATGACGGGACAGTCATTCGGGGATTATGTGTTTGATTGTGAGGATTGAGTGTTGGGCTGCCGAGTGAGGTAGTCGTGGTTTTTTTTTTAATAAGTAGCAGTTCAGGAGTGTTGCTCTCGATTTCTGATTGTTTAGTTTTTTGGTTTAGGGTACGGTTTATTATAAAAGAAGAAAAAAACAACGTTACTATTCCTAAATTTTTTTAAAAATTAATAATATACAAAAAGGATTTTTAAAATTAAGTTAATGTCAATAGAAAAACAAAATAAATTAATAGAAGGTTGTTTTTGAAACTGTAATTAAAATTGAAAAGAAGAAAATTTGTCATTGAAAATTTTTGGAAATGAATAATAACAACGACATAAATAAAATAAAATAATAAACTTACCTGGTGTGTTTTATGTTCCAGATCGAAGCTTTTTTTAATAAATTTAAAATGAAATGCAATTTTATAATTTAGAGCGCAAAGGCGATCTCTTTTAAGCACACATTTTTCATAACATTTTCGCAGAGTTATTGTGTAATTTCAGCAATTTTATTTCGAATGTTGTTCTTACGCATCGAAGTTTGTATGTATGCACCGTTTCGTTTAAGTACCCTCATATGAAGAATTGGAAGGTTTGAAATCAGGGGATCGTGGGGTCAGTCGATGTTACCACTTTTTGACATATTCCGGGCGGTAAAAATTACTCTCAAAATTTGCACCGTAGCACGAGCTGTGTATGATGTGGCACCGTCTTGAAGGAATCACATATTCTTTAGGCTTAATTGATCCAATTTGGGCAGAAGAAAGTTTTCCACCATGTCCTGATAGCGGTCACCAGTAACTGTTACAGTGTTGCCTCCGGCAGCCTCAAAGAATATGGCCCAAAGATGCCGCACCATACAAATACTCTAGGAGGGTGTAGTGGTTTTTGGTGAGGGTTTTGAGTGCCACAATAGCAGCTATTCTGTTTGTTAACAGAGCTTCATCGATCACAATATTTTTTTTGGACAAAAATCGTAGTCGTCTATCGTAGAGTGCCCCAATAGCAGCTAATCCGTAAAACTCGAGCGCTTCAGTCTCGCCGCCATTCGTTATCATTTGCCTGAATTTCAAAACAAAATCAACCTGGACCATAAAAAATACCCTGTAGATGAATAACAAAAACAAAAATAGAAAAAAAATATTGCGGTTGAATTTTGAACCACTATTTATTTGAAGTACTTGAGTGTTAAATGTCATCACGAGTTAGTTGACATTCTGAATTTTACGAAATGGTAATCCATACGCTTGAAGAAAACTGGGAAATATTGAGAACTTACTTCCAAAGTGGTGAGTCTTCAACCCAAACTGTGAGAAATTAAAAAAAAAAATTAGCTAAGATCGAATACCATCACGTCAACTTGCGGACAAATTCGTGAAGCGAGTTCGCGAAACTGGTTTGTTGGTTGCCAAAGCAACTCGTTCCCACTCTAATACAGTACGACCGAGAATATTGCCGCCGTTGCTGAAAATGTCCGTGATCATCCATCAACATCAACTCGTCACCGTTCTCAGGAATTGAACACTTCTCGCACTTCTCTGTTGAGAATTTTGCACAAAACCCTCGGTATGAAAGCTTAAAAAGTTCAATTAGTCCAACAGCTAAAGCCGCATGACCATCCGATGCGTTTTCGGTTTGCCCAATGGGCTCAAGATCAATTGGCCGAAGATGAGCATTTTTACCGAAAAATCATCGTTTCGAATGAGGCCCATTTCCACCTCGGAGGGTATGTCAACAAACACAATTGACGCATCTGGGGCTCAGACAATCCATACGTCACCATGGAAAAGCCGATGCAACCACAACGAGTCACGGTTTGGTGTGGATTTTGGACTGGAGGCATCATTGGCACGTTTTTCTTCGAAAACGATGAAGGTGCCGCCGCTATGATCAATGGTGAGCGCTATCATGGCATGCTCAACAAATTTTTAAGTTAAAGAGAATGGCATGGACGACATTTGGTTTCAACAGGACGAGGCCACTTCCGACACAGTCAACGTAACAATCCAACTTTTGGGCACTGCTTTCGAAAACCGAATAATCAGCCGAAATTCTGATGTCAATTGGCCGCCTCGGGGCTGTGATTTGAGCCCGTTGGATCATTTTCTGTAGGGATCCGTTAAGGGTAAATATTACGCAAGCCATCCAGAGACAATTGAGGCCTTGAAACACGAAATCAAAGTTGCCATTGAAGAGATACAGGCCCGGACAATCGAAAATGTACTGAAAAATTGGGTCGAGCGAATGGGGTACTGTAAGGCCAGCCGTGGCAGTCATTTAAATGATGTTGTGGTTCATTCTTAAATTTCAAGGTTCAATCTTTCTATTAAAACCGGAAATTTAAAAAAATTTACACTAGTTTTTTTTAATTTACTTTTTAAAATGCAACTTTTAAATGATTCACACTGTAAAAGAAAAACAAAATAGTATGCGTAGAAAAATAATTATAAAAGAAATTCAGGAAAATTGTTGACACATCAAATAATATAGAAGAAAAAAAGGAGCTGTATTTTTTGGTATCCTGCAACAATAACAGCATTTACTACAACAGCAGAATTATATCCCGAAACAATTTGGAAGTACATCAGCACGAAGTGGCACTCCAAATGTATTTTGGCCGCAGAGTGCTATGTGGAAGAAGTGGAGATAGACCAAGAAGAGACGGACCAGCAAGGTCTCTCCCACAAACTTCGACGGTCGACTTAAACTTTCTTTTTTTCTCTTTTTTTTAGTTATTGGACTTTTTTCTTTTTTAAATATTTTTTTTATTTATTTAAAAAAAATTTTTTTATCATTTTTTTTTCGATCCGAATTCTTATACCTTTCATTTCAAATCCTATTCCTTTCCCTTTTAGTGTGGTAAACTTTTAATTAGTTTTCGCCTTTTTTTTCTTCTTCTTATCCTCTCATGGAGAACTTAGCATATTCGGGTGCCTCCATTGTCCCCTATACACGTATGTTACGGCATGAGTTTTTATATTTACCCCCTTTCCCATCAATAGTCGCATAAAGCTAGCGACAAACATGCCTAGTAGAAATATGTGCTCTCTGCGTATAGCCAATGAAGACCATACGCAGAAAGCACCTGCCTGTTCTATCCAATACACAAAGAAATCTTTCAAAATTTTTCCATACCATAATAACTTAGTGACGTACCTGATGCTTTTGTGGAACAATATAGCTCTTAATAAATACGTGTATGGAAAAGGATGGTTTTTGGTAACGAGTAAAAGTAATATTAACACTTTTTTGTTGGTTTAGCTTTTTTCGCCACTTGCTAAAACAGGTTGGAAATGAATAAATATGATTTTTTAAATATTGTAGTATATATAGCTTTTAAGTTGTTGGCACTAGAAAGAATATTATGGATGTAAATATTAGAAAGAAAATGGTCAAGAATGCCAACTTGAAGGACACCAGCAAATATAGGGAACATTTGAAAATTTAACTTACTTAAAAAATTTACTCACAAAAATTACTACAAATAAAAGCTTTTTTATCAATAAAATTAAACTAATTAAAGGTGATGATTTAAAAATTAATTTTTTTTAGGTTCGTTTTTTGCATTTAATATACTGAAGGTTAGTCTCTCTGTGTTTTGTAAAGTATAGGCTCTGTCATTTCGTAGTTTATAAAGAATAAAATTTACCATTTTCTTATATGGATAATAAAATGTGCACACAATTTGCTGATTGGGACCCTGGAATAACAGGCTTTTGATGCAGATTTTTTCCAATTAATAGCGCTCTAAAAATCCACAAAAAACTTTTGAGAAGCCATTGTATCTATAAAAAGTGATTGGCTGGCATACATTTGGGTCTGAAGGTGTCGTTAGCTCGTATTTCTTAAAAAATGAAGAAGGGTAGATTGTTGCCGTATAATAATTGAATGGTTTTAATATAAACTTTGGGATTTTAATCTGGGCTATATATAATTTCAACAAAATAGTACTATAAGCCAAATAATATGACAGGTTTTGGTTTTGTTGCAAGAACATTTTCTAGGATGCGTAATTTCGAGATTAGCTGATGTCAATTGGCCGCCAAGATCATGCGATCTTATATTGTTAAAGTTTTTTTAATAGAGCTATGCAAAATATTATCTTTAAATAGACAATCTTTAAGCTTGAGAGGATTTTATAAACAAGTGATGGCAAAATTTTACAGAAAAATTATCAAAAATTACCTCATTAGGTTGGAGTCCTTCGAGAAGTTTTATGGAAAATGTTTAAATAATTTTATTTTTATTATATAATGGCATAATTTTAAAAATATAATAAAATAGAATTTTATTCAAATTCTATATCAAAAATATATTTTATTTAACTTTATTTTCCAAACATAAATTGGATAATCTTTTAAAAGTTTTCTTATAATTCATGTTTTTGTAATTATTTTTTAATTTAATTCTTTGATAATTTAGTATGTTTTAATAGAAAAAAAATTAAATTTAAGAATATAGTATTCATTGAAACTTGAAGAAGTTAGGAAATAGTAAATGGCAAATGATAAATAAAGCAAGTGCATCTTACTGAGATTGAGCTGCTTGATTTTCATCATCACCTGATTATTATTCAAAGTGGCCAGCAAAAACTTACCATTGGAAGGGGTAAATCACACAGAAGGTTCACGATGATCATTGAACGAAATTGATTGGATTCATCGGTTTAAGTTGATGCTGTTGTATTCTTTCAGATTTCAAGATTTGGATTTTTACTAACACCCAGTGGTGAATAAGCAGCCATCCTCAGAGTTGTTGACTTATTTTTAAAAACCGAAACTTTTGGATGCTCATCTTAAATATGTACTGAATGCCATTGTATCTCTTTTCTGGTATCTGATTAAATAATCTTAACATTTATACAACACCATTTTGCTTAGCTATAGCCAAGTACGAGCAAGTATCTACTACTATAAGTACATCAAAAATGGTTTTTAGGACTCCAATTTGGTCATGATGATGATGATGATGATGATGGTGATGATGATGATGAGGTGCTTTATTTCTCGTTTCATACTGATTCGCACTATCTTCCAACTACATAGCAGTAATACTCCGGCAAGATTCCTTACTTCTGCAACATGTACTCATACCCGTGTATCGTTGATGTTGATTTGCTTTTTTGTATTTCGGGTTTTTCTCTTATCATTTGAAGATATATTCTTTGGGTTGTGTTACTGGCAAACATTTTACCCGCTGGCCAAACACTTTCGTCTGCGTCTCTAAATAACCCTCTAAAGTGAAAGATTTACGATTTATCGGTTTGATTTGAACATCACGAGACTTGAATACTGAATTCGTATTCGAGATATTCACATTCGACCCTCTCTGCCGACATCCTTCATGGACCTCATCTTTTACAAATTCGGTGTTGGATACTGACTGAACTGGAATCCAAATCAGAATCGCAATCGAGATCAGAATTCCACTTCAACTATTCCTCTCCTCACGTTTATCATCCCAGACTTATATTTCCTTTCTACTATTGGTACAGCAGATCATCCGAAATAGTATAAACTGTGGACTTTTTCTGAAGGCTTCTCGTTTAGATTCGCCAACAAAATCGTATGCGCGAATTTTTGATCGGATTCAGCACTCAACTCGAATGGGTTATGTCTGGTCTTGTTGTGCAAACATATTTATTTCGAACGAATCGTTTTGTACAGTTTTTCGTGCATTTATTTATGAAACATGGTCTGGAAGTAGTATTGGATATCTGTCATCTGTAGACAACGTAGGCTGTTCGAATTCTGCACACAACTTCTGCTGAGGTGTAAGAAGATACTGACTGTGACACCTTCAGTGCATATGGATTCATATTTGGAGATGACTTTGCAGAGTGAAAAAATTGAATAGATAATAATGGCAAAAAAATTAAAAGAAACAAAAACGTCATCATAGGCAGTTGGGTTTTTTTTTTGGCTTTGCACTCTTTGATTTTACTTCCACCTTCGAAAGACAACATTAAGAAGTAGAAACTCTGTTGATAAATGGATGGTACTGAATGGATGGTGTTAAGTGGGAAAAATTAATATTCTATAGAAGTTGTTTGTTTGCAGGGATATATCGTAGCAAAACGAAACGGGAATGTCACGGCATCTGTGTCGATATATGCTCACGTTCTTCATGGGCAAAATAACGTCAACATCCTCGAGCATTGGCATCGCCAACATTATCGAAAAGGGAAATTTGCTCGCGTGAGCAGAATGTGACCATGGAATTGATGCAAACTTGCTTGATAAAAATATTTATGAATACATATTACGTGATTGCGTAAAAATTATGTTAAAAAAATTCTTAAACTACCATGTGCGCCTTCTATTCAAAATATGTTACCTCGATTTCGTGAAGGTTGCTTTTCTAATCTATTCAAGCGTTTTAAATTGGGTTTAAGATGAAGTTTTAAAAGGATTTTGATTAAAGTTTATTCTTGTGGGGAAAATTAAGGTAAGTAAATTTTTATCTTTATACATACCAGAACTGAGCGTAAAAATTTTCGTAGCAAATATTTATTGATGTGACTTGTTTTCATGTTTGTATATTTTCTGTCTATTTTATTTTGAAATTTTAATAAACAGGCTATTTTTAAAGATTGTAATCTCGACTATTTCCATTATCTTGAATTACGCCGATATTTTTAATAAGTCCTCGTATTTTTTAGACTTACAAAATTCGAAGCAAATATTATTTTAAAAGGGTACCAAAAAAAACCTAAATTTTTCTTTCTAAATGAGTGAACACACTTTATAATAATAATATTTCAAATTAAACTGTGCGTGAAAATTTCTAAAAATACTCCATATTCAGACGATAGAATATGGGATATACGGTTAATAATTTCATAACACTTGCAATTAATCAGAACACCACTTCTTCGGCTTGTCTAATGCATTAGATAATCAGAAAATTTATTTAAATATACGATATTAATTTCATTTCGTTTCATATTTTACGGTTCGCATCACATGAACGTATGAGTATTCGGATTTCTGACACTAAATGTTTTACTTCTACCAAAATTATGTACTCTGATCATTGTAAAGTGAATTTCAACATAATTCGTAATTTGGTATACAGTAAATAATTCTCATTTCTCAATAAATTCTAGAAAATTGCAATTCGAATGTCCTTTTTTTATATTAAATATTTTCATTAAAAACCTATTGTAAATTTTTTCTTGATTCTGATATAAAGAAGAAATTGCAAACTGTTTACAAGGGTCATTCAACAAGTACTTAGTCTACAAAAGAAAAACGAAAATTTTAGAAAGGTGGCAATTTATTTTTCCACATAATCTCCTTCAAGCTCGATACACTTGGCCCAGCGATGCTCTAACTTTTTTAACCCATCCAAAAAATACATTTTCTCGAGGGAAGCAAAATAGCCCTCCGTGGCGACGATGACCTCCTCATTCGACCCAAATCTATTCCCGGCGAGTGATTTCTTCAGGTTTGGAAACAAAAAGTAGTCACAGGGGGCCAAATCTGGAGAGTACGGTGGATGGGGCAGCAATTCGTACCGCAATTCGACCAATTTGGCCATGGCGACGGCGGAGGTGTGAGCCGGCGCGTTGTCGTGGTGGAACAGCACTTTTTTCTTCGCAAAGCGGGGCCGCTTTTTCTTCAATTCGACGTCAAATCGGCCCAATAAGTCAGCATAGTAGCGCCCCGTGATTGTTTTACCCTTCTCGAGGTAATCGATGTGGATCACACCTTGTAAATCCCAGAAAACGGTGGCCATCACCTTTCCGGCCGATCGAACAGTCTTCGCCTTCTTCGGAGCACGTTCGCCGGGTGAAGTCCACTGTTTCGACTGTTCGTTAGTCTCTGGTGTGTTCATGTTTCGTCGACGATTCATGTTTCGTCGACGGTCAGTGAATTCATGTTTCGTCGACGGTCACGAAACGACGCAAGAACTCCGCTGGATTGCGCTGAAACAGCGCCAAACACGTCGCCGATGTGGTCTCACGGTTGCGCTTATTTTTCGGTGTGAGCAAACGCGGCACCCATCGCGCCGACAGCTTTCTCATGCCCAGTTCTTCGTGTAGAATATCCTATTCCTACTGCGATGCCCACAGTCTCAGCTATCTCGTGAACCTTCAATCGACGATCTGCCAACACGAGATCGTGGACTTTTTTAACATTTTCCTCCGTAGCAGCCGTTTTTGGGGCACCTGGGCGTGGCTCATCAAAAACGGACGTGCGGCCACGAACAAACTCGTTGAACCAATTCTTGACGGTCGCCATCGAAGGAGAAGAGTCACCATACACAGCATCCAAGCGATCTTTGATTTCGCTGCGCGTTTTCACTTCCAAAAACAAGAATCTAATCACCGAACGATATTGTTCTTTTTCCATTTTTGTGCAACCGACCGACACGCTCGCTTTCAAAGGCTCTCAAAACAAAACTAATAAAGAAAATCGACTGAAACTTTGACAGTAGGCTACTAAAAGAATGTACTGCACGATGGTAAATTTCTTTTGTGACAGCAGTTCAATCGGGCGGTGAGGCTAAGTACTTGTTGCATGACCCTCGTATTAATACAAATTTCATAAAACAACTTGAGAATCAAAATTTCATTCTATGTAAACATATAGAAAAGTTCTAGCAATAATATGAAAAGTTGTTCATATATTTTAATGGTATGAATTTGATTTTCACCGAGAAAATACGGTTTTTCATGGAATTTTGTGATGACCAAATTGCATAGACGTACTACATGTTACAACATTTATCATTATTGCACTTAAAGTGTAAATAATACACGCCTATTATCTCCTCAAAAGTAGGATATCATCATATATCGAAGGTGGAGGAACTTTTCAAGCTTTTTTATGTTAAAAAAAATATTAATAGTTGGTAAATGTGTTTTACGTATAAAATTTTAGGTCAGAAGTGTTCTTAGTTGACATGTGATTGAATGAAAGAAAAAAGTCACGTGACGACAGTTTCATCTAGTCTCAAATTGAAGGTACAAATCAAGCCTGTACAGTGTTTGAAAAAATTATGATTTGTTTACTTTTGAAATTTTAGGGCAACAAATTTGTAATTGTAGGTGTGACCTAATGCAAGAAAAACATCATATCTCGACAGTTTCACGTAGTCTGAAAGTGAAGAGAAACGCACTAGCCAAGCCTGTATTATTGGAAAAAAATTTCTAAGTCACTGAGTGAGTTTTTTACTTTTGTAACTGAGGGTCAAAATTTTCTAATTGTAGGTTTGACCGAATGCAAAAAAAGTTCGTCTCGATAGTTTGATCTAGTCTGAAAGTGAAGAAAAAGGCACGGGACAAGCCTGTATTGTTCAGAAAAAATTTACTAGGTCACTGAGTGAATTTGCTTACTTTTAAAATTTTAGGTCAGAAAATTTTTAATTATAGGTGTGACCTAATGCAAGATAAAATGAAGTTTTGAGAGTTTGACTTAGTCTGGATTTAAAAGTGTAGACACGAGCTAATCTTTTATTGGGTTGGAAAAAATTTACTAGGTCACTGATTGTAGGTCAGATATTTTTTAATTATAGGTGTGACCTAATGCATGAAAAAATCAAGTTTTAACATTTTGACGTAGTCTGAAATTAAAGGTAATGACACGAGCTTATCCTTTATTGGGTTGTAGAAATTTTTTTAGGTCACAGAGTAGGTTTGTTTAATTTTGATATTTTAGGTCAGAAAATTTTTAGTTGTATGTGTGACGTAATGAAACAGAAGCTCATCTCAACAGTTTGACCTAGTCTCAAATTAAAGATAAAGGCACAAATCGAGCCTGTACAATGTTTGAAAAAATTATTTAGGTCACTGAGTGGATTTGTTTAGTTTTGGAATTTTGGGCCAAACATTTTACAATTGTAGGTATGACCTTATACATGAAAAAAACCACATCTCGACAGTTTGACGCAGTCACAAATTATAGGCAAATGTACGAGCCGAGCCTGTATTGTGACACTAGGTCACTGAATGGGTTTGTTTACCGTTAATATTTTCTATAAAGATTTTAAAAATATTTAATTTTTTAATTAGTTTAAACTTCCTTATAGGATTTAAAAATAATGTCGCTTTGAGCGGTATATAAATAATGCCACTCTATAAAAAGGAGTGCTTTTTCCGATATAAAAGTAATGCTACTAAGAGCGCTTATATTTAAGTGAACGTTTGATTTTTTAATTGAGTATAATTACTATTGTTAAAATAAATTAAAATCAAAGCAATTTGTTTTTTTGGAAAATATTATCAAAATTGTTAAAGGAAGCATAAAAATAATTCTAATAAAGTAATTAATTATTGGTGATTTATTTGGGATTTCCTTATTAATAAATTTATTAATATTATTCTAAATATTTTCTGGTAGTAAAATACGTGAAAAGTACAAGAATAGTGAGTAGAATGTTTTTTTTTCTCGAATTTATCGAGAAGCTGATGACCTACGATGTTAGATTAAGACAATACTTTATAAAATTAAGTGTTGGTGATTTTTTATATAAAGTTTTTTCTTCATGGAATGAGTCCATTCTAAAGGTCAATGTTGTAGATGGTATTAACCGAGGGATGAAGAAGTATCCATTAGTAAGTCAGTCGGGGAGCAAGTTTTCTCACAACATCACTCAACACTATTCCGGATCATATAATATGTGCATTCGCCTTCGATGGAATTCTTTATGGCCTGCTGATGTTATCGCTTTTAATGGTGATGACACTTTTGCGGCATGTGATTAATTCGTTTGCCAGATTCCGGCTTGGTTTGAAGTTTTAACCAGAAGATGAAAAACTCACAGACATTTGACAGCCACAGAAAAACTGGTACAATAAAACCTGGGCTTAACTAAGCCCAACCATTAAGTTATGTGCGCAGACCAGGTTTTCATAACTAGTATTTCCAGCGATTTCAATGTAGACGAGTTTTTAGATGACTCCAATCATTCACATCTTTACCTACTGTTGCAAGGCATATTTTCATAATTATAAAAGGATAACTTCACACATATGCTTAAGTGGTAAAATCCTTTACGGTTAAAGTTAATAGAAGTTGGTATTTTAAAGAAACGAAATGAAAATACTTTAAAAAAAAAAATTTTAAGAAATATAAATAAAAATAACTTTTTCTTGTAATGGAATTTTTTAATAAATATATAAATTTTTTAGATATTATTATTTAATTAACACCATGTAAAAAATGGAAAGCACCTGCTCACCTTCTCCGTTAATTGATTCTATAAATGCAGTCTAGCAGGTTCAGTTATTGAAGTTAGAAAAGTATATCACTGACATTTAATAGCTATTATTATTTATACGTATACTATACAGGATAACATTTAGAATACAAAAAAATTTACTATTATATAAAAAATTTTAAAAAAATGGAAAAATTTCTACAAAAGTTTTGATTCTGCCGTAGCCACAGTTCGTCTTTTGAGAAACAAAATTTTCTACAGTGATGAGGCTTATTTATTGCTTGGTGTTTCCACTTATTTAGTTTATAAGTAAAATTTAGTTATAAGAGGCTCAACTGACTGTGAAGAAGTCTAAATTCTATACGAGGTCTGTTCAAAAAGTATCGCGAATTTTGAATTTCCGCGGGTTCATTTTGTATGAGTAACAACATAACTCAGTTCGGCCATTTTGAATGTTCAGTTAGTTTTTGACAGCTGCTTTGCTCGTACGTGTTTTGGCTCGTCTTCGATTTTTGCCCATTCCAAAAAATGGATCAAAGAATCTGTATCAACTTTTGTGTGAAAAACAAAATTAATTACGCGGACGCATTCTGAATGTTGACTATGGCATATGGTGAAGCTACCTTGGATCGAAGCAATGTTTATCGGTGGTACAAAATGTTCTCAGAGTCCCGAGAATATGTGAACGACGAAAGCAATGAAGTGAAGAAAATAGTATTGGCCAATTGTCGAATCACCATTAGAGAAATTGCTGAGGACTTAAACATATCGATTGGCTCCTGCCATTCGATTTTTACATATGATTTGCGCGTGAGAAGGGTCGCCGCGAAATTCGTACCAAAATTGCTCAATTACGACCAAAAACAGCATCGCATTAACATTGCTATGAAGCTGTTGGACTCTGCCCGCGATGACCTAAATTTGCTCCAGAGAATCATAACTGGTGACGAATCATGAGTTTATGATTATGACATGGAAGCCAAAGATCAATCATCCCAATGGAAGCTGCCGCACGAGCCAAGACCGAAAAAAGAGCGCCAAGTTCGGTCGAATGTGAAGGTTTTGCTTACAGTTTTCTTCGATTGCAGGGGCGTGGTGCATCATGATTTTTTGCTATAGGGTAGAACGATCAATAAGGAATATTACCTGCAAGTTATGCGTGAGTTGCGCGAAGAAATCCGCCAGAAACGCCCGGATTTGTGGAAGAACAAAAATTGGCTTTTGCACCATGATAACGCCCCTGCTCACGCATCTTTGTTTGTACACGAATTTTGGCCAAAAACAACACACTTATAATGCCGCAGCCACTATATTGCCCAGATCTGGCGCCCTGTAACTTTTTCTTGTTCCCGAAACAGATTCTTTGATCCATTTTTTGGAATGGGCAAAAATCGAAGACGAGCCAAAACACGTGCAAGCAAAGCAACTGTCAAAAATTAACTGAGCATTCAAAATGACCGAACTTTTCGGCATAAGTGAGAGACATGAGTACCAATGTAACGCCACGAAAAATCGAAAATCGAATACATGAGTAATCGAATTCGCGATACTTTTTGAAGTGACCTCGTATGTCATCAGGAACATACTCACGAAAGTGAGTTGACTATGGATGCTTTCTCATCCCTAGAGAAAGTAGCTTCCCTTCTAGAATTAAGTAACACGAGACCCAGAAAGAAAAAGGTCTTTTCTTAATAATGCCGCAGCTACCGTATTCCCCAGATCTAGCCCCCTGTGAATTTTTCTTATTCCCGAAACTGAATAAATCCATGAAAGGACGATGCTATGCTACGATTGAGGAGATAAACACGGCATCGAAGGAGGAGCTGAACAAGATCACAAAAAATTATGTTTTGAAGTGTTTCGAAGATTGAAAAAAACGGTGGCACAAGTATATAATATCTGGTGGGGATAACTTTGAAGGGAATACAATAGATATTAATGAATAAATAAATAATTTTTGAAAAAACCCAAAATTCGTGTTACTTTTTGAACAAACCTCGTATGGTCGTACGGTAATCGACAATTTTTTAATCTAAACTTAAAGAATTTAATCAGGATCATATGTGTTTTTAAAAATATAGTACCACAATTTACAAAATATGCCAATTTTTGCTTTATTTCTAGAATGCTTAATTACGACATTTAGAAATATCAGTTGACATTCAAGATCGTAAAATTTGAAGTCGTAGAACTTTTCTTTGTAAAACTATGCAAAAAATCATATTTATACAAACAATTTCTAAACTTCAAAGTATTAAAAACTAATAAGTAAATATGCAAAAGTTTCATTAAAATTACCTAAAAAGGATTGATTCCTTCAAAAAATTTCCTGTCAGGTATTGAAAAAATATTATTTTTAAGTATTTAATTTTTTTTTACATAAAAATAATATAAAATTTCGAAAAATAAAATGTATTTTTTTTAAATTATACTTTTTAAGGAGCAAATTGTATAACTATGAATATTTAAAAAGTGGAGCAAGCATTTATCAATCAGGATTTATTGTCCCTGTGAATATGAAAATTGAATTTGATAAACGTAAATTTGATATGAAAAGATTGAATAAACAGATTTTTAGTCCTTCATAAATAAAACTACCAATTTTGCATGAACCTCTTTGTAAGGATTTTTGCATATAAGAACTAAGAACTTGCAAATAAATTTAACTCAATAAGTGACTTGATAAATATGAAAATCAATAGTTGGCAAAAAGTTGAAAATCCTTTTAGTTATTTATTATTTAAGTGCCACTATTTCTATCTAATCCAATAATTGCTTACAAATTTTATTAACACCAGCATAAATAGATTCATGATGTTGTCACTCAATTAAGACTAAACTATTCGGATTCAAGGAAAACTTTTATGAAAATCCAATCTAGTTTGAATCTTCTGCTCTCCCATCTAGAAGTATTCAACATTTTGGCCCACTTCAGTTCCACCATTCGACGAGCAGTACTGCTAAAGGACTCCCTGCATTCTGATAAAGTTCATGAATTTTTATCATTTTACCACAAAAGTTAAGTTTTGACCAAAAAGTGGATTCGCAAGTTGTGTGCTGCCTGCCAGTAACTAAATCTCTTTGTGAGTAAATGTTTTGGGTTCTTTTCCTATTTGAGGGGCCTTGGGAGTTCTCTCATGAAATCGTAAGAGCACTCATTAAAAGTTTCCATTTCCTTTTCAAAAGCGGAAGGTAAATGCCAACAATAAAACAGATCTGAAAGTTAAAGGCTAATAGGACACATAAGTACAGGTAGTAAGTCTTTCAACTTTTCAATGGTTTATCATTTGGGGATCAATAGTGTTAGGTCAAAGTGTATGAAGAATTTTTGTTCAACGCAAAATTTATTGTAAATTATTTCAGGTATTATATATGTGACCTCAAACAAAAACAAAAATACAAACATAATTTGGGAATTGATTTAATATAATTTGAGTGGGAAATAATTAAAAAAAAGTTTCAATATTTTTGACATCCTAATTTTTTGGTTTAACTTTTTTTTTTATTCAAAAATACTCAAAATTACCGAATGTTTGTGCTTTTAGAAATATTAATTTGGAATATTATGTTTGTTAAAAGGGTGAACAAATTTTTTATGAATAAACTTTTTTTTTGGATGAGTGCCTCGTAATTAATAAAAAAAATAATAAAGAAGTGTCAGCAGGTAGAATAGTTGATGTTCTAAGGCAATAAGTCGGTATCGTGCTGATTTTAAGTTATGCCATCCGGTCATAAATTAAGATCAAATAATTTCTTCTACTAAATTTACATAATCTCCTAGTTACCCACTTCTTTGTGAATTTGATTGAAATTTGAATTCGAGGATAAATTTGAATTCAGTCAGTCTACCTCGTCAACGGATTGTATCTTCGACAAATAGTTACAAAGTATAACCATCACCTTTGACTTACCATGCCATTCATAATGGCCACCAGCATGCAAATTAACGAAATTGATGCACAAACATGGATAGTCGATGGTGCAACGTTGTGTATCGGTAGCTCTGCATTCTCGAAAATTGGCCTAAGGCTAAAATTCTGTTCAAGCCTATTTGCCTTGCGTTTCTTGTTATTTATATGCAATCCATTCCACCAACAAATTGGACGGAAGAACACTCATTGCGATGTGGAATATCGTCGAGATGGAACCAAATATCTAGTCTTGATCTTCATTGTCATTCATTGGAAAAATTTATGTTAATACATCAATCTTTACGCTAATTAGATATGCATTTTAAAAAAGTTTCAACTAAGGTACTTTTATTTGCATTTGGTAGAATTACTTGCGTAATTATTGAATAAAATTTGTTAACTTATTTGAAAGCTTCTTTAATTCTTATTTAGTTAAAATTTAAGGTCCAGAAAGTAAAGTTAAATCAAATATATTTAAAATATTAAATTCAGTCATACATTTTTTAATATTTATATTTGGTAAATAATGCATTATATTTGATATATAAATAAAGTCCTTAAAATTTCCGGCATTATACTAATGGTTTGAGGTAATTTTTGATGATCTCTTCGGACATTTTGGATTGTAATTCGGCCATTATCTGACGGGTGTGGGTTCTTAAGTGCTCTAAGAAAATTGATTTTGAAAATATACTTTTTACATGATTTTGGGTAGACAATATTTTAAAATTATGCGTCCAGGAAATAATTTGCGCAATAAATGCCCGAGTTTTATTAAAACCATATATAGTATAAAAAAAACTTTAACTTAAGGCTATAGCGCTCATAATTGACTCTCCGTTTTTATTTTCTAAGAAATGCAGACCAATTTAGACCAAAATTTACAGTCATCTATGGGCTGAGAGAGCCTCATTTATGGTAAATCTGCTTATACCATAGATATATTCAGAAATAAGCCTCAACGCTGAGCCAAAGCTTATTCTAAAAAGCTCAAAACTGATAAATAAGCGATCCATAATATAAAATGCATATTTTTAACACTAATTCACTGAGTGGGTTTGTTTACTTTTGAAATTTTAGGTCAGAAAATTTGTAATTGCAAGGTGTGACCTAATGTAAGAAAAAATTAAGTCTTGACAGTTTGACCTAGTCTGAAATTAAAGGTAAAGGCACGAGCTAATCCTGTATTGCGTCGGAAGAAATTATGTAGGTCACTGAGTAGGTCTATTTAATTTTGAAATTTTTTTTCAAAAATTTTCTAATTCGAGGTATGACCTAATGCAAAAAAAACTTATCTCCATAGTTTGACCTAGTCTCAAATTAAAGGTAAAGGCACAAACCGAGCCTGTACTATGTTTGGAAAATTATGTAGGTCACTGAGTGGGTTTGTTTGATTTTGAAATTTTAGGTCCAGACAATTTGTAATTGTCGGTGTGACCTAATGCAAGAAAAAATCAAGTCTTGACAGTTTAACCTAGTTTGAAATTACAGGTAAAGGCACGAGCTAATCCTGTATTGGGTCGGAAGAAATTATGTAGGGCACTGAGTGGGTTTATTTGGTTTTGAAATTTTGTATCAGAAATTTTCTAATTCGAGGTATGACCTAATGCAAAAAAAACTTATCTCCATAGTTTGACCTAGTCTCAAATTAAAGGTAAAGGCACAAACCGAGCCTGTACTATGTTTGGAAAATTATGTAGGTCACTGAGTGGGTTTGTTTGATTTTGAAATTTTAGGTCCAGACAATTTGTAATTGTAGGTGTGACCTAATGCAAGAAAAAATCAAGTCTTGACAGTTTAACCTAGTCTGAAATTAAAGGTAAAGGCACGAGCTAATCCTGTATTGGGTCGGAAGAAATTATGTAGGTCACTGAGTAGGTTTATTTAATTTTGAAATTTTTTGTCAAAAATTTTCTAATTCGAGGTATGACCTAATGCAAAAAAAAACTTATCTTCATAGTTTGACCTAGTCTCAAAGTAAAGGTAAAGGCACAAACCGAGCCTGTACTATGTTTGGAAAATTATGTAGGTCACTGAGTGGGTTTGTTTGATTTTGAAATTTTAGGTCCAGACAATTTGTAATTGTCGGTGTGACCTAATGCAAGAAAAAATCAAGTCTTGACAGTTTAACCTAGTCTGAAATTAAAGGTAAAGCACGAGCTAATCCTGCATTGGGTCGGAAGAAATTATGAAGGTCACTGAGTGGGTTTATTTGATTTTGAAATTTTTTGTCAGAAATTTTCTTATTCGAGGTATGACCTAATGCAAAAAAAACTTATCTCCATAGTTTGACCTAGTCTCAAATTAAAGGTAAAGGCACAAACCGAGCCTGTACTATGTTTGAAAAAATTATGTAGGTCACTGAGTGGATTTGTTTACTTTTGAAATTTTAGGTCCAGAAAATTTGTAATTGTAGGTGTGACCTAATGCAAGAAAAAATCAAGTCTTGACAGTTTAACCTAGTCTGAAATTAAAGGTAAAGGCACGAGCTAATCCCGTATTGGGTCGGAAGAAATTATGTAGGTCAGTGAGTGGGTTTATTTGATATTGAAATTTTGTGTCAGAAATTTTCTAATTTGAGGTATGACCTAATGCAAAAAAAACTTATGTCCATAGTTTGACCTAGTCGCAAATTAAAGGTAAAGGCACAAACCGAGCCTGTACTATGTTTGAAAAAATTATGTAGGTCACTGAGTGGGTTTGTTTGATTTTGAAATTTTAGGTCCAGACAATTTGTAATTGTCTGTGTGACCTAATGCAAGAAAAAATCTAGTCTTGACAGTTTAACCTAGTCTGAAATTAAAGGTAAAGCACGAGCTAATCCTGCATTGGGTCGGAAGAAATTATGTAGGGCACTGAGTGGGTTTATTTGATTTTGAAATTTTTTGTCAGAAATTTTCTTATTCGAGGTATGACCTAATGCAAAAAAAACTTATCTCCATAGTTTGACCTAGTCTCAAATTAAAGGTAAAGGCACAAACCGAGCCTGTACTATGTTTGGAAAATTATGTAGGTCACTGAGTGGGTTTGTTTACTTTTGAAATTTTAGGTCCAGAAAATTTGTAATTGTCGGTGTGACCTAATGCAAGAAAAAATCAAGTCTTGACAGTTTAACCTAGTCTGAAATTAAAGGTAAAGGCACGAGCAAATCCTGTATTGTGTCGGAAAAAATTATGTAGATCACAGAGTTGGTTTGTTTAGTTTTGAAATTTTGTATCAGAAATTTTCTAATTCGAGGTGTGACCTAATGCAAACAAAACTTATCTCCATAGTTTGACCTAGTCGCAAATTAAAGGTAAAGGCACAAACCGAGCGTGTACTATGTTTGAAAAAATTATGTAGGTCACTGAGTGGGTTCGTTTACTTTTGAAATTTTAGGTCCAGAAAATTTGTAATTGTAGGTGTGACCTAATGCAAGAAAAAATCAAGTCTTGACAGTTTAACCTAGTCTGAAATTAAAGGTAAAGGCACGAGCTAGTCCCGTATTGGGTCGGAAGAAATTATGTAGGTCAGTGAGTGGGTTTATTTGATATTGAAATTTTGTGTCAGAAATTTTCTAATTCGAGGTATGACCTAATGCAAAAAAAACTTATCTCCATAGTTTGACCTAGTCGCAAATTAAAGGTAAAGGCACAAACCGAGCCTGTACTATGTTTGAACAAATTATGTAGGTCACTGAGTGGGTTCGTTTACTTTTGAAATTTAAGGTCCAGAAAATTTGTAATTGTAGGTGTGACCTAATGCAAGAAAAAATCAAGTCTTGACAGTTTAACCTAGTCTGAAATTAAAGGTAAAGGCACGAGCTAATCCCGTATTGGGTCGGAAGAAATTATGTAGGTCAGTGAGTGGGTTTATTTGATATTGAAATTTTGTGTCAGAAATTTTCTAATTTGAGGTATGACCTAATGCAAAAAAAACTTATCTCCATAGTTTGACCTAGTCGCAAATTAAAGGTAAAGGCACAAACCGAGCCTGTACTATGTTTGAAAAAATTATGTAGGTCACTGAGTGGGTTTGTTTGATTTTGAAATTTTAGGTCCAGACAATTTGTAATTGTCTGTGTGACCTAATGCAAGAAAAAATCAAGTCTTGACAGTTTAACCTAGTCTGAAATTAAAGGTAAAGCACGAGCTAATCCTGTATTGGGTCGGAAGAAATTATGTAGGTCACTGAGTGGGTTTATTTGATTTTGAAATTTTTTGTCAGAAATTTTCTTATTCGAGGTATGACCTAATGCAAAAAAAACTTATCTCCATAGTTTGACCTAGTCTCAAATTAAAGGTAAAGGCACAAACCGAGCCTGTACTATGTTTGGAAAATTATGAAGGTCACTGAGTGGGTTTGTTTACTTTTGAACTTTTAGGTCCAGAAAATTTGTAATTGTCGGTGTGACCTAATGCAAGAAAAAATCAAGTCTTGACAGTTTAACCTAGTCTGAAATTAAAGGTAAAGGCACGAGCAAATCCTGTATTGTGTCGGAAAAAATTATGTAGATCACAGGGTTGGTTTGTTTAGTTTTGAAATTTTGTATCAGAAATTTTCTAATTCGAGGTGTGACCTAATGCAAACAAAACTTATCTCCATAGTTTGACCTTGTCGCAAATTAAAGGTAAAGGCACAAACCGAGCCTGTACTATGTTTGAAAAAATTATGTAGGTCACTGAGTGGGTTCGTTTACTTTTGAAATTTTAGGTCCAGAAAATTTGTAATTGTAGGTGTGACCTAATGCAAGAAAAAATCAAGTCTTGACAGTTTAACCTAGTCTGAAATTAAAGGTAAAGGCACGAGCTAATCCCGTATTGGGTCGGAAGAAATTATGTAGGTCAGTGAGTGGGTTTATTTGATATTGAAATTTTATGTCAGAATTTTCAAATTCGAGGTATGACCTAATATTTAAAAAAACTTATCTCGATTGCTTGATCTAGTCTTTATAAAAGGTAATGGCACAAACTGATCCTGTACTATGTTTGAAAAAATTATGTAGGTCACTGAGTTGGTTCGTTTACTTTTGAAATTTTGTGTCAGAAATTTTCTAATTCGAGGTGCGACCTAATGCAAAAAAAACTTATCTCCATAGTTTGACCTAGTCTCATATTGAAGGTAAAGGCACAAACCGAGCCTCTACTACAGTATATTTGCAAAAATTGAGTAAGTCATTGAGTGGGTTTGCTTACTTTTGAAATTTTAGGTCAGAAAATTTGTAATTTTAGGTGTGACTTAATGCAAGAAAAATTCAAGTCTTGACAGTTTGACCTAGTCTCAAATTAAAGGTAAAGGCCCGAGCTAATCCTTCGTTTGATTTTGAAAATTTGGTCAAGAATTTTCTAATTGTAGGTATGACCTAATCCAAAAAAAAAACAATTCTTGACAGTTTTACCTAGTCTCATATTAAAAGTAAAGACACAAAACAAGCCTGTAGTATTTTTGAAAAATAAAAAAGTTTTTTGAAATTTTTGGTCAAAAAAATTGTAATTATAGGTATGACCTAATGCAAAAAAAACTTGTCTCGATAGTTTGACGTACTCTCAAATTGTAGACAAAGGCACGAGCCAAGCCTGTATTGTAATGGAAAAAATTATCTGGGTCACTGAGTGGGTTTGTTTACTGTTAATATTTTGTATAAAAATTTTAAAAATATTTAATTTTTTATCAGACAAAACTTCCTTTCAGGGTTTAAAAAGAAACTTTATAAAATGGAGTGTTTTTTCCAATATAATTAAATCGGAAATAAGCCTCAACGCTGGCGAAAATTTTATTCAAAAAAGCGCAAAGCTAATAAATAAACGATCCATAATATAAAACGAAAAAATACTATACTTTCCATATTACAAAATTGATATTTCTATTCTATCGAGTGCTGTATTCAATTATATTAAAAAAGTTCACAAAAAAAACGCAAAAATTTCTTTATAATTAATCGGAAATTAAATTTGTTTCCAATTTTTATTTAAAATTATTTTGTTATAATAACAATTATGACAGTAGCAAAATGAATCGCTTCCGGAAAATATTCCAATTTAATATATCGATTATTTATGTTAATTTAATTGATATTATTGCATATTAATAATCGAATTTACGAGTATAATTTGATTTAATGTATTTATATTTATTACTTGTACTTGTATCAATCAAAGAAACATTGGCGATGGGGCGTAGGGGATTTTGTAAGGAGATCAGGGACTAACTCCTTAATCAAATACGCTACAAATCAAAACGAATTTACATTGGATCTGTCCAAGCATCAATCTTCGTTTAGACACTCACCATTAACTCCTCTTTGATTTATTGTATGCAGCTTACCGAACTAGTTACATTATCTGCATTACCCTTTCTTGAATTCAATTCATTTCTTCTTCAAGACAATCCCTTTTGGGTAATTTTGTATGTACGTTTGAAGGAGTACATACTTTCTAGAATTGGATTTATATTTACAATTTTACCTGTACCTACAGGAGATCTTGAGAATGATGAAAATTTATCCAAAAGATGCTTTTTCCATAAAAAGACATTCGTCGCATTGCAATGACTAATGGGATGGTGTCACAGCACTTAAGGTGGAATTGTTTACACTTTCATCCAATTCTTTGTTTGCAAAGCTCTTAAAAATAATCGTACAACATAAAAAATGAGTGCAGAATTAATCTTGATGTATATAAGCTGATTTATAGCCAACCGAGGTCACCGAACAAGAGAATAGCTAATTTTTCGAGATGAAGCACCCACCGTTAGAGAAAGGACGACTATGGTGTATAAAGAATTATATTTGATTTTCCATTTATCTTTTGTATTAAGGGATGTTAAGAGTCTTTAAGTATAATTGGAAAATATTTTTTAACTAAACATTAAAAATTCATAATTTTAGGGTCTGCAAAATTTTTATTTTCTATAAACAATATTATTTTTAATATATTTTAACTTGTAAACAACTATTCTAATGTACTAAAAAATTACTTATTTACGAAAAAAAGATGAAAAATTAATCATTCAATCATAGAAACTCCTTTGAATCAAAATGTTTGTAGTGTGTTCTTTTCGAGTATAATGCGATACAAATATTCGCCTTCAGAAAATTTATTTGACTAATGAATATCTCCTTTCATTTCACTAAAGATTAATACCAATCATCAGGAATGGATGGCCTTTTTTTGGGAAAAGATTTTCGGTCAATAGCAACAGATTAATTGGGTTGGCACTTGAAAAATATTCGACGACAGCAAAAATATCTACACAAGTTTAAGTATTTCAGCAAAAATTGTTCACACAAAAACAAAATTTGAAATAATTCTTGAGATCTTAAGGCTGATTGAAGCAAAATCGTTTTTATTTTCTATTCGAAATTAAATTTATGACAACTAATCAATATTGACTAATATGAAAAATTAAAAGCCTTTGAAGATAATTCGTCACTTTTATAAAAAAAAAAAAATACCGGATGGCGCATAAAGGCTTTTTTAACTATGACAAATTAGAGGGAAGACTAACTGAGGAAAAATTTATTGAATATTAGAAATACTAACCATAATAAAGGGGAATGAAAAATATCTACTACTATTGTTGGTTTTTTTTGATGTTTTTATATCGAAAAGATTAATTAGATCGTTTTAGAACATTATCACTCTTCTGTTGTTAAAGCAGAACAAGCAATTTAAATGTTGAATAAATTTGAAAAGTTTTTACACCTTCTCCAAAATCTATACGTATTCCATCAGGTTAGAAAGTATTTATTGGAAATAAATTTATTGGAAATGTATGCAATATTAAAGAAATTATATGAAAATTTAACGTCTAAAATTTAATTTGCCATTGTAGTGATAGGTACAAATGAGTATCAGGAGCAGAGAAAACTGACTGAATGACACTTGGTCATGACTGAATGACACTTTGTTACAAATATAGAATAGATCACCTATGATTGTTCAGAGGATTTTGAATTAAAAGAAATTGGGAAGCTTACTATAAGTCCAGATTAGTTTTGAAATAATATTGTAGATTAAATGGTTATTTTTCAGCGTAAGTTTTGATCGGTTATGCAGTAGGCTTAGTAAGTACTTGACAAAGTCTTGTGTGAGGATGTTAAGTTAGTCGTTGGTCTTGCTATAGTCCCTAGTAGCATACTTTGAAGCATTCTTCTGCTCATGTAGCTTCATACTTCAACTTAATTAAAAACGGATTTAATTTATATTTATCAGTGCTACTGTTCACCAAACGTACTTATTGAGGACTTTAAGTATATGCCCAACCAACTGGCAACTGAAAAGTATCGCGAATTCGATTAATAATGTATTCAATTTTTGATTTTTTGTGGCATTATATTGGTACTCATGTCTCTCACTTATGCTGAAAAGCTCGGTCATTTTGAATGCTCAGTTAATTTTTGGCAGCTGCTTTGCTTGCACGTGTTTTGGCATGTCTTCGATTTTTACCCATACCAAAAAAATGATCAAAGAATCTGTTTCGGGAATAAGAAAAAGTTACAGGGGCCCAGATCTGGGGAATATGGTGGCTGCGGCATTATAAGTGTGTTGTTTTTGGCCGAAAATTCGTGCATAAGCAACGATGCGTGAGCTGGGGCGTTATCATGTTACAAAAGCCCATTTTTTGTTCTTCCACAAATCTGGGCTTTTCTGGCGGATTGCTTCGCGCAACTTTCGTATTACTTGCAGATAATATTCCTTATTGACCGTTCTTTCTTGTGGAAAGAACTCATGGTGCACCACGCTCCTGCAATCAAAGAAAACTTTGAGTAAACCTTTCACATTCGACCGAACTTGGCGTGCTTTTTTCGGTCTTGGCTCATGCGGCAGCTTCCACTGGGATTATTGAGCTTTGGTTTCTACGTCTTAACCATAAACCCGTAATTTGTCATCGGTTATGACCCTCTGAAGCAAATTTGGGTCGTCGCGGAGAGAGTCCAATAGCTCCTTAGCAATATTAATGCGATGCTGTTTTTGGTCAAAATTGAGTAAAAATCCAAGATGAGCCAAAACACGTGCAAGCAAAGCAGCTGTCAAAAATTAACTGAACATTCAAAATGGCCAAAATTGTCGGCATAAAAAATCGAAAATCGCATACATGTAACCCGCGAAAATTCAAAATACGCGATCTTTTTGAACAGACCTCGTATGGACATTCAAGTATATTGTATCTCGTTGGTAGGTCCACCAATAGATGTGTTCGTATGGACATTCAAGCATATTGTATCTCGTTGGTAGGGATGTTTTTCTTTTTGGAATGGAGGAGATAACACTCTCTGCACAACGGGAAGCAGGGCTTAGCAGGTGATGCCTCGCCTAGCCGATGCCCGCAATTAGCAAGTGTTATTTGCACTTATGGACGAATTGATTGTACTTTGGAAAAAGTATGAACATGTGAGGAAAATGTATCAACACTCTAGGGGCAAGCCGCAGTAACTGTTGCTGCCTAAACGCTTGACGAAAATATGCCAACACTCTAGGGGCAAGCCGCAGTAGCCTTTGCTGCTGAAACGCATAAGAAAAATGTGCCTATATTCTAGGGCCAAGCCCCAGTAGCTTTCGCTACATAAACGCATAGTGAAAATGTGCCAACACTCTAGGGGCAAGTCGCAGTAACTGTTGCTGCCTAAGCGCTTGACGAAAATATGCCAACACTCTAGGGGCAAGCCGCAGTAGCCTTTGCTGCCTAAAGGCATAACAAAAATGTGCCAAAACTCGAGGGCCAAGCCGTAGTAGCCTTTGCTGCCTAAACGCTTCACGAAAATGTGCCAACACTCTAGGGGTAAATCGCAGTAGGCTTTGCTACCTCAATGCATCAAAGAAATTTATTCCTGTATGTGTTTAATACCTGCCGTAGTAAAGGAGCCTTTTTATAATTTTGGAAGAATCTAATACTTATGCTACTACCAAAGGGAGTCGACCGCTTGAGCACTCTTAATCCAGGTGTCCATTTCATCTTCTAGATACGGCCAAGAAAATTCTCGACAGTATTTTATGCAATCAATTGAAGGAACTCACCGAAGAGCACCGAGGCTTATCTGATAGCCAAAATGACTACAGGCTTCACTGTAGTCGATTGTGCCCTTTTTGTGACGCGTAATCACGTTTGGACGATAGTCGATTGTGCCCTTTTTGTGACCCGTAATCACGTTTTATTTTACTACATAAGATTTGGAGCACATAAATGCGAAGCATAGTAGTATGTTGCTAAGCTTTTGAAACCAGAGCACATCTTGAACTCGTGGACAGTTCTGAAAATACTCTGCTTAGAAGAGGGACAATGAAAACTTAGTGATGACATCGATTAATGCCTACCCTTTGAAGTAATGCGTGATGATGATACTTTAGGAAAAGACATATAAATGTGAGCAAGTACTGGGGTTTTATGATTGGTAATAACATTGGCAGAGATGTGATTTTAAAATAAGAGTTTGAAGAATATTTCAGGGTTTAGTCTAACGTTTATCATTTGTCTAGAAACGCTTGCAAAGAATACTTTCCTCTCAAGAGAGGACACCAAATAATCAACTACAGAAGGGCATATTTGGACCAAATTGGTGATTGGTTTTTTCCAATCACCAATTTTTGGACCAAAGATTTTCCCAAAGGATTGAGCGTAATCAGTTTTAACGTGGATAAAAAATTTATTGATTTATTAGGCTTGGTAATTATTTCCATTCATCCAAAGTTAGGGAAAATAGGAAGTACACATATGCATATATCCTTAAGCGTAATTTTCATTCATTAAGAATCAGAGTATATAGGAACATACCTGCTTTCGTATACACCTTTATAAAAAAAAATACTTATTTATTATCATGTTTATGATTGGGGATCGGAAATATTCCATTCTCAAACTCTTATAAACAATTTCCATATCCCAAGGGACTCTTAACTTTTCTATATACGAGTACACACATGTACAAGTTCGTATCGACATGTATATTTTTGTATTTAATTCTTTTTATATAGAATATTTCCTAGATTTTTGTACCCATACCCTCATTTCGGTCTGGAAGGAATTTTTCAAACGTAACTCTTTACAATTGGGGATGTATGAAAAGTTCAAAGGAATTTCTACCCACGCGTTATTTATTCCTTTGAAAATTATTATCTTTAGTTTTGTAAATACTTTCTTCAATTAGGTTTTAAGGTAATTGGAGCAAGGATTTTTACTTTTTTTTTCTTCCTTAATAAATTATATAAGTGGATTTATCCTTTATCCGTTAAGAACTGTTTTACCAGATAACCTTTTTTGCATTTCGAAAGACTATAAATAAATTGCCTTTGTACTCGTATAAATATTTTTCAAATTTTTTTTTTGCATACTATATTGATTTTTAGATAATTTTTAATTGAATTTATATCAAATAAAAGTGCATATGATTTCTTATCTCATCATTTGTGGTATTTTTTAATTAAAATAAAAAAAAAAAATCTTACAAAAAAAGAAGAAAATTCTCTGACAACAAAATGCTTTTCCAGCAAAAACCTAATTCATAAATAAAAACCAACTAGAAAGTGGAAGTTTTTGATGAATATTGAAATGTTTTATAATGTTTAGTCTACTCCCCATAATTTGACATATTTTTTTTTTTAAATTGGGTTGATTTTTGGATAGAATTTTTTGGTTCTCTCCATGGACAAATTTTTACAGATTTAGACTGAACCAATTAAAATTGAGTTACGTTCCTATTAGAAAGGATTTCTTTGATGCTTTACGATCCGATTGATAACTGGATACCACTCGATTCATATAAAAAAACAACTGAAATTACCAAAACAATAAATGGGGAAGCATAAAAAATTCAAGTGAAAAATGGAATTCCGAAAAGGATCGTCATCTGACTGCATGGTAAAATATAAGAAAAAATTGCACAATTTTTGGAGCATTTGGTTTTGACATATACTGTCCAGTATACATTTCGGAACTTTTGTTTTTACTCTTTTTTAGGGCTTCATTGCTATGGCGTTGGTTAATTCACAGATTTCCAAGTTCAAATTGCAATTTTGTCTTGTTTTTTTATTTATTTAATTCATTCTTCTTACTTTGTTTTGGAGACGATTTTCTCGATATTTTTGCAATAGGGCACTGGATTGCATTATTCCACTTCAGGCAAAAAATTCATGAATACCGTTGGAGATATAACATATTCAGTGACCCAACCGATAAACTGGATGTTCTGGTATTAAGTATTATTGAATAGCACATCAATTGGTTCGTAAAATATTGGTTAGACGGTTTGCTTTGACAATGTGTTTATGCTATTGACCTGACTGAATGAGTTTACTGCGTTTTTGATTGAAACGATTTGTGACATTTGTACATTTTGGAATTTTTAGATTTAGTAAAATATTATCAGCCCCACATGGAAGAATGCCCCCAAGTAACGTGAATTACTTGTGAAATCATTTTGACATCATGTTCGAAACTTGGACGATTCGAATGTCAATATCCTTTCTATACGGTTTTCAAATAAGAGTGATATGATTTCTTTTTTAAAAAAAACACACTAATTGTTAATGAAATTCAAATGTTTTTTTATTTAATATGAAGTACAATCGATACAATTAAGTTCTGAATAAAACGTCATTCTAATGGCCTCCATGACTTCTTTTGCAGGAACGAATTCGATGAACCCAATTTTCGAGCACTTTTTCCAGTCGTATGTCAAGAATAGGACGTTCAATATTGACTTCTAAAGCTTGAAGAGAGTCTGGTTTATTGCTAAAGACCAATGACTTCAAATAACCCCACAAGAAATAGTCTAATAGTGTTAAATCACAACTTCTTGTAAGCCATTCAATGTCACAATTTCTTGAAATAATCGAATCTCCAAACTTTTCTCGAAATAATTCGGTTGTTGCACGTGCTGTGCGGCACGTAGCCCCGTCTTATTGGAACCAGATATTGTCACGATCAACTTCTTCCAATTTCGCCCATAAAAAGTTGGTTATCATCGATCTATACCGCTCTCCATCGATAGTAACGGTGTTACCATATTCATAATGGGGGTTCATAAATAATTTGTGGATTTTCTTCGCACCACTCAGATGAAAGAGAGCCTCATCGGAGAAGATGATTTTCTTAAAAAAATCGTTATGGTTTTCAAGTTGTTCCAAGACAAAATCAGTAAGTTCACGACGTTTACGGTGGTCCAATGGCTTCAGATCTTGAGTGATAACAATTTTATACGGATACAAGCCCAAATCCTTTCTCAAAATTTGCCAGGTTGTGGTTTGAGACAGTCCCAATTCTTGAGAACGTCTTGGAATCGACAAATTGCGGTCTTCAGCAACACTTGCCTGAACGGCAGCAATATTTTCATTACTTCGAGCAATTCTTTATCTTATTGGTAATTGAACATTATGTAAAGAAAATCTACGCTCGAAATTTTTAACAATTCGACGAATAGCGAGCACAGTTGGACGATTAATACGACCATAAAATGGCAAAAGCACACGAAAAGTTGCAATTGGAGAACGATCATTTGATAATAAAATTGAATAATTTGTAAACGTTGTTCTTGCGTATATTTCTTCATGATGAAATTATAAACATTACTGAATACAATGAAATATTATTGTTGACAGATTATAACAAATTATAAATGGCCGAAACGTCAGTTAGAAATCATATCACACTTATTGGAAAATCCTTTATTTGCCGTAATTCCCTTTCAAATTTCCTTTCACATATCAACAAGATGGTCGATGAAATTAATTCATAAAATTTTCAATTATCACAAATTTATGACTTAATATTCACTTTTTATCTGCTGATAATCTTTCAACTATAGACAATAATCGCTGAAGAAAATACTATTTAAAAAATCTACATCCGAAACCCAGTTATTACACAATTTAGTCAGTAAATATATTTAAGTATATTTTTAAATGGCAAACTTAATAAAAATAAATGTAAACTATTTTTTAATAGTTTTTTTTTTTAAATTGCTAATTAATAGAAATTTACTATCCAAACTCTAAAATGGACAATCTCATATAAGCGCCAATCGATTATAAAATTTATTGATTACGATGCTACTAAACCCCCCCCCCCCCCCCATAAATTTAATTCAATTATTTATTTATTAGTAAAGTTTTATATTTGGTTATTAAAATAAAGATTTGAATGAATTTTCATTACATTTAATACAATATTCAAAGTTGATCAACTCCATTCATTTTACTAGTTTTGTGCTCTAGTCTTAAATAATTGAGCAGCAACAGAAATTGTTCGAAAACATATACGAAAAGTGGCGAAAGTTTAGTTTTTGGTTCGATGTTTGGATATAAAATTCAAATTTTGTTCTTTAACATTAGAAAATGCATCCGTGATGGAATAAAGAATGTGGAAACTTATTCTTTTATATACTTTTCTACCAGTTTGCAACGAAAAGTTGTACTGATTTTAATTTTGTTCAACGAACCATTATGCATTTGTGGGAAAGGGGGGAGGTGGTAGTTTATACTCACAACTTTTGGTAAATGTACTTACATCCATATGATGCAAATCCCTACTTACGTATGGGTACTTATTTCCAATATATCCTAATGCGAATATACCCTTTTTAATAGTTCATGTGTAACACACGGCTTAGACCATCCCCGAAGACTGATAGAAATGATCTCAACTCTAACAAGTTCATTCGTAGCTGGTTAGTCCTTGCAAAGATAACATACACAAACTTCATCCAACTCCTGGATGTAGTAAGTGGTTTTGTTAAACATAAATTACTTAAGAAACTGATTAACTTATTTTAGTTTACGTTCACTCTTTCATATAGTTGATTTTTTAGTTTTTAAAAACTAAGAAAAATTGGTAAACAAAAAGCAATTTCCATTTTTCAGTTCCAATCTTTGTACTTTAAAACTCCTTCCGGAATTAAGCTAAATTTTTTTTACAAAAAGTAACTCAAAATGTCCGCTTAAATGAATTTAATTTATTTAATAATTATTATTGATTAATAATAAATCAAAAAAATTAATTTCAATTAAAATTGATAATTTTATTTTCAATTAAGTTCAAAATTAAAGCCAGAATATATAATTCAAAACAATATATTTATACATAAATTGAATATAAACTATTTAATTTCATATTAAACATTCTATAATAAATATTTTTATGATATTTAATCGATATTATGTTATGTAAGTTTACCATATATACAAATTATGGTTGACATTTGCAAATATTGGCATTTTCGAATAACTTTTTCGCAAGAAGTTTTTTTTTGTTTTTTTTTTTTTACTGTTCCTTTTAACCACTATAGGCATTTATGGTATAGATTATAATATTATAAAAATACCACACATGCAATTACTGACCACACTATAATCGTAATATATATTTTTTAATTACGATCCTGTCAACTTCATCACGTTTTATTTGTGAAACTTTGACACGTTTGTCCTTATGATGTTGACAGTATTTTTTCCCTTACGATAATAATGCTAACAAGAATAGCAAAAAAAAACATGAAATTTTTATTTTTTTTATAATTGAAATAAACAAAGTTAAGATAAAAAAAGATATTTAGCTGTTATATAAAGTTAGGAGGTTAAATGATTTTTTGTTATATTATGCCATCTGAAATTAATTTTGATATTTAATAAAAAAAAGGAATTTATATCAAAAGTGGATTTTTTGAATTTTGATCCAGGGAAATTTTTTTATGAGGTCCATTCAAAAATTAATAGGGTAGATTTTTTTTTCGGCAATAAATTTATTTATGTTGTATCCACTTTAAATAAGTATCTTTTTAGCGGAGGTGTTGATTTCACTACCTTTAAGTGGTTTCGAATGTCGGGGAAAAAAATAAGTTGTAAGGACTACGATCATATAAATAGGGGGGTCAGAAAAAACACAAAAGCTCCGTTTTTGGACAAAAATGTTTTTGATAAAGATGTCCGATCTGAGGAAAGAACCATTTTTTTTAATTTTTCCAAGAATTTCCGTGTTACGATCATATAAATAGGGAGAGGGGGGAGAGGGGAGGTAGTGTATAAAAACTCAAAAACCCCATTTTTGGACAAAAATATTTTGATAAAGATGTCCGATATTACGCAAAGGACCATTTTTCTGAATTTTTCCAAGAATTTCCGTGTCACGATCACATAAATTGGGAGAGGGAGGGAGGTGGTGGTGTTGGTAGTCTATAAAAACTCAAAAACCCCATTTTTGAACAAAAATGTTTTGATAAAGATGTTCGATATGACGCGAAGGACTAGTTTTCTGAATGGTTCCAAGGCTTTCCATGTTAATAGTCGGTCTGACCTCAGAAGAGTCCGGAATCGTTGTACATTTTCATCACTTTTCATTGTGTCTTCAAACTTGGTGTTCAGGTCAGTCAGTCGATCTAGTTTAGATTCTTAGATTCGCTGAGTAATGCCGATAGCGGAAAAAGACAAGGACTCAGAGAAATTCTTCTTTTTGCACGTAATCGATTTTTGTCTTATTATTAATATTTTATAAAAATAATTCACTGTAATTGAGGTGGGAAGAAGGGGTATTTTCTGATAATTTTTCTGAACGTTTATTTATCTGTTGACCTAAAAATGTTTTTATTAAAACAATTTTAATAATATTTTCAATAATTTTTAATGTTGGCTCTTGGGAAGTGGGGGTGGGGGGTTGCGGGGGGTGTAGGGAAGGGTTTTATACATAATTTTTGTTAGAAAGATAATCGTCCTATAATTTGAACAAAATTATTACTTTTAAATATTGCAAGACAAAGGATCTTGTCTCAAATATTTAAAAGTAATAATAGTCATTGGAAACTCTTCCAAAAAACTTTAAAATTTTATGGGCGCTTCCCTTTTCATAAATTTTTTAGGTATTTTTGGAGAGAAATTTCAATAATATTTTCAATCTTCTTTGCATTATGGAGGAAGGATTCCTCTTCTTTGTATAATGGTTGGTGCGGGAGGGGGGAAGAAAGGAGTTTATATATTAATTTACTTAAAAAAAATTTTATATATTAATTTTGTTTCCCTTAAATTAAAAAAATAATTGTAACTTTACTATAAAAAAAAAAGTATTGAAAGGAAAAGGATACTTTTAATATAGGGTGGACCATAAATGTGGTACAAATTTAAAAAATGCATTTTAAAAAGTAAATAAAAAAGAACTAGTGAATATTTTTTCAAATTTCTGGTTTTATTAGAAAGCCACGGCTGGCCTTAAAAGTACTCCATTCGCTCGACCCAATTTTTTAGTACATTTTCGATTGTCTGGCCCTGTATCTCTTCAATAGTAACTTTGATTTCGTGTTTCAAGGCCTCAATTGTCTCTGGATGGCTTGCGTAACATGTATTCTTAACGGCTCCGTGACGGCCAATTGACATAAGAATTTCGGCTGATTATTCGGTTTTCGAAAGTTTTCAATATTTCCCAGATTTTTTCTTTTCTTTTTAAAATGCAACTTTTAATAGGTCCATAAATATTTGATGACCCTCAATATTATCTGCGCTCATAAAAAATTTTAGGGAGCCCTTCGTTTTATAAATATGCAAATTTTTTGGGCAAATACTCGCACCTAAAGGCTTAACCAATTTATGCTTCGGAAAGTAAAGTTATTTAGATTTTAATCAAATGCTTTATGTTAATTATATTTTTCAAATATTAACATTATATATAATTATATAGTATTTTTCGTATTTGCTACGCACAAAACATCTGGCAGGACTCGATCCGTTTAAGGTAATATTTGATGACGTTGATTTTTTACACATTTCGATGGAGATATTCGAGACATACCATTGAAAGTGTCGTGTGGTCTTAATAAGATATGTTATTCAGCTTGTGGTCTTGTAGTTATATTAAGGTTGCTGTAAATTTTACTGTTCAAAAAATACAAATTCACTTACTGTACTCTCTAAGGTTATGTAGTTGCCAGAGGAGCTTAGAACTTGAATTTTAGGGTAAGTCTGCAGTATTGCCAGATTGCTTTTAGTCCCCCTGCCAGATTGCTTTTAGTATATAACTGAACATTATAATATTTAGAATAATAAATAAATCCAAAATTACGTAACCGCACTTATAACCATCTTCATGGTAAGTTATTTGTTTGTTAGTGTCCTTTGTAATTTAGGTTCTAAGACTAATCATGGGGCAAGTATATCAAAATTGATTAATTTCTGTTTTTATTGCTCGGTTCGAAATAGTTACATTTTGTGGAGCATGTTAGTTTTTTGTAAGCACCTCAAATCTCCGTTGTACAAATGATGAAACATTGCGCAGGATTAGTAGATATGCCGTAAGTACGAGGGTCGTTCAATAAGTCCTGAGAAAAAAAATGGAAAAAACTGGTTTTTTTTTTAATTAAAATTTTTTTTTATTTTTCAACATAATCTCCTTTTAGCTCTATACACTTTTCCAACCGTTTGTCCAAAATTTTTATCCCGTCCAAAAAATAGGATTTCGGAAGTTCTGCAAAATACTCATCCGTTTGAGCAATGACGTCCTCGTAGGAAGGGAACCGTCGTCCGCCAAGCCATTTCTTCAGATTGGGGAAAAGAAAATAGTCACTCGGGACCAAATCTGGTGAATAAGCGGGATGCTGCAACAATTCCATTCTCAATTCCACAATTTTGGCTATGGAAACAGCGCAGCTGTGCACACGCGCATTGTCCTGATGCAAGAGGATTTTTTTTCTTCTTCAGATGGGGGCGTTTCTCTTTGATTTCCTCGCTCAACCGTTGCAATAACGACGCGTAATACGCTCATGTTATTGTTTGTCCTTTTTCCAAGTAGTCGATAAAAATGATGCGCTGCGAATCCCAAAAGACCGTGGCCATCACCTTGCCGGCCGATGGCAAAGTTTTTGCCTTCTTCGGAGCCCGTTCACCTTTGAAAATCCACTGTAATGACTCTCTCTTCGTTTCTGGAGTGTAGTAGTGTATCCTGGTTTTGTCCACAGTGAAATATCGACGAAGGAATTCGGCAGGATTGCGATGAAAGAGTGCCAACATAGCCTCAGAGTCCACTACGCGATTGCGCTTATTCTCCTCTGAGAGCAAACGCGGCACCCATCTTGCCGAAATTTTTCTCACAGACAATTTATCATGCAAAATTGAAGCGACTGTACCTTGTGATATGCCCGTGGCCTCAATTAGTTCGCACACTTTAATTCGCCGATCGTTCAAAATCAGATCGTGGATTTTGTCGATGATTTCAGGAGTAGACACCTCAACTGGGCGTCCTGAACGATGTTCATCTTTTGTGGATGAACGGCCACGTTTAAATGCATTCACCCAATTGTAAACCGTTGCAAACACAGGTGCAGATGTGCCATGAACTGTATCCAACTCGGCTTTGATTTCTTTCGGGCTTAAGCCTTTCAAATGGAGATGTTTGATGACAGCCCTAAACTCGCTTTTTTCTATTGTTATGCACAAATAAATGTCGTTAATTTAATCGACGATAGAAATTGACCTACGCCATGGATCGAGCTGAAATTTTGACAGCTTTCGTGTCGATAATGCTACCTACAAAAAGTTTACCGACACTACGAGCGCAATTTCTCGGATTTTCTAAGGACTTATTGAACGACCCTAGTACATATCAAAAATGAATTTATTTCAAAATTATGGAATTCAAAAATAAAAAGCGGATATAATTATTATCTAAGATAGTTGGTCTCTATCAATCCATGCTTAAACCTTCTACTCAACCTGTATTGTGTAAGCATTTTCGAGATGCGTAAACATTCTTAAATCGACTATTGCATTAAAAGAAAAAAATCCTTTTGAATATACTTTTCGATCAATTTTCTTAGAATATTTTTGTAGTAGCAAATTATATTATTTCCCATCATCAACATAAAATTATTATTTCTATTAAGAAGGCTGATCCTTTTCTGACTTTAATCTCTTCAACATTGCAAAGATTCATGCACGTTTACGTACTGAGAAGTGCACTACCGATTATGACTGGCACTTCTGCAAAGAAACATGCATCCAAGTAGATTAGAATAAGCGTACGGCACTGATACTTGTGAGTTCGTGCAATTTGAGAAAACTAGTAAAGAAACTTTGAGAATTACAGTAAAAGTACACGAAGTATTTTAGGTCTTTTGGTTTGTCTAAAATCCTCATAAAGCGATACACACCTTTGAGATAAAAAGCAAATCGACAGAGGCGGATTTTCGTATATGTCGGTGAACTGAGAACATCAAAGAAGGTTAATAATAGTTACGCAATACTTTTGCGACGAACCACCGTAATAGTGCTTCGGTTTTGTACAATCCTTAATCATACACATAGATGGGTACATGTGTGTAAGGGAATTACTTTGGATTCTATGCTTTACAAGAATCCGAACCACAGAAGCATCCTGGCATTCGTCTCTGTTCCTGTGTGTCGCATCGGTTATGCACTTTTTACCACTTAGCTCTCAGCTTTGCTTTTAATTTCGTTCATTTTCTTTATGTTCCTTTATTGAAATCAAGATTTTTTATTCTGTTTGCTTAGGCAGAGAAAATTCGCTCTCGAAAAAGGACGGCTTTTGAAAACATTAATGAATGCATCACAGTATCAATGATATAAAATTCCGTCAATAGGCGATGTGTTTGTTTATGACGTGCTTGAGATCAAAAATATGCAAAACTTCAAAGTGTTCCTTGTTTCTACCCTCTGTACTCTGTTTTGGCTTACCTCCTGAACTTTTGACCCGTTTTGAACTAACATTTCTTCTTGCCTTGTCAGATCGGGACTTTCTTTACAGTGCCAGTGCCTCACTGTATTTTGTGTAATTTTTGCTGTGATCAAATGAATAATAATCTATAAAGTCTGAATAAAATAAAAACCAAAAAAAGGGTAGTTATTACGTATATAAAATCATTCTTTCATCATCATTTCTACCGTCAAAGGTAAGTGCTGTTGCTCAAAGCTAACATTTGTTTGAGTACAGGAATTTTATTAAATATTCCAGCCATAAAAATATTCTCCATGCTAAGCGTTTATGTTAGTTTTTTTTTTATTTTTTGTTGAAATAACATCATTCACAATTGTTCCCTTAAACAAAGAGAAATACTGCCACTATTGAAAAAGTCACAGAATAGAGTCAATAAGAGTTTATGAATGCGTTTATGCTATTGTAAATTTTCAAATGTTTTATTATGTCAGATTTATGTTATAGTATTTTTGTTTTACTATTCAAATTCGAAAAAGTATTATCAATTATTATGCTATAAAATAGCATATTACCATAAAAAAAACAAGAGATATTTGTCGATAATTTTCACTTTTCGTACACAACTAATTAAAAGGATTTTTTATTGTTGAAATTCTAGTCTTCATGATTTTCTTTATTTGCATCGAATTTCATCTAAAAAAAATAATTCATAGAAATAGAGAAAATCGGTCAACCATAAAATAATAAATTTTTCAAAATATCAAATAATAAAATTCAAAATAAATAGTTTAATTAAAAGCAGTTATGAAAAAGGAGCAACCTTTTAAGTTTTTAATTTGCACCTGGTATTTTTCAAAAACAAAATTTCTTCAAAGCCTTTGAGTTAAAATACTTTGAGTTATTTTTTATTTGCTTCTATATAATTGTTCATTTAAATAATAACTATAAATGATGTTTTTTAATCGTTTAAAAAAAATATGATAAAGAATTCCCTTAAAAGAATAAAGAATTCTCTTAAAATCCAACAATCTTTATGGTGTTTTCAAAAAGGTTACTTACACTAAACTAAGGGTTGGTTATCTAAGTTGCACTGCGGAAAATCAAATAAAATCAACAACATTTAAAATTCAAACTTTCACAGTTTTTTTTATTAATTATATTAAATAAACATTGGTATTTTAGAAAAAATATATAAAATGACAATGTATATTTTTAAGAGCTGCTGTGAGACCTTTTCGTAAGGCTTTGTTCGTTTAAGGTAGTTTTGTTAATAACTTTTTTGCACTTTTCGGGCTATAATTCGTATAGACAATCCAAAAAAAAAATTCCAACATCGTCAAATCGCACGATCTTAGAAGCCAATTGATTTTATCAAATCTTGAAATTACTCATCCTAGGAACTTATAAAAGTCTCCACTTCTTCATTTTCAAAGAGCTTTGCGCCGCTGATATTTTCAGACCAGAATTGACAATAAAAAGTCACTTTCCGCTAATACAATGGCTCTTCCACAGTCACATGTGGGTTTTCAGGGCTCCCGTATATGCGGAATTTGCTTATTAACGTATTTGCTGAACGAAAATTCCTATTCCATGACGAAGACAATATACCGAATTCAGGGATTGATGATGGCCTGGCCGTGCATCTTGAATTATTAAATTTGTCAACGATTTAACCGACGTATAATATGATATGTAAAGAGGATGGTCCAAGAACATATACTATTGTTATTTAACCTGCATAGATGATCCAATTTTCTGCATAATATGTCATATAAGGAACACAAGGTCTGTTCAAAAAGTATCGCGAATTTTTTGTTTTTTTCAAAAATTATTTATTTTATCATGAATATCTATTTTGTCCCCTTCAAAGTAATCCCCACCAGATATTATACACTTGTGCCAATGTTTTTTCCAATCCTCGAAGCACTTCAAAAAATCATTTTTTGTGATATTGTTCAGGTTCTCCTTCGATGCCGTCTTTATCTGCTCAATCGTAGCGTAGCGTCGTCCTTTCATGGGGCTCTTCAGTTTCGGGAACAAGAAAGAATCACAGGGGGCCAGATCTGGGGAATACGGTGAATGCGGCATTATTAGTGTGTTGTTTTTGGTCAAAAATGGCAAAAACCAATTTTTATTATTCTAAAAATCCGGACGTTTCTGGCGGATTGCTTTGCGCAACTTGCGAATTACTTGTAGGTAATATTTCTTATTAACTATTCTACCCTGTGGCAAGAACTCATGATGCACCACGGCTCTGCAATCGAAGAAAACTGTAAGCAAAACCTTCACAATCGACCGAACTTGGCGCGCTTTTTTCGGTCTTGGCTCGTGCGGCAGCTTCCATTGGGATGATTGAGCTTTGGTTTCCATGTCATAACCATAAATCCATGATTCATCCTCAGTTATGACACTGGAGCAAATTTGGGTCGTCGCAGACAGAATCCAACAGCTCCTTAGCAATGTTAATGCGATGCTGAATTTGGTCGAAATTGAGCAATTTTGGTACGAATTTCGCGGGGACCCGTCTCACGGCAAATCATTATGGTAGGAGCCAATCGATATGTTTAGGTCCTCAGAAACTTCTCTAACGGTGATTCGACTATTGGCCAATACTATTTTCTTCACTTCATCAATGTTTTCGTCTGTTGTTGACGTGCTCGGGCGTCCGGTACACTTTTCGTCGTTCACATCTTCTCGGATCTCTGAAAACATTTTGCACCACCGATAAACGTTGATTCAGTCCAAGGTAGCTTCACCATATGCCGCAGTCAACATTTGGAATGCGTCCGCGCATTTAATTTTGTTACACAAAATTTGATACAGATTCTTTGATCCATTTTTTTTGGAATGGGCAAAAATCGAAGACGAGCAAAAACACGTGCAAGCAAAGCAGCTGTCAAAATTAACTGAATATTCAAAATGGCTGAACTTATGGTATAAGTGAGAGACATAAGTACCAATATAACGCCATAAAAAATCGAAAATCGAATTTACGTAACCCTCGAAAATTCAAAAACACTTTTTGATCAGACCTCTTATATGGGCATGCTCACCGTATGCAATTTGCTTTCCATTATGATACAGAACAAAGATAAGCAGAATTATTATTTCAGTTGTATTAATACTGAAATCAGCAGTACACACGTGGTTTTTTATTCGTGGGTCTTGTATGCCTTCTGCAAAGACCAGTACGATGGACCAGTTGAGAGCTCGACGGAAAGCCACTAAAATGTTGGTTGCTGACGTTTTGTAAACTCGGTCATCTATAATTTTATAAGTGGAAAATTCTTACGTAAATTGCAAAATACATTAGATAAATGTCGTTGTTTAAGAGTTCATGGGGAGGATTGTTTCTTGAACCACAGCACTTCACCGTCTACGATAAAGAATATTAGTCCAAATTCAAGAAGTAAGTATCAACTGACCAGAGATGTATCAAGATAATTATGGTGCTGGTCATTTTGCAACGCCAACAAATAATCATACAAAAACTGAACGTGTTCCTTGATCGGGAGAAATTACGTGTTTCCTGGGCTTGTGGACCCAGAAATTGGAGAAATTTAGGCTGATGTATTATATAGTTTTTCCTCGACTTTAAAAACTATAAAATACATTAGTTAAAATTGCTCCAATTATACATGATTAATTTGGTTTCATTAAATAAGATACTTTATATAAACTATTAAAATTTTTACCATATTTTTCTCTATTACAATAAAAAAAGTTGATTTTTTATTACAAGATAAATAAATACTGAAAATAAAAATCAATCAAATATATCCTTCTTTATATGCTTCAACAGGATGCATTTTTTTTATTCCTCACTAACTGGTAAACCTATTTATTCTGTAGTTTTATAAATCACATTTGAACTTTGGATGACTACTCAAAACGTACTTGTTAATAGTACATGAGGAAGTGTACAATCGCAGTCAGTATCTGACAGTGAATTGGAAAAAAAAGAAGAGAATTTTTTTTTTTTGACTGATTGTAGATCACCATATTCTGCCGTACAAAAATACTGGAGGCTCTATAATCCTTAGATTACTAAATATATATAAGCTCCACATGTGTTAATGGCAAAATATTTAAACTATCCTAAAACTAGTCAGATCTACTTGGTGGAGCTGCGTCTGTCTCCTGTTTAAAAAAATTCCAATCAATTTACTGAAAGTATTCTGAAATTAGATTTTCCCTTCCGTTAACTTATATCCTGAACCATTTTTGGCTGCTCCACTTGCTGTAGGTTATCTTTGTCAGTAAATATGATGGTATAAAAGTGCTAGTCGAGTAGTACTCTGAATATGAAGCGGGTTTTTTCATTCAATTTATTCAAGGATGTTGCCAGTAACGAAAGAAATGAACGTAAACGATAATAAAAAAATTCAATAAACTTCCTAATGGAGGAAGCAATATTCTTCAGGATATCGAATCGGTTTGTGCACTTTTACGTTATTCAATGAATTTGTATTTACTTGCTTTCCTAGATTTCAAATTTATTCCGTAGATGATCCAATATGATAGTAGCATAAACTGCAACATAATTTTATTACTGTAATCATATGCGAATTTTTCTATAACAACCAGTATTTTTCATTCTAAATTTATTATTTACAATTGTAGAAAAGTTGCATACATTTGATTGAAATAAGATAAATTGTGTATATTGAAAATAAATGTTTGTTAGTACGTAATAAGGATAATTACTTAGAAAAAATTAAGTAAGGATTTGATGAGTTATTTTGTTTGTTTTTCAAAAAAATTAGTCGTAAAAATATTATAAAATTATTGAAATTATTATTACTGCAAAAATTTCCGAATAATAAAAAAATATTAGGCTTTTAGGACATTTGCCAGGATTTATTTTAGGAAGCGCCATAGTCTTGAGGCCATTTGGGAATGACCAGCATGTGAATAGTAACAGTTATCTAAGTTTTTTTCCCCCTGGGTAGGTGTAAATCGCAAAAGACATTAATAGGACTATTCTTTAAATTATGAGACTCTAACCCACCAAAAATACGTCCCTGCAATATCAGGACTTGTTTAAATCTTTCTTTAAATTAAGTCAGAAATTTAAAGACTTGTTTGGGACAAACACTTAATAAAGTGATTTGCCTTCAGGGTTGCTACTATGCTATTGTAATTCATGAGATTTAGTCCTTTTCAGTTCGGCTGAAAATATTATAAGGTTGACGTCTAGATGGCGCCTCTTCCAAAAATCTACTTTTCGATTGGTTCGTGAGATATAGCATTTTGGGTGAAGCAACTTTTGTTATTGAAAAAAAAAATGGATAAAGACGAATTTCGTATATTGATAAAGCATTGCTTTTTGATGAAAAAAAATACAGTGGAAACCAAAGCATGGTTTGACAAACGTTATCCGGACTCTGCTCCAGCTATTTCAACTGTGGAATATTGGTTTCGTCAATTTCGAACTGGTCGTACGAGCACAGTTGATGCAGAACGCAGTGGACGCCCAAAAGAGTTGGGTACGGCAGAAAACATCAAAAAAATCCACAAATTAATTTTAAATGACCGTAAAGTGAAGTTGAGCGAGATAGCTGAGACTCTGAAGATATCGAAAGAGCGTGTTGGAAATATCGTGCATGAATATTTGGGCATGCAAAAGCTGTGTGCAAAGCGGGTGCCGCGTGAGCTCACTGTGGACCAAAAACAACAACGTGTTGATGATTCTGAGCAGTGTTTGGAGCTGTTCAAGCGCAATAAACCCGAATTTTTGCGTCGATATGTGACAATGGATGAAACATGGCTCCGTCACTACACTCCAGAGTCCAATCGACAGTCGGCAGAGTGGAGAGCGAGCGACGAACCGAATCCAAAGCGTGGAAAGACGCAACAGTCGGCTGGCAAGGTGATGGCGTCTGTATTTTGGGATGCGCATGGTATAATAATCATTGACTATCTCCAGGAGGGACAGACGATCAACAGCGACTATTATATAGCATTATTGGCTCGTTTGAAGAAAGAAATCGCTAAGAAACGGCCTCATTTGAAGAAGAAAAAAGTGTTGTTTCACCAAGACAATGCACCGTGTCACAAGTCGATAAAAACGATGGTCAAACTCAATGAATTGGGCTACGAATTGCTTCCCCATCCACCGTATTCACCAGATCTGGCCCCCAGCGACTTTTTCCTGTTTGCAGACCTCAAGAGAATGCTCGCTGGTAAGAAATTTAAGACCGATGATGAAGTGATTGCCGAAACTGAGGCCTATTTTGAGGCAAAACCGAAAGAGTGCTATAAAAATGGTATCGAAAAGTTGGAAGATCGCTATAATCGCTGTATCGCCCTCGAAGGCATGAATTTTGCAAAAAAAAATATTTTTACTGTGTTACCTTATAAACTTTTCAGCCGAACGTTGTTCATCACATCAACAATCGTTTTAATATCAGAATTTTTGATACCTTTGCTATCCTACCTAGCATTTCATTTTGATACTTTTGTATTACCTCTTTGTTGGATTTGCTTATACAACCCAATAGTTGGATACCGTATATCCAAACAGTCCTTAGTATTTTATTGTCAATTAGAATTTTATTCTGCATTTAGAACTCAGAAAATTTTCTATATTTATTGTTGAGTTCTTCTTTTTCCCTTTTTTATATGCTCCTTCCCCTTAAGTTACATCTCAAGGGTTATGCAGTAGATACTTAGCTGTTGTTGACTTTATTTAATACATTCTGCAGATTTTTAGTCGCTCTTTCAATAGTGGTGTCATCTGCGAATGAAGTCTTTAATATTTGATCATATTTTGGTATGTCTACTGTATATAATAAATATATATTATTTCTCTTGAGGTACTCCAGCATTTAAGTCTTTTATATTATTAACTTTAAAACCTCTCTGAAATATATGATTTTGGGCGATCTCTATGCAGTTTGTAGATAAACCCTTTATGCCACACCTTGTCAAATGCTTGCGCAACATCCAGAATGATTGCTGGGCAAACCATTTCCTCTTTTAGAGCTTTTTTCACTTGATTTGTAATTTTATGATCTACAATGGAGAGTTTTTATCGAAAGTCAAACTGATGGGTTGGGATGAGATCGCTTTCTTTGATGATGGGTAAAGTTCTTCTCAGTCACAACTTTTCAACAAAAAAATTTTAGGAACAACTGATTTCTCTACTAACCAAAATGGAAATAAATTTTTTGCTATTTTGGTTAGTAGAGAAATTGATCGTAAATAGCTTTCCTAGTTATGGTATAAGGATTCCTTTACCGATTTTCCAAAATTTGGGTACATATTTAACTTGAAGCAAGCATTAGCAATGTGCTGTAGCTTTAGGTATCCTTTTTCTGGGAGTTCTTTTATGATCGGGCCAGTTATCAGATCAAATCTAGGAGCTTTTTTGGCACTTAAATTATAGGTAATTATAATTTTAATTTCTTTAAATGAGGCTTGTCATACGTCCTTGTTATATATTTTGTTTATTTTGTTAATAATAGTTGTATTCGTATTTAGAGAATTTTTTGGAAATGGCTGAACAAATACCTGCTAGAGGAGAACCGACGCATTTAACGTCTTTAATTTCCAGAAGCGGATTTAGAATTATGAGGTTCTTAACCCGTTTGGCATCTTTCTATTGGGATTAACCAGTATTTTTATTAATGTTAAATTTGTAAGATATCTATTGATTAATTTTGGCGATTGAAAACTATTTTATGTTCTGGGTATCTGGAGTATTGGCATTTGCTCCGGGCTTCCGTTTTCACTTTTGTTAGTTAATTTATAGCGGTGGGATAGCTTATTCTGAAATTATTACTGATAAGTCCGTTTGGTGTGCTATCAAAAGCTGCTCAACTTCACCATCCATTTGATCTCTTGTTTCAAGTGGCGTTGCAGGTTAATATACCAAATGTGTGCTATTTTGTCTTTTTATTGGTTAACCGCCGAAGATTTTTTTGAAGATTATAATTTCGCCCAGTGTGAGTATTACTGATGAGTGATCAGATGCTATGTCAAAGCTATTAAGCTGGAAAGCTATTCCCTTAGAAATAAAGAAATAAATCATAACATATCAGGAATCTTTGTGGTATCAGAGAGAGTTCTCTGAAATAGCGGAAAGTTAACAGGACTTAAAATAAAATTTTGTGGAGCAAATGTGTTAAACAGTTCTAGGAGTGGTGGGATTCTACTCAAAAAATGAAGTTTATGATTATGACATGGAAGCCAAAGATCAATCATCCCAATGGAAGCTGCCGCACGAGCCAAGACCGAAAAAAGAGCGCCAAGTTCGGTCGAATGTGAAGGTTTTGCATCCAGTTTTCTTCAATTGCAGTGGCGTGGTGCGTCATGATTTTTTGCTGCAGAGTAGAACGGTCAATAAGGAATATTACCTGCTAGTTATGCGTGAGTTGCGCGAAGAAATCCGCCAGAAACTCCCAGATTTGTGGAAGAACAAAAATTGGCTTTTGCACCATGATAACGCCCCTGCTCACGCATTGTTTGTGCACGAATTTTTGGCCAAAAACAACACACAAATAATGTGTCCATATTCCCCAGATCTGGCGCCCTGTTACTTTTTCTTGTTCCCGAAACAGATTCTTTGATCAATTTTTTGGAATGGGCAAAAATCTAAGACGAGCAAAACGCGTGCAAGCAAAGCAACTGTCAAAAATTAACTGAGCATTCAAAATGGCCGAACTTTTCGGCATAAGTTAGAGACATGAGTACCAATGTAACGCCACGAAAAATCAAAAATCGAATACATGAGTAATCGAATTCGCGATACTTTTTGAACAGACCTCGTATTTCATCAGGAACATACTCACGAAAGTGAGGTGACTATGAATGCTTTCTCATCCCTAGAGAAAGTAGCTTCCCTTCCAGAATTAAGTAACACGAGACCCAGAAAGGAAAAGGCCTTTTCTTAATAATGCCGCAGCTACCGTATTCCCCAGATCAAGCCCCCTGTGAATTTTTCTTATTCCCGAAACTGAATAAATCCATGAAAGGACGATGCTACGCTACGATTGAGGAGATAAACACGGCATCGAAGGAGGAGCTGAACAAGATCACAAAAAAATTATAATAATTATGTTCTTGGAAAAAAATAAAGGATTAGCACATATAATAAAGGATTAGCACATAGAATGAAAAAATTTTATGGCTAAGTTAGTTATATACAATCCTCATTCTGAAGAGTTTTCTTACATAGAATTCAGGACCAATAATTAAAAGAATTGATTAGGCCTTGTTCCAGAATTTAGTACTGATAATTATCTGCGATACAGGGTGGACCATTTAGAAGTTCCATTTTAAAAAGTAAATTTAAAAAAACTAGTGTATGTTTTTCAAATTTCCGGTTTTACTAAAATGATTGAACCTTGAAATTTAAGAATAAAACACAACATCGTTTATATGAATGCCACGTCTGGTGTTACAGTACCCCATTCGCTCGACCCAATTTTTCAGTACTTTTTCGATTGTCTGTGCCTGTATCTCTTCAATGGCAACTTTGATTTCGTGTTTCAAGGCCTCAATTGTCTCTGGATGGCTTGCGTAACATTTATCCTTAACGGTTCCTCACAGAAAATAATCCAACGAGCTCAAATCACAGCTCCGAGGCGGCCAATTGACATCAGAATTTCGGCTGATTATTCGGTTTTCGAAAGCAGTGCCCAAAAGTTGGATTGTTAAGTAGGCTGTGTGGCAAATGGCTCCGTTCTGTTGAAATCAAATGTCGTCCATGCAATTCTCTTTAACTTTTGGAAACAAAAATTCGTTGAGCATGCCACGATAGCGCTCACCATTGACCGTAACGGCGGCTCCTTCATCGTTTTCGAAGAAAAACGTGCCAATGATGCCTCCACTCCAAAATCCGCACCAAACCGTGACCCGTTGTGGATGCATCGGATTTTCCATGGTTTCGTATGGATTTTCTGAGCCCCAGATGTGACTATTTTGTTTGTTGACATACCCACCGAGGTGGAAATGGGCCTCATCCGAAAAGATGATTTTTCGTTAAAAATGCTAATCTCCGGCCAATTAATCTTGAGCCCATTGGGCAAACCAAAAACGCATCGGATGGTCATGCGGCTTTAGTTTTTGGACTAATTGAACTTTGTAAGCTTTCATACCGAGGTCTTTGAGCAAAATTCTCAACAGGGAAGTGCGAGAAATGTCCAATTCCTGAACGGTGAGGAGTTGATGTTGATGGATGAGCACTGACATTTTCAGCAACGGCGGCAATATTCTCGGTCGTACACACTGTCTTAGAGCTGGAACGAGTTGCTTTGGCAATCAACAAACCAGTTTCGTGAACTCGCTTTACGAATTTGCCCACCAATTCACGTGATGGCATTCGATCTTTACTCATGTTTTTTTTAATTTCTCACAGTTCGGGTTGAAGACTCACCACTTTGGAAGTAAGTTCTCAATATTTCCCAGTATTCTTCAGGCGTATGGATTACCATTTCGTAAAATTCAGACCTTCATCTAACAATCTGTCAATTCGTGTTGACATTTAACACTCAAGTACTTCAAATAAATAGTAGTTCAAAATGGAACCGCTAGATGGACCACCCTATATATACAGAATAATTATGTTTACAGGAAAGCAAACTAGGATTCCCTCATAAGCTTATCAGCATATTCATTAGCTAGTATATTGGAGAGCTCTTGAACCCATCTTGATCCGATACCTCTGAGATTCAGCTGGTTATACCAGAAGTTATTTAAAGCCGGGTCTCTGGTGTCATCACAAATAGCTCTGTAAAAAAATATATATGATAAATAAGAAACAAGAGCAATTTCAATCGCCGTCCTAACAGCCCAAGGTTCACTAAAGTGAGATAAACTATACACCGTAGATTACAGAACTCGACATCAAATTGTTGGATGACTGCAAAGGATATTATATTTTGTAAATTTAAATGCATACCCAACAATTTCAAAACTAACCAAAAAAAATTTCTTATAATTAATAAGTTCTTAAAAAAAATTTATAAAATTCCATTTTTTGACAAGATAGTAAATTGAATCGTGTTCATATACCTAGGATGAAGGGACTCTGATCTGTAGTCTAATCACGTTTTTGACATTATTTAAACTAGAATTATTATTCTACGGAAATAAATATTAATCTTCCATCAGTGGGCGATTCTCTTCAATTTAAAACATTCAATTTTTATTCTTATGAACATATTAGACCATGGAACGAACGAATAAGAATCGAGAACAACACTATCAATGGTAGTCCTTTTCGAACACTATCAATGAAGTAGAATAGGAATTTTTACTATACCGAATATTGGTGTGAGAGATTGCTGCATTGGCAGCTCATAATTGATATTTAGGACGATTCGAAATAAATTGAGGCTCATTTTTCAGCACACATTATGGAACGTGATAGCACGATGGAGCTTTCGATTCATGTCACAAGCATGCAGCGAAGGTGGCTACCTGATAAGGTGGCTACAGCCGAAACCATGCTCTCACACTTACATGGTTTCTGCTCCGATACGAATCAACTTGAATCCTTTTCGATGATAAATTTTCAATATAAACGAAAAATTACTTCAACTAGTCTCCGTAGAATTGAGTGCAGGGAATTATAGTACAAGTTGAAGCACAAAAAGCATACCTATGCACTTTTCAATATAAATCGAAACTCTACAAAATCTACGATGATATTGGAACGAATTATTATTATTCCTCGGATACTTTATAATATTTTCCACGTTTTTGTTTTTTATCGATTTGACACGAATTTTAAATGATGTTTAGCAATTGGATCACGTTCCCTTTAGTTTAGTTGAAATTTACTTGGACTTGCCAATATTGAAAATATTTATAATAAAGATATTTTTACATAAGCTATGGATATGATGCTATTTTGTATAGAAATTTATGATTAATAATTTGAGAGTAAATAGTTTTATACACAAAAGGGATTTAATGGAAAATAAAACATTTAAATGAAAATGTTTCGGATTCAGTATGAGTATATGAAAAATATTCGCATTCAGTTGGTAACAAATTATCTCCATTTTTGGTGGAAATTATAATAATAAATATTTAATTGGATTTTAAGTTTCAAAAAATATTAGTCCTAAAACGTTTCATTCTATACGCCAATATGCCATTCGGTAACAGGATGTCCTTAGCCTAATGCGAACTCGAGTAACAGCTGTAAACCTACTTCGATGTCACCACCCCATAAGGATGATAATAATAGGCTCAGTTATTCGAAATTATTTAAAAACAAAAATTCTAATTTATAATTATATTTTTTTTTTGTAAGGTCAGATAATATAGGGCCACGACCATGAGGCCATTTGGCTGCTTCATGTTACGTATGAGTTTGCATTGCCAGCTTACCAAATGGAACTGGTCGTTGAAGGGAGTAATTAGAAGTGGTTAAATTTTATGGAGGATATTAGTTTCCATTAGAAAATTGAAGAGAAGACTTGGGAAAGGAGTTATTGGATCTAGGAGGTCTATAATAGAAGGAGTCCTATTTAGAAAGATATTCTGGATTATGAACGCGACAGGAATCATATAAAGGACGAGGTTAATTACCGAAGAAGAGGAAATCATGGGTAAATGCTGTATGCCCAATCCGAATTTTGAGAAGTTTCCTTGTCTGGAACTTTGGAATGGTCCAGTCTGTTTGTCTACGTATGGCTAAAGGTTATAAATACCATTTAGTTAATGGTGGCTACAAGTTTAAAATTTCATTGGAAACAGGACGGTGGAGCGACTCCACCGCCATTTGATCAGCCCGCTCATTACAGAGGATACCAATGTAACCGGGATTCCAACGCCATTCAACGCATCTATTGTTCAATAGACTCTGACAAATCTCGTTGAGCAACGGATCATTTCATGTTTCACGAATGGGATTAACTTCAGTCTCAAATGCCGTCGCTATGGAAAGGGAAACTTCTATTAGGTAAGATTCCACACTTTATATCGTGATGTTCATCGCCAATAAGCTGGATATTGCGTGCTCATCGACAGCAGCGCCTGTGAACAGAAAATTATCTGTTCTACTAATTTTCTACACATATAAGGTCCCTTAGAGCAATTTTAAAAGCACCACGATCTTGAGGCGATTTCGAGACTTTTGTAATCGAAGTTGGCTTGTTTTTAGAAGGATTAATCAGTTAGAGTTAGTTAAATTTCCTTAAACACGTTGAGCAGGTAAAACAGGAGATGAGGTAAAAAAGGGGACTTGGAAATGAAATTGTTTGTGATCGGGTAAAAAACGCGACTTGGAAATGAAATTTTTTGATTTAGGAGCCTCCAATGAGAGGAAAACCTTTCTCGCTAAAAAATTACGGGTTTGTTGATATTCACTTCAAATATATGGGATAGGAACGTTACAGGATTGGCAGAAAGGACGTGTATGGTCTCCAAAAAAAATGTACTAGATGAGAGCAATATACCCTGTTTGTTAGTTGGCCAATGAGATGCTAAAAAGCTTCCGCTATTTGTTCAGTGTGGCAAGTTTACATGTAACTGAGAATGTCTTTGCCTTTTTATTAGTAGGTATGGCAAATTGGATATGAATGTGCTTTCTAGAATGTAATATACTGAAGTGGAGTTGGGTGACATACACCCAACGCAACTTCAGTATATTACATATATTATTTTTTAGTACAGGATGATTTAACTGGTCGTGAATAGATCTAAAGATGGCTTGTTTTTCAGTAACCAGGCTTGATTGTCCGCAAATTCAACTACCGCTTTTGCTTTCCACAGCTTCATATAATACGAGGCCGCTCTGCACAGCGAGAGCTCACAATGATGATTACTTATGTGGGTGCCATTGACCTAGACAGCTGCAAAAATAGTTGTATTGAAGTCAATTAATACATCTGCAATAAACATTCTTTGAGCCTGTTCACTTGCCTTTTGAAAGTAAAGACCCGTCGATTCACAGGCGGAAAAAATTCCTGTGTATTAACGCGTCAGTAACCGTTTTATAAGATTTAACTAAAAATACCCAACTACGGCCTCCAATGTACATAGATGCGTAAGGAAAGTTTGAAAGTAGGAAAAAGTTTTAAAAGGATCTGCATCTAATATTGAGATAATTTAAGATTAAAAATTGGGCTTACCAAGTAAAGGTTATATTATAAATGAATCTGACTTGGACTTTGTGAAGATGACGAAAGATAGGTTGTCGGTCAACTAGAAAGATAGGTTGTCGGTCCACCAAAAAAGTTCCATGTGCTTTAATGACTATTGAAGAAGACTTTTAGTTATAGTATTTATAGCATTATTTTGATAAATTTATATTAAAACATAATTTGAAGCTGATTTATTTTTTTATAGATCAATAATAGAAAAGAGTGTACGAGGTCTGAAATTTCGAATTTCCGCGGGTTACGTATTTTCGATTTTTTGCAGCGTTATTTTGGTACTCATATCTCGCACTTACGCCGACAAGTTTAGCCATTTTGAATGTTTAGGTAATTATTGACAGCTGCTTTGCTTGCACGTGTTTGGCTCGTCTTCGATTTCTGCCCATTCCAAAAAATTATCAAAGAAAAACAAAATTAATTGCGCGGACGTATTCCGAATATTGGCTGTGGCATATGGTGAAGCTACCTTGGACCGAAGTAACGTTTATCGGTGGTACAAAATGTTCTCAGAGAGCCGAAAAAAAGCGTATGAACTACGAAAAGCGTGCTGGATGCCCGAGCACGTCAACCACAGACGAAAACATTGATGAAGTGAAGAAAATAGTATTGGCCAATCGTCGAATCACCATTAGAAAAGTTGCTGAGGACTTAAACATATCGATTGGCTCGTGCCACTCGATATTTACCAATGATTTTTGCGTGAGATGGGTCGCCGCGAAATTCGTACCAAAATTGCTCAATTTCGACCAAAAACAGCATCGCATTAACATTGCTAAGGAGCTATTGGGCTCTGTCTGTGACGACCCAAATTTTCTATAGAGGGCCATAACTGGTGCCGAATCATGGGTTTATGGTTATTTTTACCAATGATTTCGTACCAAAATTGCACAATTTTCGACCAAAAACAGCATCGCATTAACATTGCTAAGTTCTTTGGAATGTGAAGGTTTTGCTTACAGTTTTCTTCAATTGCAAGGGCGTGGTGCATCATGAGTTCCCGCCACAGGGTAGAACGGTCAGTAAGGAATATTGCCTGCAAATTATGCGCATGTTGCGCGAAGAAGTCCGCCAGAAACGCCCAGATTTGTGGAAGAACAAAAATTGGCTTTTGCACCATGATAACGCTTCTGTCCTCGCATCGTTGCTTGTGCGCGAATTTTTGACTAAAAATAACACACTAATTATACCCAGCCACCGTATTCCCCAGATCTGGCCCTCTGTGACTTTTTCTTGTTTCCGAAACCGAAAAGCCCCGTGAAAACCAAAATTAATTGCATAAACACATTCCAAAAATTGACTGTGGGATATGGTGAAGCTACCTTGGACCGAAGCAACGTTTATCGGTGGTGCAAAATGTTTTCAGAGATCCGAGAAGATGTGAACAACGAAAAGCGTACCGGGGCGTGTGAACCACAGTTTTCTTCGATTGCAGGGGCGTGGTACATCATGAGTTCTTGCTACAGGGTAGAACGGCCAATAAGGAATATTATCTGTAAGTTATGCTCAAGTTGCGCGAAGCAATCCGCCAGAAACGCCCAGATTTGTGGAAAAACAAAAATTGGCTTTTGCACCATGATAACGCCCCTGCTCACGCATCGTTGCTTGTGTGCGAATTTTTGGTCAAAAACAACACACTAATAATGCCGCAGCCACCGTATGCCCCAGATCTGGCCTCATGTGACGTTTTCTTATTCCCGAAACTGAAAAGCCCCATGAAAGGACGACCCTACGCTAAGATTCATCGTCGGAGGAGCTGAACAAGATCACAAAAATTGACTTTTTGAAGTGCTTCGAGGATTAGAAAAAATGTTGCCACAAGTGTATAATATCTGGTGGGGATTACTATGAAGGGGACAAAATAAGTATTCATGAATAAATAAATAATTTTTGAAAAAACACAATTGCAGAGGCGTGGTACATCATGAGTTCTTGCCACAGGGTAGAACGGGCAATAAGGAATATTGCATGCAAGTTATGCGAACGTTGCGCGAAGCAATCCGCCAGAAACGCTCGGATTTGTGCAAGAACAAAAATTGGCTTTTGCACCATGATAACGCTTCTGTCCTCGCATCGTTGCTTGTGCGCGAATTTTCGGCTGAAAATAACACACTAATAATACTCAGCCACCGTATTCCCCAGATCTGGCCCTCTGTGACTTTTTGTTGTTCCCGAAACTGAAAAGCCCAGTGAAAACCAAAATTAATTGCATAGACACATTCCAAATATTGACTGTGGGATATGGTGAAGCTACCTTGGACCGAAGCAACGTTTATCGGTGGTGCAAAATGTTTTCAGAGATCCGAGAAGATGTGAACGACGAAAAGCGTACCGGGGCGTGTGTTTTCTTCGATTGCAGGAGCGTGGTACATCTTGAGTTCTTGCCACAGGGTAGAACGGCCAATAAGGAATATTATCTGCAAGTTATGCGCAAGTTGCGCGAAGCAATCCGCCAGAAACGCCCAGATTTGTGGAAGAACAAAAATTGGCTTTTGCATCATGATAACGTTCCTGCTCACGCATCGTTGCTTGTGTGCGAATTTTTGGTCAAAAACAACACACTAATAATGGCGCAGCCACCGTATGCCCCAGATCTGGCCCCATGTGACTTTTTCTTATTCCCGGAACTGAAAAGCCCTATGAAAGCACGACCCTATGCTACGATTCATTGTCGGAGGAGCTGAACAAGATCACAAAAAATGATTTTTTGAAGTTTTTCGAGGATTGAAAAAAACGTTGGCACAAGTGTATAATATCTGGTTGGGCTTACTTTGAAGGGGACAAAATAGATATTCATGAATAAATAAATAATTTTTGAAAAAACACAAAATTCGCGATACTTTTTGAACAGACCTCGTATAATGTTCTGACATTTGACATTTTGCTCAAAATAACCATTCAGAAAAATTGACAGCAACACGAATTTATTACCAATATTAACACCTCTCTGAACATACCTCTTATTTAAGATAAATAATTTTTAGTTTATAAATAGTAAACAAGAAAATTAATATAACTAGAAAATAAAAACAAATACAATATTTTAGATTAATACAGTGGATACCGTATTTATTTACCATTAGAACCTGATTTTCTGAATTTTACAAATCTTTTCAGAAATTTCTCCTCTATTGTAAATAGCAATTTTCTATTATACAATAAAAAAAAATATTGCTTTGTTAAAAAATTCTATTAACAATACCTGAAAAAATTCAATACATTTTCTATAATAATGATTATTACAAATTCTTCGAACAAATTTACTATTATTCAATTAAAATGAAGTAAAATGATAGTCAAGAACAATGCAAAAATGAAGTGAAAAGTTTTGTTTCCATTTTCATATTAAACTATTGTGAAATTATTACATTGAACATGTTCAGTGAATCCATTAATTAATATTTACCATTATATGAAGAGTAATTGTTATTTTGCTTTATAATTGTAGTTAATAGGTCAGTAAAATTAGGACAGGAAATAGCATTAAAAATCACAATAGCAATTTTAGTTTGATTCCGATTTAGATAGTTTGCCATTAGTTTTATTCAGTGAAGTATCAATTTATAAATTATTATTCTTAGTTACACAAATTACAAAAACAATTTATATAAAATTTCTCAAAATCATAAAAGAGTAGTAAACAATTTTAATACAATATTTTTTAGATGAAATAAATTTCAAAATTTTCCTGACGATAATTTTAATTTACTATAAAAATATTTAACTACCAATAAGTAACTATATTCGAAGCTTTTTCATATAAAATTCAGTGATTGTTTTTGATATTATAGTTAAAATGTAAATAAATATTTTATTATAAAGACACTTTTTTTATTTTGTAATTTTTTTATATCTGCAACTACAATTTTATTGTAACAAGCAGATTTACATAACATTTTAATTAACAATCTTGTGCTACATGAAGTGGGAGTAAACACCCATCGGCGTTTCTTCAACTAACGGAAGTTAGATTCCTCTAGAAAATCTCTAGGCCATTGTCTCTTAAGTCTTCGATGAGTGTTTCTGGAGAGGGCTGTACAAGACAATTCTCTCACAAGTGGATTATGATGATAGGGTAAAGGGGAGCGAAATTTTTGATATCGGGAAATACACAGGTCATGATGTTTTACAGTGTTACGAACATAAAAGCGGGCATCAATAATTTTACGGAGGATCTTGGATTGTAAGGCCAGAACGCGATAGGAATTGGAACGTTTCGTTGAACCCCAAAGTTCAATTCCATATGTCCAAATTGGTTTTATGATTGTATTGTAGATTAGAAGTTTACTTTTGATTGTTAGTTTTGAGCGTTTGTCCAGTAGTCTAAGAAGTTGTAGGTAACGTCTGTTAGCTTCAGCTCTTTTTAATCTAGTATGTGGGTTTCATGTAAGTCTCTTGTCCAGGTAAAGTCCCAAATAACGCACTTCATCATATTGCGGTATCATGTTGCTATTAAGGTATAAAGGGGTAGGTTTACCTTGACAAAGTGTGAAAGTAATGTGAGCACTCTTCTGTTCATTTACCTTCACTCTCCATCTCTTAAACCAAGATTGAAGGTTGTGGATATGGTATAAATATTTTTATAAGATGGGACCAAAGATACTTCGTTGTGGGACTCCGGATAGAATAGGATATATTTCCGAGGATTCTGAGTTAATTGCAACTTGGAAATATCGTTTGGAGAGATATGAATTTATGATAAGGTAGTATGTTGAAGGAAGAAAGCTCTTGAATTTCCAAAGGAGTCCAGGATGCCACACACGATCAAAAGCTTGGGAGATATCTGAAAATACTCCCGGGCAATACTCTATCCTCTCAAGATAGGATGCAATATGATCAACAATGCGATAGTGGAGTGTTCAGACCGGAAGCCAAATTGGTGATCAGGAATAATTTTTTCATTAACTAGAACTGGATAGAGTCGTTTTAACAGAAGTTTCTTGAGTATCTTACCAAGAATTGATAAGATGTTGATAGGTCTATAGGAGGAAGGAGAATTAACGCACTTATTTGTTTTATAAATAATTTTATTTACAATTAGTTTCCAAAGTAAAGTGTTTTGCGCAGAACACTATTAAAAATATGTGTGATTAAAATAAAAGCTTTTCGGGAAATTTCCTTCAGAATAGGAGCTGTTATTAGATCATAACCAGAAGCTTTTTTATTGGGAAGGCGCAGAATTGTAGATTTAATTTTCGAGGGCTTATTTTTTTTTTTTTTATTATTATTATAAAGACTTAAAAAATATTTGGTAATTTTAAATAACTATTCAGCAGGTTATGACTGGATTTATATTTGATGAAAGCTCAAAAAAAATATACATTCAAAGCTTAAAAAAAATATTTCTCACCACTCCATTTATTATCTCATCACCAACTCCTACTTCTCGGAAGATTATTTATAAGTAGCTAAAATTATCGGATGCTCTGAGATATTATCGATCCTCGCTGGTAGTTCGCAAGGTAGTATTTTTTTATCTCTCCTGTTTAATAATTACACCAACGTTATTACTTTTAATGACAAATCTTTAAAAACTCTAAACGCTAATGACTCAACCATCCAGTAATTTCACAAGCACCTGATTACTGCCTTCCACCTTATACAAAACTATATTAGAATAAAAATAAATAAACAAAATAGTGTTCATTTTACTTTTACTATTCACCGAGGATAATCCCCTTCTAAACATATTAATGGCAATATTAAAAAAAATTCTACCAACAGACAGACGGTATAGATATTAATAAAAAAACTTGTCAAAACTTACAGTTCACAAAAAAATTATTTATAGATAATTGAGTAATAAAACCCATATGAACATATGAAATAGAAATTCGATGGTCAATCAGGTGTTCCAAATCTTATTTAATCAAGCTCTTGTAGTATAAAATTCTCTAAATTCTTAAACAAACTGGATAGTGGTGACATAAGCAATATAATTTTAATACAAAAAGCATTTTTATTTCTTTCCAAAAAAAAAAAAAAACCAAAATATCCTTGCACATGTCTGAAAAATTTACAACCATTGGAATAAAAGTGCATTTTTTTGATTATTTTCAATGATAAGAAATTTTTTGAAAGTTGTTCCACAATTAAATACAACTTCAAGTATAAAAATAATAAATTCGAAATATTTTGGATTTTAATTAAAGTATTGAATATACAACATTACGAAAATGGAACAAGAGAGAACCAGCTGTGAATTTGGGAATTTTAAGATACAAATCTCTGTTCCTCATATTACATATAAAAGTGGAAAAATACTTTAAAAAAAAATAAAAGTATTAAACGAGATAATTTAGAAAGAAGAAAATAAAATTCAAAAAAATCCCTTGAGATGCGTGGAAGAAATGGCAATTTTTTTTATACATACTGTGAAGGTGGAATTGAGTAATGTTTATTAAAAAATACTATAAAATTTTGGTGGCTAAAATAATTACTATATCGATCGTATTCATGTTAATTTCTTAAAACTGTTACCTTACTGGTTAGGAAATTTTGCACAAAAATAAATTTTCCGAAAAGAAAGATTTACCACTTCGAATGTTATATTTGACATTTTCAGAATTAAGTGTAAAAGTGTCGGACAGACAGTATTTGGACAATTTATAAATTTCCTCAAAGAAGTTGCAGATGCAGTCTGAGATCAGACTCTAAATTGAAATTGCGGAGACATGCAAAGTTGCATGTGACACTATGGAGTAGGTGTTAACATTTGCGGTAAGAAATAAGCGCACACGTAATTGTGTCAGATCGGTTATGCTGGGGATACAAAAACTGTCTCTTCCAACTAGGTTGAGTCCCAATCGTGATATATCGATATTTGCGATTCCAGTTTGGCTCCGCGAAACTAAGTGGCACCAAAGGAAAACGAAGAACAGAAGAGATGCCATTGGCTGGCACGAATGTCTTCAGGCCATACTGTTCGTTTCTTGACATTCTTTTACGTAATTCATGATCATGTCCATTGTACCTTGTCCATGGTGAATTATGTTTTGCCTGAATACCAATGAAAGCCTGCACTCCTCTGACATCGACAACACTCCATGACTACTCCCCTAGTGCCTATATCCACATTCATGCGGAGCGACATAATTCAGTTACAATAAGATTACCGAAAATATCAATTTCGTACTCGACTTTTTTCGTTGCCCTTGTAAATACGTTTAACGTACGAGTACATGCACTACCCATCAAATTACCAAATTTCAAATGAATATGGTAAATGTTTTTGAACATTCATTGGGAATCACAATAGTAATCATAATCTACACTACGAAAATGGTAAGGTAACAGTGCTACTGGAATACCGACCTGACCCAAAAATCCTTACCTAACCTTACCTGCCATTCTAGTCGTGTGCATGCATCCAACATAATTCAATAATCGGACATAAGTCCAACATGGAAAAGTGGATTAGAAAGCACATCGATTTGCTATTATTTAACGTTAGCTGCTATCGAAATGGACTATTTGTTTTACCAAATCTGAATATAAATAGTCTCAGCCCCAAATTCCATAGTGTCAGAAATTACCTACCCTCTGAAATAGGTCGATTTTAATAGTCAAATACACCCTAATAAACAAATTATTATTTTTTTAAATAAATAATTTTCTAATTTAATTAGCTTCGGGCTTTGTATAAAATACAAACAAAATAATTTTGAGCTTTGATATTTTAACAGAAATTTTAATGGACATTTTTAAATGTCCTCAAAATTGACTATACATAAAATTATACTATTTTTAATTCTATTTTAATACTTTATAAAAACAAAAATTTTACTTAAATGGATGCAAAAATTATTATATAATTAATTTTAATTAAAAAAAAAAAATATTATTAAATCTACCAGGTGTATAAGCTTAAATCCGCAAGAAACACATGTTTTTTAGGCGCAAAAAAATACATGTTTTTTTCATAGAAAGCAAAAACAAATTTATTCAAAGTACTTGCCCTCGATAGTTACACATTTTTCCGACCTCACGGGCAATTTGTGGATACCACGCCAAAAAAAAATCCTTCTCTTTCGAGGCAAAGCACTCATCAAGCCATTTTCGGACGTCTTCGTAAAAATCAAAGTGCTGCTCAGCGAGCGCGTGGCCCATCGACGAAAATAGGTGGTAGCTCTGGTGAATAAGCGAGGTGGGGTAGTACCTCCCAGTTGAGTGTTTCCAAGTAGTTTCGGACCATTTTTGACGTGTGCGATGGTGCGTTGTCCGTCCTTTTTTCACGCAGAGCATGGTACAATTTGATCAGTTATTAGTAGTAGCGGTGGGCATTGACAGTTTTACCAGGTTTCAACATCTCATCGTAGACGATACCCTATTGATCCCACCAAACGCATAGCATTGTCTTCCGTCCGAAGCGATTTGGTCTTGGGGAAGATGTTGATGGTTGGCCGGGATCACCCCACGATTGCATGCGTTAGGATTCTCGAAATATATCCACTTTTCATCGCCTGTCATAATCCGATGCAGGAACGACTTCCTTTTTTATCTGGCGAGCAAAAGTTCGCATGTATTTTGGCGTCGTTCCATATGCTTATCGTTCACTTCATGCGGCACCAATTTTCCGATCTTCTCAATCTTCCCCATTCCACGCAGATTCATGGGAATGGCTGATTGAGTACACCCAATTGATCACGATTATTTTTTGCGATTGGGTATCATCTTCGTCCAAAAGAGCCTGCAATTAATTTTCGCGCTTCTTGTCCTGCAAGTCAAAATTGCCGTCTTTGAACCGACGAAACCAATCTCGGCACGTTGTTTCCGATAAAGCACTGTCACGTTGTTTCCGATAAAGCACGAAAGTGAGGTGACTATGGAGAAAGAATCCATAGTCACCTCACTTTCGTGAGTATGTTCCTGATGACATACGAGGTCTGTTCAGAAAGTATCGCGAATTCGATTACTCATGTATTCGATTTTTGATTTTTCGTGGCGTTACATTGGTACTCATGTCTCTCACTTATGCGAAAAAGTTCGGTAATTTTGAATGCTCCGTTTATTTTTAGACAGTTGCTTTGCTTGCACGTGTTTTGGCTCGTCTTCGATTTTTACCCATTCCAAAAAATGGATCAAAGAATCTGTTTCGTGAACAAGAAAAAGTTACAGGGCGCCAGATCTGGGATATATGGTGGCTGCGGCATTATTAGTGTGTTGTTTTTGGCCAAAAATTCGTGCACAAACAACGATGCGTGAGCAGGGGCGTTATCATGGTGCAAAAGCCAATTTTTATTTATCCACAAATCCGGGCGTTTCTGGAGGATTGCTTCGCTCAACTTGCGAATATCTTGCAGGTAATATTCCTTATTGATCGTTCTACCCTGTGGCAAGAACTCATGATGCACCACGCTTCTGCAATCAAAGAAAATTGTAAGCAAAACCTTCACATTTGACCGAACTTGGCGCGCTTTTTTCGGTCTTGGCTCGTGCGGTAGCTTCCATTGGGATGATTGAGCTTTGGTTTCCACGACATAACCATAAGCCCATGCGGACAGAGTCCAACAGCTCCTTAGCAATGTTAATGCGATGCTGTTGTTGGTCGAAATTGAGCAATCTTGGTACGAATTTTGCGGTGACCCGTCTCACGACCAAATCATTGGTAAAAATCGAATGGCACGACCCAATCGACATGTTTTAGTCCTCAGCAACTTCTCTAACGGTGATTCGACGATTGGCCAATACTATTTTCTTCACTTCATCAATGTTTTCGTCTGTTGTTGACGTGCTCGGGCGTCCGGTACGCTTTTCGTCGTTCACATCTTCTCGGCTTTCTGAGAACATTTTTTATCACCGATAAACGTTGCTTTGGTCCAAGGTAGCTTCACCATATGCCACAGTCAACATTCGGAATGTGTCCGCGTAATTAATTTTGTTTTTCACACAAAATTTGATCCAGATTCTTTGATCCATTTTTTGGAATGGGCAAAAATCGAAGACGAGCCAAAACACGTGCAAGCAAAGCAGCTGTCAAAAATTAACTGAACATTCAAAATTACCGAACTTGTCGGCATACGTGAGAGACATGAGTACCAACGTAACGCCACAAAATATCGAAAATCGAATATACGTAACCCACGGAAATTTAAAATTCGCTATACTTTTTGAACAAACCTCGTATCGCTTGCCATTTAAATTAACAATTGATATTATGACAACTGAAAATTGCATATAACATTCGTTTTGAATCAGTTCTAATACAAACTTTTAATGCACTATTTTTGCAATTATTTAGACTTGGTTGAATTGGTTTTTTTTTCTCGAAAACTGTCACGGCCATTTAGGTAGAAGTTAACTAGCTTCGGAAACTAACGCTGTGATTTATGTTGACTGGCCATCGCGTAGTCGGCCATCTACCGTAGGTTAAATGGATTTCTCATACAAAATTGTCTATAAATCATTTTTAGTCATAAAACTTCATCGGCGAGTATGTGTGCGCCTTACTATAAGCCTACTCACACTATGCATGGGCTAATCTGGTTGTATTGTATCCTGTCCAGACGGCTTGACAGCTTCTTATTCAATTCCACATGATAAAACAAAGCACTGGTGGTACTGGTACTGGGTCATGCGGTACCATTTAAGGATGTGATTTTTTCCTATTACAATTTGCAATAACTAGTATTCCCCATTAACAACGCATGTCCATCATCCATGGATTACCTTTGCCAATATCATTAAAGTCAGTGTAAAATTTAACCCGTCATCATGAAGTGGCTTCACTTTCCATTGTTACATTCTGAAAGACCTTCGAATACTTATGGTTTTTTTAACATTTTTGTTAAAACCCTTCTACTTGGGACTCAAACAAGAAGTGTGTACGTATATGGATTAAATGGGGGATTTATATACTTTGTTTAATGCTATATTCTGTGATTGTTTTTCCAAACCTATTATAGGATTTTGGCTACCCTTTCTGTCAAACTATATTTTCAATGACAATTTGAGCATGCAATTTTCTCTGACCAGCTTACAGCAAATCAAAGAAGAACTTGTTGTAAAAGTTTCTAAATTTTATCTAAATTTATTTATTCAACAATTTAATGAAAGTAAATTTTTATATTTTAATAATTTTTTTCGATATTTGACAAGAATAATATTTGAAAAAAGTAATTTAAGACTTTATTACAAAGTAAAAACTAAACGATTATCCAGTTTTTCCTCTGTAAAGTATAATTTAATAAAATACTAGATTTATTTTGATTTTAGATAAATTTTTATAACATTATATTGCAAAAATATTGCCATTAAATAAAAAATTAGATATTATTTAAATTATTATCATAAAATCTCATAAAGGATGCAATCCTTTTAAAGGAATTTTTAATGACTTTTTTGCAAATTTCGGTTTGTAATTCGACCATTACTGAACGGATTTTTGCTTTAGAATTTTTTTAAATTTAAAAACAATCTGCATTAATATGGATTATTCATAAAACTTTAAAAAAAAAAACTCAAATGGCTTTAAATGGTAAATTTACATAACCAAATCGTAAAAGTACGCTTCTTCATTTTCAAAAAAATATGCAAATGATAATTTCGAACCAAAATGCACACCAAGACAGTCATTTTTCATTGATATAAGAAAAGGCTTCTTCACAGTTCCTTTTACATTTTAAGAGCCTTATATGAGATAATTTTCTTATATTGATATATCCACCGATCGAGCAAGATTTGAACCAACGATAATTTCCTCTTAAATTGTAAAAACTATCTTCAAAACTCGGCAGAATCAACAGTTTTGTAAAAAGTTTTTACAATTTAATTAAATAATTTATTTTAAAATATTTATATTTTTAAAATGCCATATCTTTTTATATAATAAATAATATTTAAATTGATAAATTTATATAAAATATAATGAATGAAAGAATTTTACTTTCCAAACTAAAACATGAATAATTCAGTATTCCTAAAAACAGTTTTTGCCAAAAAAATAATAGCTAAGAAATTTAATTTATATTATAAATTACTATATATCAAACTCTATAATAAATATATTTTTTTGGGAGAAAAAAAATTTGTTTCCCAATTGTTCTTTAAGAAAATCTATTTGTACCCGCATTGAAATAATTACTCACTGGCAGAAATATTTAAGATGATTGATATTTTCAAAGATATCAATCAATTATGTTTAAAAATATTCCTCTAACAAGACCCTTGTAAGGTCGGTAGTTGACCTCAATTATGGATACCTAAACAAACTCTTTCAATAATGTTACCCTCTATCACACTCTGTCACAATACCAACTTCTGTACGAGTACAAAAAAAATGTCTGAACTAAATCGATTCAATTGCTTTCGTTAGAATTTTTTTAAAATAATTGATGACCATATGACTAATAAGAAAAAATTATTTTCGTATTACTATACTATGACTAAAGCGGAAATGGTGACTAGAAGAAATCATAAAATTTTATCAAATGTGGCTAATTGTCAATCTTAAATAAATTCGGAAAAAAGTTTATTTTGTAAAATCACCAACAAAATCGAAATGATTATAAAAGTCCTCTTGGTCTACTTTTCTAATCTTATTAATGACTAAATCAGTAAAGTAAATTTATAAAAAGGACTAGAACCCGATGGATATTCATAAGCTTGGAATAGGGTTCAATCTAGTAAATTGGGGAAGTCTTTTCATGAAAATCGGTATAAGTTTCCGGTTTGTAAAATGCGGAAGTGACATAAATGTATGCAATTTAAATAAATTGAAATATTACATAGCAAATGTACAATATTTTCTTGGAATGAATGTATCGTCCTTTTCTATAGAGCGAATCTGATCATTTATAGGTGTGTGTATGTGTTCACTTTGTATTTTCAGAGTTATGGCAAATTTATGTGAAAAGGGATATTTGTCAGAATATTTTTCATGTATACATATGGACATTTTTGACTACACACAACATACATATTTGAAGAAAATTGGTTGCCATTTCAAACAGGTTGATTTTGTCCAGAATCTCAAATTGGTGAAGATTTCAAAAGTCATTTGGCTGGATTATGTGCTCAATGGTATTCAGATCTGGTTATTCATGTCATGCAATTTCTTTAGATTTGTTTAGGAAATAAGTAATAGCATGTTTCAATTTGCAACTACCAGCATAAGAAAAGTAGAAGTTTCAATTCTATCTATCGGCTTACTAGTCCAGTTCTGCATCGATTCGACCTGCTCCGACTCAGAGTAGAAATTGCATTTCGTATTTTTCTATAATAGAAATAATTTCGATACTGAAACTAGTGCAGTCCTCATGTAAGAAGATTCCCAGTACTTGGTAGCCATACAGCATGAACATGTTATACTGAAAGACGATAAAGCCAGAAAATTTGCAGATAGTCAGAATGGCCTAGGAATAGATGGAGGAGTTGTGAAGAAGTGGGGCTAAGAATGGCAAGAAGTCAAAACGATCTACTCGTAGTCTGATTTATCCAGCAAATGCATCCATTCACCACATTCTTGTGCATACCGCCATAGTGACGTCACAGCGAAAATGTTTGGACTCGTATTCGGATTTAATGAACCAAAAATAGTTGTCTTCATTCGATTGAACCGGATCAAGATAATCTCATTTATATGTCGTCTCTGGCTTCTGCCGTCGACGGTACTATGATATCATGCCCAGCATAGTATCGCACAATGTTTCCCTTCATCCAAATTTGCCATCCAATTTTATTCGAAAAATTTCACAATAAATTTCACTATTAATCTTATTTAGTAGTACAATTTTCGAATGTATATATTTTCATGTTTTTCTCCCACATTAAATTTTTTTTTATTCCCACATCAAAAAAGACGAAAAAACTTATAGCATTTTTAAATTAAAATAAGATTGATCCTTTTTAAATTTAGATAAATCGAATATAAAGTCTTGCATAGAATTAATGAAAAATATTGTAATTTTTTTTTACAGAAAAAACTATTAAAAAATCATAAATTGTAATATTTATGTTATTTAATATGATTAATTAAAAATTTTTAGAATTATTTAAAGATAATCGGAATTATTTTGTTCACAAAACCTTTCTTTTTCCTGAAATTTTATTAAAAATTCACCCTTAATAAACGATGTTAATCAATGTTAGTAAATGTTGTGCAAATAAAAATTAAAAAAAATAATTCTAGATAAGCGACTAAAAAATATTATAACACTTTTTTTTATTAAAAAAAGTGCAAAATTCTCGATGGATTGTATTGTTTAAGGCAAAATCGCCCTTGAAACGAAACTTAATTAATTAGACATAAAATATTCCAAAAATTTTCATAGTTTTCAATTTGACAAAATTTGAAATTGTTAAAAATATTTTGAAATTTCTGTGCAATAAAACTTTTTTTGGCATTGGAATTTTTATAATTTTATTACAATTTGTGATAAAAATTGAATAGTAAAAATAGTGCAGAAAAGTTCTTATAGAAAATATCGCATGGAATCCCTTATTTGAAAATATATTGTAATAAATAATTTTCTTTAAGAAAATACAAAATTTTTCTTCAAACTCATCCGTACCATAATTTGCTTAAAGATCAAAAAATCATAAAAATCATAAAATTCAAAAAAATCATAAAAACCATAAAAATCATAAAAAAACAAAAATTACAATACAAAAAATTTTTAAAATTATAAAATTATATATTATAAAAAATCATATCAATCATAAATTACATACAAATTATAAATTACATAAAAATCGTCTTGGAAATTATTAGATTAAGCGTCCTATAAACTTTGGACGCAATTAAACTGAAATTTCTCGCGTTGTGTGGCTTGTAGCGTCGTTTTGTTAGAGCCACATAAATATAACGCAAAGATTCAATTTTCTAATTCAGACTAAAAAACTTCGGTCATCATATAACCTTAGCGCTCATAATTGATGGTAATGGTCTTTTCTTCTTTATTAGCAAAAAAAAAAAACATTTTGCAGACACAATCGCTTCTCTGCAGCCAATTGCGGGTTTTTAGAGCCTCATATATGGTAATTTTTGTTATTAACGTAATCAGCGAGCAGGAAATGAGCCTCATCGATGTAGAATTTTTTTTAAATGTATATTCTAAGCGCCAGCACGTTAAAGGGCATTTTGCGACAAAGAATTACGGGATAAGGAATTAATTTTTGGGAATCAGCGTATGATCATGCCTAAGTGGGATGCGAAGCCACGACCCCCTGGATGGAAGCCCAGTATGCTGACGACTGTGCTACCATACCATACCATATTTTGTTTATGGGCCACCAGACCTCGCCAGACGCTTTCGCATCCATCTGCTCATTCGGTCTGACCCAGATCTATCAGTGGTCTGATGGTCCGGTAGGGAAAGGGAAAGGATAAGGGAATGGACCCACGACCCTTTGGCTGGTAGTTTTATTTTAGTAGAATAGAAAGTAAAGCGGTGAGATAAATTAGCGTAGGACCATGCTGCTACAGTGGGATTTGAACCCACGACCCTTTGGCTGGTAGTCTCAGCACGCTATCGACTGTGCTACCTGGGCCGGCGACTGTGCTACCGGGCCGGTATGAAAAGTTGGTATTTTTTACATAATTTTTACTGTTCAATAAGGAAGTGGGAAAAAGTTTTCTATATAAACAATTCTCAATAGAAACACCTTCATTTAAAGAAAAATTTATACTCTTTTCATTGGTAAGTATCGTTTTTAAGGTTTCCAGTAATACCATCTTATTCTTTCTTTATTTCGTTTATTTCTAAATTGAATAGCTTTGCATAATCATAGAAATTTTGTAAAGAAATACATTAAATTTATAATACTGAAAATAATGCACACCTTATTTAAGATTTACTCATAGTAATAATTCCATAAAAAATGTACAAAATCCTATTTGCAGTTAAAATGATAGTCCAGTAATCCTTTTTGTACATGGAGGCAAGATAGTCCTATAGTTACTCATTGATGTGTTAATGCTGAGATGGAGAAATAAAATGGTTGGTAATTTATCTTCAGCTTCCATGCTAAATTGAAGTACTTTCTCTTAAAATTGTGAGGCCTTCTATACTCTACTACGAGTTGTGAGTTGCACAATTGCATTGTTTTGGATGCATTCAGTAGCTTTAAAATGTTTAATCATAAAGTTATGATGTTGCTTTTGTTTGCCTTCCATACGCCCACTAATCCATTCGGATTTTAATGCATAACAGACTAGCCTGTATTTTTGCTTCTTATCTGATACTTCTCTTGTAGTCCTTTTTTATGTAAAAAATTTTTAATGTTGATTTTTTTGTTTTGTATTTTTATTTGAATATGAATAAAAATAAAAGGATACATTTTAATGCAATTGGTGAGCAGGAGGTGAAAGTAAGTCGAAAAATGTTTTTATTTTATACACAATTTTTACTGGAACTGCAGTTGTTAGTTAGCTTGTCTAATTTTGCAATTTCTGCTGTAACCGATTTTCTTTCCTCTTCTTCAAGTGAGTTGCACCATTACAACATGCAGTCTTATCAATTAATATAGCCCATTACGTTATGAATACGATGGTGCTTGGCTTGTTGAAGTCTGTACCATTTAAATAGGTTTGCTTGCACTATAAAAAATGATACTAACCTGGAATATTAAACATAACATGGGCGTTCACAATAGGTTTGACTCTGAATAACAACAAATTTACATAGACGCGTCTTATAGTCTTCGTTATAGCTTCAAAATGAATATTTTGTTTATATGAAGAGTACATCATGCTAGTAATTCTTCTTGTTGTATCTAAAATGCATTCTAAAATAGCACTAATAGCTAAAGACCTGAGGCTGACAACCAAACATTGAATCTGGAGTAACAAACAAAAGTTAAACGAGGAGCGAAGTGTGTAGACACGGCAACAAGGATGAACGCTCCAAAATATTTAGTATGCACCTGCTGTCAGTTAATTAAAGTTTTAATGAAAATTGTAAATCCCTACAATACAACAGACTGGCATGCAATCCTTTTTCCTTTCCATTTACAATTTTTCCACAGCATTCCATATCTTTGGAGCAAATTGAATACACAATGTGACCAGTCCGCTCTTGTTCTCTCGGTTGTGATTCTTTCCATTCATCAATTTCTGTTATTTTTTTTTTCAAACTAAAAATATCCAAGAATATCTTAAAAAAAAGATTTTATTTTTTTATATTTGTGCAACAAAAAAAAAGAGAAGAAATATGCAAAAACGCTAAGGATTTTTCTTCCTTTCATAATCGAAAAAGTTGAAATTAAAGCAAAATTGGAGCATCTAAAAGTATAAAAGTTTTAATATTATTTCCTATTTAAGAGGATTAAGTAATCAAAATAATTGAAAAACTCAAATCTCTATCATGATGGAATATTCTACATGTAGAAATAAGAGAATTAGTTTTTGAAATTTACTTATTCCTTCGATTTAATATCAATTATTCTTTAACTAATAAGAAAGAGTCCAATTTTACTAAATGGCCAATTTCAAATTTTGTCCTAAATTCAAAATTTTTTTGTATTAATATTATTGGTTTATAATTTAAAGGATCTTTTTTGGTCACTTTTTTAATATTTTTTTTTATTGTCATTTTAAGTATATTAGCCATGACACTTTAGGCCATTTGGCTACAAAGGATATCGAGATAAGGAAATTAAAGTAGAAATGGAAAAATAACTGGTTTTTAGGAATTAGCGTAGGACCACCATGTCTCAGTGGGATTCAAAGCCACAACTTCTTTGAAGATACTTTAATAAAATTCCAATTTTTTTTGGGAATCGTTCATAATATGTTTGTTTGTTAGTTTGTTTATATGTGATGTCTCTAAGATTTAGGCCAGGGGCCATGATGCAGGTCCACGACCATAAGGGCATTTGGTGACTTGTAAGTATGTGGTTTAGATGAAATTGGTCTCTCGATGGGTGGGTGGATCAGTGAGACGTGAATACATTTTGTATAGCTTATAACTAACATTGTTTTAATATACTAAAAAAAAGGACTTAGATCGGGTAATGATGGATGTAGCAGCTCCACAATTAGTGATAGTTATTTGAACTTTACAGAATGGGTAGAGGGAAAAAGGGGCTTAAGGATATAGGCAGAAATACCCTTTTCGAATTCTAACTAGTTTTCAGTCCTAAAATTTTGGTAAGATTGTCGAGTAGACTTGTTGCGAAATGGCGGGTTTTTGCCGCCAATTAATAAACCGGCACATGACATGGAACTCACTACAGTTCAACAACCCCATTTTTTGTGCAGATTATGTCGAATATTATTGAGAACAGGATCATTCAATGACTCACTAAAAAAAGAGAAGATGTTATCATCGATGGCCTCATCCATTAAAATTTTATTAGGTCACTCCAACTACTCTAAAAAAAGTTGTTACAGGACGATGAATCAGTATTTGCCACCTTGTATCTGTCTAGCGACCATAATTTCCACTCAGGATGAGGAGCCAAAAAATATTTGCTTCTCCTTTCAGAACTGATATATTATCTTAAAAATCACTTTTGAGATAAAATATTATTATTAAAAGGAAAAGGAGAATATTTTGTTTTTGAAGATGTAATGAAGAGGATAGTCCGAGCAACAACAATTTGTTGTACAGGAATTAAGACATTTTTAACGGAGTTGACAGTATATTAAGAAATGGGCTTGCAACTACATTCAATGAGTAGTGAGCTTGTCTGCCTATTCTAGTGCAACGGGTAATTTTATATTAAAATTATTTTATATTATTGATACACGAGGGTGGTTCGGAAAGTTCTCGGCCTAAGCTATAATTGGTGCTGCTATCGGTATGTTTTTTTTAAAAAATACTTATTGAATTAATAATATTCAGTTGATGTTCAGTAAGCAGTCGTATCAAGCGCATCAAGCGATTTTTAAAAAATTGAGACAATTTGCCATCATTCTAAAAGATAAATTAATATCAATGGCAATTGATAAAAATTTTCTAGGAGATTAAAAGAAGTTGTCTGCTTTATTTCAAACTAAAAAGAGTAGGCAACGGAATTTAAACGTTGTTTGGATTTAAAAATTAAGGGTTTTGAAAAGGAGTGATATGATTTTTTTTTCAAAAAAAAAACATACTAATTATTAAGGAAATTCAAATGTTTTTTATTTAATGTGAAATACAATCGATATTAAGTTCTGAATAAAATGTCATTCAAATGGCCTCCACGATTTCTTTTGCAGGAACGAATTTGATGAACCCAATTTTCGAGCACTTTTCCCAATAAATCAAGTCGTATGTCATGAATATCACGTTCAATATTGACTTCTAAAGTTTGAAGAGAGTCTGGTTTATTGCTAAAGACCAATAACTTTAAATAACCTCACAAGAAATAGTCTAATGGTGTTAAATCACAACTTCTTGGAGGCCATTCAATGTCACAATTTCTTGAAATAATCGAATCTCCAAACTGTTCTCGCAATAATTCGGTTGTTGCACGTGCTGTGTGGCACGTAGCCCCGTCTTGTTGGAACCAGATATTGTCAAGATCAACTTCTTCCAATTTCGGCCATAAAAAGTTGGTTATGATCTATCTATACCGCTCTCCATTGAAAGTAACGTTGTTACCAGCTTCATTTCGAAAGAAGTATGCACCGATGATTCCACCAGACACCAAACTGTCAATTTAGGCGAATGTAATGGGTGTTCATGAATAATTTGTGGATTTTCTTCGCACCAGTTTTGTTTATTTACCGCACCACTCAAATAAAAGTGAGCGCACGAAAAGTTGCAATTGGAGAACGATTATTTTGGTAATAAAAATGTAAACGTTGTTCTTGCGTATATTTCTCAATGATAAAATTGTAAACATTACTGAATGCAATGGAAAAAAAAGACAGATCATGATATATTACAAATGGCCGAAACGTGACTTAGAAATTATATTACTCTTGTTGGAAAACCCTATATAAGTGATGCCAAAATATGGTAAAAACTGCAGAAACAATTTAAAAAGTTTTGCTAGACCTAAGAAAAGTGAAAGTATAGGTGATTGGCATCACAAAATGGCGAATTTTTGACAAAAATTTGTGCGAAAAATGGATACCGCATTAGGTAGCCTCAAAAAAATAAACTACGGGAACACTTGCTATATTCGTCAGACTTAGACCTTTTCTGAGTTTCACTAAGTCTCAAAATAAAATTTCTAAGTGGTGACAGTGTCCTTAGAACATTGCTGGAAAGAATATTTTGTGTTAAATAGAGAATTAGTTTATAAATAAAAATACAGTTTTTTAAGCCATTTTTATATATTTTACTGAGTGAACAAATAAATACGCTATTTGGTGAGAGTTAAATAAGAAAATCAACCCTATTTTGATAATTTTGTTGAGATAGTTTTTTATCTTCCGTTCTTTATATGATAAAATATTATGAATTTTTAATATATAATAATTGGTGAATATGAGAATCTTCTTCAAATGGGTTCAATGTACTTTTTTTTAAAAATGAAATGTAGAATTTGAAAATAGCAAATAAGGACACCACTTAAATGAGATGATGCCGAAACGCTAAAACAAACCAACTTACACAAAGTAAAGGGGAAATAAAATAAAAAATATCGTATAGTGTATCTGCAAAATAATCAACATTTTAAATAGAAAAAAAAAATTCTTAATGGTCTTTCCTTGTGAAATTATTCGTGTACCTCTCTTTGAAAGCACGCTTAAACTGTGAGTACATAATTGATCCGAAGGGCGGGAACCTTTGCAGAAATTGACAGAAAAATCGCGAGTGGGGTTTATGAAATCCGATAAGCATAATGAATACGATCGGTAAAAAAGGACCTTTTGTCTTAAAATCGCAAAGTATGGCGCCAATGATTATTGCGAAACGTCACGAACGAAAAGCGGACGGCCATATTTTAATGTTTTATAAAAAGCAGTCACCCCTCATACGGCTTCTGGTGGTTGAAATATTATATGGTAAGTCGGTATTTTTTGAATTCGCATCCAATTACAAAGAACAATTTTCCCTTATTTGAATTTTTCAAATATCTTTTATTCCAGGGATTTGTTTATTATATTGTATTATGGTAAAGACAAATCTAAAAGGGGTGAGGTTTTTGTTTTTTTCTTTTATGCGAAAAAGCCGCTAATTTATTACCACTGAATTTTATGTGAATTTGTTTATGGAATAGGTTTTTATAGTTTTTTTAATTTTATTAATATCTCATATATATTAATAAACCGACAGAGATTAAGTACCATTATTTGACAAAGTATGTATGTTTTCAAATCATAAGAAAAAAGGATATTCTTTGGAATTAATTTTTAGTATCCTTTGATTGAAATAATTAAAATTAAATTCCAAAGGATATATACCAATAAAATAGAGGTAATTTACTATTTATTTATTAATAGTTATTAATGCTAACAAAGATAATATATTTTTTAAAATAAATTCCGGGATATCCATTTCGTAGCTAGGAAAATACAGTTCCGCCATTTAAAAGCTATTTTATAAATACAGGGTGGATCATTTAAATGTTCCATTTTAAAAGGTAAATTTAAAAAAACTAGTTTATGTTTTTTTCAAATTTCAGGTTTTTTAAAAAAAATTGAACCTTGAAATTTAAGAATGAAATACAAAATCATTTAAATGACTGCCACGGCTGTCGTTACAGTACCCCATTCTCTCGACCCAATTTTTCAGTACATTCTCGATTGTCCGGGCCTGTATCTCTTCAATGGCAACTTTGATTTCGTGTTTCAAGGCCTTAATTGTCTCTGGATGGCTTGTGTAACATTTATCCATAACGGCTCCCTACAAAAAATAATCCAACGGGCTCAAATCATAGGTCCGAGGTGGCCAATTGACATCAGAATTTCGGCAAATTATTCGGTTTTCGAAAGCAGTGCCCAAAAGTTGGATTGTTACGTAGGCTGTGTGGCAAGTGGCTCCGTCCTGTTGAAACTAAATGTCGTCCATGCCATTGTCTTCAAATTTTGCAAACAAAAATTCGTTGAGCATGCCACGATAACGCTCACCATTGAACGGCGGGTCCTTCATCGTTTTGAAGAAAAACGTGTCAATAATGCCTCCTCTCCAAAATCCGCACCAAACCGTGACTCATTGTGGATGCATTGGGTTTTCCATAGTGTCGTATGGATTTTCTGAGCTCCAGATGCGACAATTTTGTTTGTTCACATACCCACCGAGGTGGAAATGGGTCTCATCCGAAAAGATGATTTTTCGTTGAAAATGCTCATCTTCGGCCAATTAATCTTGAGCCCATTGGGCAAACCAAAAACGCATCGGATGGTTATGCGGCTTTACTTGGATTAATTGAACTTTGTAAGGTTTCATACCGAGGTATTTGAGAAAAATTCTCAACAGGGAAGTGCGAGAAATGTTCAATTCCTGAGAACGGTGACGAGTTGATGTTGATGGATGATCACTTACATTTTCAGCAACGGCGGCAATATTCTCGGTCGTACACACTGTCTTAGAGCTGGAACGAGTTACTTTGGCAATCAACAAACCAGTTTCGTGAACTCGCTTCACGAATTTGCCCACAAATTCACATGATGGCATTCGATCTTAGCTAATTTTTTTTTTTAATTTCTCACAGTTTGGGTTGAAGACTCACCACTTTGGAAGTAAGTTCTTAATATTTCCCAGTATATTATTTTCTTCAGAGATGAGCCTCATATCTCGCATCACTCTATTGTAACTTTGAAGTAGCCATTGTATCCGCAATAACAGACTGTCCAGAGTGCATTTTGGCCTGAATTTTTTTCTTTTAAAATGAAGAAGGGCGATCGTTATCGTCAATTTTGAGCAATATGGCTGTATAAAAACCAACTTTATTTTGGCCTGAATTAATTAATTTTAATATTGAGCCAACTGCGACCGTGCCATCCTGGATCCACCGGTTCTCGTCAGATCACCGAAGTTAAGCAGGTCTGGGCGTGGTTAGTACTCGGATGGGTGACCACTTGGAAAACCGCGTGTCGCAGGTAGGTAGCTGGTTCGATTCCCGCTGCCGCCATCTCGGCATTGGTGCCGGGGTGAGAGGCCGACTACAAGCCTTACATATGTGGTCCGTAGGGTCCCTCAACGTCACTGGGGGTTGCTTCGCTGGCCTGATAAGCCGCAAGCCATAAAAAACATCTTATCATGAAACAGCACAAGAGTAATCATCCGGACAATACCTCAGGCAAAAACGACATTTGGCTTTCACCGAACAACTCGAATGGGTACCTGGAACGTGCGGACTCTCTCCCAAAACTTCTCGTCTGGCGCAAGCTACTTCCGAAATGCGACGCTACAATCTCGACATACTGGGAATCTCCGAAAAAACAAGGTGGAAACATCAGGGAATCCTCGCAACGCAGACGGGTCTACAGCGGCAACGACAGTGGACACCACTGTGGAGTCGGATTAATCCTATCAGCCAACGCAAAAGAGATCTCTCATGGGCTGCAAACCGGTCTCCGACCGCCTTCTGACAGCAAGGTTCCACTCGTAGTTCCGAAAAATCACCATCGTGCAATGCTATGCCCCAACTGAAGTAGAGGATGACGCCAATAAAGAAGCCTTCTACCACCAATTAGAGACGTGTATTCTCTGTGCCGCTATATGCTCCATAGGAGCGACTGTGTCTCATGACTATGTGTATAATGTATAATGTAGAAATGAAACCTGTCAAATAAATAAATAATAATAATATTGAGCCAAGCTTGATTTCAAGAAAATAATGCCACAAGTGAAAAATATTGGCTTTATTTCTGTAAAACTTCCATGAACTCGTAATTTCAAGATTTGGTCATGTCAATTTACCTTCAAGATTGTCCAATTTCATTTTTTAATATTTCTTTTGTACGATTAGGCAAAATACGTCAAAAACTACCTAAAGAGGATTGAGTCTAACGAGAAGGTTCAAAGGCAGCTATTTGAATGGTATTTAATTTTTTTTTATAGTGTCAATGTTCAGTCAATGTAATGAAATAAATATTTCGATTATTAACTTTACTTTCCTATGGATAAGTTTCATAAACCTTTATAAAATAAACGATTCTGTAAAAAGGATATTCATTTGTTCTCATTTATTTTTATAATGAAATAATATGTTATGAGCTACTGATTCCCTTACTCACTTATTCCCTTACTAGCTACCGAAGTATCACCTCATTCAAACTCATTTACTTAAACCCTAATGATTGGATCTAAACAAACCAACCACGAAATTCAATTTTAACTCTCATTTTAACCAACTTATGGTACAATTAAGATAATTACTGGTTTTGTATTACTGAAAATTTTCAATTTATGCTTTTTTTGATAAATCCCGATGAACAATAAAAAGGCACATAAATAAATAGTCGTAAATAATATTGGGGGGCGTACTTTTAAGGAGGAGTCCAAGTCCTAGGAATTCCAATAGAATTTTCAATTTTCTTAGATAGTGAAATTAGGCAACCGGAATATAATTAGGGAAGACACCACTATGGCACAACATAGTATACGGTAATGAGGCGTATCGCATCCATGTCCAAAATTCTTACCAGCTGCGTTATTATTTTCAATTTTAGAGCATGTTTTGATAGGTCGAAAATGTTTGTTATTAAATTACGAAGGAAAAATTAATACCTGAACCTTTATAATGGCATTCGCTCTATAATTTATCTGATATTTTTGGTTGCTTCCTGCTTCTAAGAAGATAAGATAAATTTTATTTTTTTGTTTACTTCGAATTCGAATTAATGGTCTGAAGATTCTATATTTTATCGACCATTACACGATTGATTATTTTGATAGTTCGATTAATTTTTATTAAGGCTACAATTATGAAATGAACTAATTTTGATTGATTTTCTCGATATTTTGACTGGTTTCTTCCATACTTTATAATATCAAGTAGCAATCTAATAATTTCTAATAAAAAAAAATTCAAGTCTCAAATAAGATCGTTGACTTTTAAAATGATGACGTTGAATACTTAAAAATATTTTTACTATCAGAAAAATAACAAACAGAATGCCAATGAACTGTAGGTACTTTGTTATAGTATAATTTAATTATCAACAAACTTTTTATGAGCATAATAACAATGCAAACATAAATATTGGCTCGGTCGTGTTCAATTCTTTTAAATTAATTTTCACGAAATTGTTGTCCAAAGTAACTATAAAGGCGGACGTCTCGTTCGTTTTCAACAAGTATTCAACCTTTAACAAATAATCGAACATGTTCAATTTAAGAAGAAATTTAGGTCTTTTTTTTGTAGTGACCGTTTGTAAGAGCAAAAATTTTTTTTCAGTGGAAAACTAAAGTAGATTTTTAATATTTATTAAAATTTTTTTTCCACAACAGTTACCGTACTAGTGGCGGACTTAGCAGCATTTCTCGGACTAGAGTATTTAGGTTCTGAAAAGTTACAAAAACTTCGAGGACCATCAATTTTGGATAAGAATAGTAATATTGGTGAAGGTCTCTGGGAATTGAATGACCGCTTCGATACCGACTAGTCTGCATTTTGTACTTAAAAATAAAATGTTCTATTCTGTAAAGTAAAAGTTTTTAGCATATTTTTCTAATTTATTTTTCTTAATAATATTGGTTTTTAAGAATTTGTATAAAATTACTGATTTAAAAATGTTTAAAAAGAAATAAATTAAATTTTTAATGCAATTGGAATTGGGAGCTTATAGACAATAAGAAATTTTCGCTGTTGAAAAACTATTTGAAATCCAAATAAAAATATTCAAAAAAAATTGGATAATTTTAATAAAACAATAACTTTTTACCGCTGATATTTTTTAACATTTCTTATATAATATAAACCGATTATTTGACTTTTTCTTCCAAATTACTTCTTTAATAATTTGCATCTGAGCTCCTTACTTTAATGACAGTATCTATTTTTAAATTTAATTCCTTGACTAGTCCATTTTTGTAAGGATGTACCGTAAAATAAATTCCAATTTGAAAATCCTTAATAATCTTCCGATCATCTTAAGTAGAAAATTTTTCCAAAGAATAGATAAATAAATCTACAACTTTTAGAATTTAATAAATTATTCACATTGAAGCCGGAAGTTGAACATGAAAAAGGAAGAAGCATTCCTATAAACTATGAAAAATCAATATTTATGTGAATAATAAAATGTTAAGAATTTATTATTAGTTTTCGAGTACATAGGGGATGGGTGCTTCGTATTTATTTCATAGAAAATATCAATGCTTTCAGCCACAATTTTTAGTGCAGTTCAAAATACACCTGTGCTCAGCTAAGTTGCATGCTATTATAAATTTTCTAAACGAAGGTACAATATATTCGGAACTATTGCAAAAAAAAATCTCTTAAAGTTTTGTAGATTTTAAAGTAGGTCATAAGTTAAAACTGAAAAAAGACTGCTGATAAAAAAAACAATGTTCATAATTCCAATTATCTGAAATTATTTATTCAATAGCGAATTAAATCATTTATTTTGAAAGGATGAAAAAAACGAAGCAAATTCCTTAATTCGTCACGCTTCCCATCACCAACTTAATTCGATTTACTGCGATGAACATTTCTAATTACGGACATTACAGTCAACACCAACAAAAAACATTCGGATTCAACCAATTTATTTGTGGTGATTTAGTTCCAGGATCAAATTCACAATAAACTATTTTATTTCGTGGGTTATCCTTATTTATTGGTATCCTTTATAAAGCCACAAATCGTATCGATCTAATGCATCGGAATTAAATTCAGCCACATCCTTAATTAAGAAATACTTTTAAATCCTCTTCATTAATGCAAGCGCGTATACACTGATGAGTATAATATTGTAGTAAATACGAATACTTGTTCAGCCACCCATTTACGCTTCAATAGCTCCACCTTTTATTTGGGTAGATAAATAATATTGCGTCCACTGTGAACTGACGGTAGTGATGGAAAGCAATTCGAAAGTATAATAAGAAAAGTGCTCGTTATTCATTAGGAAAACCCAGGGGGAAGTGGACAAAAAGCCACCGATGGAATGAGTGTTCACTTAATGTTCAATATAGGAACGCTAGGAATGCAATTTCTAGTGTAAATGAGTTAGTCCTCTTGTAGGGACATCAATCTCTATCACGATCGATACTGAATTGCAGAAGAATCGGGCGAAAACTAAGGAATCAACTATAAAAAACAATCAATTTCACGCTTCAATCGTTCGAATAAATTTTCTCCCAATACCAAAGGTGGATATTTGGATGCTAGTTAAAAGGATATCACTAGAATAGTGACGGGGAAGCGAAACGGGTAAGTAGCTTTGAATGCTAGTGCAATCTAAATGTTTAAAAATCAAACAGTTTATTTTTTTTCTTTGCATTAAAGAGAAAAATTATCAACTACAACCAAAATAATAATTATAAGGACGATAGCAAAAATATACGAAATATCAAAAATAGTCCATGAACTACTTATAAGCTTAGGTGTGGACTGAAAACAAGAAGACAATTGTTATTGGGGATGTGACAGGGACGTTAGGAATAAACTTATTGCTTCCTCAATACAGAGTACAGTCAAAAGTCTTACAGAAATTTTTAAAAACTTTTAAACTCTCTCAGTTGTATTGTTGTAAAAAGTTATTGATCAGCTAGGAATTGATTGGAAGTTTACCTTTTTCTACTCTACCTTAGATTATAGTTGTAGGTGTTTATAGTAATCAGTAATCAGATAAAGTTCTATAAGACTTTTTTGGATTTTGAAACTTTTCTACAAAATAATAAGTTTTTACTTATAAAAATAGTTTTTGAAGTCATGAAGGAGGAATTGTTGGATTAAAATTCGAGTATTTATTTACTAATCTAAGCAAAATAGTAGAGGGATTTTTAAAATGGTTGGAATTCAAATTTTCAAAAAAATATAAAAATATTGCAAAAATATAAAATTTTTTATATATAAATCAATAAATCAATACTTACCATATACTTTTTTTAAATAATTTTATATAAATGTTGGCCATGACTACGTTTTAAGTGATCCATGCGAGAGATCTAGTTTGGAAGCACTTTTCCCCGAGGATCTCGCCTGGTATCTTGCTAATAACACGTGTAATGTTGTATTTCAAGGCTGCAGGTAATATTGGTTTATTGGCATAGAGGAGTAAATTTACATAGCCCTATAAAAAGTAGTCTAAAGGAACGATCTAGGCGGCAAACTCACCGGTCCGAAATATGACATAAATTACTCACCGAACTCATCTTTCAATATGTTCATTATTTCACGTACTATGTGGCATTTAGAGCCGTTTTTTCAAAACCATATGTCAACCAGTTGTAGTTCTTGCATTTTTGGTAAAAAAAAGGCCGAAATCATCTAGCGATAGTGGTTTTGTTTTGCCGGTGTTTGTTCAACAGACCAAATGCGAAAATTTTGCTTACATTCAAGCAAAAATGAGCTTCGTCGCTGAACGCAATTTTTCGGTAAAAAAAAAGATTTTCTTCAAGTTGTTCTAAAGCGCACTCACAGAAAATTCGCCGCTTTGGCAGGTCCTTTGACTTCAGTTCATACACGAGCTTTATTTTATACGCTTTTAGACCAATATCATTGCGTCAAATCTCTATCCAAATTGATGTGAATGGCAACGGATGGAATTGAGTTTGTTGCTCAGTAGGTCTATTATGACAACTATAAAATGGTCGAAGGGTACCAAACACATTTTTCACAGAGCACGAATTTTGATAATAAAATCCAATAATTCGAGTGTAAGTCTTTCCATGAGAAAATGACAATTATAATTACGCACTTTTGACTTTGACATACATCACGTGTGATATACAATCTATTCAAAATATAAATATAAAAAACCAAAAAGCAAAAAATAACACGATTTGCAAGAGGCTTTTCAAATTATATACATAATTTTTACTTACATGTATACCAATAATCGATATCATACTATAAAAGAGATCTTCTTTCTTTTTGGCAACACCAATCGTCCTTTATACCAAAACCATATTATGTGATTATCATCGTCCTTTATACCAAACCATATTGTGATTATCATAACTCATATATTATATGAACTCCACTTGATCATGAAATACTAGGCGACCGGGATTCCCCCGATTGTGGAGCCAAAAACTCGATTTCTAAGTATCTCCTCTTATAAATAACATACTAATCTACTCCACAAAATTTTGTAAAATTCACACTATTCTACTCGAATAACTAGAGACTAGTCTGGTTAAGATAGCTTTCCACTCAAAACAATAAAGTCATAAAATGGCATTATGATCATGGCGCTATAATGTGGCTCCTGACACATATTGAAAAAAATACATATGCAAGTAGAAAATGTGCGTCCAAATCCGTATAAAAAATAATAATTATAAAAGTATAAGTAAGCATTTTTGACATCCACTTTTGATAAAATTTCTGGTATAAAAAGACGCCTTTGATAATATTTATGAAATAAAAAAAGCTTTCGGCGATATTTTTTTATAAAGTGTTACTTTGGGTAATATTTTTGGTATAAAAAGTTACCTTTGATAAAAATATGGTATAAAGTACCGCTTTTGATAAAATTCCTTATATAAGAAGTAATTTTTTATAAAAGCCGCCTATGATGATAATATTTTTGGTATAAAGTGCCGCTCTTAATAACATTTTTTAAAAGCCATTTTTTATAATATTTTTGGTATAAAAAGGCACTTTTGATAAAATTTCGATTATAAAAAGCTGCCTTTGATAATATATCTGAAATAAAAAACCGCATTTAGTGATATTTTTGTATAAAGTGCTGCATTGAGTAATGCTTTTGGTATAAAAAGTTGCTTTTGATAATAATTTTATACAAAGTAGCGCTTTTAATAAAATTCCTTATATAAGAAGTAATTTTTTTAAAGTTATTGGTATAAACAGCTACCTTTGATAATATTTCTGATATACAAAGCTCTGCCTATGATAATATTTCTAGTATAAACAGCCAATTATAATAATATATTTGGTATAAAAGCCACTTTTAATAAATTTTCTAAAAACCTACTTTTGGTAATATTTTTGGTATACGAAGCCGTTTTTGATTATATTTCTGGTATACAAAAAAGCCGCTTCTGAAAATATTTCTGGTATAAAAAAAACACGTTTGATCAACTTTCTAGTATAAGAAGCCATTTTTGATAATATATATGAAAGGTATAAAAAATTACATTTAATAATACACGTAGTTCCGATATAAAAGACCGCTTTTCACAATATTTTTTTTTATATAAAATGTTTTTGGTATAAAAAGAAATTTTTCATAATATTTCTGGTATACAAAGCTATCTATCATAATAATATCTGGTATAAAAGTCCACTTTTGATCAAATTTCTAGCATAAGAAGCAATTTTCTGATAATATTTCTGGTATAAAAGAAATACTTTTGATCAACTTTCTAGTATAAGAAGCCATTTTTGATAAATATATAAAAGGTAAAAAAAAAATTACATATCATAATAGTTTTGATATAAAAAAGCTACTTTTGATTAGATATTTTTTATAAAGGGCTACTTTGGGTAATGTTTTTGGTATAAAAAGAAGTCTTCTATAATATTTTTGGTATAAAAAAACCCTTTTAATAATATTTCTGGTATAAAAAGCCGCCTTTAATAATATTTCTGGTATAAAAAGCTATTTTGCAAATCTCTTTTAAGTCGATATTTCTGGTATAAAAAGATCTCTTTTAAGTCGAATAGTTTTAAAAATTAAAATATGTTTCGTTAAGAAATTATATCCTTAAGGGAGAGTCTTGACAATTTTAATACATACAAAATCGTTTCTGCTGAATGCTGATAATATTGTTATTTTTTTTAATAAAAATAATAAGTCATTCTAGAATTATATTTGGATATAGTCTTTATTTTGTAATAAGGATTATTCACACTTTGAAACCGAATTTTTTATTTAGTATTGATAAAAAAAACATGAAAATATATGCCATTAATAGAACTAGGACTGCTCATCATTTCCTAAATTATATACAATATTTCTTATCTGAATACGAATATTATGGTAGAAATACAAAAATCTATTCGCCAAGAATGCTGAGTATTCATGCAATAAGCAGTATGGTAAGTATTAAATTGTATATTCAATTTTAGCACGCTTAACTTAATGGATATAAGGCGAAAGGGAAAGTCTTATGAATATTAGACGTAGTGAAGTTGAGCTGAAAGCAGAGGTATAGCATAAAGTAATAATCCTTTCGAGACATTTTATGAGGAAACTGCTTGTTTCAACATTTTATTAGGCTGCCAATAAAATGCCCATCCCAAAGTGCTGTGTCCTACAAGCTTTGCTACCAAACATTTGCCGTATGGCGAATTCCAAATGCGCGTTCTGTTTAGAGTCTTATGCGTGGCATGGATAAGACAGTGTATTGCAAATGGTAACATAGTTTTCATTGTAGCCTCTTGTTGCTGATGTTGTACTATGTTTTTTATGATCAAAATCATAAAATGACAATTTTATATGAAGCTGAGATGCCTGAAAACAATGCCAGTTCGTGACTTGTATGAACAGAAAAATAACCGCGTATTGTCCTTATGAAATTCTCCGTTCCTTTTGAAGAAAAATTCACAAGTACACACTAAACTTAAATATATATACAAACATATATAAAATACTGTATATAGTTTTGAAAGTGGTGTGGATTTTTACCCATACCTACGATATATTATAAATATAAATATATATGGACAATTTAGTGTGTAAAATTATTTTTACCGACGCAGTTTTTAAGTAAAGATACAGGAACGTTTATTTTAAGTGTAATTCTACTGATAATATAATGTGCGGAAAATATTAATAATTATGAAAAAAGGATAATTTTGAAAATATTTTAAGAAGAATTATTTATTTTAAAAATGTACGCTCAAGTTTTGGTTTTATTTTTTACCTTAAATTGGACTGATACCTCTCAAGCCAATCATATAACCAACATTTCCTTGCGTACAAAAACTACCAAATTGTTAAATTGAAATCAAACCAAACGATTCAATCGAAAAACATATTCGAAGATTTTTAATAGGATTGGATCTGTGGATCGTACTATTCCCCTACTCTTATCCTCATATTAAATTCCTTATTATCCATCAACCAGCTCACTACCCAGCATTATCATTAAGTCATTGATTTTGTTATTCTGGAATATTTATAGATATTGGTTAAATTTATGATCGAGTATAGCACCTGGGCATGCTCTGGAACTCAAGAGGATACTTCCTTTCATATATTATCTGATACAAACCGATATTTATATATAAATGAAGTTCACAAGCTCTCCAATGTATCTTTGATATGCACTTATACGAGGTCTGCTAAAAGAGTATCGCGAATTTTGAATTTGCACGGGTTACGTATATGCGGTTTTCGATTTTTTGTGGCGTTACGTTGGTACTCATGTCTCTCACTTTTGCCGATAAGTTCGGCCATTTTGAATGTTCAGTTAATTTTGACAGCTGCTTTGCTTGCACGTGTTTTGGCTCGTCTTCGATTTTTCTTCCATTTCGACCAAAAACATAAACATTGGACTCTGTCCGCGACAACCTAAATTTGCTCCAGAGGATCATAACTGGTGACGAATCATAGGTTTATGGTTATGACATAGAAACCGAAGCTCAATCATCCCAATGGATGCTGTCACACGAGCCAAAACCGCAAAAAACGCCAAGTTCAGTCGAATGTGCAGATTTCGCTTACAGTTTTCTTCGATTGCAGGAGCGTAGTGCATCATAAATTCTTACCACAGGGTAGACCGGTCAATAAGAAATATTACCTGCAAGTTATGCGCAAGCTGCGCGAAGCAATCTGCTACAAGCGCCCGGATTCGTGGAAGTACAAAAATTGGCTTTTGCAATTTTTGGCCAAAAACAACACAATAATTATGCCGCAGCTACCGCATTCCCCATATTTGGCTTCCTGTGAGTTTTTCTTGTTCCCGAAACTGAAGAGCCTTATGAAAGGACGACGCTACGCTACGATTGAGGAGATAAAAACGGCATCGAAGGAGGAGCTGAATAAAATGAAAAAAATTATTTTTTGAAGTGCTTCGAGGATTGGAAAAAACGTTGGCATAAGTGTATAATATCTGATAACGATTACTTTGAAGGGGACAAAATAGATATTCATGAATAAATAAATAATTTTTTAAAAAACACAAAATTCGCGATACTTTTTGAACAGACCTCGTATATTCACAAAACCAAAAATTTCAAACCCTCCAGAACTTGTTTACTAAGTGGAGAACAAAAGTTCACGAAGCCAAATGTGTACATGTAACTCTTACTTTCCACCGTAAACCATGCCATCTCATATACAATATTATAATGGAGGTGAAGTACAACTGAATAAAGACCCATGATATGGAACGTGCACACAAGACTAAAAACACTTGAACTAAACAAACAATTCCGCAAAGACAAATATTCCAAGCGTAATATAGATAGCAAATTACGTTTAAAACAATACCCTACTGAAACCAATATGGACTTACGCACTTGAAAGTGTTTGTCAGTATAAAAAGTGCCACTATCGTTTTTACAATCTTATTATTGTAATTCCCCTGTTTGGGAGGTATACAAATACAATTTAAATCTAATTGTTACTAATTTTAAGTTGTAGATTTTTGGAAAATAAAAAAAAATATTGCAATTTTTATAAAGATCTTTAAATTTATACGAAATAGATAAGGACAGGTAGGTGAGTTTTTTTTGTGTTCTATTAACTTTAAGGAATTATTATAGTCATTAAGTAATATGAATGGTTTGGTTACAACCTCTTTTTAACTTTTAAGAATAGTTTTAGACATTTTTTTTTCAAATTAACCAAGAACGTGTTGAATTGTTTAAAAGATAAAATAAGAAACTTACGTAAATAAAAGAAATTCTTACTTACATAAGCTTTTGTAATTAACAAAATGATAATAATTATTCAAGAATAAATTTAATTGAAAAGAAATAAAATTCATTAAAAAAAAAACACTTTGAATGAAATTATTTCTTAATTGTTTTTATTTCTTTGCCATCAACTTGAAAACTGAATAAATTCAGTTATTAAATTAAAATCCAATTATTATTGGGATAAATTAATTGTGTTTCGGTTATCTTAAACTGTGAAAAATAATTGACGATAAAACTCTTTCCACTAAAGTCCTAAATCAATTTAGATAAAAATCTTTTTTTTTCTGCATGTAAAAATAAAATCCTTTTCAATAATCCAAATACACGTTATTGTATTTTTTTTTAAATATCACGATTTCAAGTAAAATTTTTTCCCAACTTTAGATAAAACGTGACTTTATCGGTTTTTATATAATAATTCAAATCTCGTATAGTAATTGATGTAACTGCATTCAAATTAGAATTTTTTTTGCCCGATATTATAAAGTATATTTCTTAATGGCAGAGAAATAAAATATAACTTTATGCGATGGATGAAAATAATTAAATATTTTATCTGTATTTATCGATAATCAATAAAATCATAAGCATTCACAAAATTGCTTTAATCAATCTATAATTAAAAAATCCTTTTAAACTTGGTTAAACTTTAATTTTTATATTGAATAAAATTCAGAACCACTTATGGTATAAAACCCGAATAGTTGTGGAGAATTTTCGAAAAATACTGATTCAATTAAAAAGGCAGATTTTTCAGATTTCAGTTACAGAATTATCACTTGACCCAAATTGCGTTCTTCAAATTTATAAAATTTATTTTTTAAAAACAAAATTTTTTAATTGAATACATTTATTTTTGCTATGCTGTCAGTTTCATAAAATATATGCAATTTATAGAAAAAATATTAAAAAATAAATAAAGGGTTTTATTCAATGAAATAGTAATTATAGGTTAGGGCTTTCTCGATTTATTCATATGCAAAAAAAAAAAAAATATAATTTTCAATTCAGAAAGAGGAGTTCATTAAGAAAATCAACTTCAAAAATCATATTAATAGAAAAAGAAGTAAATATTATTATTTTTAATAATATATTAAAAATTTAAAATTGTATTGTATTATAAGAAAGGGTCCTAGGACATGCACTAAAGGCCGTTCAAGGTAGCGCCACAATTTTAAGGTTATTTCCATTTGTTTTTAGGATCAAGTCTTTTGTACATTTGCGATATAAAATCAAAATAAGTAATTATATTATAAATATTTCCAAACTCTTTCTTATTTATTTTGGGTTAAATATTTTTTTTTACAAAATTTTTATCAAATTTTTACTATTTAACCCTTTAAAATGTCTGCGTACTTAGTTTTGCACTTACTTAGCCAAAGTAATTAAATATTTTAAATTGTAAGGAGAGTTGTTAAACGTTTAAACAATTTGCATATATATTCCCATCTGGAAAACTATGAAGAAAATTATCTTCTTATAGGCTGCTGTAGATGGTCTTGGTACTCGTACAAAGACGATAGAAACCATTTACGGCCAACTTTCAAGTGACAATTTAAGTAGCAATAAAACTTATAGGACCCGCCTGGGACGAATATAGTCAATTTGGATAAAACGAATGGAAATTAGGTGGTTAAACTCTTTCGGTAGCCAATTCTCAGATGCTCGTATACACTTATGAAGACATACAACTGCTTTTGAGTACATCGAGTACATTTGCATTGCAAGGAAATGAACACATTAGATTTATTGCCAAGAGCAGCAATTTCAGAATCTCCTTGCTTATCATCCACATCACTTTCTTATGTAATAAATTGAAATAGTAGGAATAGAATGGAAATGATTATTTTTAACTCATGTAAAGAGACTAAAAACTATTAATGTAAAACTTATTTAAAATTTTTTATATAATATAAATAAAACAATTAGAAAGTTAGTAATAAAATTTTTGTACAAAAAGTTTTAAAATCACCAATAAACTTTGGAAAAGTTGTCGTATTATTTTCAGTTTTGTTTTATTTTATTTTATTATATTTCTATAACTATAATTTTATTGTAATAAGCCAAATTTTTATATTGCAAACTTATTTACAATATCGCAAATAAATGAAATGGAAGTAAAGACACATCGGCATTCCTCCAACTAACGAGAGTAACAAGGTTTTAATAATTTGAGACAAGGTCCGTCTTGTATCTAGGCTTGAATCCAGCTGGAATTTTGTAGCGCTAAGAATTTATATTTAAGTAAAAATTTTACTGAATATGATATCAAATAAAAATTAAATAATCTCGAGGATACTGAGTCTTAAGTCTTTGGAGACGGTAACAGAGAAAAATTCTTTTATAAGTTGATTCTGACGAGAGGATGAACAGAAATAAAATTTTTAATAAAGAAAAATTGTACAGGTCCTATACAGTCAAATCATGATGTAATATATTATCACAAAATAAAAAAAAGAGTTTTAGCAATTTTGCGAAAGATGATAGATTGTAAGTACTAGTTAGGGTCAACCCAAAAATGAATTCCGTAAGTCCAAATTGGTTTTATACAAAGTGTGCTTTATATGTTCAAGGTCAAAGTTTTCTTTTAATAACTTTTCAAAGTAGTACAATTTTATAATTGTTATTTTTTTTTTGATTGTTTATATGGTCTTTAGAAGTTAGTATAGAATATGATGTCGATAAAATGCCCGCTCTTGCCAGCGATACAAAGGCGAGCTCTTTTAAGCATATTTTTTATAACATTTTCGCAGACTTCTGGTGTTATTACAGCAATTTTGTTTCGTTCGAATGTTGCCCCTAAGCATCAAGGTTATGGTTGGTTTGTTAGTATATACCTTTTCATTCAAGTATCTTGATACGAAAAAATCGGGAGGCTTCAAATTAGAGGATGGTTGTGGCCAGTCGAAATCACCATTTTTTGGTGCACGAATTGTATGTGATGTGGCACCATCTTGTTGGATCCACATGTTTTGTATGCCTAATTGATCTAATATGGGCAGAAGAAAGTTTCCGCAGTAACTGTTATAGCATTGCCTCCAGCGTCATCAAAGAAATATGGCCCAATGACACCGTCGGCCCAATTCTCGTTATTAATAAAGCCAGCCAAGTCGAAGTGTGCATCGTCGCTCATAATGATTTTTTGCCCAAAATGGCGGTTGTCTATACCGAGCACTCCAGTCTCACCTCCGCTCACGGTCATTTGGCTGCAGATGTTGTGACAATTGAATTTTATATGAGTAAACAAATTTCTTTTTTTTGGACAATTTTTAACAAACATGATGAGCTGGGAGATATTCTCAATTCTTATGCACGGCGTCGATGAGAGGTACCCGGACATTCAGCAACACTTTGCCTCACTGCAGCATTCTTTTCAGGTGTATATTGGCTTAATTGTCACCCAGATTTCGTTTTATTTTGCGAGTTTTTCGATATTTTCAAAATTACTCATTACACGATGAATGGTTGACTTGCTCAGCATATGATTAATACCAAAAAAATCACGTAATTTTCTACGCGTATTTACAATTGAACAATTATTTAAATATAATGTTTTGATAATTTTAACAAGCTACAAGATTCTTTGTTAAAATTTATTATTGACCATTTTCTACGATTATTAAATGTCAATAAAAAATTGTCATCCAATCTAAAATGGCAGTTAAATAAAATCGACTTGGAACATAAAGAACACTCGGAATAAATACAAAGGTGGCTTTTGGCAGACAGTAAAAGTAATATGAACACTTTTTTGTTAATTTATCTTTCCATTATATCTCGTAAGGCAAGATTAAAGTTTTTGGATTTAATTATAAAAGTCTATCATTTGGCATCAAACAGAGAAATTATAATATTACAATCAGGTAAAATATCTTTGGTACAAAATTTATATTAAATTGGATCTAGCAAATCTGTATTTTGGAATTCACGTTGAAATAGAAAATATTTTTGAGAATTCCGTATTAGCTGCTACTTAAATACGATGCTGAGAAAAATATTTAAATTAATATCGAAATAGTTTGAAGCGGAAAAGAAGCACTTGAGTTTGCAGGGGAGTACACTATACTATACTTGGTTAGAGGCATGTGAAATATCTAAGAATACTCCTGGTAAAAATCCTCTCCTATTGAAAAGGATGCAATATAATCAATAACATGATAAAAAGTCAAATTTGCAGTCAATAATATGTTTTTATTATCTAGGAAGAGATACATTTATTTTAATAGAAATTCTTTAAAAGTGTTACCAAGGATTGGTGGGATGCTACTTGATGTTAAGGAAGATGGAGGATTCATTGGTATAGTTGGATTAAGAATCATTTTAATAGATGAAGATTTTGTATGCAGATGTAAGTTTAAATACACCTATTTAAATATATTGTATATTTTTGAATTTATATAGAAAAGAATGGATAAAAGTTTAAGCAAATTATTGAAAATATGAACTGAGAAAAGTCTATTTTTTTATAAAATCAAATTTTTCTCAACAACAACAAATACTTTACGTTAAAATTCTTTTGGAATAATACTAATGAAATTCATTTTAAAAATGCAGAAATAATTAAGGAAAAATGAGTTGTAATTCGTTATTGATATAACTTCTAGCAACATTGCTAGCAACATTTGCTGGATGTTGCATGACCATTGACTCGAAATCGAATTGAATGCAAGATAATTTTAAGTGTCAATGACTAATTTCCGAATCGAGTTTATATTGTAAATATATAAAAGCTATTGGAAGGAGGCATTACCACATAGAAATTTTTCACATACGCCATTCTGCGGAATGTTGTTGTCCTCTAAGAATGGTGTAAACATTTTATTCGTGAATACCATAGTCCTATTAATACGACAGTGAACGTTTGTTTTTAATTCGGAATTGCTCGAGTTCGAGGTGGTTCGATGGTGTCGACTGTTTTCATTTGGATCTGATTGGATACATGCTATTCGACCTTTTCGAACGAAATGGAACAATCGAATTGGAAAATTCCGGATGGATTGAAGCTGGAAACACTCTCGGATTCCGTGCAATTACGCCTCGATATCGGAGAGTGCAAACATTTAATTAAACCTTTTGTTGCTGTTGTGCGTGTAATTCGAATCGAAGTCAGATTTGCCGTATTCGAAGGTATGGACCAATTTACAAATTAGTGACAGGAACAACCGTGTGGTGTGTATGTTCTCGTTAACCGTGTGACACTTAAAAGCCACTCGAAGCGGAAACTTGCAATTAATTTATGCGGTGTTTAGGTACGTAGGGCTTTTTAAAATGTCAACTGAAAAAACCACGAGTACTTTTTAGATTATTTTCCAACTCTGACTATAAAAGACAGACAACAAATATCTTAGAGCTATATAAAAAAAAAATAATCCAAAGAAGATTTTTGCAGGTTCTCTGCCGTACTACTCTTAGTAACAAAACGATTTTTTGATTAGAAAACAAAATTCAAAAATCATCATTTCCTCCTGAATATTAATAGAATACTATATATGCCAGACTAATTTTCCTGTTTGCTTGACTTAGACACATAAATTTCATTTAGTACTCATAGATTTTGTTAAATAAAACTTGATTACTTTATACAGACTGCATCAATAAACAATTTTTCAAACAATCATAAATTGGATGCCGACTTTTATATACTTTGTGCGTGCAACTATTCCTCATTTTCTCTTATTAGATATTTTTATAGAAACGAATACTACCTTCCATTTAGAAGGAAATATATTCTTACGGAATTGCATTCTTTGTGCATATTGTTGAAAAGGTCTTCAACATAACACCCACTATTTACGGTTCCTTACTGTGTTGGTGCTAGATTTACTAGATATTATGTTAGCTTTGCCAAAAATTTCACGATGCAACCACTTGATTAGACGAATTTTATAGTAGTCTAAGGAAATTGAATGTTTATAATTTGCATACAGAAATTTGTGGAATATTAGTCATCGTATGTTATGATATGGCATTGTGCAAGTTGGCGGCAATCTAGATTAGGTGACCCACCGTGACAAGAACCAGTTCGGCTGTGTAGCAGCTGTTATTTGACAAAATTGTAACATAAATTCTACGATATTATTTTCATAGAAATATTGCAATAAAATCATGTTTTCATAAATAGCAAACTCAACCATTTTGGTCAAGCTGACTTTGCAAAAGGTTTTTTCCGTCTCTTTGGAATTTTCCACTATCCAAAGACTAAGTCCCCAGGATAGTCGCTAACTCGATGCAAATCAGAAATGTTTTTTCATAAAACTTTTTGGTTCTGTATAGATAAATAATTTGCACGGTCAAAGGTTTATTGCAAAAATACTAATTCATATTCCTTCTACAAAATGTGTACTTTCTCTGTAATAAAAATGATTCGCCATAAACGTGGCGCGAAGTTTCATGACCTGCCGCCCAGTACTACAAGAAGTCTCCAGTTTGTGTATATTATTATCCGATTGTGCAGTTATTATCGGGATGGGTGGTATGGAATTGAACTTTAGTAACTGCTGTTGCTGCTGTCTACAAAATGAAGTTCTTTATGGCGACAAGTTGAGAAATTACCCGATAATTGAAAGTAAAATTTATTCTGCCCTTACCGCAAACGAACTGGCACTCGTAAAATTACTAACGATGATTATTGCGGCCATATTACACAAAAATGGCTGTCCATTAGGGCCATAAATCGAATCCCAATAAATTCTGAAATTGACATTTCGGCTTTCGAACACGATTCAGACTGTACATAGTTTATGCGTGTGTAAGCTTGTACGAATAGGTATGTTCATATCTTTAAAATGTTTGCTTGTCATCAATCAAAATAAATAGTATTTTTACAAAAAGAGTTGAATATTTTAAGATGACTAAGATATAAGTTTTTTTTCATTACTAGTCAAAATAGGGCACGAAAACTCTTCCTTTTTTGCCGTTGGAGTAGCTCTTCGCACCACAAAAAACGCCGTTCGACGTTTCTCGGCTTCTGCTCGCATGACACCCAATTTTCTTGCTTTTGGATTATTCCCAAGGCTTCTAAACGTTGAAAAATGGCTGGTTGAGACACACCTAATGAATCTGCAAGTTCCTGTTGTGTTTGACATGGATCGGCATTCAGCTGATCCAATTCTGCCTCTTAAAACTTTTTTTTTGTCTTCCACGTCGAAATTACCACTTTTGAGCATTGTAACCGTTTTCTGACTTATACAAGCTTCTCAATAAGTTTTTACAATCATTTGACTCATTTCAGCCCAAAGATTTTTTTAAATTAAAGCCAAAAATGACCCTTTTTTGGCTTAATTTCAATTTCCGAAATTTTCATGTACAAAAAATTATATAAAGTCGATAAAAAGTCACAAATATATTGATGATGAGTTGTTGACATATGCCAATTTTTACGATTTGACGTTTCTGAGCTGACTGCTGGCGCCATCTATTGGAAAATGGCGGTTCCTCATTTGTACGGAATAATACTAACAAAAATTTTGCCACCATCTAGCTTGTTGGCGGATAACATTGCTTAATCAAGCGTGAAGTTTTACCAAAAAAATGGAGAATTATGGTTTATTAGTACCGAAATAATTTTTACCGACAGTGTCGCAACCTTGGATGCTACCATATTTATAGCTCATCAGTTTCTGAATAACCAAATTGTTAAAAGATGTTAGGTTCCTGGTCATGCTGCTATACGCGCCAAAGAGTGAGCTGACCAACTGGCATGGGAGGCTCCATATCGTCCAATTCCAACTTAGATTTCTAAATTGCCACATCTACTAACGAAATAACCTTTAACATATTGAGAGTTTCTTGTATAAATAAACGCACCTTTCAATGAAGCCACCCCCAAATACTGGGTGAGGAATTTTTTCAGAATTCAGACTAAATAGTACGTTGTTCATATCCTAAACAATTGCGACTTAATCTAAAAGTTTTTTTCTTCTATTGTGGAGCTCCTAGATCTAACAACTTTTTTTCCAAGTCCTTTTTTTAATTGTCTAAAATAATATAATATGAAATTTTAATTGCTTCTTTCTACTTACGTTGAACAGTTTCATTACGTAAACTGGCAATGCCAACTAACAAGTAACATGAAGTTGCCAAATGGCCTTATGATTGTGGCGGTATGAAGTGGTCTCTGGTGATTTTTTTCAAAATTCTTACATACATAAAATGCATACAAATATAAAATGAAATTTTTTTAATAAAAACTAAAAATATATTTGGTCATAAAATAATTATTGTATGAAAACAACTTTAAAATTTCCCAAGTGAAGGGTATGCACTAATTTCAAGACTATCTCATTAGATATTCATGTGAAAAATGATGATTGGTATAACATCATCAATTAACTAATTAAATATTATCTGGACAGTACCACTATTCAGGTGTCAATATGTACGCATTCCCGTGGGACTCTTGTGCACGTCGAATGGGAAGTAGAAAAGCCCTTTCATATGATATGATTTAGCGGCGCTCTGTTGAAAGTTCACTTGCGTCCACCGCCTACACGCATCCAAGTAATGTTATTAAGCTGCAAATCGTGCTGTGTTCCATTAATTATCCATATTTCTAGGCTTGCCTAGTCCTCCCATAACGTAAATGAATGTTAAAACCATTTTTCAGAATTTTATTTATTTCCCTTCACAAATTATATACGAGTTTGGAATTATGAAGAAAAGATTATAAATGCGCGACATTTTTCTTCTCCCACCACAGCCCTTATTTGGTACCAGAAGTAAATGCAGTTAATCTATAGAATTTTAAATAAGTAAAAAGCTTTCAATATAGTTGTGAATTTTATCATTAAAAAGATTAAAAATTTTATGCCTATATTACTATAAGTGAATCCCTTAACTTAACCTTTAAGGTGAAATCTAATTTGCAGTATTAACTGAAGTTACTTCAGTGCATTCATAAAAATCCCGACCCAAATAGTTAAACGGGTTCAGAACAATCACGTTTGGCTATGGTATTTGTCAATAGTACGCATAAAATTTTAACGAGCTTTTATTTTTAATGACTTTCATATAGTAATAAAATCCAAGAAAATTATCATATGATGTGGCGGTTTTTATATTACACTTTAAAAATACGCTTGACTTTTTGTTTATTTTTTTTTCTTTTTATTTAAATATATCGTTAAAAATGAAAGTTTTCGGTTATAAAAAAGTTTTATGACAACTAAAAAAATGACTTTAAGTGACACGTTTGTAATTTAATATCAACTTTTGGTTTGTGAAAAGGTGATGTCTTTGGTATTTACGAGTATTATGAGTTAACCTTTTAGAAAATGTTTGATTTAATAATAAAGATAAATTCATTAGTTTTTTATAGAATTTTTATTTTTGAAACTATGCAAAGTATTTTTGTTATTTTGAAAATAAATATTTTTGGTACAATTTGGATTTTTAATTGTACTTTTTTCAATTGATAATAAATTTATTCTAATTATTTGTATGAAATAATAAAATATTTTCTTTGGAGTACATTATTTTTGTTGAAATTATCCTAAATCTATTCTTATATACCAGGTGTATAAGCTTAAATCCGCTGTTTAGTCATAGATGGCGTCACTGAGCGTATTAAGCAACATGGATATGCCATACTTTTTTTATGAGTTTGGCATCTGTCAACATTAATCAGTGAACATTGTCAGTAATTTCGTACAACAACATATATTTTTCCTTTGGTAATCATGTCTAGTTTTGTGCCAGAAAAAGAGCAAATGCGGGAAGCTCTGCTTTTCTGCGTCAATTTGAAGAAATCGGCTACCGAATCGCATCTAATGCTTATGGAGGCCTATGGTGACAGTGCTCTATCGGACACAACATGCCGAGATTGGTTTCATAGGTTCAAAGACGGCAATTTTGACTTGTGGGACAAAAAGAATGAAAATCAACCTAGGAAGGTTGAGGACCATCAATTGCAGGCTCTTTTGGATGAAGACGATACGCAATCGCAAAAAATGCTCGCGGAGCAATTGAATGTTACTCAACGAACCATTTCCATGCGTCTGCGTAACATGGGAAAGATTTAGAAGATTGGAAATTGGGTTCCGCATGAATTGAACGATAGGTAGATGGAGCGACGCCAAAATACATGCGAAGTTTTGCTCGCCAGATAAAAAAGAAAGTCGTTCCTGCATCGGATTGTGATAGGCGATGAAAATTGGATATATTTCGAGAATCCTAAACGCAAGAAATCGTGGGTTGATCCCGGTCAATCATCAACATCTTCCCCAAGACCAAATCGGTTCGGACGGAAGGCTAAGCTGTGCGTTCGGTAGGATCAGCAGGGTATCGTCTACTATGAGATGTTGAAAACTGGTGAAACTGTCAATGCCCACCACTACCACCAACAACTGATCAAATTGCACCGTGCTCTACATGAAGAAACGACGGATTATCAACAAAGACATGACAATCTGACTTTCCTCCACGACAACGCACCATCGCACACGTCAAAAATGATCAGAAACTTCTTGGAGACACTCAACTACCACCTGTTTTCGACGATGGGCCACGCGCTCGCTGAGCAGCACTTTAATTCTTATGAAGACGTCCGAAAATGGCTTGATGAGTGTTTTGCCTCGAAAGAAAAGGAATTTTTCTGGCGTGGTATCCACAAATTTTTCGAGAGATGGGAAAAATGTATAGCTAGCGAGGGCAACTCCTTTGAATAAATTTGTGTTTGCTTTCTATGAAAATTTAAGCTTATACATCTGGTATATAAATTACTCAATGGATGCCGATTTTTCGAATCTATTTTTTTTAGTAATGAGGATCATTTTGTGCCTTTTGGATACGTCAATAAGCAAAATTTCCGCTTATAAGAGTTTAAAAACCCTCAATTTACTATGGAGAAGCAATTGTATTTCGGAAAACTACTGCCTGGTCTGAAGGTGTCATGGGACCATATTTGTTTGAAAATGAAGAAGGAGAGATCGGTTACCGTAAATTCTGAGTCATATGATCTTATGATAACCAATTCAGTTATAACCTGAACTTAAAATTTTTAATCTGAACTAAATGTTATCTTTATTATGTGAAAAAAATTCAACAACGCTTAATATGCAGTTTTGATGATGTCAATTGACCCCCAAAATCGTGAAATCTAATATCTTTGGACGTTTTTTGTAAAACTAAATGAAAAGTTTTTATTTACTGCAATAAAACTAAAACTTTTGAATATTAAAAACAAAAAAAGAATTTATAAAAAAAAACAGTATTTAATATGCGCTTTACTTAACTTTATTAGATAACCTTTCCGTAATGAGAAATATTTTTTATAAACTTTCGAAAAATTCATTTTTCTTGGCTTTTTTTTTATTTAACTATTACCAAAGTAGATGTTACTATTTTTTTTCTTAATAAAAGATTTATAGCTTAAAAGGACTACGCTTGACGATTTAGCAAACAATTTACTATAAAAATTACTATGTAAGTCTAATTTTGTCAAAAATTATAAAAATTATATAAATAATAGATATTATAGCAAATTTTTGTGTACTCTGTAAATAATGGCAATATTTAGGCAATATAATCTATAAAAAATTTTATCCAACTTTAGTTGTATATTATATTTTATTTAACTATGCTTTCTAAAGCATAAATTGGATAATCAAGTATTTTTTTAGATTATGAAGTTGAATATTAAAAATCCGAACCGACAGAAGACTCTAAAATTAATTTGTTAAAAAATAGTTTTCAGAAAGGTCTGATATGCAATTAAATATAATATAAAATGTCAACTGCAATATAAACAAAATTTACTACCAATTATTTGGTCTTTTTCGCTTTTAAAAACGAATAGTTTATTTAAAAAAAAAATTATTTCGTTTCCCATGGAAAAGCATAAAAGTTATTGACTTCCGGGTAGGAAAAGAATATATTGTAGCTGTTAAAAATGAAAATCGTATCCTTATCAAACAGTCAATCAATCCTTTTTTAAAATATCTGACAACTGAATAAAAAAATTTGACATAATATTTTAGATTTCGAAGGTAAAAAATATTCTGAACCATTTAAATAAATATTATTAGTACAAGCAAATATTCAATGTTAGATAGTTTATGGATGGAATTGTAGTGTACGAATATGTGAATTGGAAATCTGTATCTAAAAAATTACTTTCATCTTGTTGATGGTGTATTGTTGGATGTAGTCATAAAGGTCGTAGCACGGCGGGTATTTTGTGAGTTTTAACCTTTCGACCAGATTCTGGCTGGTGGAAGTCTTTACTATACGTTTTATAGAAAAGACCATCCCTCCCGCTGGTTTCGAGATGCCAATTATGTCGACGGTTGGTACATGTTGTTCGCGGTACTCCATAGGTATGAGCATAAATACCTTTTGGGGCCATATGGTTCGGACAGCTCTTATGCAATGATACAAGATTATGCCTACACAACAAAAGCCGTACACGATATGATATCCAAAACGCATAAACTGTTGAGTTATTGATCGACTCTCTAGTATTCATAAATACGACTATTTCCATAGAAGCGTATTGGAATATTTAAATAAGAATCAGTCATGATATGGGTTCCGGTTCTCACCTATTTTCTCACCAAACAAAGTCTATTCAAAAATTTCCGATTCGTATGGCTTTGTAAATGGTCTCCCCATCAACTACCCTCAACTGGAAGATGGCTGTTGCTTTCCGATTTCGATTTCGTTTTTGATTTTTACTTTTGCGGAACCAATCAAATCCGTACCTGGTTCAAATGATGATCAAGCATTTAACTATGAGTACACAATAATGTTACTTGTACCATCATGTTCCCATAAGCAAGTCCCACCATGACGTTAGTTATTAAACATTAGCATTTGTCGTACGACTGTTGTATCGTAGGTGTTTAGAGGTGACTAAATGAAGACGAATTTGACACTTGTTCAGATACGATTACATGTCGTTGGTAATGTGTACAAGAATAATATACCCGTCCCTGGTGGGTGGTTTAAGTGTTAATTGAAAGTAATTTTATTGAAATTCATCAACTCATGGCTTATACATTTCCGTGGTGTCTCTTTAGCGCATTCTCTAGATCGCTTGTTCATATCATCAATGCCATGTTTCCTGAAGAATATCAATGACAAGATTTTACAAAACATATGCAACCATAATCAGCCCATAATCTATCTTCATTTGATTAACTTAATTGCAATGTGTAGGTGTACTGAATGTTGACGATTATATTCTAAAAGCTATACTATTTTGCTAGGGAACTTCTCTAAATTTTTTATTTATTAAAAATCCTTTAATAAACCGACATTTTAGAGGAATAAAATTAAAGTAAAAAGTAAGTTTTGATTAGACTTCTGATTATGAACAGAAACATAAAAGGCTATTCATTTTCTAATTTGGAAAGAACAGCTTTATTATTTTAAAATTTTAAATAATTTTGGTATTTCGAATAGTTCTCTTTAACTGGGGTCAAAATTTTTAATTAAAAAAATTTAATTTTTTGCCATAGCTAGCCAATTTTTCACCTAAACGGGGACCCTTTGAATTTTATTTTTTTCCCCGCATTTTCCGTAAAAGAACTTATTTTTCACAAACTTTCATCCAAATTGATGCGGTTTTTAATAATTTTTGTATTCTGACTAGTTTTGCTTCGGGTGGAGCAAAAATCGTATATTGCAAAAATTGAATTTTTGGCTTCAACTCGTTAATCTTTACTTCTGAATTTTATGTTTTTATCCGCGTTTTTCTAAAGATTTCTTTTCCAAAAACTTTCATCAAAATTGATGCGGTTTTTAATAATTTTCTTATTTTGAATAGTTTTACTTCGGGTGGAGCAAAAATCGTAGATTGTAAAAATTGAATTTTTTGCTATAACTCGTTAATTTTTACTTTTAAATTTTGTGGTTTTATCCGCGTTTTTCTAAAGATTTCTTTTCCAAAAACTTTTATCCAAATTGATGCGGTTTTTAATAATTTTCATATTCTGAATAGTTTTGCTTCGGGTTGAATTTTTAGCTACAACTCGTTAATATTTACTTTTGAATGTTATGATTTTATCCGTGTTTTTTTTAAGATTTATTTTCACAAACTTTCATTCAAATTGATGCGGTTTTTAATAATTTTTGTATTCTGACTAGTTTTGCTTCGGGTGGAGCAAAAATCGTAGATTGCAAAAATTGAATTTTTGGCTATAACTCCTTAATCTTTACTTTTGAATTTTATGGTTTTATCCGCGTTTTTTTTTAGAGATTTCTTTTCCACAAACTTTCATCCAAATTGATGCGGTTTCTAATAATTTTCATATTCTGACTAGTTTTGCTTCGGGTTGAATTTTTAGCTACAACTCGTTAATATTTACTTTTGAATTTTATGTTTTTATCCGCGTTTTTCTAAAGATTTCTTTTCCAAAAACTTTCATCCAAATTGATGCGGTTTTTAATAATTTTCATATTCTGACTATTTTTGCTTTGGGTGGAGCAAAAATCGTATATTGCAAAAATTGAATTTTTGGCTACAACTCGTTAATCTTTACTTTTGAATTTTATGGTTTAATCCGCGTTCTTTTAGAGATTTCTTTTCCACAAACTTTCAGCCAAATTGATGCGGTTTTTAATAATTTTAATATTCTGACTAGTTTTGCTTCGGGTGGAGCAAAAATCGTATATTGCAAAAACTGAATTTTTGGCTACAACTCGTCAATCTTTACTTTAGAATTTTATGGTTTTATCCGCGTTCTTTTAGAGATTTCTTTTCCACAAACTTTCATCCAAATTGATGCGGTTTTTAATAATTTTCATATTCTGACTAGTTTTGCTTCGGGTGGTGCAAAAATCGTAGATTGCAAAAATTGAATATTTGGCTACAACTCGTTAATCTTTACTTTTGAATTTTATGGTTTTATCCGCTTTCTTTTACAAATTTCTTTTCCACAAACTTTCATCCAAATTGATGTGGTTTTTAATGATTTTCATATTTTGACTAGTTTTGCTTCGGGTGGAGTAAAAATCGTAAATTACAAAAGTTGAATTTTGGCTACAACTCGTTAATATTTCCCTTAAAATTTATGTTTTCATCCGCATTTTTTTAGAGATTTCTTTTCCACAAATTTTCATCCAAATTTATGCGATTTTTATTAATTTTGGTATTTTGACTAGTTCTGCTTCAGCTATGCCAAAGTCTTCATTTAAAAAAAATTTAATTTTTTGTCATAGCTAGCCAATTTTTCCCTTAAGGGCGACCCTTTGAATTTTATTTTTTTCCCACATTTTTCGTAAAAGAATTTATTTTCCACAAAGTTTCATACAAATTAATACGTTCTCAATCATTTTCGTATTTTAACTAGTTTTGCTTCGGGTGGAGCAAAAATAATCCATTGCAAAAATTTAATTTTCGGCTACAACTCGTAAATCTTTCCCTTTGAATTTAAATTTTTATCCGCGTTTTTTTTAAATAACAAATTTATATTTAAAGATAACATTAAGTTAGTTTATAATATGGAATTTTATAATATAAATTAAGTATTTACAAATCGATACGGCAAGTATCTACAATAAGGTTTATTCTAACGTAGGCACATTTTCCGCAAAACGTTCTTCATCGATGAGGCTCATTTCTTATTTGGTGAATGTGTTATTTATATCTGGGGCTCGAAAATATCATAAGTAATGGATAGATACCATCAATGCTGAGTACTATAGTTGTATGATAACCGACCTCTTTTATCAAAAAGTTTCCAGGATTAAGTAATTTTAATTTTAAGTTTTCGAAATTTTTCAATTAAAGTAACAGAAAAAAATATATTTTTAAGAGCATTAAAAAATCAAAACTTATCAAGAATTAGTCAAATTACAGCTCAAAATGTACAACAGTCATTAAAAATTACCATTAAATATTTAAGTCTTGCAAGAATTTGAAAAACTTCTATTTTATGCACAATGACAAAATTTAAGCTATAAAATGTTTTCTCGAAATCTATATTAAAATTGTATTTTATTGAGCTTTACTTTCCAAAGTACAATTTGAAAAATTAAAATTTTTTTAAGCCTTAAAATAGTTACTAGACCTAAACTATTATTAAATACAATATTTAAAAAATGTTTTTCAACATTTACAATATAAAAATGATAAAAAATGTATGATTTTGTAATAAATTTAATAAAATTTCATAATTCAATAGATTAATATTTACTGTAGATTAATGTTTTATGAATATAAAAATTATACACGCATACATACATAAATATCTTAATAATTGGCTATCAATATTTATTGAATGAATCGGAAACATTTGTGACGGTAAAAACCATATAATAACCAAAATATTATTTTATGTTGCCACTATTAAGATTATCGATTGTGTTAATGTCAACTAAAACAAAACATTATTCTTGTGAATAATCAATAATTATAATGCTAATAATAAGTGGTAATTAAGATGTCCAATATGATAAATTCGAGGTAACTTGACTACAAAACTAATGGAAAACTTGAATATGGATCGAGATAAAGATAAAATTTGTTTGGAATGATGGTAATTAGCTTCCAAACTGACAGATTCTTGTAGGTGTTTACACCTGATCTTGAATGATTATTCAATATGATAGTATAAGTATTTGTGAACATACCTCAGTGTAGAATACACTTACTGTAGTCACAACAAATGGTAATTTTAAAATTGAAGCATTTTTGCTAAATAAAATAAAGATTTTAAGGACTTTTCTTATCTACAATAAGGATTTTTCCATACACGTGGAGTTTTCCATAAATTTTTGTTTCTAAATTGAAATTATTTCAATTTGTGGACAGGTGATAGACATTTGCCAGGATTTAACAGAAACCAAACTTGCTGTGATATGTGACTAGGCAATATGGCTTATGGTTTGCCGCTGTCTGATCAACCACCGCACCAAAGAGTTAATCGGATTTCATCTGCATACCAGGAATTACTCCATTAGAACTAGGATTAAACAATGCCCACAGAAACTTAATCAAAATAATGTTTACCATGATAATTGCACATAATCTATTTGAATACTGTATTAGTTCAATGCTTGATTTAAACCAAAGTCCTTTTACCAAAAAGTTTCCATTACTCCTTATTAACTAACTGCAAAATCTTATCGCAACAGAATACATTTCTAATCTTACTAGTGTATTCCGATAGACAAAATATATTTATGCGATGGTTTATTTTAATTTCCAATTCTAGAATTTGTATGGATTTTAAGATACATAATAAAATTATGATTGGCGACAACATAGACAAGTTGTTATATTAATATGCAATAATTTCCAGGAAGCAATAGTACTCTTTAGCCTGTAGAAGTAATGCTAGCACACAAAGACCAAACTGCATCGATGACAATTTTAATGCAAGGCCTCCCTTCTATTAGAACCCTTTTTTGGTAATAAATTTATAGATTTACGGGAACAATGCCAAATATTCAAATACTCGTACATCGAATAATCTAGTCTACATCAAGCACAAAAGGTAATGTTCTCGATTCTGATACATAGTATGATCTGGGGCCATTTACACGAATTTAATTGATATTTACGATTAATCTATTAGCACTGCAGATATGTACAAGAGTTGCAATGGGCAATCATAGACTAACTGTTATATGCCATTTGGACAGGATCGATAAATTCCTCCAAGTAAATGTGAATATATGGAATTCCAATTAGTGTGATATTTGGTTCTGTGTTTGATTAACTTTGTACAAAGGATGTAACTGAATTAATACTTTATTGGTAAGGCTTAAATAACTGAAGTATAACGAGGTGGAGAAGAAAACTAATGACACTGGCATTCTCGCTATAAAACTTGTACGTTAGTTGCTCCTTAGTGAACAGTTTAAGTTTAGAGCTCGTCCGGCACCGACGCAACCATATATACGAGGGTCATTCAACAAGTACTTAGCCTCACCGCCCGATGGAACTGCTGTCACAAAAGAAATTTACCTTTTAGTAGTAGCCTACTGTCAAAGTTTCAGTCGATTCCCTTGATTAGTTTTGTTTTGAGAGCCTTTAAAAGCGAGCGTGTCGGTCGGTTGCACAAAAATGGAAAAAGAACAATATCGTGCGGTGATTAGATTCTTGTTTTTGGAAGGGAAAACGCACAGCGAAATCAAAGATCGCTTGGATGCTGTGTATGGTGACTCTTCTCCTTCGATGGTGACCGTCAAGAATTGGTTCAACAAGTTTGTTCGTGGCCGCACGTCGGTTTTTGATGAGCCACGCCCAGGTGCCCCGAAAACGGCTGCTACGGAGGAAAACGTTAAAAAAGTCCACGATCTCGTGTTGGCAGACCGTCGATTGAAGGTTCACAAGATAGCTGAGACTGTGGGCATCGCAGTAGGAACGGTGCATCATATTCTACACGAAGAACTGGGCATGAGAAAGCTGTCAGCGCGATGGGTGCCGCGTTTGCTCACACCGGAAAACTAGCGCAACCGTGAGACAACATCGGCGACGTGTTTGGCGCTGTTTCAGCGCAATCCAGCGGAGTTCTTGCGTCGTTTCGTGACCGTCGACGAAACATGGATTCACTGGTACACACCAGAGACCAAGGAACAGTCGAAACAGTGGACTTCACCCGGCGAACGTGCTCCGAAGAAGGTGAAGACTGTTCGATCGGCCAGAAAGGTGATGGCCACCGTTTTCTGGGATTCACAAGGTGTGATCCACATCGATTACCTCGAGAAGGGTAAAACAATCACGGGGCACTACTATGCTGACTTATTGGGCCGATTTGACGTCGAATTGAAGAAAAAGCGGCTCCGCTTTGCGAAGAAAAAAGTGCTGTTCCATCACGACAACGCGCCGGCTCACACCTCCGCCGTCGCCATGGCCAAATTGGTCGAATTGCGCTACGAAATGCTGCCCCATCCACCGTACTCTCCAGATTTGGCCCCCTGTGACTACTTTTTGTTTCCAAACCTGAAAAAATCACTCGCCGGGAATAGATTTGGGTCGAATGAGGAGGTCATCGTCGCCACGGAGACCTATTTTGCTTCCCTCGAGAAAATGTATTTTTTGGACGGGTTAAAAAAGTTAGAGCATCGCTGGGCCAAGTGTATCGAGCTTGATGGAGATTATGTGGAAAAATAAATTGCCACTTTTCCAAAATTTTCGTTTTTCTTTTGTAGGCTAAGTACTTATTTAATGACCCTCGTAACAGTAGTGGGCAAGCGTGAAGTCATTGGGAGCCGCATTTCAGATTCTCATAAATTATAAAATGACTTTTTAAAAAGTGTATTTATTCATATAAAGAACAAGAATCAATCAATGATGTATTGCCCAGTTTGCCATGTTTCAAGGATCTTCATAATTCCTCGTTAATAGAAGGATCTGTCTTTATCGGCAAAGAACTATACAAGGTCCTTTATATGAATTGAAGGTCATACTCCAGACGGAGTTTTGAAGAGACCGAAACAAGTGGAACTCTGAATGCGCAAGGTCAGGCGAGTATGGTGGGTGCGGCAACACATCCCAACTAAGGTTCAACATTTTTCAACAACTGATCAAACTTATTTGTGATCTGGGGTTGTCATGATGGAACACAACTCCTTTGTCCGATTAACGGACTCCGGACGTTTTTGGATGATGGATTCATCATTGATTGTTTGATTCCTCGGTATAAGCTGAAACAACACGACACCTCAAAAATACCACCTCACTGAAAGCATAATCTTCCTCTGATGAATATCCGCTCTCGATATCGTTTGATATGGATCACCACGCTAGGACCAAGATCGCCTACGCACTATATTGTTGTAAAAAATCGAATTTTTAACTTTAGTTATCAATCGCTTTAAAGAGGAATAGTTTTCATCACGCTTAATGAGCATCTTGATGATATTTATGCATAGCGTCAAAAAAACTTCTTTGAGTTCATGAGGAATCCAAACATCAAGCTTGCTTATATATCCCAGATTCTTCAGGTGGTCGTGAACGGTTTAATGATGGATGTTCAATGTTTTTGTAATCTCTCGTTCGTATAATGCTGGATTAACTCAATTAATGTTTTTATTAGTTGGCCCGGTAGCACGGATTACTATTTAAGGGGGTCGTGGGTTCGAATCCCACTCAGGCATGATCATACGCCGATTCCCAAAAATTAATTCCTTATCCCATTATACTTTGAGGTAAAATGACCTTTATAGTGGTGACGATCATAATATACATTTTTAAAAAAATCTACATCGATGAGGCTCATTTCCTGCCTCTTATGAGGCTCCAAAAACTCGCAATTGATTGCAGAGAAGCGATTGTATCTGCAAAATGTATTGTTCGATCGATTTTTTTTTCGGTAATACAGAAGAAAAGATCAGTTATGAGCGCTACGGTTATATGATGACCGTACAAAACGATGCTATAAGCCACATAACGCGACCAATTTTAGTATAATTGCGTCCAAAGTTTCCAGGACGCGGAATTTAATAATTTCAGTGCAATTTTTATGTGATTTATAATTTTTATGATTTTTTATGATTTTTTATAATTTTTTTTGTAATATATGATTTTTATGATTTTTTATGATTTTTATGTAATTTATGATTTTTGGTAGATGTTCAATGTTTCTGCAATCTCTCGTATCGTATAACGCTGGTTTGATTCAATTAATTCTTTTATTAGCCGACCCGATTAGCGTTAGTGTACTGAGCTACCATCCACTGAGGCATGTCCTATGCTAATTCCCAAAAAAAACAATTTTCCTTATTCCGATATCCTTTAGAAAACATATTTCAATACTTATATTACTTAAAATGATAATTATTTAGCCTTCCAGTCTGAAGAGCGTCGTTGAGATCAAAGTCACCAGCACGGAATTTCCGTGAAGACACTCTTCTAGAGCATTGTCATCGTAAACTTTACGCAACTTGTTACAAGCTTGATGCACATTCTTCCCTTGATGGAAGTAAAATAATAAAATATGGCGAAAATGCGGTTTGGTCTTCCATCTTCAACTTATTGTAAAATTCATAGAAAAAAGATAAAATGAAGCAACTTTTTTTTAAAATGAAGCTAAGAATATCAGTTCTTTTGAAGAAAAAAATGACGAAACGCCATGTATTCACGAGTTTCCTGACAACCCAATAGTATTAAAATATACGAAAAGCCTCAATTTAATCTCTTCTGCTATAAGTTTTGTTTGTATAATACGTTATGGAAAATGGAACAACAAAAATTTACGTTAAGGTTTGACTTTAGAAAAGTTTCAACTGAAATACGAGGTCATTCAACAAGTACTTAGCCTACAAAAGAAAAACGAAATTTTGGAAAGGTGGCAATTTATTTTTCCACATAATCTCCTTCAAGCTCGATACACTTGGCCCAGCAATGCTCTAACTTTTTAAACCCGTCCAAAAAATACATTTTCTCGAGGGAAGCAAAATAGGCCTCCGTGGCGACGATGACCTCCTCATTCGATCAAAATCTATTCCCGACGAGTGATTTTTTCAGGTTTGGAAACAAAAAGTAGTTACAGGGGGCCAAATCTGGAGAGTACCGTGGATGGGGCAGCAATTCGTAGCGCAATTCGACCAATTTGGCCATGGCGACGGCGGAGGTGTGAGCCGGCGCGTTGTCGTGATGGAACAGCACTTTTTTCTTCGCAAAGCGGAGCCGCTTTTTCTTCAATTCGACGTCAAATCGGCCCAATAAGTCATCATAGTAGCGCCCCGTGATTGTTTTACCCTTCTCGAGGTAATCGATGTGGATCACACCTTGTGAATCACAGAAAACGGTGGCCATCACCTTTCCGGCCGATCGAACAGTCTTCGCTGAAACATCGCCAAACACGTCGCCGATGTGGTCTCACGGTTGCGCTTGTTTTCCGGTGTGAGCAAACACGGCACCCATCGCGCCAACACCTTTTTCATGCCCAGTTCTTCGTGTAGAATATGATGCACCGTTCCTACTGCGATGCCCCCAGTCTCAGCTATCTCGTGAACCTTCAATCAACGATCTGCCAACACGAGATCGTGGACTTTTGTAACATTTTCCTCCGTAGCAGCTGTTTTTGGGGCACCTGGGCGTGGCTCATCAAAAACCGATGTGCGGCCACGAACAAACTCGTTGAACCAATTCTTGACGGTCGCCATCGAAGGAGAAGAGTCACCATACACAGCATCGAAGCGATCTTTGATTTCGCTGCGCGTTTTCACTTCCAAAAACAAGAATCTAATCACCGAACGATATTGTTCTTTTTCCATTTTTGTGCAACCGACCGACACACTCGCTTTTAAAGGCTCTCAAAACAAAACTAATCAAGGACTTCGACTGAAACTTTGACAGTAGCCTACTTAAAGAACGTACTGCACGATGGTAAATTTCTTTTGTGACAGCAGTTCTATCAGGCGGTGAGGCTAAGTACTTGTTGAATCATAATAGAAGACTAACCTTGCACAGCGTGACTACTAATTTTGGAAACTAATGAAAATGTGGAATGAGTGGAGCCCTTGTGAGGTTAGATTATTAATAAGCATTGTCGCTGATGAAAAGTGAGTTGAATCCTTTATAAAGAAGTCCTTGAAAAGATCAGAAAAGTGACTGTTTATGTCAGATTGTAGACTCAATTTAAATCTCCAACAAAGACTTTTTATTATATATGTGTAAAGAGGTCCTTGTGGTTCTTCAGCCCCTTTATTCCCTTGATCTTAGTCCGTTTAATTTTTCTTGTTCCCCAAAATTAAAAAAACACTTGGAATGACATAAAATAGTGGGTCCCTAATCGAATATTTTTTTTAAATTGATCCACGATTCTGAAAACTATTTAACGATGAGATCCTGGATATTTACCATGACCACCTAAATAAAATTAAGCTCAAGTAGGAAGATCCTACCCGAGAAATCATTCTGGCCCTTAAATAGAACGATTGTAAATTTTTGGTGGAACGCCGCCATCAGTCAGGATGCCAAAAATTGTCTGTAAGTGTCGATCTGAAAGACCGCGTCCGCGACATTTGGAGTTCTTTGATTCAGCGGGTCTAGACCGGACTCTAGGTATTTTTGCAAACCAAAACAATATAATATAACTGATGAGATTTATTGTTAATATTTTATTAAATTTTCTCATTTTGAAATTTTTTATTCAGAAAAAAATGGTTTTAAAAAAAATGTTAAAAAATAAATTTAATTTCGTTTACAAGTTTTTTTTTTGGAAATTTTTAATTATTTGCTAATTTCTCAATACTCACAAAACATTTTCTTTTGAAAATTAATTACCATTTAACTTTTCTAGACTATTTATTTTATGAAAGACAAAAAAAAATTACTTCTTCAAAGTGAATAATCGATTTCTTATCTCATCAATAAAATTTTTCACAATTCACCAGAATTGCAAAAATTTTCAGCTGGTAGAATTATTTAAATATAAAATAAAACTTTACTAAAATATTAACAAATATTAAAACTAAAAGGAATTAAATTCATATCTTCAATTTTAATATTCAATTGAAATATTTGATTCGGTTTAATATTTATGATGGAGGATGGCCTTTAAATTGCTTTATCTGAAAATATGTTTAGGATTTCCATTTAGTAATCCTAACTGAAAGCTAACGGATTTGGTAACCCGAGTGACTTTCATGCAGTCCGATCATATAACAACGTTAACATCCATATTGGCTTCATTTTGTTGTAATAATGGTCACCATATATACGTGACTTTCCTTTGAGCATGAATAAAATGGAAAAATGTGATAATCTAGAAGGCATCTATTAGCCCCATGATGATTTCATTCACGTGCGATAAAGAGGGCACTACAGTGCCATAAACAGGATAATAAAATCCCTATTTACAGGCTCATCCATATCGGCCGTGTTCGTATCCCTAAGTATCCTTGGACGAGAGGTGAAACCCTAAATGAATCTAATACCCTTAGTCAGACTATAAATAGTTTGAATGATGATAGCAATTCATAGGTTCTGGAATGGACTTGTTTACTTTTTTTTACAACACTTAACTTACATTTTTACGGAAATTTCTACATTTTCTTAGTGGAACTTTTTTCTCTCTTACAGCTTAAGAAGCAAGTAAATTCTTATATTCTGACTACGTGTCCTGTTAAGTCTGGCAACGCCATCAAAGTCTATTTCGATTTCCACTCTTGTCTATGATGTTATTTTATAAATATTAAAAATTTCACCATTACCATTAATGGTCAACTATTAGGAATTCCATCACGAAAATCGGTATTGGTCATCGCGATTAAATGAACGAATGAATATATTTGCAATAATACAACGAGTTCAGACTTCTTTAAAAACGGATGAACCTGTCTCGTTGTCGTATATAGGAATTCGCTTAGCTTTTCCAACCAAAAAAAAAGAATAAAAACCAAAACTTTTTTAATATACGAGGATATTAGTAGAACTATATGAATACATAATATTGGGAGGGGGGGGGGGGGAGGGGAATGGTAATTTTTTTTGAGGCGAATACATGACAATTTGTCAGTAAATTGAGCTTCTCGAATGGAGGATTCGTGAAAGTTTTATGCGAAATCTACGTGACAATGGAAAACAAGAAAATTGCTATTCGATTCCAATCTAAAGTGGAAAATCTTCAAAATTGAAATTTATGGCATAAACTGATGTCAAAGACTTGTATTCTTGAGAATATACGGGCGTAAATCCAATTTCAATGGTAAAATGGGTATCGGATGCCTCTTGGAAGCTTTAGCTTTTAGTGTTGTGAAAATTGCAAAATTCAAAATTCTTGCCCGAATATCTTCAAATTTGTTTCACTTTCAATTATTTTCTTTATCGAATATTCTATATAATCTATTCTGGATACTCTGCTATACGCTTTAGTTTTACAATTCAATTCTGACCCTTTTAAGGATAATTAAGGGAGTATTTTATCGTTGAATAAATGATCAAATAAAAATGTTTTAAAATGATATGAAATTTTTATTTTCATTAGCTCAAATTGAACATTTATTTCTTGATAAAATATTATATTTTCGAAATTTATATATTTTTTAATCGAAAATGGAATGATATTAAAATAAAAAAAGTATTTTATTGATGACATTTCAAATAGTAGGACTCATAAAAATGCCAAAAAGAAAATGTTTTGAACAATTTGTGATATTTTAAGAATTTTATCTCTTTTACCGAATTCGAAAAGTAGGCACATTCTAATTTTTGAACAAGTTCTGTACTATTTTAATATAGAAATTTTTAATAAAAATTCTATAAATTTATTATAATAATAAAGGACTTTGGAGAAGTAATATTTGTAATATTTTCTGTAACAAAAATGCCTTTATTTTCGATTTTGATAGTATTTCCCCTTGGGGACCATAAATTACTGTAGAAAATCAAACGAGTATCATAAAGTGTGAAAACATTGAAATCATGACGCATGTAGAGGGACACTATAGTAACTGACAGCAAAAAGTTCAAAGATAAGCGTTACCACAAGAGTAGAATTTCAAGATTTTATGGAGTCAACGAAAGGATTAAAACTATATGGAATAGAGAAGATGAATTTTGAAGGGTAAAGAAATAGATTGGAACAGAACTCAATCTATCCCCAAGGGATATTTGAAGAAAGTCGATATAATTGCACATTTGCAGGACATTGTACGATGTGGTGTTCATTGCATTACACTCACATTATCCTTGCTGATAAGAAGCGGACACTTTTCTTCGTTTCGGTAGTTTGAAGCTTTTGACAAAAAAATTTAACCAAAAAGCAAAGTAATCCTTGGGGATAAATGAATATATCTTTTCTTTTTAACATGACTAGATTAAATCTATCGTTCACACAAAAAGGGAAAATAATTCAAATAAAAACGATTGTTTCGATGTTTGTGATAAATTTTTTAATAAGACTAGAATGTGGGCAATTTTTTTTTAAATTTTTTTTTTAGATATTTACAACTACAACATAGTAATAAGCAAATTTTAGCAATAGTATTAATTAATTAACTTGAAAGGTTGTGGGGAGTAAACATCCAATAAAGTTCCTCCTGCTAGCGTGTGTTTCTATTAGGCTTCAGTATTTTAGTAAATCACGCGACTAATGACGCTTAAGTCTTCGATGGGTATTTCTAGGGAAGGAAATGGAGGATAGTTCTTCAACAAGAGTACTATTATGATTGAGGACATGGGAACGGAACTTTTTATAGCGAGATACTGCCACATCAAAAACAAATGGGACTTTAAGATCACGATGAATAATAGTTTTGCGAACATAAAATGGGGCATCGACAATTGTACGGAGTATTTTTGATTGAAGGGATTGGATTGGACAGGAATTAGAAGGCTTAATAGATCCCCAGAGTTCTAGTCCGTATGGCCATATGGGTTTCAGTAAGGTATTGTATATCAGTACTTTGCTGTCTATAGTTAGTTTGGAACGTTTGCCTAGAAGTCGAAATAGTTTAAGGTAACGTCTTTTTAGTTCTTGTCTTTTAAGTCTTGTATGTGGGTTCCGTGTCAAGCGTTTGTCTAAGTTCAGTCCTAGGTACTGAGCTTTGGTGTGTTGTAGTATGTTCATTGACTTTTATTCTCCACCTAATAAACCAGTTCTGGAGGGTTTGGATTTGGATTTGGAGAGTTTCGGAAGCATGTTGGGAATTGTCGCTAGATGCAAGGCAGGCCGTATCATCGGCGTATGTAGCAAAGAAGGTATTAGGGCAGATTGGGATATCGGATGTAGAGGATGGGTCCAAGTATTCTACCCTGAGGAACCCCAGCTAATATCGGAGAGATATTGGAGAGTTTGTTGGATTCATTTACTTGGAAATGTCGGTTGGAAAGGAATGATCTTAGGATTAGGAAATAGGTGTAAGGAACATCTTGAGTTTCCAGAGTAGACCCGGGTGCCAAACTCTATCAAAAGCTTGACTTATATCAAGAAACACACCGGGACAGTACTCTTTTCTGTCTAAAGAGGATGCAATGAAATCGATAACTCGATGATACTGCTGGGTAGTAAAGTGTTCGGCGCGGTAACCAAACTGATGATTAGGAATTAAATTTGCAGATTTGAGTAGAGGATGTAAGCGGCGAAGGAGGATTTTTTTCAAAGATTTTTGAGAGTACTGGAAGGAGACTTATTGTAGGAAGTGTGGCGGTTTATTGGTTTATTGGGCTTACGGATCATTTTAATGATGGCAAATTTCCAGAGGATTGGGAAATGTGTTGTTCTAAGAATGGAGTTATATATTGTGGCAAGGAACACTATTGCTGTTTTAGGGAGTTGTTGGAGTATATTCTATAGGGTATTAAGATAGAAAATTCATATTTTTATTGGTGGTTTATTATTTTTCTGTCATATCTATTTGCAATTAAAATGCACTCGTTTATTATTGAAGTACTCAATTAAAAGGTAATTTTGGAAGCAAATTATTTTCAGCTAATTTTTAAATTTTATCAGATTTATTCGTGTTTTTTCCATTGAAAATTTTTTTAAATTTATTTTGGTCTGATGGTTTTATTTTGGTCTGATGGTTAAATTAATTTTATTTTTGAAGTTGCATATTTTTTTTTAAATATTCTACTTTTAAAAGTTTGGAGAAAAAGGAATTCACGTTTATTTCAGGACTTTATTTAACATGGTTCGGATTGCCCGATTTGGGTCAAATATGCACGGTTTTATTTTATAATTTATTGCCATTTTAAAGATAATTTTATAATGCCTCTCCATCGAAACCTTGGTCCCTGCTGGCAAAAAGCTGGACCAAACAATTTTCACAATCTTCTCTTGATGCCAATTTCTTATCACTAAGGAAGTTTTGCAATGATAAAAAAAAAGACGGTAATTGCTTGATTCCAGGTTCGGAATACGAGCTCTGTTCAAAAAGTATCGCGAATTTTGAATTTCCAAACGCGGGTTACGTAAATTTGATTTTCGATTTTTTTTTGTAGCGTTATGTTGGTACTCATGATTCTCACTTATGCCGATAAGTTTGGCCATTTTGAATATTCAGTTAATTTTTGACAGCTGCTTTGCTTGAACGTGTTTTGGCTAGTCTTCGATTTTTGTTCAATTTCGACCAAAAACAGCATCGCATTAAAATTGCTAAGGAGCTGTTAGTGACGAATCATGGGTTTATAGTTATGACGTGGACAACAAAGCTTAATCATCCCAATGGAAGCTGCCGAACGAGCCAAACCCAAAAAAAGCGCCAAGTTCGGTCGATTGTGAAGGTTTTGCTTACACACTAATAATGCCGCAGCCACTGTATTCCCAAGATCTGACCCTCTGCGACTTTTTCTTGTTCCCGAAACTGAAAAGCCCCATGAAAGGAGGACGCTACGCTACGATTCAGGAGATAAAGACGGCATCAAAGGAGGAGCTGAACAAGATCACATAAAATAATTTTTTGAAGTGCTTCGGGAATTAGAAATCCTCGACGTTGGCACAAATGTATAATAAGACGTTGGCACAAATATATAATATCTGGTGGAGATTACTTTGAAGGGGACAAAATAAATATTCATTAATAAATAAATAATTTTTAAAAAAACACAAAATTCGCGATACTTTTTGAACAGACCTCGTATAAGTTAAATGCATCAAATCTTCCCAACCAAGTTCCGAAAATTCCTGGTGAGTCACTATATACGTGTGTGGCCTAGCGGTATCATGATTGAACACAACACCTTCCCTATTGGCCAATTTTGGGCGCTTATAGTCTAGCGCTAGCTTCAAACGGTCCAACGGTTGACAGTAGAGGTTCAAATTTAGTCTTTAGACATATGGAAGCAGATCATAGTAGATGATTCCTTTCCAGTGTCATCAAATGCACAGCAAAACTATCCTGGCCATAAGTCCTGGTTTGGTTACCGTTTGAGCTTCTTCACCGCGCTTTGATTACGATAATTTTTGCACAATATTATCCTATGTACCAGGCGTATAAGCTTAAATCTGCTGTTTTTTAGTCAAAAAACACATGTTTTTTCATAGGAAGCAAAAACAAATTTATACAAAGAACTTTCCCTTGCTAGCTACACATTTTTCCCATCACTTGGGCAATTTGTGGATACCATGCCAAAAAAATCCCTTCTCTTTCGAGGCAAACCGCTCATCAAGCCATTTTCGGACGTCTTCGTAAGAATCGAAGTGCTGCTCAGCGAGCGCGTGGCCCATCGACGAAAACAGATGGTAATCAGAAGGGACTAGATCTGTTGAATAAGCGGGGTGGGGTAGCACCTCCCAGTTGAGTGGCTTTAAGTAGTTTCGGACAATTTGTGACATGTGCGATGGTGCATTGTCGTGGAGAAAAATCAGCTTGTCATGTCTTTGTTGATAATCTGTCCTTTTTTCACGCAGAGCACGGTACAGTTTGATCAGTTGTTGGTGGTAAAGGTGGGCATTGATAGTTTCACCAGGTTTCAACATCTCATAGTAGACGATACCCTGCTGATTTCACCGAACGCACAGCATTGTCTTCCGTCCGAAGCGATTTGGTGTTGGGGAAAATGTTGATGGTTGGCCGGGATCAACCCACGATTTCTTGCGTTTAGGATTCTCGAAATATATCCACTTTTCATCGCCTGTTACAATCCACTGCAGGAACGACTTTCTTTTTTGTCTGACGAGCAAGATTTCACATGTGTTTTAGCGTCGTTCCATTTACCTATCGTACAATTCATGTCCCGCAGACGCATGGAAATGGCTAGTTGAGTAACACCCAATTGCCCCGCGAGCTTTTTTTGCGATTGGTTATCGTCTTCATCCAAAAGAGCCTGCAATTGATGGTCCTCAACCTTACTAGGCCGATTTTCACGCTTCTTGTCCTTCAAGTCAAAATTTCCGTCTTTGAACCGACGAAACCAATCTCGGCACATTTTTTCCGATTAAGCACTGTCACCATAGGCCTCCATAAGCATTCGATACGATTCGGCATAAGATTTCTTCAAATTGAAGCAGAAAAGCAGAGCTTTCCGCATATTCTCTTTTTCTGTCACAAAACTAGACATGATTACCAAAGGAAAAATGTATGTTGTTGTACGAAATTGCTGACAATGTGCACTGATTAATGTTGACAGATGTCAAACTCATAGAAAAAAGTATGGCGTACCCATGGTAGCTTAATACGCTCACTAACGCCATCTATGACCAAACAGCGGATTTTAGCTTATACCCCTGGTAACCCATTTCTCATCTACAGTCCACATACGTTTAAGAAATGCATAAATTTCGTTCCATTTGGTCCATCATAGTTTTTGTGTCAATTCGTGTGGCATCCAAACATCGACCTTCTTTTTGAATCCATCTTTATGCAGATTGTTTAAAATTGTTTTGTGGTTTATTACAAAATTGAGCTGAGTTAGAATATTTGCATCTCGTTTTTTTAGAAGAATAACAAAAATTAGAAAGAATAAAACTGGTTTTTTGACCATTTTTCCATAACCTAATTTTTGTTCTTCTTTCTCTGTCCCTTAGTCAACCGTAGTTTGTTTTCAGGATAGTTGTCGTTATTTTTTTAATTTGAAAATATGTGTATCTCTTTTTAAGATATAGTAGTAAATGAGACGGAATAAAAATAGGATATTCGGTGCGAAAAAGAGAACAATTTTCAATATTTTTCCTTACCTTGGTTATGTGGCATTCCTGTAGAATATGGGTGATAGTGAACTGGGTGCCACAGGATTGGCAGAAGGGACGATTGGTGTTGCCAAAAAGGAAGTTACGGGTAAGAGCAGTATGTCCAATCCGGATTCTGATGACCTTTCGCGTCCAGAATTTCGGTATGGATGTTGAATACACTGGCTTGTTAGTGGTTCTCCAATGAGTCGACAAAAAAGTGTCGCTATTGGTCCAGTCATCGTGTCTGCGGATGGCTAATGGTGTTAGTTGCCAGTCTGTTAGTAGACGAGGCAGATTGGGAATGACTGTGATCACTGGCCGACGGAGTCAACTGAAATTATTTTTGATCCCGATACTGTTACAGCCACAAATGTGCAATTTTGGTTTCGTCGATTCCGTTCCAGTATTTTTGGTGTTAAATATACATCTCGCAAAGGTAGGCCTGTAGTCGAAAATTACACCAAGAAGCTAAAGAGCAATCACAAAATAGTTTTAAGCCGATGTTTTACAAACTGGATTAAAAAAGAAACTCCATGTTTCTTGACCCAGTTCTTAAACGGATGATGACTGGAGAGGTGTTGCGTTCCTTCAGGACAACGCCAGGTCATACACGCATTTAGTGAAATACTACAAATTGCAGAAGCTTGGTTGGGAAGATTTGATTCATCCAACTTATAGTCCGGATTACCAGTATTTTTTTCATTGTGAACTTCTTTTGTCATAAGAAATTGGCATCAAGTGAAGGTTGAGAAAATCGCTTGTTTCAGTTTTGTGCCAATAGTGACCAGGAGGATTCGATGAGAAAGGCATCATGAAGATATCTTTAAAATGGCAACAAATTACAAAATAAAACCGTGTATATTTTACCCAAATAGAGCAATCCCAACTATGTTAAATAAAGGCTTTTAAAGGTAAAATATTTTTAAAAAAATTCACAATTTTAAACAAAAACATAATTTACTATAAAAGTTTAAAAAAAATAAAATACTCCAAATTTAGGGATTTTTTAAAATACGAATACTCCTGTTATTGTCAACCTTAGTAAAGATATGAAAATTTATGAGAATTAAACATCGTTTATTACATAATTAAAAAAAACACGTGAAAAATTCATATAATTTTTAAATCAAATATTAAATAAAAATGTGTACCTTTTATAATTAAAGGAGAAAATGCAAATAGGTTTATTCAGGAATGAAGAGAATGAGGTCAGAAATATTTACCTTTTCATCCATTTTCCCTGCTTTGTATGGTATAAAATCAACCATTTGGTTTCGCTATTACTAGAAGTTGGATAGCATTTTCAGTGAGCAATCACAACCCTCTCTACCAATGCGATTTCATATGAAACAGGATAATTAACTGAAAATTTATAATTCATTCGATTGGGGATTTAATGAGAATTTTAATTATAGAATTTGAATACGATGTGTCAGAACCTGGATAATATAATTTAATTCGTTGAATTTTGAATAAAAATTCCGGACATTTAAGGCCAAAGAGTGACAAAACATCAGGGTACGGTTATATGTAGTCGTCAGTCGTCGGTGAAGCTAATCCAGTTTTGGGAATTGTACGAAAACTTTTACATGTGAAAAAGTTTATTCGTTTTAATTGAAACAAAAATTCACTCATTTCCGTATATTATTAGGAGTAAAAAATGATAAAAGATAAAATCTCTAAATGACATTCTAGGGAAGAATTGCTTTTAAATTTGAATTCATTGAAATGAGATTGTTTTGATATCAAGCTATACTCGTACATAGGATATGGATAAAATTCTATTTTAGCCAAAAAACTGCGAGAGATATTTCGAAAATAAGTAAGAACTCTAAAATAGCATATTTTTATTGTGTACATTCGGAAAAAAATTAATATTTTTTAATAATTACTATAGAAAAAAAAATTAAAAGAAAGAGTATTTAATTGGAATTAAAAATTGTAGGATTTTGGCATTAATCCAATTAAAGTTTTTTTTACTTTGCTTAAAAAAGTACCTTTTTTTAAACTGTAACTATAAAATTTATTTTAAAGTGCTTTTTGGATTTTCAAGGAATTTTTTCTAGTTATTCTTGTTATCCTTTTGCATTTATTTTTCTTTTTCAGAAAATGCAAAAATAATAAATCAGGTTGTAGAAGGAATATTATATCTGTTGCTAGTTATTCCTTAGTTTCTAGAGATTTTTTTATTTGCCCTTCAGAGTTTTCATTTGTTATTATTTCTAATTAAAAAAATTTATGAAAAGTTCTATAAATTATTAAATAAAACCGGTGCTTCACTTCCATCTTCTCAAATTACAAATTCATTGCTTATAAATTAAAAACGTGAAAAATATTGGAATTATCTCCTGTTTTTACTTATAAAATCATATAGGATAATTTATATATTCTACTATTAAGATAAACTGTATAAGACAAGATGAAAGCAAAAATAAACTATACGAGTAAGTTGAATCTTCAATATAGATACTTTTTCTTAATCAAATTTCCTTATTTAGAAATTCATTTTAAAGCGTCATTACTAACTAGTGAAAGGAAAGATAGATTTCTATAAAAAAATTCAAATTTTAATAAAATTATTTATAATATTATACAGAAAAGATATTTCTGCTTGGCGTTTAAGTTTTGTCCATTAAATATGTACGAGGTCTGTTCAAAAAGTATCGCGAATTTTGAATTTCCGCGGATTACGTACATTCGATTTTCTATTTTTTCGAACATAATATTTGTGGCGTTATGTTGATACTAATATCTGTCACTTATGCCGACAAGTTCGGCAATTTTGAATGTTCAGTTAATTTTTGACAGCTGCTTTGCTTGAACGTGTTTTGGCTCGTCTTCGATTTTTTGCTCAATTTCAACCAAAAACAGCATTGCATGAACATTGCTAAGGAGCTGTTGGACTCTCTCCGCGATGACCCAAATTTGCTTCAGAGGGTCATAACTGGTGACGAATCATGGGGTTATAGCTAGACATGGAAACCAAAGCTCAATCATCACAATGGAATCTGCCGCAAAAAAGTGCCAAGTTCGGTCGAATGTGAAGGTTTTGCTTACAGTTTTCTTCGATTTCAGGAGCGTGGTGCATCATGAGTTCTTGCCACAGAGTAGAAAGGTTAACAAGGAATATTATCTGCAAGTTATACGCAAGTTGCATAAGGCAATCCGCCAGAAACTCCCGAATTTGTGGAAGAACAAAAAATGGCTTTTGCCTTTTTTGGCCAAAAACAACACACTAATAATGCCGTAGCCACCGTAACTTTTTCTTGTTCCCGAAACTGAAGAGCCCCATGAAAGGACGACGCTACTCTACGATTCAGGAGATAAAAACGGCATCGAAGGAGGAGCTGAACAAGATCACAAAAAATTATTTTGTTGAAGTGCTTCGAGGATTGGAAAAAACGTTGGCACAAGTGTATAATATCTGGTGGGGATTACTTTGAAGGGGACAAAATAGATATTCATGAATAAATAAATAATTTTTGAAAAAAAACACAAGTAAATTAAATATACAGAAACTTAGAATATTTTATAATTAAAAAAATTATACTTTTAAAATTTGTATATTCAAATGTCAAACAAATGTCAAAACAAATATCAAAACAAATGTCAAACAAATGTCAAACATTTCAAAACAAATTTCAAACATATATCAAACAAATGTCAAACATTTGTTTGATATTTGTTTGAAATTTGTTTGACATTTGTTTGGCATTTGTTTGCCATTTGTTTGACATTTGTTTGACATTTGTTTGACATTTGTTTGACATTTGTTTGACATTTGTTTGACATTTGTTTGACATTATTTGTTTGGCCTTTGTTTGATATTTGTTTGACATTTGTTTGACATTTGTTTGACATTTGTTTGACATTATTTGTTTGACATTTGTTTGGCATTTTTTTGACATTTGTTTGACATTATTTGTTTGACATTTGTTTGACATTTGTTTGACATTTGTTTGACATTATTTGTTTGACATTTGTTTGGCATTTTTTTGACATTTGTTTGACATTATTTGTTTGGCATTTGTGTGACATTTGTTTGACATTTGTTTGACATTATTTGTTTGGCATTTGTTTGCCATTTGTTTGACATTTGTTTGGCATTTGTTTTACATTTGTTTGACATTTGTTTGACATTTGTTTGACATTTATTTGACATTTGTTAGACATTTGTATTTGTACAAATTTTCAAAGTATATGTAAGTGCTTCGAAGTTGACAAATTATTTACGTTAAATTTTCTATGCAATGATTTTTGTATTTAATTAAATAATCAAATACTGGCATATGAAATATTTAACATATAACAGGGCTGTACTTTCAAAACTGTAAAATAAATAATTCTGCACAGAGACAGGAACATAGTGGAATTAATTTTTATTAGAGAAAATAAATTATTTTTTATTTTAAAAAATGTTTTATTTTGAATATTTTGTAAAAAATATTCCTAAAACTATTCTATAAATTTCATAAAGAGTCTCAAATCAATAAGATTTGAAATATAAACAAGAATTACAATAAAAAAAAATAGTTTTTCTTAGGTAAATAAACTATTGAAGAAAGCTGCGTAAATTTTTTTTAGTGGTAGCCGAATTGATTTTCATAAGAAAGCCCTTGGCAGTGAAACCAATGGATACTTGGGTACGAAGACATGCAAAGTTGCATGTCGATTGTAGGTGGTAACACGAAACAGTATTTTCTCAGCTTGCCAAGCATAAATTCACAAATGGGCTACAAAGAAAAATTATTGCATTGGAAATGGAAATAAATATGAATACTGAAAAAGCAATAGTAAAGAGAATAACTAGTCGATATACTTTCATATTTATAATATTTCGTAGTCGTATATTCCAATCAAGCTATAAGATATACAAATCTCTGATCACAAAGGCATCGTATTTTTACAATTAGTTATTGGGAAAAGATATTCACTGGTCAGCATCCTTTCAATAAAATCTCATAAATCATTTTGGTAGAAGAATATTTTCTATCAAATAAATAGCATAAATTTCTGTATTCGATTCATGTCTACACGAACACTGCAAGAAAGAAGAAATTTTCGAATTTCAATATTCGAAATACATTTGCACTGATTAATTGCATTTAATAAAAGCTTAAATTTGCTTTGTGAATTTTAAACATAACATTTTAAGAAAATCGAAGTAGTTGAAGTATTTTTTTTTGTACAATTTAAATAAGGTCCTTAATGCGCAGGCAACGTCATCAAAGTGCACCGCTGCTCTACCATTCCATTAAGTATGCCAATGAATGCCGACAAAATTTTTGCAATAGTTTGAGGGATTTAATATAACCCTTTCAGATCGATTTTAAAATAAAATATATATTCTGTACCACACCCTAAACCTATTTATACGTTGGTAATTGAGGAATTCTAGTGGAAAAAAATCATATCAAAATAAGTATAATCTACACTTGGCACAGTGGGGGTTTCGCTTTGAAAATTAATAGTTGCCGGTGTTTATTGAATGAGAAATCATCTCTTTAGATTCTACTTCTACCCTGCTGAGTATGCTCGTACCAAACTCAAACGATTTGATTATTCAAAGTACTTCATATTAGAGGTTTAGTTGATTATAAATTAATAGTATTGTATTTAAATATAGAAAATAGTTAATTGCTAAGCAAATACCATTTTTCCAAAAATTAGTTTATATTGAATTTTTGTTATCACCTTATGAAAGGATTTGAGAAATTTTTTGATAATAAAAATTTTTAAAGAGTTTTAATTTTTAAACTAGGTTTGTTCAAAAAATGAGTTTTTTAAAAAAAGAAATGTTCTGTATTTAAAATATTCAAAAAAAAATCTTTCTCTTAGCTAATACCATCTTGATCATAAAGTTCCCGGAACGATGGGAGTGTGGTGGTCCCATCGTTCCGATTTGAGTTCTGTTTTTTTTTGTTAAGTTGGTACATCTGTTGTTGATATTCTCTGTAAATTTTAGCGTTATAGCTTGGTATTTGCAAAAGAGTAAAAAACGGATTTAATAGTGCGCGAACGTTGGAAATGTTGGAAAAGTATTTCGGCAACGATTCTTTAAAGAAAACGGTCGTTTACCAGTGGCACGAGCGGTTCAAAACTGGTTCTAAAGTAAAAGAAATGTTGGTCAATAACCGCAAATTAACCATAAGAGAGATAGCGGAGGACTTGAACATTGCCTATGGATCCGTCCAAGACATTTTGGTTAATAATTTGGGTTTCCGTCAGCTAGCAGCAAAGTTGGTGCCAAAAGACCTCAATTTCATGCAAAAAAAAGAGACCGTATTGACGTCGCAAAAGACATGATTTGCGAGGCTGAATCCGATCCCATATTCATCAAAAGGATCATTACTGGAGACGAGATGTGGGTTTATGAGTACGACACGAAATCCAAACATCAGGCAAGTGAATGGCGTCCACCAAATGAGCCGAGACCAAAAAAACCACGTCGTTTTCAGTCAAAAAAGAAGGAAATGCTCACGGTTTTCATTGATTACAAAGGTGTAGTGCGCCATGAATTTTTGCCAGAAGGCCGGACAGTAAACAAAGAGTATTATTTGGGCGTTATGAGATGTTGGCGTGAAGCAACTCGCCGAAAGAGACCAGAATTGTGGGCAGAAAACTCGTAGATTTTGCACCATGATAACGCACCATCGCACAGTGCCATCATTATTCGTAATTTTTAGACGAAAAATGCAACAAATACCATCCAACAACCACCGAATTCACCTGATTTGGCTCCCTGTGACTTCTTTCTGTTCAATCGAGTTAAAAAACCATTACGGGGAACGCGTTTCAACAGCCGAGAGGAAGTAATGGAAAAATTGCAGGAAGCACTGATGGACTTACCGAAAACCGAATATAAAAAAAATTTCGAGGATTTGATCAAGCGCTGGCATAAGTGCGTTAAAGTCGATGGGGATTACTTTCAAGGGGACAATACAGATTTAGATGAATAAACTTGTATTTTTTTCAAGTAATTATAGACAAAATTATCTGCAAATCGCACACGCCATTTTTTTTTCAAATGTTATTACTTATTTTTACTTATGAAATAGTACAATTTAAAATAAAATTAAAACTTACTACGAAAACGTCAGTTTTGTAAAAATGACATTTGCAAAAGTCAAATTTGGGGCGTAGAAAACCCTCCTGTCGTTTACAAAAAACCAATGTTTATGGGCTGATAGAATCCTTGTGCCGTTCTCTTTCCTTTGAAAATTATTTTGAGGATTCCATTACAGGGAATTCTAAACAATATCGTAACATGTTAATACACTTTTTGTGGCTTAAATTAAATAAGCTTCAATTAGACGGCACTATGAGCCACACAACTCCTCAGAACATTGGTTTAAAAATTTCTAATGTTTTCTTACGATATGTGCATTTCCTCAAGTTTAAAAAATAACCAACAAATATCTAAGAAAAATTAATTTTTATCTTCAAAATTATCTGTTATTATTCTTATTTTTATACAAACTAAAAGAGATATATTTTTATAATTTATAGAAATTATTTTGTTTGGGGAGTACTGCGATTAAAAAATAAAATTTGTAATTTATCTAAAGTATAGTTTTTTGTTTTTGCCTTAACATTTGAGCATATTTATAAGTTTGCTCATTCACGATTAAACAATATAATGCGAAAATCTATTCAGGAAAAGCACACAAAAAAAAAGAAACAAATCCAAAAGCTAAAATGATATAAAATGAAACGATATCAGTATAATTGCTTCCAATAAGTTTTAATTATTTTCATAATTCGACTTTGTAGACTTTTCAGTGTTCATATTTGATTCAACATCGGCGGTTAAGGAATATGCGCCAGTTCTAGAAAATGTATCAGAATGAAAATGGTGAATATTATTGCAAATTCGAGCAATGAATGAATCGCCTCGAGATGAAGGTGAAAATCAAAGCGGAATCATCTCAATTAATTCGGACATTTACGACTGTTTTTATGGTTCTGGATTTTATGGCTGTAATCAAATACTCGTACAGGAGCCATCAATTTCGGTATCGCCGCCAACAACACTATCGGAAGACACCAGCAATACGAGTACAACGTGCAATTGTGGCCCCGCATACGTATCTCTCGTCTAGCCAACTGGAATGGACCCTTCGAGCCATGTACACCGATCGAAGTAGCTTGGAATCCAGGATAGTATAGCAGTTATAGTCTTCGTCGATAGTCATTTCAGGCAATGTCATCTTCTCATTTTCCACACTATTATATACCCTACAGCCCTCTCTATATTACTGTTGCTTGCGATATAATTACTGAGCCGGCAGGTTTTTGGGGGAACAGAAAACATCCTGTACAGATGATACTTTTTTAAAGGTTCACAACAGAAAATAATATATCTGCCCAAACAATTGCTTTAAACTAATCTCCGTGGCTTTTGACTCCATCGCACCAAAATTACAATGCCTTCTTTCGAAAGCATCGATTTCATCCCCTTCTCATTTAGAGCGAAAGACCAAAAGAATTTTGGAACTTGAATTTTATACACTACCATTTAAGTCAGACAAATGAATCACTGATAAGGAATCTTGATAAATGGCGGAGTAATTCGAAGTCTCCAAATTTCATTCGAGTTTATTATCATGTCTCGAGCCAAATTTTGTCATGACTACTGATGGTATCTGCCAAAAGCTCTTCTCTTTTCATTTGCCAACATCTCCTATACACACCCCATAAATTCGATCCATTTGATGACCTTTTGCTTTTGCATTTAATTAGCCATCCAACAAATTGAAAATGTATCCTTTTTTTTAAAAATAAAATTTATTCATTAAAAAAAAAGAGTAGAAAATCAAAAGAAAAAAATGGCCAGCCATTAAAAATTATTCCTTTTGCAATTTTAATAATTACGCTGGCAATTTTTATGGAATTTAATTAAAGTTTTAATTATGATGGTAATGAAAGCGTTTTTTTTTGACTATTCCAAAAAAGCCACAGTGTGAGAATAATTTTTGAATGTATTAATTGTGTAATTAATTGTATCGAAATTGAACTCATCAATTTTTTAAATGTGCTCCATAATTTAAATTTGATTATTTTTCGTCAGTTTTAAAGATAAAAGTTAATCAAAAAGTTTTATATACGAAAAAATAAATATAATTTAAGTAAAGTGTGACATTTTACAATTAATTAATAGTTCTTCATGAGAAATCGGTGCTTTAAGAAGTGAGCTATTAAAATAATAGTAGCGATTTGTTATTTATATTATATATAATAAGTCTCTAGATTCTTAATACATTGGCATTTAGTAGCTTACTAAAAAAGAATTAAAACAAATATTGCCTAAAAATAGTACATCTCACCCACTAGGGTAAAATAATAGTACTTGAACAAAGTCGGATGAAGAGGAAACTGAGACATTTGGCAAGGACTCCGCATATCAATATAGAAGATAAAATACACTTTAAATTCAAAAGAAACTAAAAATTCCACTTCTCATGAGACTTCCACCGAAAAATTTCACACCATCCAACATAAAAAATTAAAACTCAGCATTATTTTAATAAAAAAATCGCTGGTAACAGCTCTTATTCTAAATTAAATAACAAAAAACTATTTAAGTTTCATAATTTATAATTTAAATGGAAATTTTTCATCATTAAAAATGATTCCTGAACCAAACAAACCAGTAAATTCTATAAAATCTTGTAGACCAATCAGCTTGTTACCAATCCTTTGGAAAAATCCTTGAAAAACGTATTTTGTTATGCTTTCATCCTATTTTTGTAGATGCAAAAATTATCTCTGATCACTAATTTGATTTCTGATCAAATCACTCCACAATCCAACAATTTAATCATATAGTGAATTACAGTACGTCCTCTCTTAAGCGAAAAGAGTACTGTCCAGTAGTGTTCCTAGTCATATCACATGCCTTTGATCATATGTGGTATCCTGGACTACCTGGCGGCTCAAAAGCTTCATTTCCCTCACATTCGTTCTTTTTTTCAAATCATACCTTTACCAATACCATTTCTAAGTAGCAGTTAATAATGACAATTTTGAAATATCTCCCGTTAAGGTTGGTATTCCTCAGGGTAGTATTCTTGGTCCATTCCTATATAATGATCGTTATAAAGGGTTTTCGAATAATAGTGATTCAAATTTCTTTTTAAAAAAAACACACCAATTGTTAAGGAAATTCAAATAATTTTTATGTAATGTAAAGAACAATCAATACAATTAAGTTTTGAATAAAACGTCATTGAAATGGCCTCCATGACTTCTTTTATCATGGAGGCCATTTGAACGACCAAACTTTTCTCGCAATAATTTGGTTGTTGCATGTGCTGTGTGGCACGTAGTCCCGTTTTGTTAAAACCAGATGTTGTCAAGATCAACTTCTCCTAATTTCGGCCATAAAAAGTTGGTTATCATCGATCTATACCGCTCTTCATTGACAGTAACGGTGTTACCAGCTTCACTTCGAAAGAAGTACGGACCGATGATTCCACCAGACCAAAAACCACATCAAACTGTCAATTTAGGTGAATGTAGTGGGTGTTCATGAATAATTTGTCAGATAAAAGTGAGCCTCATCGGAGAAGATGATTTTCTTAAAAAAAAAATTGTTATCGTTTTCAAGTTGTTCCAAGACAAAATCAGCAATTTCACGACGTTTACGGTAGTCCAATGGCTTCAGTTCTTGAGTGATAACAATTTTATACGGATGCAAGCCCAAATCCTTTCTCAAAATCCGCCAGGTTGTGGTTTGAGACAGTCCCAATTCTTGAGAACGTCTTGGAATCGACAAATTGCGGTCTTAAGCAACACTTGCTTGAACGGCAGCAATATTTTCATTACTTAAAAATTTTCGTTAAATTTTTAACAATTCGTTGAATAGCGAGCACAGTTGAACGATTATTACGACTATAAAATTGCAAAAGCGCACGAAAAGTTGCAATTGGAGAACGATTATTTTGATAATAAAATTGAATAATTTGTAAACGTTGTTCGTGCGTATATCTCTCTATGATAAAATTGTAAACATTATTGAATGCAATGAAAAAAAATAGCAGATCATGATATATTACAAATGGCCGAAACGTCACTTAGAAATCATATTACTCTAATTGGAAAACCCTATACTTACGACATGCCAACTAATTCCAAAACTATAACAGCCATCTACAGGGATGATATTGAAATTATTGTATTCCTCCAAGACTGGCTTAGAAAGTGAAGAGTCAGAATAAAAATCGCCAAAAACTGGGTTAAAAAAAATTCCAAAAATTTCCAAGATTGGCTTAGAATCTCAAAAAAGTCCTTTTCTACCTGCAAAATATACTTTAACAACAATATTATTCCAACGAAAGACAAAGTATGAGTACACTTTTTGGGAGTAAACGTAGTAAACAGCTTACGAACAATTCTCCCACAATATTAAAAGGAACTGAACTTAACCGAGGTTAAGTTCAGTTCTACTTAGACTGCTCGATAACCGATCGAACCTCAAACTAAAAATCCATCAAACCTCAAATCCTCCAAAAAATCTTTGGTTCTCCATTCTATTTGTTTGTAACAAAATTATTCATCATGACTTAAATATTCCTTTTGCTCATAATTTATGCCTTACTCGTTATAAGAAGTATTGTTATGTGTTGCTCGTTATAAAAAGTTTTATTCCCGATTATTTGCTTATTATAATTTCTCTACCTAACAAGTTATATTAATTTTGTATAAAATCTTCTATTTACAATGTTTATATAGTTTTAGAAATCAAGTGAAATTTAAAAAAAAATTAACAGACCCTCTAAAACGTACGACAGGTAATACCAGACAGCTACGAGTATTCTAATATCCGGTACTACTCAGGTCAGCTACCCTCTATTGAGGGCATACTTCTTGCTTACTTTTTATTAAGTAGTTTTTTTTTTAAATAGAAAAATAAATACTATCAAAGAATTAATTGAAAATATTATTAATTTTGTTGCTACAAAAAATAGTTTAATATTTTTGTTCCGATGAGAAATATTTCCAAATAAAATAAATACGAACTTAAATAATTTTATTTCCACTAACACTGACACCTACAACCTTATGCCTAATACCTTATTTTTAAGATAAAAATCAATTTGATTCTCACACGCAATACTAAAGTGACGGATATAACGATAACACCTATGGTTTATAACAGTTTTCAAATTGTGTACATATTTTTAGGTGTAAAAGTTTAACTGTGAATATTTCAGCAACTTTTCAAAAAAAAAAAAAAACACTTTAAAAAATTAACACTGAGCTAACCAAATAGAACTAGATGCATGTAATAAGGTAATATTTTCATTTTTCACCTGTATTGATCCAATCTACAGTCCACATAAAACATACTTTTTACTATTATTACTAATACCTACGCTTGTTATCCTACTTTTATATGGCAATTAATTTTAATTGAAATTTACTTTTTATATAATAATTATATATTTTTATTATCTTAGACATTTAATAAATTAGTTTCGTTTAAACAATTTTCGAAAAAAATTTATTTTACTTTTTATCAAATTTAATATATTTTATATTTTTTGTAAATTAAAAAAAAAGAAATTTAAAATTAATATTAAGTTTTATAAATAATGGTATCTGAAAATTTATACTATGAATACCTTAGAAGGGATCTCGCCTTGCAATAGGGGGTCTAGACAGAAACAAAGCAGACTCCGCTATCCACCGCCAACGTAGCCCCAATTTAGTCAGAAGGTATTTGTATAATAGGTAATATGCTACCGATCAAGCTTTTAGGGGAAGATAGGGCCAGAAGCTCTCGTCGAGGACTTGAGGGAAAATAAATCCACCAACGCATCGTCAGCAAAGGATAAAGAAACGACACAGTGGCCATGTGTTATTAACATGTCCCGCTAGAAATTGGGCCACATAAGTGGAACATGTTACATCAAAATGTTGATTTGTGCCATTTTTCACTCTCCTCGAATTACCGAAGAAAATTGGAGTGCGATAACTCAAAAAGCAACTCGAGTAATCAAGAAGCTCCATTATTTGAGAAGAGAATTGAGGAAAAGACCAGCCTGCAGTCTAGATAGGATAATAGCTTGAAGCCATTCTGTGATGGCTGTCTTAAGGCGGCGACATATTTGAAGAATAGAAAGGAGGAGTATCCAGTGTATAATCATTCCACACACACACACACACAAAAACAGCGGTCACATGAAATATTCCCTTACCCACGTTAAAATAAATCCTTTTAATCAATTCAATATGAATCGACTCAAAATAAAATTCTATAAAATACGGAAGGATATTAAGTTTATTAACAAAAAACATTATTGTTTATTAATAAATTGTAAATTTTTTAATTAAATTATAAAATAAAAAAAAAAATTAATTAAAAGAAGCTCCTTAACCATAACAATTATTATTATTATTATTAGACAAGTGATTATTATCCCTTTTTTTGTTTTAAGAAATAAAATTTCTCTGCTATTGAGATCGTTGCTATGAAATAAGAAAATGCGAATTCATCATTTCAATCGTATCGTTACAAATCAGGAAACTAGACTAAGAGAACATAATGGAGAGTAACGTCCGTTCTATCGTCACAAATCCTAGATTCAACATGGTCCTAACAGTTCATGATTTATTTCATCTCTACAGCTAAATGACTCAGCACCTTCGATTCCTTGATATGCTCGTCTTAGAAAGTGAAAAGCGGATATCAAACACGATTTGTGGGCATATTTATACACACTTGCACCCCCCATACTAACTACCAATAAACATATATCTGTACTTAGGAGTACATAAATGATCAAATCCAATGTCCAAGTTAACTTTACCATCCAATAAAACTCATTGGCAGACGAACGTGCAAGGATAAACGGGAATCATTTTAGGTTGGATAACAACATAGTAGCCATAACATAGTCAAGCGGAGGCTAGTAAACATTTTGAATCAGCAACCTTTGCTATAAAAAGGAAAACTGCAGACAGACGGATACACAAGCAGAAGATTTATCGTAGACCGGATGTAATAATTCTGAGTGCATGAAAGGCATTCAACCCATTTTCCATCCATCCATCCTGACCAACCCTGCATGCACTCCGTGGTTAAGAAATCTCCTACCAACCGGGTTAAGAATATCTTCAATAACTGGCAGTGATTTTTGCTTTTGGATATTCTTACCTTCAAATTCAATTAAAAATAAGAAAATAAAAAAAAATCCAACATTTCTACTAGGATGAGATACAGTTTAAATAGGGAGAAAAAGACATTTTCTACCCTTACACAATAAATAAAATGATAGAAAGTATTTTTCATTTCAATTCAATTTACAAAATTCTCTACAATATTCTTCAGATTTATTGGATAAAATTAATTTTACAAATTAATTGCAATACTTTTTAATATTCTTCGTGTTATGTTAGTGTTGTGTATGTAGATACTAGGAAGGGGTTTGAAAAATTTTACTAGAGAAAAGTTTATTGAATAATCGTGAAATATTTGTTTAATCATATACGAAGTCTGTTCAAAAAGTATCGCGTATTTTGAATTTGGCGTTATGTTGGTACTCATGTCTCTCACTTATGCCAACAAGTTCGGCCATTTTGAATGTTCAGTTAATTTTTGACAGCTGCCTTACTTGCACGTGTTTTGGCTCGTCTTCGATTATTGCCCATTTTTGACCAAGAACAGCATCGCATTAACATCGCTAAGGAGCGGTTGGACTCTGTCCGCGACGACCTAAATTTGCTCCAGAGGGTCATAACTGGTGACGAATCATGAGTTTATGGTTATGATGTGGAAATCAAAGCTCAATCATCCCAATGCAAGCTGCCGCACGAGCCAAGACCGAAAAAAGCGCGCCAAGTTCGGTCTAATGTGAAGGTTTCGCTTGCAGTTTTCTTCGATTGCAGGGGCGTGGTGCATGATGTGTACCACAGGGTAGAACGGTCAATAAGGAATATTACCTGCAAGTTATGCGCAAGTTGCGCGAACCAATCTGCCAGAAACGCCCCGATTTGTGGAAGAACAAAAATTGGCTTTTGCACAATGATAAAGCCCCTGATCACGCATCGTTGCTTGTGCACGAATTTTTGGGCAAAACTTACACACTAATAATGCCGCAGCCACCAAATTTCCTAGATCTGGCCCCCTGTAACTTTTCCTTGTTGCCGAAACAGATTCTTTGATCCATTTTTTGGAATGGGCAAAAATCGAAGACGAGCCAAAACACGTGCAAGCAAAGCAGCTGTCAAAAATTAACTGAACATTCAAAATGGCCGAACTTGTCCGCATAAGTGAGAGACATGAGTACCAACATAACGCCGTAAAAAATCAAAAATCGAATACACGTAACCCACGGAAATTCAAAATTCGCGATACTTTTTGAACAGACCTTGTATTGACCGAAAGTTTTTTAATGTTTTTACTTTGATTAATTTCTTTGGTAAATTTGAAATTTAAATCAAAATAACTGCGTTCAAATTTACTTATAGTGATCCTTTTTTTGTAACATTTCTAAAATTTTTCATTAAATTTTTTTAGAGTTTAAGTTATAATTTAAGTCGAATTATCAAGAAGTTTTGGTCTGAAGGTCCAGTTAGTTTAGTGATTTTTTTGTATTGGGCTTTTGGGCAAACTCATTTTATAAATATTCGATTTAAAAAAGATGTAAGGACTGTGATGGATATATTATCCTCTTTAACGATCCTTTCAGCTCCTGTTTCTGCAAGGCTAAAAAACATAATCAAAAGGAGGGCTTATGATCATTATTTTGCAGAAAAATAACGCCGCTCCTCAAAATCCTTGTTCTCGTAGCATTATCGTCCTTTTAAATATAAAATTTTGTGTTTAACTTGAAGAAAAATTTGCTGAGACATACTAATTGATGGAAAAAGTTTATGGTGATGATTGTATGAGTCGTACTCAAGTTTATACGTGGTTTTTACGATTTAAAAATGGTCGTGAGGATTTAAAGGACGACCTAAGGCCAGATCGTCCAGAAGCTAGGAATCGTGCTGAATTCGTGAAAAAAGTTCGTGAAATCATTGGTATTGATGCAAATTTTACTACGAGAATGTTGGCTGAGGAATTAAATAAGAGTAAAAACACTATTTGGAGAATTTTAACTGAAGATTTGGGTTAAAGAAAAAGGTCTCTGCGCGTTTTGTTCCACATGAATTAAATGAAGACCAAAAAATCGCTCGTGCGGAGCATTGCAAAGACATTGTTGAAACTGCTGAAAACGATCCAGACTTTGGTGATGAGTTATGGTGCTTTAAATATGACCCTAAAACTAAGCGTCAATCTGCTGAATGGAAGTCTAAAGACGAGCCAAAACCAAAAATAAAATGCGTTTTCAGAAGTTTTGAATGAAGACAATGTTGATTATTTTTTATGATTCGAAGGGTATTGTGCACAAGGAATTTGTTCCAGAAGGTCGAACTGTTAATGGAGAATACTATTTAGGCATTTTAGAATGTTTGTGGAAAAGAATTGGTCGTGTTAGACCTGAATATCCAGCAGGAAAACAGCTTTTTTTATTGCACGATAATGCACCACCTCACAAGACCAAAAAAGTGAACAAATTTTTGATAAAAAAACGGATTTCTCCCATCAACCATACTCCGTATTCGCCTGATCTATCACAATGTGACTATTTTCTATTTTCAAAACTGACAACCAAGATGAAAGGAGCATTTTATGATGATATCCCAGCCATTCAAGCAGCCGTAACCGAGGTGCTGAAGAACATTCCTATAAATGACATAAAAAAATCTATGCGTACGCTGGTTGATTGTTCCAAACGTTGTATTGAGTCCAATGGAACCTATTTTAAATAAATAATAACTTTCAAAGATAATATAATGTGTATTTTATTCTATATCCAAAAAGTTCAGTTATTTTTTGGGACACAATGTGTATGTACCCATCATCTCCAAAAGGAACGATCACACACACACCTACTGAGGTCGAAAAATGTCACATTCGTAATATCTGGAGCCATTAGGTGCCTATTTTCTGTACTTCCAAGTGCCATAAAATGATCCTCCGATTTCCTAGTTTTTCTTATCAGTCCTAGTTATTTTTTTGCTATAATAGATCTTATTTTAGTCTATTTTTACTAAAATAATTGAATATTTATTTAAAATATTTTGACCATAGGCTGGAATTGGGAGTAGGCCAAGGAGAGACGGACCAGGTAGGTCCCTCTCACTAACGTGGACAGTCGACTTCGCCTTTTTTTTGTCACTGCCTTTTTCTACGTTTTTGGGTGCACCACCTTATTTTTATTTTTTTTAAAACCTTTTTTTTTATTTCTTTGAAAAAATTTTTTCTTGCCGAATTTTTATACCTTTGCTCTCAAATCCTATTCATGTCCTTTCTAGCCAGGTTATCTTTTCTTTATTTTTTTTTTGTTGTAATTTTTTGTTAGTTTTCATCAAAGAGAACTTAGCACATTCGGGTATCTCCATTATCCCCAATATGTTCTGGCATGATTTTTCCTATTTATTGTAGATGTGATGACACATATCTGATAAAAACTGTGAAATCTCCCACAGTCTGCCTAGCTTTACCATGTGCTCGCTGAGTATAGTCGTCAGTGGCCATACTCCTGTAGAAATTCACGTTCAGAAAATTTTATTTTTTATTCCTTAATTTTAATATCTTCTCATTTATTCAAACACCCAAAAAATTCTTCCCTAATTTCTTTTATACCATAGCAAAACCTCTTGATTTCCAAAGAAGTTTCTACAACTTTAAATATTCTTCATTTTCCTAACAACATTGTCTACTTTGAAATTAAAAATTAAAAGAAACCTATTTTTATACAAACAAGTATAAAATTACAGGTTTTTATTAAATGTGAAAAAGAATATTTTGAAAATCATAATTTATGATCCTCCCGCGAATAAAAAAAACTGACACGAAAATCATGTAAAATTAAGGATCATAATCATACCAGCTTTTGATTGGAAGCAAGTGTGAATCACTCTATTCTTGGTAAACTGAACTCCTTTATTCATATTTTCCAAAAGTAATGATTAAAAATATTTCCAAATTAATTTCCCCCTATTGGAATCATTTTTCCTAGATAAACAATTTTAATATATAAAAAAAACCATATTTATAAATATTGATAAAAATAATTAAGTTAATAAAAAGTACCAGCTTTCTCATAAAAAAATTTTAAACTCTGTTTAATAAAAATAAAATTTAATTATGAAAATACCTGTAAACTTTTTTTGCATTTTATAGAATCCTTTTAAAAACATACTCTACTGAAAATATTGTATTACGAGAAAAATATTACCTTTTGCATAAAATTGTCAATTAAAATTATATAAATTACATTATCCTTTAGTTTGAAAGGAAATATTTTCCATAATAACAGACTATTATTAGTATAACAACTTTTCATGTATAATTTTTATATAAAAATTGCATATAATATTTTCAATAATATAATTAATCTTTATTGAATTATATTCGATTTAAGTTCATTTCCAATATAATTAGCATCATAATGAATTTAATATTTTTTTTAAAAAAAACCTTTGCTATTATATTTTCTATAATATAGAAAATTACAATACATAGAAAATGAGTATTAAATAAACTTTGGTAAAAATATCTCCAATATCTTAATTGGCTTAAATTTTATTTACACAAATGTTATCAAATATTAATTGAGCATTTTCATTAAATTAAAAATTATATAATCAAATATTTTTTGTAGGCAATAATTTTATTTTTATCTTTTGTATATAAGTGTTTTTAAAAGTAGGCACCTTTGGCAGATATGGTATACACAAATAGGGGGAAGCGATGTTTCCACTCTTCCCAGCAGGCCTGACAGGCTTAAATTGGAATTGCATTCACCTTCGTGGTTACAATGTTATCGATAGTACCGATTATCCCCACATAGGGGGGTTCTTCTGGGAGAATGATCTATAAGGACTACATAGGAAGTCCTTTTGGGTATTAGTGCAGCTCCGGTCCTGAGCTGGTCTAGCTGTAGCAAAGGAATTTACAAGGTTCCTTATTGTAGCCCTTTAAGAGCGAAGTGCACTTACCGGGTGTCTTTAAATGATAAAATCCGGTGCCCGTCCAATGGTCACTGTAGATGATAGTAGAGATATAAGAAGGTTTTGATACCAACAGTTAGGGTAACTAGCTTGTAACTGGTTACTGACTGTTAGCAAATGGAGCTACCTATTTAGTCAGGTGGTGGGACCAGGTAGTTGCACAAATGTGTGTGGAATAATGAGAAAGAACTCTCCTAGTTAAGACCGCTTATCGCAGAATTTGTAAGGATGTATAGATTGAATGTTTGTCTCCTTCGTCCGGGAAACACGAAAGATATCTAAAAGAAATATAACGAAAGATTGAGATGAGGAATGGTATGAAATGAGGTATTTTGAAGAGGACTATGAAAAGAGCTGATACACTTCTAATTGGGTGTTAGCCGCACTGACTGTTTCCAGCTTGATGCGGTCCAAGCAGAAAATTAAACGAATGCGTTGGAAGGAAGCGAGCTGGGTTGATAATACGTTGGTAGCCATCTGAGTTACGATATAGAGTCGGCTGAGCATATGAAATCCATTATAGACAAATCTGTAATTCGCGTTGATTGGCCGTATCTCAATTCCGACAGTAAAATTACATTAAAAAAAATATCGATTACGTTCTCTAAATTTGTTTTTTTTTATCTTGGGAAAAAAAGAAAACTTACATGAACTTAGATCAGGTGGAATAGAAGGGCTGCAGAATTACAAGAATGCATTTTTTTTATAGAAACTCATTGATAGAGATGACGTTGTATCTGCAATTTCTGATTTAATATCAAGGACCCTTTTTTCATGGATGCGGATCCATATGAAAAGGAGCGTTGTCAAGATGTCGATGTGACAGGGAGCATCCAAGTATTTGCAGTATCCGATCAAACACGTAAACCCTTTTTCTGCGCCTTTCATAGACTCACTGTTCAGATTCATTATTAATTGATTATCGAACCTTTCAAGAGTCCTCGATGTTGAAGGCCAGTAATAAAATGCTTTATTTCACGGAAGAACTTGTGCTGTTGATAAGGAATATTGTCCAAAGGTTCATTGTCTATGAACATTTTTTACACAACTTGGATAATGCGAAAATAGTGTTTTGTGTGAACGCTAGGGAGGGGGAGGGGGGGGGATTAATTCATTTCTATGATAAAAACTCGTCATCTAACAGGAGTCGTAGCTATAGGAGGCCCTTTCTGATTTAGGACTTTATCAAGTCTAAATCAGAAAAGGGCTCACTATGACTACGACTCCTGTTTTTTAGGGTTGAATAGACACCTTTCTGACTTAAGACTTTTTTTTTGAGAAAAAAAACGTGATTGCCAGTTTGTTCTGAATCTGATTTTTAGCAGATTTCGATGTTGAAACACCCCCAAAGTGACTCCAGAAATACCTTATATTATCGAAAGATATGTGCTTTTATCAAGAAATATTCTCCAAAGGTTCATTGTCTATCAAAATTTTTTACATAACTTGGATTATGTGAAAAGATGTGCTTTTTTGTTGTGGGTGGGTGGTGGGGATTGTTGAGTAACGCAGGAATTCTTTTCTACCATAATAAACTCGTTGATGGAGATAACCATGTGACAGGAGTCGTCGTCATAATAGAGTATTCAAGACTCTACAATGTCCAATCAGATGTGAATGAGCCCCTATCTAATTTAGGACTTTTTTTTAAAAAAAAAAAACGTTTTTTATCAAATTTTGATATTGGAGGACCCCCTGAGCGACTACAGAAATATCTTTGATTACTGAAAAATATGTACACTTTTATTAAAAAATGCCTCACTATACTCGTTCCTACTTTTTCCAAGTCAAACGCACATGTGCACAAAGCTTGACACAAAATTTGATGGCCAATCCTTTCTCAAAAATGCGCTGTTGCCTTTTTCGCAATAAACTATAAAAACACAAGATCGATAGCGTCGTTTTATAATCGGTCTTAAACTATATTGAAAAATTTTCATTACTTTATAATTTATGATAAAATATTTTTTTTTGAAATGGAAAATCTTTAAATTTAAAATTTTTGTTGACATATTTTAAAACCAATTAAATATTTTCAAAACTATTGTATAATATTAATACTAGGTAAACTATTACTTCTTCCAAGTATATTTTCGGTTTATAGGAAATATATAAAATTAAAAAAAAAAACTTTTTAAGTTAAAGAGAAATTTCTCCACAAAATTAAGATTATCAAAAATGGTTATTAAATTGAACAAATAAATAAAAACTAATTGATTAATGAGCACAAAAATCTGTGTTTCTATTATGTGTAGGATCCAAATTAATGCTTCCATAAAATTTCATAGGCTTTTCAAATATTTCTCAAATTTGACAAAATAATGTTACATTGCCACCAGGATACGAAAAATTCAAATTGTTATTGGTCATGGAATTGAAACTTAGACTGATGTTGACAAAGGTTAATACCATCGGATTCTATCCTATGAATATACAATAAGTTTGCATATTAACTTAATTTGAAAAGATTTTATTGAGTTTATGACCAAGCTCTAGAATATTTCATATATTTTATGTTTGTGTGGATGGATAGCTGATCCTGCACCATTGCTGTTGGTTGGTAGATTTCCTTCCAATTTTCGTTGTTGGTCTTTGGTTTGTCAATCATCAGTTTAGGGTTCGTTTTGAGATTAATATCAGTGATGCTATTGAATTTTATGTAAATTTTATCTGAAAACATAAAGGCGCGATTAAACGACCCTTTCATTATTGTTCATCATCGTCAACATACACAAACAAGGAATGATTGCCAAATACCAAGTTAAACGGTACGTTGGTACAGAGACACTGAAATTGGTCATAATTTCAATGAAATACGTTATGTTATCTAATCTGTCCATTTTTGAAAATATTATAAATCATATAAATGAATGTGAAACCATAAATAGCCTGTCAGTTATTGCCATTCTTGGCATTATAATCAGCATACCATATATGAGAATGGCCTCGTAAAAGTTGGAAAAAATTTACTTTTGGAAATTTGTGAAATTTTCAGTAAACTCTTGAAATGCTTAAATTTTGGTTGAGTTTTTAGTCCATGTGAATCGAATCAATCATGCAAGAGTATGGCATATAAAAGTTTAGGATATTATTGTGGGGGATGGTGTCAGATATATGGTTGGTTTCTGGTTGTTTGAATTCCTATAAACAGAGTCACAAAATACGAGACTCCACCACCGACATTCGACATTCTGTAATTCTCTTTATCGTGTTAACTCTTATATGTGTATTGAGTGTGTTTATCAGGCATTTTTTGGTATTTTTTAACACTTTTTAGTATGTTAGAATGGCATCGTTTACAACAGCACAAACAATATCTCGTAAAATTTCATTAAAATTTTTGTTGAAATTTGCTAAATTCGCACATTTACGCACGTTGGTGAATTGTTTTCTGAGCAATTCAAACGACATGGAATCGATTTCAATGACTGCAATAAATTGTTTATGCAAGGATTAAAAGCATTATGGAAAGATCCTTTTTTTTCAACTGAAAACGACTGAATCTCGAACAATGTGTTTACTTTCACTAAATGAATTCACATTTATCCGTTGTCAAGAAACCATACATTTTGTAATTTTCATTCAATTTTTATAGCATTTTTTTCTACGACAAATAAACATTTAAGGATAATAATAATAGTAATAAAGTAAAAAATTTACAATATTAAATAGCGCAATAGCCAGCAAACTCCTACGAACGAAATGGAAAATTATATTTGCAAATATAATAAAATTTTTTTTTACCCAATATTATGTTAAGAGTATTTTTTGCAATCTCTTAAAAAATAACATACGATTAAATAGATTTTAATAAGGAAAATATTTACCAAATAATAAACTTATTTATTAGAGTAAGTTTAAAGAATTGAATTAATTATATTTGTTTACTTATCCTACGAATACAAGTAAATCTCCTAGTTTATAGCTTGTCATTTTTTATTACAGTTGTCCGCTCCCAAAAAAAAAATTTTTTTTTAAAACAAAAGGACAAAATAAATTCTTTAATATAATATGTTTTTTTTTAATATTATTTTCACCTTCCTTTCTACACATTCTCTCATACAGAATGACGGTGCATATTTTTGTGGAGAGTCATCGTCAAAGAGGTCATGTCGCATTAGAGTAAAACGTGACCTACCAACTAACCATAATCTGCTGGTTTGGCTTGTACATACTATAAAAAAAAACCCTTATTCGATATCTCTAAGTGGCTAACTGACTTTCTTAAGGATTTTATTTTTGTGTCTACTCAAAATGCTTGTATGATTACCAGATACTAGTAGGAAAAAAAAATAAAATAAATAAATATACAACATTTAACTTATAACTAACAGCTTATATATATTATACTATTTTTATTTTAATATATTTTCTATATTATATTTTTTTATATCCTTTTTAGAAGTGTAAGTGGAAAAATATAAATTTTGGCAAGAAACCTGCTTATTTGCTATTTCATTCGTATCCTGGTGGTTATGCTCACGTATGATCATTCTTTACTAGTGAAAATTGTAATCTGGTGAAATGATGAAAAGTGTTAATCGATTGGTTCCGAAAACCAAAAACCAGGATACTCTCAGTTTTATCAACATTTTGTGGTCCATTGTAATGGACTCTTAATATGGATGATAATGCATTTTCTGTACAAAGGAAAAAGGCTCCTTCTTAGTCTTGAATATGTTTGCTTTTTCGTGCTCTTCGAAAATAGCTTCTTTTACTATAAACGTGTACGTGCCTTATTTGGTTGAACATATTCTCATTGTCTCGTTTCAGAAGGATGTGATGAAAGTTTTCTTCTGCAACTCAGAATTATGGTATTTTCAATATGAGTAATAGTTTATATTATTTTTTTCTAATTCACGATTTTATGAAAATTTAATCAAAGCACTCTTCTTGACTTGAGAGAATCCTTAAATATAAATTTTGAAATTAGTTAAATTCAAGAGTTTTACTGAAAATCATATATCAGCGAGAACTACGTTATGATGTGATTAAATTATCGATTTTGTACTTCTGAAAAGGTGAAAATCACCAAAAAAAAAAGTTATTTAATTTAAAAAATATCATTTTTTATTATAAGGTGCTTAATTACGAAAAATTGCAATAAAATTGAATAGGAAATGCGCCTGTTGAGAATAGCAACAACAAGCTTTGGCTGCTGATTTCTTCAACAAAAATTAAGGTTCAGTGGATACATAGATGAACATAATTACTATAGGTTGATCCATCTAGCGGTTCCATTTTGAACTACTATTTATTTGAAGTACTAGAGTGTTAAATGTCAACACGAATTGACAGATTGTTAGTTGAAAGTTAGAATTTTACGAAATGGTAATCTATTCGCTTGAAGAAAAATGGGAAATATTGAGAACTTACTTCCAAAGTGGTCAGTCTTCAACCCAAACTGTGAGAAATTTAAAAAAAAAATGAGTAAAGATCGAATGCCATCATGTGAATTTGTGGGCAAATTCGTGAAGCGAGTTCGCGAAACTGGTTTGTTGGTTGCCAAAGCAACTCGTTCCTGCTATAAGACATTGCGTACGACCGTAAATATTGCCGCCGTTGCTGAAAATGTCAGTGATCATCCATCAACATCAACTGGTCACCGTTCTCAGGAATTGAAAATTCGCTCGCACTTCTCTGTTGAGAATTTTGCACAAAGACCTCGGTATGAAAACTTACAAAGTTCAATTAGTCCAACAACTAAAGCCGCATGACCATCCGATGCATTTTCGGTATGCCCAATGGGCTCAAGATCAATTGGCCGAAGATGAGCATTTTAACCGAAAAATCATCTTTTCGGATGGGGCCCATTTCCACCTCGGTGGGTATGTCAATAAACAAAATTGTCGCATCTGGGGCTCAGAAAATCCACACGTCATCATTGAAAAGCCGATGCATCCACAACGAGTCACGGTTTGGTGCGGATTTTGGACTGGAGGCATCATGTGCCCGTTTTTCTTCGAAAACGATGAACAAGCCGCCGTTACGGTCAATGGTGAGCGTTATCGTGGCATGCTCAACGAATTTTTGTTGCCAAAAGTTGAAGAGAATGGCATGGATGACATTTGGTTTCAACAGGACGCGGCCACTTGCCACACAGCCAACGTAACAATCCAACTTTTGGGCACTGCTTTCGAAAACCGAATAATCAGCCGAAATTCTTATGTCAATTAGCCGTCTCGGAGCTGTGATTTGAGCCCGTTCGATTATTTTCTGTGGGGAGCCGTTAAGGATAAATGTTACGCAAGCCATCCAGAGACAATTGAGGTCTTGAAACACGAAATCGAAGTTGCCATTGAAGAGATACAGGCCCGGACAATCGAAAATGTACTGAAAAATTGGGTCGAGCGGATGGGGTACTGTAACGATGTTGTGTTTCATTATTATATTTCAAGGTTCAATTTTTTTAATAAAACCACTAGTTTTTTTTTAAATTTACTTTTTAAAATGGAACTTCTAAATGGTCCACCCTCTATATATGGGGCTTTAAATATCTGCAAGTAACTCCCTGAAAAGTGACTGTCGGGTGTGTTTTTTTCGGACAGTACTATTGCCCTAACTAAAATCAATTGTTTTTAAGTTTTAACTTAAGTATTTTAGTATCGACTACACGTGGTTTTGATAATACGATACCACAAGCCACACAATAAGACAATTTTTGTTTTAATTTTTGCAAAACGTTTCAGAACGCGCAATTTGAAGATTTAGTGATGGCCAAGATCATGTTCTTAGAAGGTTATATAATTTTTTGCAATTTTAAAAGTATTTAGAAGCAAACATTTATCTCTTCATGATAAAATTACAATCGAAAATATATGAAAATGCTATTAAAATTTATATCAAAATAATCAAGTCCTTAAAAAAGTCTTATAGTGGGGCCATTTTATTGATGTTTTCTTATATTAATGGCCAGGTTTATAAAAAGTTAATTAAAATTTGAAACACAAGCGTATTTTATTGAATTTTTATTTCTCGTTACATTATTTGAATAGTCCTTTAGCAAAATAAATATTCCAACTTGTTTGAAAATAACATTAGGCTTTTCGAAAAGTACAAATCAAAAACTCAAAGTTAATTAAATTGTATTGTAATATTTAAAAGTAACACCAAGAAGCAAAACTATTTACAAAAATACACTTTAGTTACTACTCAACGAAAATCAAATAAATAATTTACTTTAATTTTAAACTATTTGTTCAATGACCTCAATTTAAACATACAAAATAAGAGCGAATTTTTGGTAAAATCATCTATTAGTAAAATTTAATTTTCACCCATTTTTTTCACTTGAATAATAAAAAAAAATTATTGCGCTATCAGATGCTCAGTTGTTTTTGTACGTATAATATAGAGTTTAAGGTACATTTAAGTTTGCTTACCAATATTACCTAATATCGAATAAATCTGCGTGCAAAATATACTATTTACTTTAAGGCTATTGAATTTTAACTAAAATATATACTATATAGCCAAACAGTATCAAATATCCGGTCAGATGTAGTCGATTCAAATTAGTTTGTTTGCATATAGTAATTTCCAATATCGCAGAATATTTAAGTCAATTTTAACAGCGAATTGACTTAATTAAAATTTTATTTAACCACGTAAACAGTACTAATTGAAATCAACAACATGGAAGTTGAGATATTTTATCGAAAATGTTAATGATATTCATGACTAGACCGAGTTTGTATATCAAACAAATAAGGAGAATTATTAACAATTAAATATTGAAGGTGTATAAGCTTAAATCCGTCAAAAAAAACATCCTTTTTTCTTAGAAAGTAAAAACAAATTCATTCACAACAGTTGCCCTCGCTAGCTACACATTTTTCCCATCTCTCGGGCAATTTGTGGATACCACGCCAAAAAAAATCCTTCTTTTTCGAGGCAAACCACTCATCAAGCCATTTTCGGACGTCTTGGTAAGAATCGAAGTGCTGCTCAGCGAGCGCGTGGCCCATCGACGAAAACAGATGGTAGTCGGAAAAGGCCAGGTCTGGTTAATAAGCGGGGTGGGGTAGCACCTCCCAGTTGAGTGTCTCCAAGTAGTTCGGACCATTTTTGACGTGTGCCATGTAGCGTTGTCGTGGAGGAAAATCAGCTGGTCATGTCTTTATTGATAATCCGTCCTTTTTTCACGCAAAGCATGGTGCAATTTCTATCAGTTGTTGGTGGTAGCGTCCTTTTTTCACGCAAAGCATGGTGCAATTTGATCATTTGTTGGTGGTAGGTTTCAACATCTCATAGTAGACGATACCCTGCTGATCCCACCAAACGCACAGCATCATCTTCCGTCCGAAGCGATTTGGTCTTGGGGAAGATGTTGATGGTTGGCCGGGATCAACCCACGGTTGGCCGGGATCAACCCACGAAATATATCCACTTTTCATGGTCTGTCATAATCCGATGCAGGAACGACTTTTTTTATCTGGCAAGCAAGATTTCGCATGTGTTTTGGCATCGGTCCATCTGCCTATCGTTCAATTCATGCGGCATCCATTTTCCGATCTTTTTAATCTTCCCCATGGTACGCAGACAAATGGAAATGGCTAGTTGAGTATTGGTTATCGTCCCATTTTTTGCGATTGGGTATCGTCTTCGTCCAAAAGAGCCTGAAATTGATTTTCACGCCTCTTGTCCCACATGTCAAAATTGTCATCTTTGAACCGACGAAAACAATCTCGGCACGTTGTGTCCGATAAAGCACTGTCACCATAGGCCTCCGTAAGCATTCGATGCGATTCTGCAGCCGATTTCTTTAAATTGAAGCCGAAAAGCTGAGCTTCCCGCATATGCTCATTTTCTGGCACAAAAATTACTAAAGAAAAAATGTATCTTGTTGTACGAAATTGCTGACAATGTGCATTGATTAATATTGCCAGATGTCCAACTTATAAAAAGAAGTATGGCGCGCCCATGGTAGCTTAATACGCTCACTCACGCCATCTATGACCAAACAGCGGATTTAAGCTTATACACCTGGTAAACTATTTTTTGTATTAGAAAAACTTTATTTTTAATATCAGAAAATGCATTAAGCATAGTAAACTTAAGTGCTTCCCACTTTTATAGTACTCAAAATTCTATTCATTCAAAAATAATAATGTCATCATGTTTACAATGAAGTATGCTCCACAACACCCAAAAAAAAACGCCACGCATCTTAAATAATACTCTACGATAAGAAACAAACAAGACAACTGCATTCCTTCTTCGAAAACTCGATGATCTAAATAATGCTCAATCAATACTTAGACGAATGAACAAAACTGGGCACATCATTAAAATTTATATATTGGAAGATACTATCGACAATATACGCGAAATGAGTTACAAAAAAAATATGGAAAAGACCAAAATAAACTAATAAAAATTTATTGGCACATATTCCATCGAAACGATCTATAGAAGTTTTACATGAATTGACAGCACCCACGAACATATCGTATCATTTTACGAGCATATATCATCTCGAGTATTCACTTTCCGCTAAACCTGAATTCACTTAGACTTAGAAGAAGGAGACGCTCATCTATGGAAAGTTTAAGTATTGTGGCATTTTGGTCCTTGGGTACGTCCGGAAATGTTTACATTCGCATTCAGGTTTAATGAACCAAATATTGTTGCATTTCATACGAAGTATATGGAATAAGATATAATCCTTTTTGTTAGTTCACGTTCATCCTTTTATATCGTGTTGAGAAGATCTTTTAGTTTATCGTTTACCTTCGGTTCTCCATTTAAATATGTTTCTTTTATTTTCGAAAAATATATTGTTGGGAATTTGAACAAAAGGGATATTTTCCTTTTTGATATTATTACAAGACAAGGCGTTCTTCTATATCGGAAAGATGAAACTATAAGACTACAATGCACACTATAAATTGATTCGTGCTTACAGAAAATATATATGAAAAAAGGATAAACTCATATACCTAAATGTCATATAGAGGTCTGTATAATTTCAAATACATTTTTACATTTCTATATTCTATAAAAATATCCTTACATATATTGTTAGAAATTTGATAAACAATGGAAACAGAACAATTCTATTGTTGCCGCAAGGATAATAGAAATCAGATATTATTACGAATCGTCTTCTCTTTTTTGCATTACATCTGAAAGGGGAAAATAATGCAATAGAAAATAAATATATTATTAAGATACGATGGAAAAAAATTGGATTTTATGGTAAACTCTAAAAGGATAACAGAAGATTTAGATCATCATTTGAAAGCTGGGGCGTATCTTTTCTATTTGATTTCTTATCGCGTTGAAATACTTTGCGGCGGTGATAGAAAGTGTAGGAGGAAAGGATGTAATTTCAATACTGTTCATTTAATAAGCAGATGGTAAGCTAAAACCAATGTCAAATCTGGATTTATCTAAGCAACTGTTGAATTGAAAAGAAAATGAAAAAAGGTGACAATAAGAATCCTCCATCAAAACGCAATTCTCACACAGCGAGTTAAAACCAGATAATATTGTATGTTGAAATGAGATATGGAAAAAGTGTCATTTATAATATCTCATCATATGTGCACACTTGGGAGCTGCTATTCTAATTTTAAGCTTTCCAAAATACTTATTGACAGACATGAGATTACGAGGATATTTTTCGTAAATAATCATCATGTTGTTGACTTTTCCTTTTTTTTTTTAAGAAGTTAAAATCATTTTTGTAGTCTTTCACTTTAATACACACTTATCAGAATTTCTATTATAATAACTGGAACATTCAATTTTAGATCATTTTAGTCCTTTATAATTGTATACATAAGACTCCTTTGATCTCGATACAAGTACAAGCATTTTAAAATAAAATTTATTTCAATTCAACACATACATATGTGTATGATTTTGTAACAGAACTCAGAGCTACATTAATATTAAAGGTCTAAGACCCAAAAAAAAGAAGAAAAAACCATCATTTTCAATAAAACGTGTAGGTTTCCTTAACAAAATATACCTGCCTTCAGGCAATAAATCCTTTTCAAATATTACCGAAATATCCAAAGTTTATTTTTAGTTTTAAATGAAATATGATGAAATAATATTAAAATATAATGGAATATTATTAAAGAATATATTTGTAGTGAAAGAAAAAAAACTAAATTGTATATCTAAAAATAGATATTTTTAGATTTATAAGTTCTGTCATTTTGTGGCATTAATAAAATGGATTCCAAACAATAATGGCCGAAGTACTTAAACAAAATTGCCTTATCAAATTCAAAATCGTAAATGAAAAAATTCACAAATGTGTATAAAAGAATACATTAATTGGCCCCATTTTTTAATGGGCTCAATCTATGAATGCATTTATCTGGCAATATGGTAAAAGATACAAAAGTGAACGCCCAGATTGTCAGGGAATTCTTCCAATGTCGTCTTACGCATCTCTTCGTACAATTCCAATGTCCTTAAAAAAATGTCGTGCTTTTGTCTTACGGATGAGGACATTTTTTTTGGATGCGTTTTTTTTTTTTGATGACGAATTGGTAGCCAATCCGAGTGCAGTCGAGGGTAAAAATGCAGTTGCTACTGACGGTTAAGGCAGGGCTTATTAAGTGCAGCAAATTGATGGTAGAGAAACATGAGTACACCCTCGAAAATATTGAAATTAAAAATGAAAAAGCAACGAGTTCAGAATATACAGAAAACCCCTTGATGTGTCCTAAATGAAATGAGGCCGCCGCCAAGGGATGATGTTTCATGGAGAGAACAAAAAACTGATATAGGGGCGGGAGTGGTTTGTACAATACAAACGGTGAATATTCACTCAAATCCAGAAGGGTTAACATTAATTATTATTCAAAGAAAATGGCATGGCGTCATTTTGGCCAAAAGTATATGCCAAGGGAAGGTTTCTCTTCCCATTGGAACAACTCTAGACACAATGAGTGCTTCTTCTTTTTGTGATTATTTTTGTTATTTTTTAAGTGGTGCACATATACCATAAGTCATTACCATTACCATGTCGGAAATGGTATTCGAGTTCAATAAAGAGCCGTTTTCTTCTATTCAGGTAGAAAGCAGGTGAATTTCAAATAAATTTTCTTTCTTATTCAAATAACTGAACCTATGTGTATGAATCTACTGCTGACGATATGCCAAGTGTGCACCGTAAGGCTTCCTGCTACAAAGAAGGAAGTTCCGGCCCGAAATCGATACCTTTGAAATGCGAAATCCGAATTCGCCTAATTTACTGCGTAAGCATTAACTAACATCGACATGCAATACGTAACAGAGGATTAGAGAGTCAGATGGTCATTTTATGCGTAACTACCACAAATCGTGTTTCTCTTTTCAATATCATAATTCTCTAAAATAATATAATCCCCTTCATTATTTTATAATTTCTTCTACTGAACCTCAAAAACTAAAAAGTTAGTCTACCATAAATTTTAAAGTGACTCTAAAAATATTAAAAAATGTTACCACACTTCTTGATTAACTTTAAATCACCTTTACTAATCAAAAGATTCACCTTAATTACGTGTAGGTTACTTTTATCTAATGAAATTTATGATTTTTTTTAACCATAATTATTAAACATTTGTTTGGAATAATATTGGTGACAAATCCAAAAATAATTGTGGATATGCTAACGTTGTTGATCTGACCAAATTCAACTTCCAAATTGAATTGGAAATTAAAAAGTATTAAAATCGAAATAAACCAATTAAAATGGGAAACTTTATTGTGTGAACTGAATTATTAATCGAAACGTATTGTAGTGTATCGAATTGATTTGAATTAGGAATAAGTAGGTGGTGGTGGCTGGCACCTCTGACCAATATTGTGAGTGAGGTGACGAAAAGCTTTGTTCCCAAGAATCAACAACCATCAACTTTTTAGCATTCGTACACACGATTCTGGCAAGTCTTATGGATGCGGTTTTCTTTGATTTGAAAATTGAAAACGTATTTTGCATGGCGATTGGTAGAGCTACAAACCACAACTTTTCTTAGTATTCATAGTTCCACCTTAAATGTGAGAATTTCGATACATTTAAAGTGGATCTGAACACAATACTTCCAATCCAAGACGTTTCTGCTATGACTGTGATTATTTCTTCGAAATCTTTAATGTCGATTGATTGGATTTTAATTGTCGTTTTGTAAACATCGCATACTGGAATGTTAAATGTTCGGTGTATCCGTTCCGAAATTCCAAATTGATTTTAATCTTATTTGTTGAAGCATTCGATTTTTGGTTATTTCTTTAATATTGAAGGTGAAAAAATTCAAAAATAATTTTGTAAGAAAAAAAAATACTTAATCATCTATCTAATGGGATATTTATTATGATTTTGAGGAAATTCGGTAGATGTATTGTGAATTTTTCAAAGAATTCTCAAAGAAATATGATAAATTTTTGAAAATGATTCAAGATCAAATATGAATTTAGAAGAGTTATTCTATGAAATAATCAAAATTTAAAATAAATTTACTTGAGGAAGGTAGTAGAGGTAAAAAAATCATATTTTCAATAATAAAATTCCATCAATTTTGAATTAAAAATAAAAGAATAGTTTAAGTTGTTATCAAGGCCAATATTGGTAGAGAGTTATCCAATTTGCAATTTTGAAAGTAAAATTAAATATAGTATACTTTTAATTAAGATTTTGATAAATATTTTCTTTTATTATATTTTCTAAACCTTGGCATTTTACAGAAAATATAAAATTAATTTTGACATTATACATGGAAGCTAGGAGCCTTCTAGCAGGACTTAATCCTTTTGAAGTAACTTTTGATGACCTTTGTTCACCGTTTATGCTGTATGTTGGCCATTAATTAAGGTATATTTATTTTAAAATGCTTTAATGTTTAGTGATTTTCTACAATTTTTTTTCAAAATTAACAGAAAAAAGCCAAGAATATTAAAGGTCAATTAATATCATCAAATCTTCAAATTACGAGTGAAGTAAACTTTTCGCGCAATTAAAACAAAATTTGTCATGTTGGGCGGATTGTGGCGTCATGTTTTTGGCAAAAAAAGCGCTCAGAAATGGTGGTAAACTTTTGGCTAAAGAACGTTCAGAATTGACGGAATTGGTTCCTTTTTTTATTTTCAAAGAAATAGTCGCAAATGACACCTTAAGACAAAAATGTAGAAAACAGTTTTTTAAGGGTGTTGAGGGAGGGTTGAGGGGTAAGGGGCATTGGTTTGGTGTTAGTTATAAAAAAATAGATTTTCCATAATTTTTTTTTAGTTTTTCTGAGCTCTACGTACTGCAATTTTGGTTATTAACATTTTCACCGTGCTCAGAAAACCAGCATCCAAAGCCAATTTTTCTAGCACCTAGTCGTAGTATCTCCTAGCAATTCTACTCTGATTTTATTAATCTTTTATGTAAAATAGCAAATTTATGTTACAGAAATATAGTTTTAAATATAATATAAAATAATACAGCTACATTTTCAGAAACTTAAAATAGATAAAGTTGTAGTTATCACAGATGAAAGAGTTTTTTTTTGGTTGAAAGGTTAACTTACCTATAACTAAAATAAAATATAATTAAATAAAATACAAAAAAATATTTTCACATATCTACTTTTTTTATTGTAAATTCAATTTTTTTTTCAGGTAAATATATAACATAATAACATTTGTTTTAAACAGATTAGCATACAACAGCTAATATTTTAACGTAAAAAAATTTTTATTTAAAAAAACAGAAAAAAAAACTTAAAATTAAAATATCTTTTTTTGTTCACTTAAAACATTGTATTAATCAAAAAGATTTATGTACATTTATTATTAATTAAATCCTTACCTGGATATATATCTATAAAAAGAAATACAAATATGTGTAAATAAAAATTTTATAAATTTTGATATTATTTTCAGTTATTTTATATTATTTTGTGGAGTTTTTTTTTGTATTCACATACAAAAAGCATGCTTGCGAAAACTTCCAATTTAAGAGGGTCGTTGAATAAGTCCTTGGAAAATCCGAGAAATTGTGCTCGTAGTGTCGGTAAAGATTTTTTGTGTAAGTAGCAGTATCGACAGAACAGCTGTCAAAATTTCAGCTCGATCCATAGCGTAGGTCAATTTCTATCGTCGATTAAAGTTAACGACATTTATTTGTGCATAACAATGGAAAAAAACGAGTTTAGGGCTGCCATCAAACATCTCCATTTGAAAGGCTTAAGCCCGAAAGAAATCAAAGCCGAGTTGGATGCAGTTCATGGCCCATCTGCACCTGTGTTTGCGACGGTTTACAATTGGGGGAATGAATTTAAACGGTGCCGTTCATCCACAAAAGATGAACATCGTTCAGGACGCCCAGTTGAGGTGTCTACTCCTGAAATCATCGACAAAATCCACGATCTGATTTTGAACGATCGGCGAATTAAAGTGCGCGAATTAGTTGAGGCCACGGGCATATCACAAGGTACAGTCGCTTCAATTTTGCATGAAAAATTGTCTGTGAAAAAAATGTCGGCAAGATGGGTGCCGCGTTTGCTCTCAGAGGAGAATAAGCGCAATCGTGTAGTGGACTCTAAGGCTATGTTGGCATTTTTTTATCGCAATCCTGCCGAATTCCTTCGTCAATATGTCACTGTGGACGAAACCTGGATACACTACTACGTGTACACTCCAGAAACGAAGAGACAGTCATCACAGTGGATTTTCAAGGGCCACGGTCTTTTGGGATTCGCAGGGCATCATTTTTATCGACTACTTGGAAAAAGGAAAAACAATAACAGGATCGTATTACGCGTCGTTATTGCAACGGTTGAGCGAGGAAATCAAAGAGAAACGCACCCATCTGAAGAAGAAAAAAATCCTCTTGCATCAGGACAATGCGCGTGTGCACACCTGCGCTGTTTCCATGGCCAAAATTATGGAATTGAGAATGGAATTGTTGCAGCATCACGCTTATTCACCAGATTTGGCCCCAAATGACTACTTTCTTTTCCCCAATCTGAAGAAATGGCTTGGCGGACGACGGTTCACTTCCAACGAGGACGTCATTGCTCAAACGGATGAGTATTTTGCAGAACTTCCAAAATCCTATTTTTTGGACGGGATAAAAATGTTCGAAAAACGGTTGGAAAAGTGTATAGAGCTAAAAGGAGATTATGTTGAATAATAAAATTTTTTTTTTTAAAAACCGTTTTTTTCCATCTTTTTCTAAGGACTTATTGAACGACCCTCGTATTTAAATACAAAATAAAAATTAGGTTATTTTATAAATATTTCTATCAAATTTAAGCTAACTTTTAAAGGGCCTTCAATTTAAAAAAAATTGGGGCATTTTGGTACTGCGGATAGTACAAAATTACCAAAACGCCTCAATCTCTTTCCGAAAAACTCAAAATAAAAGTTCTTTTTTAGAAAAATTTTCTCGAAAATTTTCATAGCATACTTTTCTAATAAGTCCTTTATTTACTCAATAACATTTTATTTATACAACAAAAATTTTGTAAGGTAAAAAATTTTATATTGTTTTTTTTTTTTGTTGGTTGTTTTGTTTTAAAAAAGCTTAATTGTGTTTATAAAATGAAAATGTTGAAAATGATGAGAAAATCTGATCAGAATAGCTCACGTACAAAATCATTTTCTAACAATGGTTAGCACTTTTGAATGTTTCCTCAGTCGAATTAAATTAATTGCGTCACGTCACAAGTCCTTTAACATTGTTGACGTCAATTTGATTAGAGAAAATGCATAATGTCCAATTTTGGATGAACGTGAGCAGAATTTGTTGTTTACCCATTGTTGCGTACAAGTACGAACAGATAATTTGCCTGCCCAAAATCAGGATTTATACCCGGAATAAACCCACTTAGGAATTTTGTAACAGCTGTGAAAGGTTTAATATGTTCTTCAATCAGAAGTGACTGTGTCTACCTTTGCCCAATTCGATATTTAAAATAATCTGTGGGTCTACAGGATTAGAGTAATTTCGGTTACGAATGCTCTGCACCTACAATCCTCAAAGGATCACAATTTATCACCTATGACTGGTTATTACCATGATGGGTAGTTTGGATTTTCAATTTAACTTAATTTTAAGAAATGCAATTCAATTTTTTTTTCTTTTTTGGTTACTATATAAATTTGGGACAAATAAAAACCACTCTACGATTATCATTTCTTATGAGTGCGTATACTTATTAATGCCTAAAAGGTAAAAAAAAAACACTTAATTGAATATCAAGACAGCAGCTTTGAATCATTGTCATTTGGGTGATAGTAGCAGAATTACTAAATCTCCCCAAAACAGATGACTACGACCGCGATGACAACAGGAATGATATTAAGAAATTTACAAACGATGTCAATCTTTATTGTTGACAGGAATTTATCGGCTTAATTTGAGGTAAAAAGTTACCTGAATTTACCAAAAGAATCTTGTACTTTCTTACAAATAAACTCATTTTTATTGGTTATTTAAATTTAATGTGAACTGCTTTGGTAAACTTTTATTCTGAATTTATTTTAACAAATTATTTTTCGAAAGTATTTATTCTGAATTTAAAATATCGAATTTTTTTGGTAAATTTTAAAAATAATTTTGTTATTGATATGTATTTTTTTTTTTATAAAAAAAAAGGATAAATTTATAAAAAATTAAATTCCTAGGACTTGATCTCCCACAAAGAACCGACATATAATACCTAAAAGATAAGAACTAAAAAGAAGATATCTAAAGCTACTACGACTTATAGATAAATATTCTAAACTTACTATAACAAGTAAAGTTATTTTATACAAAGCTCTAATAAAACCCATCTGCACTTACGGACTAGAACACTGGGATTCTACTAAGGCTTCCAATTCCCGTCGAATCTAATCCTTTTTACGTTCGCAACACTATTATTCATCATGATCCTAAAGTAACATTTATTTTAGTTGTGGCTCCGTCTCTATATAAAAAGTTCCATTTCCGTAACTCCAATCAGACTAATCCTCTTGTTCAAGAACCATCCTCCACTTCCTTTGCTAGAAACACAAATCGAAAACTCTAGCGTCACTGGTCGAGTGATTTACTAATTTTTTCCATAAATTTTAATTATAAATATATTATTTAATGAGGGACTAATTATTAGCCAATTTTTTTTGTGTGATTAAAATACAATTTTTAGTGATAAGTCACGCATAACAAAATGTCGCCAAGTGGACTCATTGTTGTGGCGCTATAAATTTGCTTATGGTACATGTTTTAGGTGTATACATTTTATCTATAAAGTTAATTATAGTACTATTTTAAAAACTGTTATTAATAAAATTATCAAATAAAAACTTTCGCACCTGACAACTGTTTGGAACCACCCACGTTTTTACGAATATTTGTAGTTATTGTTTTAGGTTGACTTTGTGCAAAATTTTTTATTATAATCCCAATTTTAATAAGAATTAGAAATGTTTAAATGATTATTAAATTTTTTAGTCAATTATTTGTCCTATCCATAGTGCGACAACTGTTTGAGTCCATTAAAGATTATTTATGTAGCAATTGAAAAAAAATTGAAAATGACACGTGGTCAAAGTGTGGTTAGTAATTCTTTGAGATATCTAAACAGGAAGTTTAAAAGTAGCCAGAAAATAGAGAGAAATGCAAGATATTTTGTAAGTATTCATCAAATAATGTCATCAGTATAAGGCAGATTGAAACAGAATTTGCAGTTTGTTAAGGACTTTGAGAAAGATACAGCTTAAAATAAAATCAATTTTAACAAGATCTTACCAGCTAGAATTTGCTCGATATCACATGCCAATAAATACAAATTGGAAAAACTATGATTTTGTCTGTTTAGATAAGACAACTTATCTTATAATGTGGACGATTTAATAAAGAAACTAAAATATTAACAGAAAATATTTGGTGAGCCTTGTTAATCTGTTAATGAAAAAAATTACAACAAAGTTCAAGCAGCTGCTGAGAAATTCAATTTACTTAAATTAATATGATAATAAAACACTGAGAACTGAAGGATTTTTCAACAGGATAATATACTTATTATTGATGAATCTATCATTTTTTATAATTGTGCTTGATGCTAATGGACCCAAACAGTTGTCACTCTGTTATCAATTCTTTTTTGCAGTAACTTAATTTTTAAAAATAATTAATAATTCAAATTTTGTTAATTTTTTTTCCAACTAAGCTTCGTTGGTTCCAAACTGTTGTCGGGTACAATGGATAGATGAATTCGAAAAAGAATCGATTAAATTATAGCTATTTGACAGGTTTTCGAACACCCAAAATTTCTTTTTTTATGATTTCAGCATTTTACAATCTTTTCAAGCAAATAATTCGGAAACATTCAAAAACTGTCAAAAAACAAATAATTTGGAAACGGACAAAATCTTTGCCAAATACTAGAAATATTATTAACTGAAAATTGATGAAAACTGCTATTTTACAAAAACTACTTTTGAAACAATAAGTTTGAATAATTCGCAAACAAGTGTGTATTAATACGACTGATAGAAGATTACAGCTTATTCTACTCGAAATTACCAATTTAGTAGAAGAGATGTAAAATTAAGAATTCTTTTGATCCAAAGTTCAATACCTTCTCATAATACTCTCCTATTTAGATCTCCAATGAAATGTTAAAGATTAAATATATTCAGATGTGGAATGGCTTTGATACGATTACCAATAGAATGAATTAATGTATGGACAAATTCTATTTTGAGATAGTCGACTTTTCATCCCCAACGATATTATCCCAATGAGTATCAATGCCATAAGATCTTAATGTGCTCGAAAGAGATTTCGTCTAACAAGATGTCATACATTAGCAACGAAATTATTTATCCCCATCCCATTACATACCAGAACACACACTACACAACCACAAGCATAACTTTCTCCAATATTGCAGTAAGTGGCGAACATTAGTCAGAACTAACTGAACATTTATTTAGCAAGTTAACGTTACGAAGAAATGTTGTTACGAGCATTTTTGGGGTTAACGGGCGGACAACGATAGAATAACTTAATTTGTGCCAATGACTTATCCAAACCGATAAGAAATATCATGATGTAACAAATTTCCGTCATTAATTATTTTCACAGTTTCATGAATAATTTATAAAGAGTCAAGCTCCGGCCCTAATCTACCTGCTTTCGCGAATTATAACCACTGGTATTTCACAAACAAATTGAGGCCATTCCAAAAGCATTACGAGCCCATAAGCTGAAATCATAGACTTTCGTAAAAATATATTCTATTAGACTAATGACCAATGGCTAGTAGTTGTATATGATCAACCCCTTAAAAACTCTTCCGACACAGAATCATCTGGCAGAAGGGATAAGCTTTCCGAATTATTATATTTCCATCCGACCGTGTGTCATTTCAGTTTTGGGGTTTTTAATCTGATAGCCATCATGTTTTATTATGAATGCTAAAAACTCCTCATTAAATACGGTCGCAATTGTATCGGATGCGAAATTTCAAAGCGGAACAGTATCCTTTGATATTTTTGATATATTTTGAAAGGAATTACCAATTATCTTATATGATGTAAACATTTCAGGATATCGAGCTATTGAAGGAGAATGACAATTCTAATGATGGTCGTACGACCGACACAAGTTTTATATTCATAAATTGAATATATTTTTAACCATCAATATAGGTAATTTATTATCTTTTCTTCAAAATGGATCTCCAGTTTATCATCAGCGGATGTCATCACAAAGGAATAACATTTTCGAGAACTAATTGCTTCCGCAATAACACAAATTCTTATATGAATCAAAGGAGTTGTGTAATTTTTTTTACATTTAAAAGTTAAAAATTGAAAATAGTAGACAATTTTTTTACAAAATCATCTAAATTTTAAAAATTCTGGGGTTTCGAATATTCGTAAATGTATTTATCAAAATTTAATCCCTAATAAATTATTAATATTTTTAAAGAAAATTGTTAGTATGTTTATTAACAACATATTTCAAATAGAACTTGCACAAAATGTAAATTTATTTACTACTCGTAAGTTTATTTGTTTTTGTATATAAAGTCTCTAAAATAAGTGCCAGGGAACATCTTCTATTTATTGTGTGTTGGCATTGCCATATATCTAAATTTATTAATGGTAAAGGTCGACGTATAATTTAGAAAGAGCAATAAAATTTTTGTTTATTTGTATAAAGAGTCCTTAAGATATGCGATGAGACCATTTATCGGCATACGACCATTAGCCCATTTAGCGGCATTAAGTAAATGCCACTAAATGGCCTATCACCAATGAAACTGATCGAACGTAGCATTAAGAGACCTATAAGAAATTTATTTTTTGTTTAATTAGAATATCACTAATACGTAGGTCCGGGGCCATTTTTTAGCGCCATGGCTATGAAGCCATTTGGCCACATCATATTACATATTTGTTGTTACTGCCAGGTCACCTAATGAAGCTCGTTAAATACGTAAGTTGAAACAATTAATTAGAAATGATTTTAGAAAATTAAAGTTGTTGATTCTAAGAGGTTCAAAATGGAAGAACTCCTATTTAAAAACAAATATTTCATTAAGTGGCATTTGCTCAGGCTATAAAAGATAGCAAGTTTAACACTACTAAAACGTGAATGAAAAACGAAATCGGTTAAGGAATAGTACTTTTATGGGTAAGTGCGATAATAACAGATTATTCCTGTCACATTTTGGAATATATAACACTGTGCCAGTTAACTATTATAACTAATATATGCCACCAAATATTTCTATTGGCATTGGTTTGCCAGTTTTTATTTTGAATCACTTTAATATACAATAATTGAACCTAAATTTAAAATATATTCCAAAAAATTTGTTGATTTTACTGAAGGTCCAATTAAAAATATATTTTTTTCAACGATGAGGCTTATTTCTTAATTGGTGGATACGTCATATATAAGACTCTAGAAACCAATAAATTGACAGATATAAAACACTTAAAACCACAAAAAAATTGAATGTCATTTTGGATTGACACTTATTTCTTTAAAAATGATGAAGGTGATATGGTGACAGTAAAGTTCTGTTATTTTAGGTAGCCAAGCTGATAAGATCCAGGTGGTGGAACACATCTCAATTATAAGCCAGCTTACTTAAATCGAGCGGATTCTGATTTCTTGCTAGGGCCACTTTATGTACTCGTTTTCGACTTCATTTCTAATCCTCTAAAAATTAACCAGTGCCATCCCCCATTTGCTAACAGTCAGTAACCAGTTACAAGCTAGTTACCCTAATTGTTGGTAGCGAGGCCTACCTATACCTCTACTATCATCTCTAGTGATAGTACCTGGGATCCTGCAATTTATAACACCCCCCCCCCCAAATCTATAATTGTACTACCGTGGGGCTTCCAACACTCATGGTACAGGTTTTTATGATATAAAGTCACCCGGTAAGTGCGCTTCGCCCTTAAACAGCTACAGTAAGGAACCTTAAAAATTCCTTAGCAATGCTAAGCCAACTCAAGACCGCGGGTGCACTATATCCGTAGGCACTTCTGGTGGGATCATTCACCAAGAAAAAGACCGTTGTGCGGGGAGAGGGGGTTACATTTTTTTTAGTCCTATGGCAATATAATAAAAAAATTGTCTTGGTGGAAACATAAAGATTTAATTCTGAATTAGAGCGCCACAAGCCACACAACGTAACAAATTTTGGCTTTATTGTACAATAAATTCCCAGAACGCATGAATTCGGGTTTTACTAAAGTCAATTGGCTTCCAAAATCGTGCGATTTAGCATCGTTGAACTTTTTCATGTAAAATTTATACAAATTACCCTTTAAATATACATATAAGAGCATTTAAAAGTATTTAAAAAATTCTTCAATTTGAATTACAGCCCAAAAAATACGAAAAGTCATTAGAAGTCACCCAAAAAGAATCGAGTCCTGGAAGAAATTTAGTGGAAATTATTTTCATAATATTATAATTTTTATGTTAAAGTAGCAAGATTTTGTAGCTTAAATTTTTATTAATTATCAAATTGTTTTGTTTTCCTTAGTCAACTTTATTTACTAAAGTACAAATTTAATAACTCTAATTTAAGGAATTTTTTATAATGAAAAAAACACCTTTAAATGCTATGTTTTCAGGTATTTTGAATTTGTTAACATGTGAAAAAAGTATATTTTGCATGGCTTGAAAACTTGTAGAAATACCTTTTCTATTTTTCATTATTATTACAGGAAATAATACTTTTAACAGTACATTGACTGTAAGGAACAAAAGTTCGCCGTTAATGAGCCTTACAAAAATAAAAATTAAAAATACACGATCATTTACCTTGCACTTTTAAATAATTTTATTATAAATTTATTCTATCCTCTTATTAAAATTTTATTAAATATTAAAAACTTTTCCCTAATGAATATATGACAAATTTTAATCGTCCACCAAGTAATGAATATATCTTGTAGATTATATGACATCAACTCTTGACCGTTGAAGGTTCATCGAGGCAACATCAAATACTTATCATGTTGTTGATTCTTTGAAAAATAATAAAAATATTTTTTTTTCTAAAAAAAATAAACAAAAAAGTTTAAACATTGCGCATATTATATTCCACCCGCTACTGTATATTACAACGACCTTAGAAGTGCATTTGAATGGTGCTCAGGTTATTCATCAAGCTCCCCAAGAAAATTTTAACAGATCCATAACTTTCACCCTTTTGCAAATGAATGGAAAGAATTCTGAATTCATTTCACCCCAAGAATTTTTATCAACTTATGAGTGAGTTCTAAGAAGGATTTTCATATAATGGCATTCGGAAACTCTTTGTTTGTCACGTTTATCTTCTCGAGAAAGGACTGCGTAATCGGATGAGCTGCAATAGAGTGGACATTTGTATAACCATCCTACCCACATCCTTCTATAATTCGAAAAAGTACTGCAGGGAAATTTCATATAGCCATTATGTCATGTAGGACTTTAATGAAACTTTCTTTTCAATATGACTCCTTCAAACTTTATCCATGAGTTATGCAAAAAAGATAAATTCTTCACAGTTGTTAAGTAGGTCCTTGAAAGAGTATCCCCAAATTATTGAAGTTCTATATACCAAAGAGGCAATTAAAAAGTTTTCTTCAAAAAAAAAAAAAAAATTGAAATACTTAAAAATTCAAATACGATTTGAACTTTCGAAAATCAAATTTATTCTAATTTTAATTTATTTTTGGTAATTTTATATACAATTTAAATTAAATACAATAGATATAAAATATAAATACTGAAAGTTCATTAAGGACAATTAGAGAGTCCGCCACCTTAAGAAATTTGCTTTAAATTTACTTCATCGAATTTGATAAAAAAATTGCACATATCTACGAATGCAAAAAATGCCAAATGAATATTTTTTACTCTTTGGCAATTCTTTTAAATAAGAAATTTAAGTCATCCAGATTTTTATTAGTGTATCTTCTATGATTTTTGGTGGTAGCATAAAGAAATCCGTACTATACTTGTAGTTTTCAATACTAATGAATCAGTGCTAAGAATATTGATGGAAAACTTTCTGTACTCTGGATTCCCCAATTAAGCGTGACTTTCTATTTTTGGTTATACTCACTTTTACTGCATCCAAAATCTAGACATCGCACAGATGTTAATTTATTTGTAGACCGAGACGACCTTTTCTTTAAGATAAATTGCTTGTTAATTTGTAAGAATTTCGGCTGGTGTCACAATTAATTCTGACAAAAAATGTTGTAGCGTATTCCCCCTTTGTTCGACGTGACTCTTAGCCGAAACGCATTCTTGCAACAAATCGGATCTAAATTCATTCTGGATTCCAACATTGCCATCAGACAGACCCGTTCAATATAGGAATGACAATTTACGAAAGAAATTACGCTCCCATTTCGGAATTATTCCAAAGATTTATTTGAACAAATAATGTCACACTGAATGGTAACTAAAAGTAGTATAAGACGACGATGTGTTGCCGTCCCAGAATTTCATTCGAATCATTTGCTATTGAGTTATGAGCAAATCGAAGACCAACCAAACTATTCATATCCACTTAGAAATGTTGCATTTCACTTCTAATTAGAATTTAATGATTCTAGAGATATCTTAGAGCACTAAGTTTAGTAAAGGTGCATCATTAACTAATAGCTGTTCGCTGGTATTCTACCATGGGGAATTGCAATAAAGTCCCCCCAACATCCAAAGTTGTGCTGTAATTTAGTCGAAAATTTACGACTACATTCAACAAGGATTATCTTATGTATAGATAGCCCCTCATGTCGTATATTTATTATTTGAATTAGACTAGAAATAATTTAAGAATTTTTACTCTCTTTTTTTCTCATAATTATAATAATATAACTTATTTACCTATTTTGGATGAGAAAAAAAATTATCACTTTATTTGGACTTAAAATCTTACCAAATATTAATTTTATTGAAATAAATCACAAATAAATTTTTCTTTATTTCTAAATAATAGTTATTATTTATTTAAATTTCTATCTTATTAACAGAATTTATTCATAAATATACTCTTATTAAAATAATTAGATAAAATTAAAAGAAAACTTCACAAAAAATAATTCTTTTAGAATAATTGAAATTTTTTTTCATTTCGAACAAAATTAATTTCATAAAAAACAAGTACTAATTTTCCGCTCCACGTAAAATTTACCTTAAGTGGGCATCGCTAAAATGTGGAAAATTTCATTTTGTTCATTGTGATTTTTTATTCTCAATTAAATAAAAATAAAAAATTCATCGAACAATAGTAAACTCATAAAATTAATTCGAAATTGAAATGGAAAAAAATCTAGTCGGAATAGTTAGTTACTATTTACTTGCTCACCTGTATTTAAGTTATGCGATTCATGAAAACATTTTTATTCGTTATTATTGTTTTCAATTATTTTTTTTTCAAATTTTCCCTAATACAGAATTCCGTCAAAATAGACTCACTTGTATTCTTTGGCAAGTAGAACTATTCGTAGTGAGTCTATTTTGACGGGAAACGGGCAATTAAATTTCAATTTTGAATTGTTTTTGGACATCGCGTTTTTAAGTCAAGCGTGCCAACATAGTAAGTGAAGGAAATATTCTCAAACAAACTAGGAAGTTTAAATGAATACTAGTGGAATTTTCAATTCAAAAAAGAAAAAAATATTTCAAATGAACAAATAAATTTTCTATGATACTAAATTTTTAATAATTTTAGAAGAAGTCGATAGAATGAGCGGCTTAATTATGGGTCTGAGAAGGCAATATACAAAATTTTGAATATGGAAATGTTAGTTTGGTTTTTTTTTCCAGATTTTTTAATTTATAATTTTTAGATATTGTGTTGAGAGGGTTAAAAATTTTTAATCATTTTAAGTAATAATATTTTTGAATATTTTAGAATAAAAACTATCCGATGGGAATTGTCTTCATTTACTTCAGAAGTTCACTTTATTTACTGATGTTTATATTTAATACAATACATTTTTTTATGTTTCTATTTATGGACCCTTAGATCTGCTGTACAATCTCCACCCCTGGTTTAATAAGGAACTACGTCTAATTAGAAACAATAAAAATTGATTATGGAAAGCCTATTCCAATTTTACTACCTGTTTTAATTAATTTAAAACCCTGTCCTCTTCTATGTAAAACGATTACCTTAATAATCTTCGATTCAACATGTACAAGGATTCGTGATATTTCTTTAAATCTGTTAACATAAAAAGAAAAATTGATGGTTATTCCTTGACCATGCTTTATAATGGTCAAGGAATAACCATAAAGAAAATTTCTAATATTTTTTATAATTTTTCTAAAGGTTTGCAAACTGCCTGCATCTACACTGACCATTATAAAGCATGGTCAAGGAATAACCATCAATTTCCCTTTTTATGTTAACTGATTTGAAAAAATATCACGAATCCTTGTACATGTTGAATCGAAGATTATTAAGATAATCGTTATACATAGAAAAGGACAGGGTTTTAAATTAATTAAAACAGGTGGAAAAAATCCTCAATCGATTATTTTGTTTAAAATAAAGAAAATGAAATTTTCTCTAATTCTTCTTGAGCTGTTTAGTTCATAATTATCCGATAGGACCTATAATATATCTTTTCGCACATTTTTATCAAGAGATTTGAAGTACTTACTGTTGTTCCGCAGGGTAGCCATCTTGGCCCATTACTTTTTATTCTTGATATTGATAACATTGCTAAAGTAATAAAGAACGAGGCTCAAAAGTATCACGAATTTTGTGTTTTTTTTCAAATTTTTTTTATTTATTTATGAATATCTATTTTGTCCCCTTCAAATTAATCCCCACCAGATATTATACACTTGTGCCAACGTTTTTTTATAATCCTCGAAGCACTTCAAAAAATCATTTTTTGTGATCTTGTTTAGCTCCTCCTTCGATGCCGTCGTTATCTCCTCAATCGTAGCGTAGCGTCGTCCTTTCATGGGGCTCTTCAGTTTCGGAACATGAAAAAGTCACAGGGGGGGGGGGGGGCAGATCTGGCGAATACGGTGGCTGCGGCATTATTAGTGTTTTGTTTTTGGCCAAAAAACCGGGTGTTTCTGGCGGATTGCTTACTTACAGGTGATATTCCTTATTGAGCGTTCTACCCTGTGGCAAGAACTCATGATGCACCACGCCCCTGCAATCGAAGAAAACTGTTAGCAAAACCGTCCGGCACGCTTTTGTCGTTCACATCCCCTCGGCCCTATGAGACGTTGCTTCGGTCCAAGGTAGCTTCACCATATGCCACCGTCAACATTCGGAATGCGTCCCTGCAATGAATTATTTTTGTTCACACAAAATTTGATACAGATTCTTAGATCCATATTTTGGAATGGGCAAAAATCGAAGACAAGCCAAAACATGTGCAAGCAAAGCAGCTGTCAAAAATTAACTAAAATTTCGAAGTGGTCAAACTTGTCAGCATAAGTAAGAGATATGAGTACCAACATAATGCCACAAAAAATCGAAAATCAAATATACGTTACCCGCAAAAATTTTAAAATCTACGATACTTTTTGCACAGACTGCTTTGATTGCACAATTAAAAATTTCAATGATGCAACCCTCATTCAGGGGGCCCTTCAAATGGCCTTTTGTTGAATTTGGATAAATGTGAGGTCATGACATTTTCCTGATCTTCGCAATTTCTCTTACAACTTTTCGGGATCTATAATTAAATATTCACAGACTAATACTGATCTTGGGATTTTACTGGATAAGAAACATTAATTTATTCCTCATATTAACAACATTGTTGCTAAAGGAATTAGAGTTTTAAACTTTATAAAGCGTTGGTCGAGAGAAATTTCCTGTTTTAATATTTCAGCGCAATTATATTGTTCCTTAGTTAAACCTATTTTTGAGTATGCAGCTATAGTTTGGCCACACTTTTATAAAACGAATATTAACCATATAGAATTAGTGCAACGTAAATTTGTTAGATTTGCATTGAAGCATTTTCATTGGCTTGATCGTCTTAGACCTCCTCCTTACGCAGATCGGCTCAATTTGCTACAAATACGTGTAAGGAACTCGACCTTACTACTATTAAAAGCTTGTTTTTCCTAAAAAGGTTAGAGAGAGAAATATTTCGTTTTCTTTCCCTAATTTTTAGCTTGTTTTTTCTTACATGTTTGAGCGAAATCAAATCATATAGCTCAGAGAATATTTTTTTAACACTTACTAGGATTGCTTCCCACCATTTGTTAGGATATTCCATATGTTGGAAGTTGTGTTCTTCGAGTTGAAGGTTAAAGTTAAATTATATGTGCCAGGGGCCACGAGTATGAGGTCATTTGGCGACTCCATTGTACGTGCGCAAAGCTATCCCAGGAAAAGTGGTCTGTGTTAAGCAAGCAAGAATTCTGAGAGGCTTGTTAGGTTTTGTGAAGTAGATTAGTATGTAGTGAAAGATTAACGATTGAACTCGTCAAGTAATTCTTAATCAGGTTACATTTATATAATATGGGTTAGTTAGTTAGTCCAGAATTTCGGTATAGTTATTGAATAGGTTAACTTATTGATGCCTCGGAACCCGACGGAACTTAAAACTTCTCTAACTAAGTAGGCTATTGACTTTGAGAATGGCTTAAAGATCCCCATAATATTGTCCACCCCTTATTAGAGAAGCTTTCATAAGTTCGGGCGTCGGCACTAGTATCTGCAAATAAAATAAGAAAATTTTCAAGTCCGTCAATATAAAAGGTTTAAGGTACAGAAAGTTTTTACTGATCCTTCATATAGGTAATAGCTTGGTTAAGCCTAACAAGAGCTGTAGGCGGTTTCAAATCTGCTCCCATATACACTTTCCAATTTTGGTATAAGGTAAAAATTTTGAATTTGTGGAGAACGATATGATATACTATGAATTATTAAATTTATATTGTTTGAAAAGTACAAATTGTAATATTTTACTGCTATAAATTATTTATATATTAATTAAGACCAAAAACTACTTAGATATAAATTTCCTATTTTATATTTCAAATAAATTAGTTCAAAAAATTATGCCCATTTGGTGCTGTATAAACGGTTTTCAGATGCTGATTTGTGAAACAAAATTTCTTCCAGTGATGAGGAACATTTTTCCATATATAGAGCTCCAAAAAAAAAAAATATAAATAACTTTAAAAGTAAAATTGTATCCACAAAATATGATTATCTAATTAAATTTGAATCTAAACTATATATTGTTTACTACAAGCTACACAATATAACAAATTTTTGCTCTATTTTGCCAAAAAGTTCCGAATTAAAGCCGTTAAATATTTTTTATAAAGCTTTATAAAAACGTATTTAAATAAACTTAATTTTCCAACAATTTTTAGCCAAATTACAGCTCAAAATTTGTAAAAGTGTCGACCAAAATTTTCTCAAAAAGATCACATTTTCCAGGATGTCTATTAGTAAGCATCTTAATTATTTTATAGTTTTATATTATGACAAAACTAAATTCTATCAATATCTATATAGAAAAAATATTTTAAGAAATAATCCTTTTTATTTTTGGGATTTTTTTTTAATTTAAAAAAAAACCTGTCAGTACTTAAGAGTTGTCCACATTCCAAGTCATATTCACTATTATTTTCTAACCAAAATTTTTAACACTTTGATGCTCTAAAACATCAAATTTCCATTAGATTTGAAAATAATAAATAAAAAAAGTACTAAAGAAATTATATTTAAATTCTGCCTTAAAGTATGTCGATTCCCACAAATTTCATAACAATTTCCTCCCCCATTTCTGGCAAAGAAGACAAACAAAATCGAATTAAGTTAATTTTTTCATAAAATTACCCATTTATTAGCTTGTCTAAGTTGATAAGTTATTTAATTTCCATTTGACATAGTTTCACAAATGCTTCTATCTTCTTATTCCAAACACTCAACTGACTAAGTAGTCTTAAAATATTCACACGAATTTATCAAAAAAAAAAAAATGGAATTAAAAATACTTTATACATTTTTATTTTGGCGAAAGCCATTTACTTTTCATTATTGTGAAAAGTACAATTCCCGGAAACTGTCCATCATAAAATCAAATTCGATTCTATAAAATTTTGTTAGCCTTTCCTTTCGTGGTAATTAATTAGAACCACTCGACTATCACATTTGCTTATGGAGTTGTTGAAGAATAAAACTATAATTTCATATTGAAATAAGTGCTGAAGAATAAAGTCGGATAATTTGAAGGATAGTAAGGACACACCTGCCCAACTACAGAAAACTGCCTACACTTTCCTGACTGGGTGTGCATTATTTTCATAGAGTGTGGCTTAGATAATTACATTCGATAATGGTGGATTTTATCTTTAATGAGCAGAAATATACAAAACCAGACACACTCAGTTCATTTTGAATAGAAAAATTTATCACTCGAATGATTTCCTGGTATAACATTAGCCGCAAATGTAGAAAAGCAACCACAACTAGTAGGATACCATCCAACATATGGTAAGACTGTAAAGATGTTGGCTACTATGGCACTTTTAATGCGAATGACTATGGCCACTATAGTACATGTAATTTATCCTAAAAACTAATCCAACTGAATGAGAATTTCGCCTCAAAGATGAAGTCGTAATAGAAAATTAATTCTTGGCATAATTATAGCTGAACATCGTAAAATTCTGTTTAGAATTAAATTAAGGATATTTTGGCTATATCCTAATAATCTGTAAGTAATTGTTCTCGAGTATGTATTTATTCTCAAAATGATATCCACTACAATATGGCTGATTGTTTTAATGTTTCTCAGTGTGCGCGGATAGTCGTATGGAAAAGAATTCATCGTCTGAGATTTCTATAATGCGATGTTATCCAGAAATAACAGAAACAAAATCGATTTATCTTTGGATTATTTTCTTGGTTAATATGCCATTTAATTTGATATTTATTTCTGATATTTTTTATAGGATTAAATCCAGCTTCTGGGAAATTGATAACTGAATCGTTAGAGGATTGTTGGATTAAAGGAATACTTGTTTGACATATTTTCAATTGTTGGCTATTAATCTCGCTGCATCAGGCAACTTTCATAAATCTTGTGTACACTTCATTTAAGGAAGTATTTTCTATATGCATGATTTAGGGGATAAACCCAAACCCCATATTTTTTTTGTAACCATCTACCTAAAATATAATCGAAATGAGAATCTTCCAGGCTTCCTTGTTTAACCGGGAAAAAAATTTAATAATCTTCAAATCTTTTCAGGTTGGAATTTATGTGAAATTAAGTGTTTTCAAATTCCATACAAAACTATCCGTTACAAGAATTATACATATAAGCCTTTATTTATGATCAAATTATAATGACCAAGTGTCGGGACAAATTCACTTCTGACTCCAACATCCTGATGGTTACAGTTTGCAGTTACCTCATACCGAATATGGACATTCTTAACCATATTTGTAATATTTCTTTGGGGAACTGTTACTGATCTAAACAGCACAGATAAGAATAAAATGACAGGAACATGAATCTGATAACGACTGATCATGACGACGCAGAATTCCCAGCACCTGTTCAATATCCCTAGGAGATCGAAGTCACACTGGCTACCCTACTACTAATATATAAAAACATATGTTATTTAAACACTGAATATTAGCTTAGATATTTTTTTAATAATACATGCACTAATCTTAATAAAAATATTGAAAGGGTAATTTTTATATCTTGACTAAAATAATAAACGAAAAAACCACTTTTCTACCCTTTTAACTTAAAATGAATGTGTAACTGAAAAGGAACTACACTCTCAAATATTATGCGCATAAAAAATAGTAAAAGGATATCGAATTTATAAATTTTGACCCAAAAAAAAAGACCTATAATTTTTAATAAAATTTTGGATTAATATTTATATTTTTATACAATATTTTATTAGTTTTGCTATATTTGCTAGCAGACTTCTTGCAGGACTCAATTCTTTTGAGATGATTTTTTTTAATGACCTTTTCCCATATTTCGGGCTATAATTCAGTCATTATTTGATAAAAGTTAATTTTGAATGCTTTTAAGTTTTAAAATCATCTGCATTACTATAATTTCTTGAGTAATTATACAAAAATGGTCCAATGGCCTTAAAGCGCTTTGAGTTATTTTAAAATACCTTGTACGAAAATGTACATTATTAAATTTCGGATCCTGAGAGTAACGTACAATAAAGCCAAAATTTTACATGTTGTATTATTTTTATTATGAAAATTTCATTTAGTCCAGATTAAAATCTTTAAGTTTAGCCCAAAAATAATTGGTTTTCACACCACCATAGTGCCCTGAACTTATCGGTAATTGTTTCTCCTACTTCATGTTCAAAGAAATACAGGCCAATGATACCTTCAGATTAAAATTTATACAAGGCAGTCACTCTTTTTTAAATACAATTTTTTTTATATTGATTTATAGAGTTTTAAGTTGTTTTTATAAAAATTTTGTTTTTTTGGGGTATCCACCGAAGTATTCAAAAAAAAATTGGTTCGAAAAATTAGAAAAATTAGAAAGCAGTATAATGAACGGCATGCAATTAATATAAGATCATATAATAACAATATTTTTTTATGTTAAGTCACTAAAACAACATAAAGGTAACTGAGAAAAAAACAGACAAAAAAAAGCCGAAGTATTTGCTAAACATTTGGTAAATAATTTGCTCCACATGACGATAAAGAAGACAAATTGCATATTAACAAAATTATCGAAGAACTAATGTTCCCAGTCCCTGTGAGCTTTCTTCCCAAAAATTTTAAGCCCTCGGGAAATTAAATCTACTAAAAAGCTCCTGGTTATAATATAATAACAGCTCCTCTCCTGAAAGAAATTTCCCAAAGAACTTTGGTTTTAATTACATACATTTTCGAAAATATCCTGGATACAACCTATTTTTTATTACTCTAGAAATTTTCTATTATAAAAATTATTCCTAAACCAAATAAATCCGTTAATTCTCCTTCTTGCTATAGACCTATTAGCCTCCTACTAATCCCTTGATAAGGTTTTTGAAAAACTCTTATTAAAATGACTCTTCCCAGTCCTAATTAATAAAAAATTTATTTCTGAGCACCAATTTGGCTTTCGATCTGAACACTCCATTATCCAGCAATGCTATCGTATTGTTGATCACATTACAAATTCACTGGAGAGAAAAGAGTATTGCCCATGAGAATTTGTAGATATCTACCAAGCTTTTGATCGTGTGTAGTATACTGGACTCCTGTGGAAACACAAGAGCTTTCTTCCTTCAACATTCTATTGTACCTTATCATAAATTCATACGTCATTTTGAAGTTGCAATTAACTCAGAATCCTCGGAAATATATCCTATTATAGGTGGAGTCTCACAAGGCTGTCTTCTTGATCCTATTTTATATAATATTTATACCGATGAAATCTTATTTGATCCTAATACTGCATAATTTCTACTTATGCATATCCAGAATCTCCAATTGTGATGGAGAGTGAGGGGTAAATGAACAGAAGAGTGCTCACATTTACCGGAAACACTCAACGGAGACTTTAGAGACAAAGTCCAAGAGATTTTCTAGAGGAATCTAACTTCCGTTAGTTGTAAAAACGCCGATGCGTGTTTACTCCTACTTCATGATTAACAAGAACTGGAAATTAAATTGTTACAAAATAATTGTCGTTGCAGATTAAAAAAAATATAAAGAAAATTTTAAATAAATTGTTTTTCTTTACATTTAGTGTTTTCCAATAAGACTGATATGATTTCTATGTGACGTTTCGGCCATTTGTAATATGTCATGATTTGTCTTTTTTTTCATTGTATTAAGTAATGCTTACAATTTTATCATGGAGAGATATATGCAAGAACAACGCTTATAAATTATTCAATTTTATTATCAAAATATCCGTTCTCCAATTGCAACTTTTCGTGCGCTTTTGTCATTTTATGGTCGTAATAATCGTCCAACTGTGCTCGCTATTCATCTAATTGTTAAAAATTTCGAGCGTACATTTTCTATACATAATGTTCACGTGCTAATAAGACGAAAAACCGGTCGAAGACCGCAATTTGTCGATTCCAAGACGTTCTCAAGAATTGTGACTGTCTTAAATAACTACCTGACGGATTTTGAGAAAGGATTTGAGCTCGCATCCGTATAAAATTGTTATCACTCAAGAACTGAAGCCATTGGATCACCGTAAACGTCGTGAATTTGCTGATTTTGTCTTGGAACAACTTGAAAACGATAACAATTTTTTTTTTAAGAAAATCATCTTCTCCGATGAGGCTCACTTTTATTTGACAAATTATTCATGAACACCCACTACATTCACCTAAATTGACAGTTTGATGTGGTTTTTGGTCTGGTGGAATCATCGGTCCGTACTTCTTTCGAAGTGAAGCTGGTAACACCGTTACTGTCAATGGAGAGCGGTATAGATCGATGATAACCTACTTTTTATGGCAGAAATTGGAAGAAGTTGATCTTGATAACATCTGGTTCCAACAAGACGGGGCTACGTGCCACACAGCACGCGCAACAGCCGAATTATTGCGGGAAAAGTTTGGAGATTCGATTATTTCAAGAAATTGTGATATTGAATGGCCTCCAAGAAGTTGTGATTTAACACCATTATACTATTTCTTGTGGGGTTATTTGAAGTCATTGGTCTTAAGCAATAAACCAGACTCTCTTCAAGCTTTAGAAGTCAATATTGAACGTGCTATTCATGACATACGACTTGATTTAGTGGAAAAAGTGCTCGATAATTGGGTTCATCGAATTCGTTCCTGCACTTAATTGTTTAATGACGTTTTATTCAGAACTTAATTGTATCGATTGTACTTCACATTAAATAAAAAACATTGAAATTCCCTTAACAATAACTGTATTTTAAAAAAAAATAAATCATATCACTCTTATTCGAAAACCCTTAAGTAAATATATTTAAAATAATTTGATTTAATCTGATTATAAAAGAAAAGCCTATCCATTCCATTCTCAAATAACAAATGCTATTTTTACCTGAAAATTTTATGCCAATAAAAATTATCATATGACTAGAACCTTAACAGTACCCATTCTCTCACTCACAACAGGTAAGGTAAAATAGGTAAATTTCACATAATCATCATGTTAACAAAATTCAAATGTCAAAATATACACCCAAGAAGAATTACTATATACAACACAAAAAAAGAAAAAAAAAACGAGTTTTTATTTATTTTTAATTTTATTTAAATTTTATGCAAATCGAATGTAACGAAGATGGTTAATATCATAGCATAAAAATGGGAATGATTTGAAATTTGAGGGATTTTGTCTATTCGAAGAGGCTTATAATTTCTTTGACGTTATCTTTCGATACGAGCGGAATTACGTGAAAATTGATGCTAATAGTTTTTTATGACATTACATTTAAACCTCTACCTTGACTCTTATGTGGTATTTTATTGATAGCGTGAATAGGTGTGTTTAACGAATGAAATATTACCTTTGATATTACGTATCAATCGGTAACTGATAACAATTTTGAGAGCCACCCAAATTATTCGGTGATACTGACCAACTATTTAACAGTTTATGTATATATATATGATACATGAATAATTGTACTATAAAACCGAAAAGTTCCAGGATATGATGGGTCACCCGGCATATGAGTGTGTACCTCAGTGCCGTACGCTTGGTGATGTTATTGCGTGCTCCCCGAAAAAATGCTGAAAAAAGCATTTTCCGGTTCCTTTCACGCAAGAAATTATGTTCATATGTGTACCATTTGTAATAAAATACGTTCAGAGATTCTCATTCGATTATTTACCAATAAACGCTGCTTATCCCCCTCGGATCAGTTAATTTCATAAAATAAAAGTTTGATTTTCACTGATGATATTCGAAGCGTCCATTCGTTAATTTAGCAGCCGTGTGTGCAAATTACCTTGTTCGGAGCTTTTTTTCCAGAACTATTTCATAATTAAACTTAAGTAAATTGTCGTAATTTACATCAAATCAATAATTTCAGTGGAATGTTATGAGCCCATTTGGAACAACATGCGTGCGCGTACGTTCATGGACGACGACGAGTAGTACTCATACGCATGTATTTTCGAAAGGAATTTAATAGTCTCCCCTAATTTGAATATTTATACCTTAAATATGAGCTTTTTTCTTCGACTTACTTTATCGGCCACATATATTTAAGTAATCATCTCTATCGTTATCTCTTGTCTAATATTATTCAAAAAAAAAAATCCATTTCCAAATTGAACAAAATTTTCAAATATTTCATATCCAATTATTGATTTTGATTACGAATTCGGTTTTGGTTGATGACTGACTGGGATTTGAGAAATTTCAATTATTCAGTCACACATTCGAATTGATTAGTGAGAAGAAAAAAATATATGAAAGCTTAAAATCATAAATGAACATCAATAAAACATGATGAAAATCCTGATTTTGCATAATTTTCTAACACATTTTTATTATGAATTTAAATTACATATTATTACTACAGATTAAATTATATATGAATCTTTGATTTAATTAAAAGTGATTTGTGAGAATATTTATTGATAATTGATTTTGACAAAATATTTTTATGAAAATATCAAAAATTTTCAAAATCACCTCACACTCCTACGCAAGTATTATGAATATCTTTAAAGTTAATAAAATATTAATAATTATTTATTAGTTGATGAATCAAATATTTATTTACAAATTATTTATGTATGAGGTGTTGCAGAAAAGTAATGAGACTGCCTTTTTTGTAATATCAATGCTATCTCTTGAAAAGTAGTTCCGTTGGAGACGTAGTACTGATGAAAGGCCTCAAATGGAATTGCCTTCAGGTTTTTCATTATCGATATTACCAAGGAAAAAGTGTATTTGGGGAATATGGGGTCTGGGAAATTTACAAGGTGTAAAAGCTTAAATCCGGAATTTTTTTTTGGTTTATTCTGTGAGTACAATAAGATATTTTTCTTGTATGCTAAAAATTATTTAATGCTATTTAAAAATGTATTTAGGTCAACAGAGTTAAAAATTTCGTTTCATTTTAATGAAAAATATAAATGATTAAAATCTTTTTCAGGAGGAAATTTTAAAATAATTAATTTAAGGGTTTATTTCGTTTTAGAACATTTCAGTATAAAATACTTTTTATATTGTAAATATGATATTTATATGCAAAATAATTTTCTGACCAATTTTTTAATATGGATTTTGTTATTATCTGAAAATATTCTTCGAAATATTTATAAGTTCCATGCTGAAGATTTCTAGAAACTTTTCAGATATAGAATTTACTAATTTATCGTTTAGAAAGCTTCAGCATGTGCCTGCCATTTTAAAATTGTAAGTTTATTAGTTGAAAGTTGCCAATATGAAACTTAAAAACTGAAAAAACTATCTACCAAAAGAGAGAAGAATTAATTAGATTTGTTACTGAAACAATAAGCTTCAGATGATAATTTTTTGAACAACATTTGTTTGAGCAATGAGGATAAGTCTATCTGATGTGTAATACTAGCTAAAGTTGTCATTGGCACTTATTTGTTTAAAAATAAAGAAGAGAAAACCGTTAACGGCAAGTATGAATGTTATGACCTCATAACCATCTGCTTATTTGGCCTTAAGTAGAAGATTTTAGTCTTCATTCTATAAAAATTCAACAAAACAGCACTAGAAACTACATAAAACGATAAATTGCTAGGATGTGTAATTTTGAGATTCCGTGATGTCAATTGGCCTATAATTTTTTAACTTTAGAGCATATAAAAACTAACATCCGTAAAATAATGAGTGAATTACGTGTGCACTTGAAATATCCTAAAAACTCATTAAAAATAACGACAAAAAATAAACAAAAAATCTTAAAATATTTTTTTCAAAAATTTTATATCTTTTGAATAATTGGTAATGGTCAGTCAATATACCAGGTGTATAATCTTAAATCCGCTATTTGATCATAGATGGCGTGAGTGAGCGTATTATACTACCATGGGCACACCACACTTCATTTTTTGTGAGCTTGACATCTGTCATCATTAATCAGTGAACATTGTCAGCAATTTCGTACAACAACATACAGTTTTCCTTTGGTAATCATGTCTAGTTTTGTGCCAGAAAAATAGCATATGCGGGAAGCTCTGCTTTTCTGCTTCAATTTAAAGAAATCGCATATTTTATTGTATCGAATGCTTATGGAGGTCTATGGCAACGTGCCTATATTGGTTTCGTCGGTTCAAAGACGGCAATTTTGACTTATGGGACAAGAAGTATGAAAATCGGTCTAGGTAGGTTCAGGACCATCAATTGCAGGCTCTTTTAGACGAAGATGATACCCAATCGCAAAAAATGCTCTTAGAGCAATTGAGTGTTACTCAACCAGCCATTTCCATGCGTCTGCGTGACATGGGGAAGATTGAAAAGATCGAAAAATGGGTGCCGCATGAATTGATTGCTGGCCAGACAAAAAAGAAAGTCGTTCCTGCATCGGATTGTGACAGGGGATGAAAAGTGGATATATTTCGAGAATCCAAAACGCAAGAAATCGTGGGTTGATCCCGGCCAACCATCAACATCTTCCCCAATACCAAATCGCTCCGGATGGAAGACGATGCTGTGCGTTTGGTTTGATCAGCAGGGTATCGTCTACTATGAGATGTTGAAACCTGGTGAAACTATCAATGGCCATCGCTACCACCAACAACTGATCAAATTGCACCGTGTTCTGCGTGAAAAAAGGACGGATTTTCAACAAAGACATGACAAGCTGATTTTCCTCCATGACAACACACCATCGCACACGTCAAAAATGGTCCGAAACTACTTGGAGACACTCAACTGGGAGGTGCTACCCCACCCCGCTTATTCACCAGACCTTGCCAATTTCGACTAACACCGGTTTTCGTCGATGGGCCACGTGCTCGCTGAGCAGCACTTCGATTCTTACGTAGACGTCCGAAAATGGCTTGATGAGTGCTTTACCTCGAAAGAGAAGGAATTTTTTTGGCGTGGTATCCACAAATTGCCCGAGAGATGGGAAAAATGTGCAGCTAGCACATTTTTCCCATCTCTTGGCCAATTTGTGGATACCACGCCAAAAAAATGCCTTATCTTTGAATAAATTTGTTTTTGCTTTCTATGAAAAAAACATCGGATTTAAGTATTTATATAACCCTTTTTCTGAGTATTTTAAAATCAGCAATTATGTTTATGGTCTGACCTCATAAAAGGTCGCATCCGTATCACAATTTGATTAGTTTTTATTCGTGAAGGCCTCCCTGAGGTAAGGTAAGCTTCCATTACCTCTAGACCATCTACAAATGCCTAATAGATCCATAAAAGTTGTAATTCTGCTTAGGAATATTCTCCATAAGCTCATTTCCTATCATGAGTACATGGTTTTTACACGGATTATGATCAGGTGAAAATAGGGGCTGAGAAATTACAGCGGTCAATTTTTCCGACTAAAACCCTGCGATGATAATGGCCATAGAGCAGGGGTTCTGATCGTGGTAGACTTTTTTATAAAAAGAAGGCTCTTGCATAAAGAAGACCTTGAAGGTTTCTACATTTTCATAAGTTTTTTTCCCTGAGCATGGTTTGTTTTCAACTGCTTCTCTATTCTCTAAAAATGCTTTATGGCACCGGAAAGCATGTGAGTTCGTTTCACTATTCGATAAGTTACTAATTTAAACACAAAATTCGCTGTTCTATTTTTCGTAACGCATTGGAAAAACAGAATTTCACTTGTTATGTTCTATAGGATCACACAAAGTCTAGGAACGATTAACATTTCCAGATCGCTCTCACTGATGCCTACCACATATCGCAGAAATTAAAATTTCAAAAATTATCCATGGCGGTCTTTTCAAAATTATTTTGAAAGATGCTCGTAAAATTTAATCAAACACTTTATCTAATTTAAAAGCGGCAATTAATATTTCTTAAAAATAGCGTTGAGGTAGTTTTTTTTATATTAATGCTCATTTCCAGGATGGTCTTTAAAATTAATAGTAAATTATCATTGACTAGAAGACGTGGTGACTTTTTAAAATTCTACTATCACGCTTAATAGTCAAAATAGTTAACTTGGTAGTTTTTTTTTGTCCTCTAAAAGTAATTTGTAATTTTTTTCTTATAATTTAATGGTGAAAATACTAACAGCAAAAATATGAACAATCAAGAGAAAAAAAAAACTTAAGGTTAATGGCATTTTAACGAAAATCGAAACGGTTTGTGGAACAATTTTGAACGACAAATATTTGAACATTTAATGAGATCCAAAGTACTTAAATGTGCATCCATTCAATCATTTGCGGTTGAGAGAGAATTCGATGTGAAAATATTGATTCCATTGATAACGAAAACATAGAATCGATCAAGTTTTTGCTTCACGATTCCTCTCGAGTTGAATTATTCGACAATCGAACAGGTAAACTGGAAACGATGACATGGTGTATCGGATGAGTGCTTCTCCAGGTCTGGTCGCAATTCGATTTCAGACCGGAGATTTTCAACGCCAATCGGAGAGTAAGGAACCAGTTTTACGAATATGAAATTCACTATTCTTCTCGTAGTAAAAAGTGTCTTTTATCCACAGTTAAGAAATTCAACAGTCAATTTACAGAGTTATGCTTTTAACAACAATAAACCATTTAGAATTAATACGCTCAGGTTTTCTTTAATCTACAGTCAAAGTTACGTTTGTATATGTTTACGTATGTACATCCGCGGAATATTTTTATATCCACCATCAATAGCACCATTTCGTAAGAGTATTATACGATTTCCTACGCCACCACAAACATTTCAGTTTCGAATCAAATTTTAAGGTATATTCGAGTAGTGAATATGAGGATTTATATATAGTAGTTCTTTGAACCTTAAAAATTGTTTGGACGAATGAATTCTTTTGGTTTCTTATCATCATCATAAAAGCATAAAAAGTGCCAGTATTTTGCGTTAAGCCATTGAGCATTAAGCATTTCATAATTTGAGAAGCCAACCAACCACATTTGACTGTCCGCAATAACCTTAGAGTTTAATGTGTAGCACTTTCGGACAATCTTGTGAAGTGGACTTGTGGAATTTTGACGAAGATAACATAACATTTTCCGAAAACGATGTTCCATTTCAGCAGACTCTTGTCCAGGTAGTTACGTAAATTAGCATCTGCGCTATATACAATTGTTCATTATATAACATTAGAGAGCAGTTTAGTTTTATTGCACTATTAAAACTTTTCAAGCCATAAAACCCATTCAACCCGTTTTTCGTGTATCCTTTCCTTTTATGTTGTAAACTCTTAGAGACATCACTCTATGAATGCACTGACCTCTCAACTTGGTACTTGACCGAGCAACTCCATCGCTTACTTATATGACACCATTGGCTTCTTGAGAATCATTCATGAAAATGGCCAATACTTAACAATTTGTTACAGAAATTAAGGTACTCATTGTTCATACAACATAATATGAATCCTTGTTCTATTCTTTGCATCACAACACGACAGCATTGTATGAGAAGAAATGTCGTTTATTTGAATAGTACAGAAATGAATGAAAATGACTTTAAGAGCTGTTAAAGTGTGTTTGAAGGAATATTGCAATTTTTTTCTCTGGGTGGCCCTGAGGTACCCCTCGCGTGACCCTATACTCCGCTGGTCCATCCTTGGTCTCGTACTGCAGTAGTCGATCACTGAAGTATGATCTGACCATCCTCCGTAGGTAGTTGGGCACCCCCATGTTCTCAAGAGCCTCCAAGATTCGATCCCAGCGAGCCGAGTTAAACGCATTCTTGATGTCCAGGGTAACAATGAGGCTGTAGAACCGCCTTTCCATCTCTTTCCTGAGATGGCTTCCTTTGCGATGTTCGTGACGAGTTCTAACGCGTCGATGGTCGATCTCCCCTTCCTGAATCCGAATTGAAACTCGGAAAGTTGAGGATCGATGTATTGCTCCAATCTGGCGGCCACTATCCGCTCCAAGTTCTTCCCGTCCGAATCGAGCATGCAAAGTGGACGATAGGATGCTGGCTCGTCCGGTGGTTTCTTCCCTTTAAGGATAAGAACCAATCTTTGTTGCTTCCATCGAGGCGGAAATACGCCTTGCCGCAGGCAGGCGTCGTACATGCTAATGAACATGTCTGGCCTGGCGGCAATTTCACTCTTCAGTGCGATGTTCCATGGTCACTCCAGGAATTTCCACTTCTTCATCCTCCGGGTGGTAGTCGGGGAGTTCTGGTTTTTACCGGGAACAGATGTTCTACAATTCTGTGCAGCATGTCGGGACAGGTTGGTGTTGTTGCGGGTAGGCTTTTAATCCTACACATGACCGTCTTATACTGTCTGCCCCACGGGTCCCAGTCTACTTCCGCGCGGAGTTCCTTCCAACATTCTCGTTTACTAGAGTTGATGGCGTTTCTGAAAAGACGTCTTTTCTCTTCGTAGATCCATCTGAGTTCCTCTGTCGTGGCCCTGTCTTGCTTACGAGCACGCTGGTGTTGCCTTCTTGCCTTAAGGCTAGGCATGCTTGATACTAGCTTTATGTAGGGATTGTGAGGGGTGAGTTCGAATTTGATTGCCAGGAGGTGCTTTCACACCCGTCATAATAAGGAAATATCATATATAGGAAAATATGGACGCCCCAAAAAGGAATTTAAGTCTCTATGGGAAGGGAAAGCAGAGATAAAAAGTCTCCATGGGAATGGAAAGGCTTCAAATAAATGAGATTAAAATATTAAAAAAACATTATTAGAAAAAATTAAGAAAAAATAACTATTAAAGCTTGTTGTTGGTAGGGGAAAGGGGTAGGTAAAAATAACAAAATATGTGAAAAATAGCAAAAAAAATATTTATTCGTTTAAAAAGGGGAAATAGAGTGGAGCCGACCGCCGACGTTGATGGGAGAGACTTATATGTAACGTTGCCTCCTGGTTATTCCCCAAGTCCTCCCATCGTGACTCCACGGACAAATAATTTTGAAGTGCTCCTTTTTTGACGATCGCTCCCAGCTTATCTACGATAGAAGCGTTTATTTAGGGCTGGGTACCTATGAGGTATATGGAAAAATCCAAAGATATTAATTTCTCCATGGAGGAAAAAAGATAGAGAAAAAACAACGGTTGGAAAATAATTAAATTAAAACATTAGAAAACTGCATTAAAAAAAATTAAGAAAAAATAACTAATAAAGCTGGGTTAGAAGGCGTGTGGTGGGGGGTTGTAAAAATAACAAAATTCGTGAAAAATGGCAAAAAATATATTTTGAGACGTTTTAAGAGGGGAAATAGAGTAGAGCCGAGCGCCGACGGTGATGGGAAGGACTTAGCTATAATATAACGTGATTCCACGGCTAAACAATTTCGGAGTGCCTCCAATTGGATGACAAAGGTTGATCCTGTCACATCCTAAATAGAAGCGCAGATTTAATATACTGTGTACCTATAAAGGGGGGAAACCTTAAATAAAAGATATTTATTTCTAATAAATGTATTTGGCTTTCTATATATGTGTATATAAATGCTGTTATAATTTCAAGTAATATTAGTACTAAAATGATTATTCTGAGCGCAATGATATTAAAGGCCATTTGGTGAAAAAGGATATCGGCAGAATCACTTTTTCGTGTCTTTGCTCGTATTGTGGCTGTTTTTCCTTTAATGCTCGCTCAAATGCACTAGTTTGGCTTGGTCGTCGATGTTGATGCATGGCCGCGGCGCTCCCACGATTTTCTTTGCCTTGAATTATCCTCACGAATCCACTTTTCACTGCCAGTCATAATACGATGCATAAAACCCTTCCGTTTTTGCTGTTGGTGAACCTGTTCTTACGTGAAAAAAAACTCCGTTTGACGTGTATCAGCTTCACCTCGTGTGTCACCCAAGCTCCTTGGTTTTGGATCATTTCCAAGGCTTTCAAACGATGGAAAATATTGTAGTTTGTTGATTTATCCCCAATATCAGTAATGTCTTTAATTTCTGCGTCTTCAAACCTTTTCACTGGTCTGGGTCGCTCCTTCTCTTCCACGTTGAAATCACCACTTTTTTAGCGTAGGAACCATTCGCGATACGGTCTTTCAAAGTAGAAAAGTGGTTTTTGGGGATAAGGATGGTAATCCAGTATGCTAACGACTGTGCTACTGGGTTCTATTTATTTTCATTTCCTTATGAACATTGAATGGTATTACTTATGGTATTTACTAATTTCTAGTTCTGTAATTATTACAAGACATCTGTTCCCCCAATTTAACAATAGTAAATATTTCCCTATTGCAATTAGTTTAGTATGGCACATTAAAATTTAAAAAAAAACTATATTTCCTTTGCAAATATATTTTATTAATTATCTGAGGATTTAATATTTTTTATTATATTTGCCATTATGAAATATATTAACCACCGTTGAGTGGCTCTATTATTTACGGGGTGTAGGGAGTGCTTTAACTATTAACGTAATATTGGCATAAAAATCTCCGGCAATTAAATTTTCGGTTAATTTCAATATAAAAATAAATTGACTATCCGTAATTAAATCGTCCTAGCAATAAAAAAGAAAGGTTTTTATAATAAACGACAGGTAAAAGAAGACAAATAAAACGGCATCGTTATTTTTCTAACTTTTACAAATTGTCATGCAAAACTATTTTTACTAAACTAAGTACCACAATTAAGTCTACCAGGTGCATAAACTTAAATCCGCTGTTTTTTTAGTCAAAAAAACATATGTTTTTTTTATATTGTACAAAGCAAAAACAAATTTATTCAAAGTAATTGCCCTCGCTAGCTACACATTTTTTCCATCTCTCGGGCAATTTGTGGATACCATGCCAAAAAAATCTTTTTCGTTCGAGGCAAATCACTCATAAGCCATTTTCGGACGTCTTCGTAAGAATCGAAGTGCTGCTCATCGAGCGCGTGGCCCAACGACGAAAACCGGTGGTAGCCGGAAAGGGCCAGGTCTGGAGATTAAGCGGGATGAGGTAGCACCTTCCAGTTGAGTGTCTCCAAGTAGTTTCGGACAATTTTTGGGGTATGCGATGGTGCGTTGTCGTGGAGGAAAATCAGCTTGTCATATCTTTGTTGATAATCCGTCCTTTTTTCAAGCAGAGAATAGTGCAATTTAATCAGTTGTTCGTGGTAGCGGTGGGCATTGATAGTTTCACCAGGTTTCAACATCTCATAGTAGACGATACTCTGCTGATCAAACCAAACGCTCAGCATCGTCTTCCGTCCGAAGCGATTTGGTATTGGGGAAGATGTTGATGGTTGCCCGGGATCAACCCACGATTTCTTGTGTTTAGATCGCCTGTCATAATCCGATGCAGGAACGACTTTCTTTTTTGTCTGGCGAGCAAGATTTCGCATGTGTTTTGGAGTCGCTCCATCTGCTTACCGTTCAATTCATGCGACACCCAATTTCCGATCTTTTCAATCTTCCCCATGGCATGCAGATGCATGGAAATGGCTGGTTGAGTAACACTCAATTGCTCTGCGAGCATTTTTTGCGATTGGGTATCATCTTCGTCTAAAAGAGCCTGCAATTGATGGTCAAAATTGCCGTCTTTGAACCGACGAAACCAATCTCGGCACGTTGCTATAGACCTCCATAAGCATTCGATGCAATTCGGCAGCCGATTCTTCAAATTGAAGCAGAAAAGCAGAGCTTCCCGTATATGCTCTTTTTATGGCACAAAACTAATCATGATTACAAAAAGAAAAATGTATGTTATTGTACGAAATTGCTGAAAATGTGCACTGATTAAGGATGACAGATGTCAAGCTCATAAAAAATAAAGTATGGCGTGCCCATGGTAGCTTAATACGCCCACTCACGCCATCTATGACCAAACAGAGGATTTAAGCTTATACACCTGGTATACATGTGTAACTAAATGTAAATTAAGTAAATTACTGGTAATACAAATTTTTGTTGAATTTATTATAATATTTAAAAATTTATTGTAGTTTGAAAAATATAACTACGTCAACGGTCAGTTAATTAAAAAATTTATAATTGATAAAATCAATATTAATTCAAAATAAATATGGCATTTAATATTTTGAAATATTTTACTGCTAAACACGAGGTTAAATTACATTAAAAAGTGGTGGTTTTGACATTATTTTAAAATGCGGTGAGGTTTATTTTTTGTTCGATGGATATGTATTTCAGTATAATTTCCAAATATAAGATTTTAAGAGTCAATAAATAACTGTAAAAAGGTTACTTTATCTGCAAAAACATGACTGTCGGGTGTGCATTTGTGTCCGATGAGGTCAAACAGAAGGAAAATTCGTTACAGTCAATTTTGAGCGCTGTAACTGCATGACGACCAAATTTTTTTGTCCTGAACTTAAACAAATTAATCTAAAACATATGTAATTTTGGCATGAATAGTGCAACAGACCACACAACATAACAAATGTTTGGCTTTATTATGCGAAAATTTCCCAGAATGCGTAATTTCTAGATTTTGTGATGTCAATTGGCCTACAAGATCATGCAATTTGACGTTGTTGGACTTTTTGTTGTAAGATTAAGTAAAATATCATATCTTTATCGATAATCTAATAGAATTTAAATCATTATTAATTTTATAAATTAAAGGCCGAATTACAGTTTAGAGTTTATAAAAATATCATAAAAAACTGGTTGTAGTCACCCAAATAATATTGTTGCTTCTATAAAATTAAAATACAGTAAAAATATTTATCAAAATCCAAATTTTAAAAATTTTAAAATATTTACTAGAACTTAAAAGCATACAATAAATATGAAGAACTTTCTCAAATTTTTAACTAGCGTAGTTACAACAAAAAAAATCTTCCTGGTAAATTGAAAAATTAATAAAATAATATTAAATTGAAAACAATTTTCAAAAATAACAAACCAACAATATTCTAAAAATATTTCAATATATAAATTGCCCGTGATAATATCTCGGAAAATTTAAATTCTCCACATTTCAGCCACAAATAGAGATGCAAATTCTAGGATATTTTAAAACCCAGAACGAACGAGGATTTCTTGTTGTTAATAATGCTCAAAAGATATACACTTTCTTTCAAAATTTCTATTTATATCTGAAGATTACTATGGATCTGAATAATAACAGAGTATCCCAAAGGCAAAATAAAGTAGCATTAGTAGAAAAAGTTAAGAAATCATAACTGAGAATTGTTACTGAACAATAAAACTGAAGCTTAACGAAAGCTCAGAAAATACAGCAAAATTAATATGACTACGAATATAGACAAGAATTTCGAGAAATTAATGATTTTCTTCCTTTTTACTTCTTGGTACAGAAATAGTTCCGTAAAAGAACGTAAGGACTTTTGATAAAAAGGATAAAAGCAATGCTAATTCTGACATCCTGATGAAACTCGAAATGGAAACTATAGTCGTAATAGAAACGATTACCAACAATGACAGTCTGAGGCAGCGATTAAGTGAAGGACTTGAGTTGGTCCACTGGTGTCTGAGTCCTTATTTCCGGTAATGTAAGGCTCAACTAACTTCCCAAACGGTGAGACTTAGGGCAATTATGAAAAGCGGAAAACCACAACAAGTGGTTTTTCGATTGCCAACTAATTGTTTCAACAGAATTTCAGTTTTCTTTCGGACCAATCTTTGGATTTCGGCTTCTATTCCTTACAAGGAAAATATGATTTGATGATGAAGATTCTTAGTAGGTAAAAATTTCAAAAACATCGAAGCATTAACAACGAAAACAGCCCAAACCTGTAGAAAAGGAATCTTCTTTGTCTGCGGTGGTAATATAAAGAATGTGAACAGTGTCAGCAGGAGGTCGATAATTCAGGATCCTTTCAAAACATTATCGTATCCTGTCAAGCAGTATAGTATTTTTGAAGAGTTTTCTCTTTAGTTTTATGGGCTTGTGACTGAATCCTATCGGCACCGTGCAATTTGTCTGTCCGCCTAATGAGTTCAGCAAGAGTTCATGTGAAAAACAGCGGCAAGCATGGTAACGGAATCCTTTGAACTCCTTCGCGGTGACCCTGAAAACCAACTGCAGCTCTTCTTGTTTACATGTTTAGATCCTGCTATCATGGTGTGTAAGATGAACCGCCTTTTCGACAAATTTCTTTAAATTTCAATAAATCGTTCCATCGTTTGTACAAATGCTTACCTTTTCACTCGAAGAGCAAACCTGGAGAAATCATGCCAAGTCGACCATAAATTAGGATCTAAGAACACAGAGACTCGATCCGACTTGAGTAGTTTTCGCGTGTCAACTACTCTTCTCTACTCCACCTCTTTACCTAGATAATATTTGCCTGGAACACTGGAACACATGCTGGCATCAATTATTATTCAAGGGTCAGGAGGTTTGGACTCACCTGTTAAGTGAATTTCTGGGTGCGCTGGTGTATTTTTGTTTTCCTATCCAATCTCCACTTAATATGTAATATGAAATAAGTACAAGTCTGCTCATTTATTTTAATTTTATTTATGGCCTATTCCTTTACCCTTCCTGCTGCTTTACTTATTTATGGCCATTACATTTTTCTTGTATTAAGAAAAAAGTATTAAGAAAATTTATTTAAGTAAAAATTTTAAGAAAAACGAGTGCACTAGTGGAGGTGATACGATAATTCCGGATTCTTTCTTTTGGCTTTGACTTTGGCTGTCGTTATGGGGCATATAATACCGTTGGCCTGATAGCAATAATGATGACGGTGTGATGGCTATGGTGGTGACGGTTAAGGTTTTTCGGTTTTCGGATGGAGCGGATTGCTTGTAGACAATTTTTAATGTGTCACGAATTTAACGTTTTCCCATCCGTCTTGCAGACAAATATCTTAGCTTTGGAAATTAATGATTATCTGCGTAAAGCTGTATGGCCATAATAAGCTGTAAAAATGCTTAAACCTAATGGAAATGATATCGTAAATGGAATTTAAGGAATTAATTTTATGAAGCATTGCTCTGAGCAATTTCATATAAACTCGTGATCAGTAAGAGCGCATGCTGACACATTCATGCCTTCTGTCTTTTCTGTAATTTTGTTGCTTTTAAATAAAAAAATTAAGAAAATGTTTTTTTTTTTATCCAGTATGAACGTGTATCTGCTGCTACTTTCATTTTGAATAAGATCTTATTTGGTTTTTAAATGTATTTTTTAATAATCTTAAAAATCATAACATTTGAACATAAAATATTTTGAATATTTTATCCTTCATTTGAACTGAATTTTTTTTCTCCATTTTCTGGTACTTTTTGCTAAGCAGATTCTAGTAAAAGTGATGAAATGGAGATTTTTTACATTTTTCTACTTGAAATTTCATTTTAGGTGCCTTATAAAATTTCTTTGCTTAAGTTAATCTTAATTTATCGATTAAAATCTGTAACTTTTCATATTTAAATAAGAAAAAAAAATATTATATTATACAGGATTTTATATTTTTTATTTTAAAAAGCTTATATTATATTTTGCCATTTAACAAAAAAAAAAAAACTAAACACAAAGTCTACAGAAGATATGGAATTTTTTTCAAGGAGAAAAGTTCCTCGCTCAGTTGATACGAGATCTGTTCAAAAAGTATCGCGAATTTTGTGTTTTTTCAAAAATTATTTATTTATTCATGAATATCTATTTTGTCCCCTTTAAAGTAATCCCCACCAGATATTATACACTTGCGCCAACGTTTTTTCCAATCCTCAAAGCACTTCAAAAAATCATTTTTTTGTGATCTTGTTCAACTTTTCCTTTGATGCCGTCTTTATCTCCTCAATCGCAGCATAGCGTCATCCTTTCATAGGGCTCTTCAGTTTCGCGAACAAAAAATAGTCACAGGGGGCCAGATCTGGGGAATAAGGTAGCTGCGGTATTATTAGTATGTCGTTTTTGGCCAAAAATTCGCGCACAAGCAACGATGCGTGAGCAGAGGCGTTATCATAGTGGAAAAGTCAATTTTTGTTCTTCCACAAATCCGGGCGTTTCTGGCGGATTGCTTCGAGCAACTTGCGCATAACTTGCAGGTAATATTTCTTATTGACCGTTTTACCCGTGGCAAGAACTCATGATGCCCCACACCCCTGCAATCGAAGAAAACTGTAAACAAAACCTTCACATTCGAGCGAATTTGACGCTTTTCGTCGTTCACATCTTCTCGGCCCTCTGAGAACATTTTGTACCACCGATAAACGTTGCTTCGGTCCAAGGTAGCTTCACCATATGCCACAGTCAACATTTGGAATGCGTCCGTGCAATTAATTTTTTGTTTCACACAAAATTTGTATACAGATTCCTTGATGAGTTTTTTTGAATGGGCAAAAATCGAATACGAGCCAAAACACGTGCAAGCAAAGCAGCTGTCACAAATTAACTGAACATTCAAAATGGCTGAACCTGTCGGCATAACATGAGTGCCAACACAACGCCACAAAAAACCGAAAATCGAATATACGTAACCCGCGATACTTTTTGAACAGACCTCGTATTACTAACGAAAAGTAGTTGTATCCAGAAAAAGTAATGGTATTTTAGTTGTCATTGGTCCGCATTTCTTTGAAAATAAAGAGGCAGATCCCCTAACCGTCAATTTTGAGCACACTGGCCATACGATAACCAATTTTTTTTAACGTAGATTTGAAGATTTCAATCTAAACTGTATGTAGTTTTCACTACAAATAATTTTGGATTTATTTTGCGAAATATTCCTAGGACGCGTCAATTTAGTGATGTCAATTTGCTTCCAATTTTGTACGATTTGACGCTGATTTACATTTTCTGTAAAAACTTTTAGTGATAATTCTCTGATTAAGGATGAATTTATGGCCAAATTAATGTATGAAATAGTTGTCCAAAGTCAGCTCAAAGGGACAAGAAATCTTGTGCTTACTATTTAAAAAACCTTATTATTTATGCAGAATGGCACAATTTAGATAAAGTTATTAAATATAAAAGAATAATTAAAACCTGATTGTAAAGTGTAATTTATTGAACTTTGTTTTCCGAAGCTAAAATTTTATTAGCCTTTCTATTGACACTTATTATGCAAAATGATATATTGTTTATGGGACTATAAAATACACCCACTCAACACATTCACTGTATATTTAGCATATTCAATTAAAAAAAAACTGAAATACTTTGAATATATAATTTAAGTTATTAACACTAAAAGAATATAAGAAGTAAAAATTGAACTTGTACAAAATTGGATATCAAATCTTATAAATTATATTATTGTTAATAAGCTGTCGGAGAATTGTTAATAATTCAAACGCCTAACACTCTATTGAACTAAAAAATCATGTTTTTTTTCTTTACTCGAAATTAATACATAATTTCCAAACTTGTGAAAATTTACTATCATCTGCTTTATGGACTATTTGAAATTAATAATTTGATTGGAAAATATCGATTGTGAAAGTTTTCATATTGACTATATTGGGCAATTTTTAATTCCCTCGAAATAAATGAGTTATCGGTTCCGATTTTCCACTGTCGCTTATATATGGTTTTGAACATATTATTTTGTGAATAAAAAGGAAATTATTTGAAAGATAATTTTTTTTTTGGATTATTTTATAAAAGAAAGTTTTCTATGCTCTTTAATCGAAATTGAAGTTCCTCTGAATTATTTTCACCTTAAAAAATATAACCGAAATGAATACTCAACAAGAGTTATATGACAATCGAACTTTTCAACACTTTTGTAATAAAATTTTATTTTTTAGGAAAATTTTCATCATAACATAATAAAAATAGATAAAAAGATTAACAAAAATTATTTATCTCTCAAGTTGGAGAGGCTTTATTACTTGGTGATTAGAAATCAAAGAATAATTTTTCGAAAGGTTATAAAATCTTTATAAGAATTGTACATAGTATCAGATATCCAGTAGTATATCGAATAACCTCAAATCTTGCCATCTAAATCTAAAGTGTCTCCAATAAAACAATACGAGATCCAAAAATGAATATCTATCTACAAAAAGATACAGTCGCAACGCCATAAATGTTGGGCATATTACGTCGTTGGAATTTAATTATTTCGTTTGTTGTGTGTAGCTGAGGAGAGCGCCCCAAGTTCGTGATTGTACAAAAAAAAAAAGAACTGAACGAACACCTTTTGATTTTGAATAAATGTCATTGTTGGGACTTTATTACTTGGGTTCACGTTCGGAGCTTTTTAATATCACATTACAAGATAACAAAGTTTCTTTCTCTGATAACGCGTCTGCTCTCACATTTTCTAAAATCTTCAAGAAGAGTGACCTCGCAGCTAACGTGCACGTTATCGTCTGTGGAATCTTGATGGCCGATGATTACCCTGGTTGGGTATGAATACGAATCATTTTGCTAAATGAGAAAATTACACTTTTGTGAAGAAAAAAAAGAATAACAAAATCGTAAATGAGCTGAACGCGTTCAGTAAACAATACTTAAAAGAGACCAACTACCAGAAATAGTACGCAACATATCGTGTTACATGTGGACATCAGGGTCTGTACAAGCTTCTGAGGCGCTTCTAGCTTGACTTTGGGCAGCATCTACAGTTGTAATGGCTGCTCCCATTGTTTGTGATCCAAGGAATTCTACATATTCCTTTATGGCCTAAGCAAAAAAAACTGGCAGTTGATCTGAGCATGGTGTGGTTCGATCGTAAAAATTGTTGTTGTGTAGTCGAAGTTTATGTTGGCCAGTTTAAGGTAATGTCAGACTGGTGGTATTGTTATTACTGCAGCCGTTATATTATTTCTAGTTGGAAATTGTTATGTGTGTCATCTACGCGCTCTCTGACCAGCACTGACTACTCTTTGTGGACCTTCCAATCCCAAGAACTATCGCATCTTCAGGCAGCTGTTATTGTTGTACTTCCACAGAATTGGATAAATTGTGATAAAAAGCCCACGAAATTGTATGTTCAACTCCACATTGACTAAATGGTCGATGCGACTATTTAAGAACAACTTTGAACTGTTGAGACTATACTCGCAAGTGGTAAATAGCTGATGGCGGATAGTGGATGGCGTATAGTGTATAGCGGATATTAGATGTCCGCTAAAGTTGCCGACATCGTCAGAAAAGTCGTGATCATATACTTTAGTTACTGTGGATCAATGGAGGTCAAATTAAATATATGAGCCCACGAGTATTGTAGAGAAATTACAAAACAAAAGATTACAATGTACGAATATGTGTATAAGTATTGTCATAGTTTTGCTACTAAAAAACTGCAACATCACGAAATTAGACTAAACATTATCCTTCCGCATTTTTTTAAAAATATATTTAAATTTCTTAATATTTTTTGTAATAGAGAATAATTTATATTATTTATGAAGTTAATAAAAAAATTTCTATTGATTTGGACTTTTTAGCTAATTAAATGTCTGTAATAATAGCTGCTATAGTCTGTCTATATTTTTCAGCATCTTATAAGAAATATTTAAAAATTTTAACAAAAAATATATACATTTTATTGTTTTGAAAATATTATTCTGTTATTTAACAGTTATTAAGCCTACTTAATATATATTTTTTTTTATACCTGTAACTACAATTGCAATGTAACAAGCAGATTTACATAACATTTTAATTAACAATCTTATCCATCATGAAGTGGGAGTAAACACCCATCGGCATTTCTCCAACAAATGGAAGCTAAATTCCTCTAGAAAATTCCTAGGTCATAGTCTCTTAAGTCTCCGATGAGTGTTTCCGGGAAGGACAGTACAGGACAATTCTCTCACAAGTGGATTAGGATGATAGGATAAAAGGAAAAATGCACAGGTCCTGAACAAAGGTTTTGTTACAAACATTAAATGGGTACCCAATAATATTACGGAGGATATTAGATTGTAAGGCCTGGGGATGCGATAGGAATTCGAACGTTTCGCCGAATCCCAAAGTTCAATTCCATATTTCCAAGTAGATTTTGTTAAAGTTTACTTTTGATTGTTAGTTTTGAGTATCTGTCCAATAGTTTAAGAAGTAATGTCTAGTGGCGTACGGTTTTTTTAGTCTATTTTGTGGGTTCCTTGTTAATCACTTGTCCAGGTAAAGTCTCAAATAACGTACTTAATAATATTGTGGAATCATGTTGCTATTAAGGTATAAAGGAAAAGGTTTCACAAAATAATGTGAGCACTTTTCTGTTCATTTATCCTCACTCTCCATCTCTTAAATCAGGATTGAAGGTTGTAGATATGGGATTGAAGATTGTTGGAAGCTACTTCAGGATATGTATTGATAGTAAGTATCAACTGCATAAGTAGAAATGATAGTATTAGGATCAGAAAGACTGCCATGGTTACAAATACAATATAATATAAAATGGGACCAAGAATACTGCCTTATGGGACTCCGCCTAAAATAGGATATATTTCCGAGGATTCTTAGTTAATTGAAACTTGGAAATGACGTTGGAAGGGATATGAATTTATGACAAGATAGCATGGTAAAAGAAGAAAGCTCTTGAGTTTCCAGAGGTATCTAGCACACAATCAAAAGTAGGGAGATATCTTAAAATCCTCCTGGGAAATGCTCTTTCCTCTCAAAAGAGTTTGTAAGTGGAACAGTGGAGTATTCAGATCGATAGCCAAACTGGTGATCAGGAGTAATTTTTTCATTAACTAGGACGTGGTAGAGTCGTTTTCATCATTCAAATGGCCTCCACGACTTCTTTTGCAGGAACAAATTCGATGAACCCAATTTTCGAGCACTTTTTCCACTAAATCAAGTCGTATGTCATGAATAGCACGTTCAATATTTACTTCTAAAGCTTGAAGAGAGTCTGGTTTATTGCTAAAGACCAATGACTTCAAATAACCCCACAAGAAATAGTCTAATGGTGTTAAATCACAAGTTCTTGGAGGCCATTCAATGTCACAATTTCTTGAAATAATCGAATCTCCAAACATTTCTCGCAATAATTCGGTTGTTGCACGTGCTGTGTGGCACGTAGCCCCGTCTTGTTGGAACCAGATGTTGGCATGATCAACTTCTTCCAATTTCGGCCATAAAAAGTAGGCTATCATCGATCTATACTGCTCTCCATTGACAGTAACGATGTTACCAGCTTCATTTCGAAAGAAGTACGGACCGATGATTCCACGAGACCAAAAACCACACCAAACTGTTAATTTAGGTGAATGTAACCTAAAAAAAGACCAAAAACCACACCAAACTGTCAAATTAGGGTGTTCATGAATAATTTGTGGATTTTCTTCGCACCAGAATCGACAGTTTTGTTTATTTACCGCACGACTCAGATGAAAGTGAGCCTCATCGGAGAAAATGATTTTCTTAAAAAACTCGTTATCGTTTTCAAGTTGTACCAAGACAAAATCAGCAAATTCACGACTTTTACGGTGGTCCAATGGCTTCAGTCCTTGAGTGATAACAATTTTATACCGATGCAAGCCCAAATCTTTTCTCAAAATCCGCCAGGTTGTGGTTTGAGACAGTACCAATTCTTGAGAACGTCTTAGAATCGACAAATTGCGGTCTTCAGCAACACTTGCCTGAACGGCAGCAATATTTTCATTACTTTGACCGGTTCTTTATCTTATCGGTACTTGAACATTATGTAAAGAAAATATACGCTCGAAATTTTTAACAATTCGACGAATAGCGAGCACAGTTTGACGATTATTACGACAATAAAATGGCAAAAGCGCACGAAAAGTTGCAATTGGAGAACGATTATTTTGATAATAAAATAGAATAATTCGTAAACGTTGCTGTTGCGTATATTTCTCAATGATAAAATTGTAAACATTACTGAATACAGTCTCTTATTGGAAAACCCTATATTATACTAAACTCTACAAACCCACAAGTGACTATAAAAAGGCTATTGTATCCTCAAAAAATTGGCCCTCTATTATTTATTATTATCTTAAGCTACCATTTTAAAATAAAGAAGAAGAAAAGGTTTTCGTAAATTCTGAAAACTATAGCATTATTATAACCATCTTTTTAAGCCCGAGGTTGAAGATTTATATCTGGATCATGTATGGTTTTATCTAAACAGTACCACAAGAGGTATAATATATAACAAATTTTAGCTTTATTTCTGGATTCGTAATTTTTAAATTTGGTAATGTGAATTGGGCCATGATTTCGATAAATTTTTTTTTGATTAAACTATATTAAAGAAATTATAATCTTCAAATTTTAGAGCTTTTTAAAACCAACATCCATCAAGTAATGGCCGAATTCCTGCCCGAAATATGCGAAAAAGTCATCAAGAATATTCTCAAAAGGATCGAATCTTGGAAAAAGTATCATGGCAACAACTTGCAAATGTTATGTTTTATGCATTTTTTTAACAACATAATAAAATGAACACTTTATCAAAATTCATATATTAAATAAACTTTAATTTTGAACGCACATATTGGCTAATGAAAATTTATTCATGCATAATGATAAGGTCCAGGAAAATTTCCTAGAAATATAAATATAAACTTAATTTTCTAGAAGCATAGTTGAACCTTTAGTAATAATGTGCCTTCTAAATATAGAAACACTTTAAAGTATGAAAATTGTTTTTTTTAATGAATTTGTTTGATAATCTGAAATTAGAGGGTCTTGTGATTATAATAATTATTTTTGAACATAAATATGAAGAATTATTATCATCATCTAAGTATTATTTTTCAAATTTTATCTATGGCATCTCGGGAACCACAATAAAAATTTATTCTCTTCCATTGCACCTTACGTGATTTCTGCACAAACTAGAAGACTAGTTTCTAATTCTAACGCGAAAGACTTTCTATGAAATTTTCATCTCAATAGCGACTATGGTGGAAATAGCCAAGATGACTGTATCTTGGAAAACAATAACGTTACAAAGACGACATCAAATATGAACACGGTCTATACAAAAAACCCAACCAAAAAGAAGAAGAAATAGGAAAAATAGGAAGATAAACTGATCCAAGATTCAAGAAACAGCCATTCCAGTAAAATCTTATAACAATGCATGGCAAAAGGAGGATTATTCGAATGGCTAAAACGTTATCGGTTGAATTTATTGCTCAGGTTTTAAGTAGAAAAACAACGGTTTCAGTACTTTGTTCTAAAAATTTACTTAACCTACCCACAATGGAGTATACCTGGTAAAGATACGGTAACAGATGAGACTCCAAGTGTACATAACCGTTCGATGTAATTCCAGACTAAATGGAAACATTCAGAAAAGATGAACATATCTCGACACAATACCGTCGTCTATACATGACTTATTGTGGCCAAGACCGCAACCAATACAAATAAGAAAATTTTCAGCAAATTGTCTAGAATCGTTTACGTTTAATAAGAAACGACAGGAATACATTGGGATGAAGGTCAAGAAAACTGACTAATAGAACAGAAGAAAACAAATTAAGAGAAACTGGCTAGCTAAACGTTAAATAGTCAGCACTCGGAGAATTTGTAATGAGAACAAATTTGCCTTCATGTCGTTAGGAAAATTAATTTTAAGTCTCGGGATGAATTGGAGTCTTGAGCCACGTATTCCTATTCGTGGCTAGGGAATTCTAATTTGATTGTAAGCAATAACAAACCAGAAGCATGTATGGTGAATATATGTGAATAGGATGAAGAGGTTTGGCTACTTCACATCTGACTAGAATTCCTCAACGTAAGATCATCTAAAAGTCGGATAAGGAATCACTTTTACACAGTTTTTATATGTAGTCCTATTTAAATGGATTGCCCACCATACACATAAGCCAATGATTGTGTGAAAACTTTCCCATAGAGCCTCAATTCCGATAGTAGATTTTTTTTTTTTTTTTTTTGTTACGTCCACTTTGATTCTGTTTATTTATTTTCTATCTAAAATTCCTTTTCTACTTGACTATCAATTCGAAAGAGTATCGAATACATAAAAACACAGTAGAGTTAAGATTTAGTGGAATTTTCAACGGCAAGTCTAGCATTGAGGAGATATTCTTATCGCTTGGCTACTGTTGTAATTTACCGCCAATAAGAGGAAGATCAGAGTAGGTGATATCGAACTACTCGTATAAGCATCAAGGTATCATTAGTAATTCGAGACTCGTTCCGGTGTAGTAAGGATAAACCCTTTTGTCTGGTTGATGTTTTTATTTCTCTGAAGAAAAAAAAATGTTCCCCCGTACTTGTGGCGCCACAGCAATTTCATTTGATTTGACTTTCGTTTAAGCTGAACTTGCTCGTATGCAAATTGGCCACAACAAATCGTATTGGGAAAATTTTCATATCATTAAAGCATTATGCGTGCCCCTTTAAACGGAAAATGCATTTTATTGTAATTGCCCGAGTCAATAATAATAAGCTGTCAATTACAATTCACTAAAAGAAGGAAATACTTTCGGGAAAAAATTTTTGATTTGAAAACTGACTGTGAGAAGATGATTATCTTTAATTTGGTAAAAGGTAATTTCATACAAAATCATATGTTAATATATCATAAAAGCTTATCAGATTATCTGAATAATGCTAGTATAAATTTATGTAGAAATTATTCCAAGGTAAACATTGAAAATAGTTTTTAGTCATAACAAAAGAATTATCCAATTTTTGCTTGAAAAAGTAAAATTAAATATAATATATTTAAAATTAGGATTTTTTAATAAAATTTATTTAATTATATTGATTATATTTTGCCATTTTTTTATATATAAAATAATATAAAACTACTCAAAAGTTGCGACAAGACTTTCTGAAAAAGTCGATTCTTTTCAGATAATTTTTGATGACTTTTTCGTACATTTCGCACTACTTGACATATATGAATTTTTCTATCTAATATTCCTTTCAAAATATGCATACCTTCTTGCATATATTCTAATTACAATTATGTGTATATCAATTTAAAGATAATGTTTTTTTTTATTTTTCCTAAGCGTATCCTATTTCCGTATTTCTCATGGCTGATAGCTTTTTGAGGTGTTTTTTCGCAGTTCTCTGTTGACTAAAACTCATGACCCCTTGGCTTATAGTCCTGCACGCTAACAACTGTGATTTTTCCTTAAGACCTCCAAATTATTTTAAGATCTCTAAATTATTGAAATTTTTCTGAATTATTAAAAATCTTCTGAAAAAATAATTTTCAAGAACTCTAAAATTTGAAAATTGTCTGCAAAAATACGATTTTTCCATAGTTTTACAAGAGAAAGTCGAACAGCGTCAAATTGCACGATTGTTGGAAGCTACTTCAGGATATGTATTGATAGTAAGTATCAACTGCATAAGTAGAAATGATAGTATTAGGATCAGAAAGACTGCCATGGTTACAAATACAATATAATATAAAATGGGACCAAGAATACTGCCTTATGGGACTCCGCCTAAAATAGGATATATTTCCGAGGATTCTTAGTTAATTGAAACTTGGAAATGACGTTGGAAGGGATATGAATTTATGACAAGATAGCATGGTAAAAGAAGAAAGCTCTTGAGTTTCCAGAGGTATCTAGCACACAATCAAAAGTAGGGAGATATCTTAAAATCCTCCTGGGAAATGCTCTTTCCTCTCAAAAGAGTTTGTAAGTGGAACAGTGGAGTATTCAGATCGATAGCCAAACTGGTGATCAGGAGTAATTTTTTCATTAACTAGGACGTGGTAGAGTCGTTTTCATCATTCAAATGGCCTCCACGACTTCTTTTGCAGGAACAAATTCGATGAACCCAATTTTCGAGCACTTTTTCCACTAAATCAAGTCGTATGTCATGAATAGCACGTTCAATATTTACTTCTAAAGCTTGAAGAGAGTCTGGTTTATTGCTAAAGACCAATGACTTCAAATAACCCCACAAGAAATAGTCTAATGGTGTTAAATCACAAGTTCTTGGAGGCCATTCAATGTCACAATTTCTTGAAATAATCGAATCTCCAAACATTTCTCGCAATAATTCGGTTGTTGCACGTGCTGTGTGGCACGTAGCCCCGTCTTGTTGGAACCAGATGTTGGCATGATCAACTTCTTCCAATTTCGGCCATAAAAAGTAGGCTATCATCGATCTATACTGCTCTCCATTGACAGTAACGATGTTACCAGCTTCATTTCGAAAGAAGTACGGACCGATGATTCCACGAGACCAAAAACCACACCAAACTGTTAATTTAGGTGAATGTAACCTAAAAAAAGACCAAAAACCACACCAAACTGTCAAATTAGGGTGTTCATGAATAATTTGTGGATTTTCTTCGCACCAGAATCGACAGTTTTGTTTATTTACCGCACGACTCAGATGAAAGTGAGCCTCATCGGAGAAAATGATTTTCTTAAAAAACTCGTTATCGTTTTCAAGTTGTACCAAGACAAAATCAGCAAATTCACGACTTTTACGGTGGTCCAATGGCTTCAGTCCTTGAGTGATAACAATTTTATACCGATGCAAGCCCAAATCTTTTCTCAAAATCCGCCAGGTTGTGGTTTGAGACAGTACCAATTCTTGAGAACGTCTTAGAATCGACAAATTGCGGTCTTCAGCAACACTTGCCTGAACGGCAGCAATATTTTCATTACTTTGACCGGTTCTTTATCTTATCGGTACTTGAACATTATGTAAAGAAAATATACGCTCGAAATTTTTAACAATTCGACGAATAGCGAGCACAGTTTGACGATTATTACGACAATAAAATGGCAAAAGCGCACGAAAAGTTGCAATTGGAGAACGATTATTTTGATAATAAAATAGAATAATTCGTAAACGTTGCTGTTGCGTATATTTCTCAATGATAAAATTGTAAACATTACTGAATACAGTCTCTTATTGGAAAACCCTATATTATACTAAACTCTACAAACCCACAAGTGACTATAAAAAGGCTATTGTATCCTCAAAAAATTGGCCCTCTATTATTTATTATTATCTTAAGCTACCATTTTAAAATAAAGAAGAAGAAAAGGTTTTCGTAAATTCTGAAAACTATAGCATTATTATAACCATCTTTTTAAGCCCGAGGTTGAAGATTTATATCTGGATCATGTATGGTTTTATCTAAACAGTACCACAAGAGGTATAATATATAACAAATTTTAGCTTTATTTCTGGATTCGTAATTTTTAAATTTGGTAATGTGAATTGGGCCATGATTTCGATAAATTTTTTTTTGATTAAACTATATTAAAGAAATTATAATCTTCAAATTTTAGAGCTTTTTAAAACCAACATCCATCAAGTAATGGCCGAATTCCTGCCCGAAATATGCGAAAAAGTCATCAAGAATATTCTCAAAAGGATCGAATCTTGGAAAAAGTATCATGGCAACAACTTGCAAATGTTATGTTTTATGCATTTTTTTAACAACATAATAAAATGAACACTTTATCAAAATTCATATATTAAATAAACTTTAATTTTGAACGCACATATTGGCTAATGAAAATTTATTCATGCATAATGATAAGGTCCAGGAAAATTTCCTAGAAATATAAATATAAACTTAATTTTCTAGAAGCATAGTTGAACCTTTAGTAATAATGTGCCTTCTAAATATAGAAACACTTTAAAGTATGAAAATTGTTTTTTTTAATGAATTTGTTTGATAATCTGAAATTAGAGGGTCTTGTGATTATAATAATTATTTTTGAACATAAATATGAAGAATTATTATCATCATCTAAGTATTATTTTTCAAATTTTATCTATGGCATCTCGGGAACCACAATAAAAATTTATTCTCTTCCATTGCACCTTACGTGATTTCTGCACAAACTAGAAGACTAGTTTCTAATTCTAACGCGAAAGACTTTCTATGAAATTTTCATCTCAATAGCGACTATGGTGGAAATAGCCAAGATGACTGTATCTTGGAAAACAATAACGTTACAAAGACGACATCAAATATGAACACGGTCTATACAAAAAACCCAACCAAAAAGAAGAAGAAATAGGAAAAATAGGAAGATAAACTGATCCAAGATTCAAGAAACAGCCATTCCAGTAAAATCTTATAACAATGCATGGCAAAAGGAGGATTATTCGAATGGCTAAAACGTTATCGGTTGAATTTATTGCTCAGGTTTTAAGTAGAAAAACAACGGTTTCAGTACTTTGTTCTAAAAATTTACTTAACCTACCCACAATGGAGTATACCTGGTAAAGATACGGTAACAGATGAGACTCCAAGTGTACATAACCGTTCGATGTAATTCCAGACTAAATGGAAACATTCAGAAAAGATGAACATATCTCGACACAATACCGTCGTCTATACATGACTTATTGTGGCCAAGACCGCAACCAATACAAATAAGAAAATTTTCAGCAAATTGTCTAGAATCGTTTACGTTTAATAAGAAACGACAGGAATACATTGGGATGAAGGTCAAGAAAACTGACTAATAGAACAGAAGAAAACAAATTAAGAGAAACTGGCTAGCTAAACGTTAAATAGTCAGCACTCGGAGAATTTGTAATGAGAACAAATTTGCCTTCATGTCGTTAGGAAAATTAATTTTAAGTCTCGGGATGAATTGGAGTCTTGAGCCACGTATTCCTATTCGTGGCTAGGGAATTCTAATTTGATTGTAAGCAATAACAAACCAGAAGCATGTATGGTGAATATATGTGAATAGGATGAAGAGGTTTGGCTACTTCACATCTGACTAGAATTCCTCAACGTAAGATCATCTAAAAGTCGGATAAGGAATCACTTTTACACAGTTTTTATATGTAGTCCTATTTAAATGGATTGCCCACCATACACATAAGCCAATGATTGTGTGAAAACTTTCCCATAGAGCCTCAATTCCGATAGTAGATTTTTTTTTTTTTTTTTTTGTTACGTCCACTTTGATTCTGTTTATTTATTTTCTATCTAAAATTCCTTTTCTACTTGACTATCAATTCGAAAGAGTATCGAATACATAAAAACACAGTAGAGTTAAGATTTAGTGGAATTTTCAACGGCAAGTCTAGCATTGAGGAGATATTCTTATCGCTTGGCTACTGTTGTAATTTACCGCCAATAAGAGGAAGATCAGAGTAGGTGATATCGAACTACTCGTATAAGCATCAAGGTATCATTAGTAATTCGAGACTCGTTCCGGTGTAGTAAGGATAAACCCTTTTGTCTGGTTGATGTTTTTATTTCTCTGAAGAAAAAAAAATGTTCCCCCGTACTTGTGGCGCCACAGCAATTTCATTTGATTTGACTTTCGTTTAAGCTGAACTTGCTCGTATGCAAATTGGCCACAACAAATCGTATTGGGAAAATTTTCATATCATTAAAGCATTATGCGTGCCCCTTTAAACGGAAAATGCATTTTATTGTAATTGCCCGAGTCAATAATAATAAGCTGTCAATTACAATTCACTAAAAGAAGGAAATACTTTCGGGAAAAAATTTTTGATTTGAAAACTGACTGTGAGAAGATGATTATCTTTAATTTGGTAAAAGGTAATTTCATACAAAATCATATGTTAATATATCATAAAAGCTTATCAGATTATCTGAATAATGCTAGTATAAATTTATGTAGAAATTATTCCAAGGTAAACATTGAAAATAGTTTTTAGTCATAACAAAAGAATTATCCAATTTTTGCTTGAAAAAGTAAAATTAAATATAATATATTTAAAATTAGGATTTTTTAATAAAATTTATTTAATTATATTGATTATATTTTGCCATTTTTTTATATATAAAATAATATAAAACTACTCAAAAGTTGCGACAAGACTTTCTGAAAAAGTCGATTCTTTTCAGATAATTTTTGATGACTTTTTCGTACATTTCGCACTACTTGACATATATGAATTTTTCTATCTAATATTCCTTTCAAAATATGCATACCTTCTTGCATATATTCTAATTACAATTATGTGTATATCAATTTAAAGATAATGTTTTTTTTTATTTTTCCTAAGCGTATCCTATTTCCGTATTTCTCATGGCTGATAGCTTTTTGAGGTGTTTTTTCGCAGTTCTCTGTTGACTAAAACTCATGACCCCTTGGCTTATAGTCCTGCACGCTAACAACTGTGATTTTTCCTTAAGACCTCCAAATTATTTTAAGATCTCTAAATTATTGAAATTTTTCTGAATTATTAAAAATCTTCTGAAAAAATAATTTTCAAGAACTCTAAAATTTGAAAATTGTCTGCAAAAATACGATTTTTCCATAGTTTTACAAGAGAAAGTCGAACAGCGTCAAATTGCACGATCTTGATGGTAAAGCTCGAAATTACGCATGCTGTCAACTTCTCGCTCCAAAAAGCTAAACTTTGTCGCATTATATGGCTTTTGAGACTATTTTATTAAAACCACACATATTTTAAGTTAAAGTCTTCAAGTTCAAGCTAAAAATAGTCGGTTATCATACTGTAATAGTACTCAAAATTGACAAATACAGTTTCATATTCTTAATTTTCAAAAATTAATGCAAAGCAGAGATTTTTTTTGCGAATACAGTAGTTTTTCCATAGTTACTTATGAATTTTAAGAGCCCCACAATTGAATTATTGTAAGTCTTCTGAAATAATGGTTTTTAAGACCTGTACAATTTGAAAATTATCTGCGAAAATACGATTTTTCCATTGGTTTACAAGAAAAAGTCTAATAGCGTCAAATTGCACGATCTTGAGGGCAAATATCAAAATTACGCGTGATGTCAACTTCTCGCTTAATAATACCAAACTTTATCACATTCTATGGCTTATGAGACTATTTCATTAAAACCACAAATAACTAAAGTTAAAGTCTTCAAGTTCAAGCCAAAAATAGTCGGTTATCATACTGTCATAGGATCAAACATTTTTTTCGCAAATAGAATAGATTTTCCACAGTCACATGTGGATTTTCAGAGCCCCACAATTGGAAATTTTCCTTATTTACGTATTCAAGAAGAGAGAAATAGGCCGCATTTCTGAATATAAGCCAGTTATATTAGTAACCTGTCGGCGTATTTCAGAAGTAGTAGCCTTTAATTCTTGTGTGAATTAAATTTAATATGGATTGATAGATAAGTGCAGTAAAAGAATCTCAAATGCTGAGCGACCATGAAATCGTTAAATTTGGGTCTTCGGTGACACTTTCACTATCAACAATAATATTTTTAGAAAAAAATGCGTTACGATGATGCACATATTTTCGCACAGTTATAGCACATCCTGTGACTTTAAATTTTTGCTCTCTATTAGTAATTGCGCTCTCAGTAGGACCTATAAAAAAGACCATTATCTACTCTTAAAGCGTAAAACAAGGCTATGGCAGAATTATCAGATTTAGAGAAAGTTTAATTAATTTAATCACATTATTTGGCAAAAACTAATTTTTTTTAAAATTATTAAATGCTAAGCAAAAGTTTTTAAAATAATATATTTGTTAATCAACTATCAAAATACAGATTCGTATTTTCCAAACCACGAACCCTCTAGTTTTTATTCAAATATTTTTGATACCCTCGTTTATTATTTATTATAAATTAACAATAAATATTCTACCGATAACAGAGCTAATTATTCATTGAAAATGAGAAACTTTACTTAAAACTGCACCAAAATTGAGTATCGAATAAAATCCATTCTCAATTTCCAAAAAAAATTGTTGAAAATTCAATGGAAAAGAGATTTACATATGATAAAGAACTTGTCCTTTTTCCTTCTCCAAGGAATTTTCTTTGAAAATATAAAAAATTGATTTGTGAATAGAAGAAATTTTTGAAATCATCCACATTTAAAGATTTTAGCATTTATATTTGTTATCACAGGACCATGCAAATAAGAGCCAATCCATTTGAGTGAATATATATTTACACAAAAAGTATCCCCTAATAATACCGATTTTAAGAGAAAATTCATCACCCAAAACATGACACCAAAGAAACGCTCCTTGCCTGTGACTAGCAAAGCACTTAACACAATTTCGTAAGACTACATTTTGCAGCATACAACAACACAAGGTATCTGACTAGTCTTACTATGAACTCATTTGCAAAATACATCAACTATAAGGGCAGCGAAAAGGTCCTTTCAACCCCGACCAATGTCCCATTTAGTGTGTCATCCTTTGTCGACTTTTTCGTTATGCTCCATTTGCGTTCGTCAATTTCATTATTCAGATTTAGGTATTTCTTCGATTTCTTCTATCGAAAACTTCTAGAATGCCATTATTTTAAGTTGCCTTTGCCAATGTGCTCCTTTTTATGGTATATACAATGAACAGCTCTACTCTAAAAATAGGATTTATAAGAAATAAAATACTATCCAAGGAAATTTTGGTTACAATTTTGAAAAAAAATTACCAATAGAAAACCACAAAAAACAACACTTTAGTAAATCTGAGGCATTCGATCAGATCAATAAAGCTTTCAAAGAAAGGCATCTGATAGATTGACTGAAAAGTGTTCCTTTTAAAAGCAAAAACGAGTTGTACTTGACATTGTCCTTTATCAGTCGAGTCGTCTCTCACAATTTCGAATCGATTCAAGAGATTTCGATAATAAAAAATAAAAAAACTGCTGAAATTTGAAAATCGATTTGTAACACTGTACGAGTATATATGTTACGTATCAGTTTCAGCTTTTATCGAATAGATTTAATCTGTGTTCCAATAGGAGTACTTTTATTTCAAGAATTCCCATTTCACTAGTTTTGTTTTACTGCGATTGCATTTAGAAGATTAAAAAAAAAAGGAAAATTGAGTTTTACATTTACATACACAGCATAAATAAAACTACAATCCTAAATACTGTATATGCTCTTACAGTATTTTATACTTTCCTTTTAATTATATTTTTCAATACATTGCGGGTCGTAACGATTTTTATTGGACTATCCTTATACTTAAATACCCTAGTACTTACCTATTTGTTAAAAAATACCGAAGATAATTATTAAACTATACGATTTTTCAATGATTTTTCTTTTTTTTTCTTTTTTAACTTAGTTATTAAGGTACTGTGTGCATTTTCATTTTGAGCTAAAAACGGATTAAAAAAATTACTTATATCTGAAAAAATTCCTGAAGCTATTGTTTTGAATCTAAAGTAATTCGAAAGATAAAATGTAATCTATTTGATGAAAAGTATAGCCCCCTTATTTGACAGCTGTTATTTATATACATAATATAGGGTTTTCCTATAAGAGTGATATGATTTCTAAGTCACGTTTTGGCCATTTGTAATATGTCATGATCTATCTTTTTTTTTCATTGTATTAAGTAATATTTACAATTTTATCGTAAAGAGATTTATGCAAGAACAACGCTTACAAATTATTCAATTTGATTATCAAAAAATTCGTTCTCCAATTGCAACTTTTCGTGCGCTTTTGCCATTTTATGGTCGTAATGATCGTTCGCTATTCGTCGAATTGTTAAAAATTTCGAGCGTACATTTTCTTTACATATTGTTCAAGTGCCAATACGATAAAGAACCGCTCGAAATAATGAAAATATTGTTGCCTTTCAGGCAAGTGTTGCTGAAGACCGCAATTTGTCGATTCCAAGACGTTCTCAAGAATTGGGACTGTCTCAAATCATAACCTGGCGGATTTTGAGAAAGGATTTGGGCTTGCATATTTTATAAAATTGTTATCACTCAAGAACTGAAGCCATTGGACCACCGTAATCGTCGTGAATTTGCTGATTTTGTCTTGGGACAACTTGAAAACGATAACGATTTTTTTAAGAAAATCATTTTCTCCGATGAGGCTCAAACAAAACTGTCGATTCTGGTGCGAAGAAAATCCACAAATTATTCATGAACACCCATTACATTCACCTAAATTGATAGTTTGGTGTGGTTTTTGGTCTGGTGGAATCATCGGTCCGTATTTCTTTCGAAATGAAGCTGGTAACACCGTTACTGTCAATTGAGAGCGGTATAGATCGATGATAATCAACTTTTTATGGCCAAAATTGGAAGAAGTTGATCTTGACAATATCTGGTTCCAACAAGACGGGGCTACGTGCCACACAGCACGTGCAACAACCAAATTATTGCGAGAAAAGTTTGGAGATTCGGTTATTTCAAGAAATTGTGATATTGAATGGCCTCCAAGAAGTTGTGATTTAACACCAATCGACTATTTTTTCTGGGGTTATTTGAAGTCATTAGTCTTTAGCAATAAACCAGACTCTCTTCAAGCTTTAGAAGTCAATATTGAACGTGCTATTCATGACATACGATTTGATTTAGTGGAAAAAGTGCTCGAAAATTGGGTTTATCGAATTCGTTCCTGCAAAAGAAGTCATGGAGGCCATTTGAAGGACATTTTATTTAAAACTTAATTGTATCGATTTTACTTCACATTAAATAAAAAACATTTGAATTTCCTTAACAATTAGTATGTTTTTTTTAAAAAAAAATCATATTACTCTTATTGGAAAACCCTTTATAAGGTAGAATTTATTTAGTGTAGGATTTATCATTTTGCACTATAATTCGTTAACAAAAATATAAATCGTTTATCATTTTACACTTTAAATTTTTACAAAAATGGTAATTCTATCAGAGTCACGTTTTGCTAATGTTTCGAACAAAATTTTTTTAGGCAATGTGGCTTTTTTTCTATATTATTAAACGATCATTTTATTGTTAACACACAATTTTCAGGAACACTCTTTAGTACGATGGAAGCTATAAAAAAGGTCAGCGACCGAACTAAGCAGGTTCAGTAAAAGGGAAACTGACCCTCTCCTATACAGAATACTTTTTTTTTGGAAGATTTAATGAGATAGAAAATATCATACTACTATTAACGAATACAGTCGTAAACAACGATGGAGCAGCCTTTGTTCTTATCCAGCGCGGGGACGACTATTTCCGCGAGCCACATACGGTATTTTTACTTTTAGGACAGCATACTATTATATCGAACTTTAGGCCATCAGAGTTGCCATTGATATAGCAGCCTCTTTTAATGCCCATCAGTAAAAAACATATAAGAACATTTATATTTATACTGATTCGGTATCTTCAATTAATGCCATTGAGGGTCTAAAGAGCAACATCGTCGTGGACCACATTCGCTATGTTTTGTTTAAAATTAAATATATAGTACTTCGACGGGTGTCAGTTCATCTGGGTATATTTGCAAATGAGCTTCAATGCTTGCTGGAAAAATTTGCAGTACAACGACTAACTTTTACAACCACACCCGACATGCATCAACTGCTCACGAAGCAGCAAACTCAGAGATGGAGGCAAGCTATATTTGAAACGTATCTTTCCAGCAACACTTTTCTGTAAATAATACTGGAAGCACACTTTTCAGCGTATATATTCAGACACCAATCCAAAGTTATGGGCACGAAAATTTCTTAGTATTAGATTTGGTTATACTGCGTTTACAAACACAAACGACTTCACATTTAATAACTTCCAGTTACCCATCTGCCTAAGCTACGGAGTTCCCGTTACCATTTTACATATCCTCAGGATCTGCCATATTATCTTTGATTTTTTCTCTGGAAGAATTTCTATTATGTCAGTGCTACTTAACCCGTCCGTCTTATAAACTCTAAACTCTTAAGCTAGCTAGTTGTTATTAAACTAAACTCTCATTTCTACCTACCTAACCATTCCATCTTATAAACTTATAATTAAGTTTTGCTAATAAACGATCTTTCGTGTCGCCATATAGCCTTCGAAGGTACCTACTACCAGGTGTACAAGCTGAAATCCGCTGTTTGGTCATATATGGCGTGTGTAGATGGCATTAAGCTACCATGGGCACGCTATACTTTTTTTTTGAGTTTGACATCTGTCAGCATTAATCAGTGCACATTATCAGCAATTTCGTACAACAACATACATTTTTCCTTTGGCAATTATGTCTAGTTTTATGCCAGCAAAAGAGAATATGCGGGAAGCTCAGCTTTTCTGCTTCAATTTGAAGAACTCGGCTGCCGAATCATATCGAATGCTTATGGAGGCCTATGGTAATAGTGCTTTATCAGAAACAACTTGCCGAGATTGGTTTCGTCGGTTCGAAGACGGCAATTTTTACTTGTGTGACAAGAAGCGTGAAAATCGGCCTAGGAAGGTTGAGGACCATCAATTGCAGGTTCTTTTGGACGAAGACGATACCCAATCGCAAAAAATGCTCGCGGAGCAATTGGGTGTTACTCAACCAGCCATTCCTATGCGTCTGCGTGCCATGGGGAAGATTAAAAAGATCGGAAAATGGGTGCCGAATGAAATGAATGATAGGCAAATTGAGCGACGCCAAAACACAGGCGCAATCTTGCTTGCCAAACAAAAAAGAAAGTCGTTTCAGCATTAGATTATGACAGGCGATGAAAAGTGGATATATTTCGAGAATCTTAAACGCAAGAAATCGTGGGGTGATCCCGGCCAACCATCAACATCTTCCCCAAGACCAAATCGCTTCAGTTGGTAGACGATGCAAAGCGTATGGTGGGATCAGCATGGTATCGTCTACTATGAGATGTTAAAACCTGGTGAAACTGTCAATACCCACCGTTACCACCAACAACTAATCAAATTGTACCGTGCTCTGCGTGGAAAAAGGACAGATTATCAACAAAGACATGACAAGCTGATTTTCCTCGACGACAATGCACCATCGCGCACGTCAAAAATGGTCCGAAACTACTTGGAGACACTCAACTGGAAGGTGCTGTCCCACCCCGCTTATTCATCAGACCTGGCCCGTTCCGGCTACCACCTGTTTTCGTCGATGGGCCACCCACTCGCTGAGCAGCACTTCGATTCTTACGAAGACGTCCGAAAATTGCTTGATTAGTGGTTTGCCTCAAAAGAGAAGGAATTTTTTTTGGCATGGTATCCACAAATTGCCCGAGAGATGGGAAAAATGTGTAGCTAGCGAGAAAAAGTACTTTGAATAAATTTGTTTTTGCTTTCTATGAAACAAACGTTTGTTTTTTTGACTAAAAAACAGCGGATTTAAGCTCATAAACCTGGTATATAATAAATGAAACAATGAAGCTCATTTCTCGCTCGGTGGATACTTCAATTAACACAATTTCTGGATATAGGATTTTGAAACTCTACAAGTGACTGTGGAGAAGGTATTTTATATACCAAAAGTGAGCAAATGATATGTATTTTGATCTAAAGCTTTAATGAGCCCGTTTAAAAAAAACACAGAAGAAGAAGAAACCGTTCAGATCAATTACGATTATAAGTAGTTTTAATAGAATAATACTACATGCTACAGAATATAACCAATTTTAGCTTTATTTTGCATCAGTGAGATCGATCTGGTGTCGTTCTTCCAATTAACAAAATTTTATATTAATTTTAAAGACCTTTCCAGAGATCTACCTTAATACTATTGTATTTTAAAGGTGGATTTACAGCTGCTTATTAATTTGATAAAATATTTGATTAAATTATAAGAAAATTTCTTTTAAATAGTGGAAGACCCAAAAAGCATGGCAGGCGTTTAACATAAAAAAAACTGAATATTTCCAAAAATTTATTTATAAAATGTACTTTCTTTTAAAACTAACTTTCTGAAAAGAATAGGATAAGGTTCTTTTAGATCACATTGAATATTGGAGCTTTTTTTTATCGTGGCATAAGGCTTTAGAGGGCCCAGAAACACTTGAAGATGAATCTTGCTCAGGAAAAAGTTGATGAAACTATGAAATCTTTCAAAGACTTATTTATGAAAAAAGGTTTTTGAAAGTGTCAAAAAAGTGATCTTCGCAGACATTTTGATCCTTTTCTATAACAACGCTATCTGTCATACAGCCATTTAACCATCGATAATCTTGTGTCAGAAAAATGTTTTCCTGCGGTTCACTTTTAAACTGATCTAAGTCTGTGTCACTTTTACTTTGTTTCCCAAGCTCAAAAATACTCGAAAGGTTGTCATCTTAGTGCAAAGAGTACTAATAATGCCTTCACTGGTGTATAACTACTTAAGGCACCTACATTAATTGATAAAAATAAAATAAAATTATTGCAAAATGTAAATAGTGACAACTCTAATACCATCATTAGTTTTGCTCTTCGCAGACATTTTGATCCTCTAATATGACAACGCCATCTGTCGTACAGCCATCTCATCATTAATAATTTTGTAGCAAGAAAAATTGATTCCTGCAACTCTCTTTGAAACTGATCTAAATCCGTGTGACTTTTATTTTGTGTCCCAAGATCAAAAATACTTGAAAGATTGTTATCTTGGTGCTATTGATATCATTCAAATGAGTGTAACCTAGAAGCCACCCAGCACTGCTGCAAAGAGTGCTAACAATGCCTTCACTAGTGTATAACTACTTAAGATACCTACATTAATTTATAAAAATAAAATAAAATTATTGAGAAAAAAAAATCAGTCCCTCACACCTTGTAAATAGTGACAACTATAATACCATTATTAGTTTTCCTCTAAGAAATTAAATTATTGATAATAAAATAAATTAAAATGAATTTTGTTATAAACGATTTATTTTCTAATAATTTCAATAGTAAATATATTCGGAAAATATCTATTTCCGAATCCATCTTTTACTAATAGTAGAATATTTTTGCATTGTTTAAGGTTTCTTCTTATCACTTCTTCGACATCTGATGATAAGCGTTTTTGCGAATTTAGTTCGTGATTCGCATCGCTGAGTTTAAAAAAAATCCATCTTTTACTAATAGTATAATATTTTCGCATTGGTTCAGCTTTTTTTCTCTCACTTCCTCGATTTCTGATGGTAACATCCAAATGAGTGTAACCGAGAAACGGAAGGCTTTTACATTTGAAGCCACCCAGTAATACCTCCACAATGCTGGGTAGCTTCATATTGCAGGTAACAATGGTGTATAACTACTTAAGGCACCTACATTAATTTATAAAAATAAAATAAAATTATTGAGAAAAAAAAATCAGTCCCTCACACCTTGTAAATAGTGACAACTCTAATACCATTATTAGTTTTCCTCTAAGAAATTAAATTATTGATAATAAAATAAATTAAAATGAATTTTGTTATAAACGATTTATTTTCTAATAATTTCAATAGTAAATATATTCGGAAAATATCTATTTCCGAATCCATCTTTTACTAATAGTAGAATATTTACGTATTCTTTAACTATTTTTTCTCACTTCTTCGACATCTGATAATAAGCGTTTTTGCAAATTTTGTGCACGTATCGCGTCGCTGAGTTTAAAAAAAATATTTTTTTTTATCATAAGCATATTATGTCATTTTTGGGAAGGATGAAAAAAAAATCCTCCGAATTTGTTATGCAAAAGAGAAATGTGCCTTGTAAGACCATGTGACTGGACTGATAAATAGCATTGCCACCCTCGAACAGATTGGTTTTTCACATTTTGAAAAAAAGAACGTGTTCTCGTAAATACCACACACAACGAACAGCAAATATCCGGGCAATAATATACATAAATGCACAGAGATCAAAAATTAAATGAGAGTCACACGAATGATGAAAAAAAAATTGTTTTTTTTTTGTTGTTGTTGTTGTTGAAATTTCCTTTTTTGGGACGTTCATATACACATAAGATTTGTAGTAACTTCCTTCCTTTGTTTTACTATATATCTTTTTGAACATGGACTGTCTTACTCCTCGTATTGCATATGTTACGCTTCAACGGATGTAACATGAACATTTAACAGAGCGCTTGGCTTAGCGGAACCTCGCTGCGTAGGATAATCACATGGGCGTATGGGAATCAAAAGAAGAAACACATTTGAAACTGGTACCTAATTCGGCATGAATATTAACAGAATTTACTAAACACGCGGCAGTTTAAAATCGAACCTTGAGACTTTACTATAAATCACCATGTGACATGGAACTGTAGGCTTAAGACATCTGCTTATTCCCATAATTAATTAAACTAAGGAGCAACTATGAAAATGTATGCGTTTCCAATGAAGGCCATACATGGCAGCAAGATCAGTAATATCAGTTTGGTTAAAGAAATCTCAAAATCTACTTAACAGAAGCTACCAAATCTGAGATATGCATCTCTATACAACTAATCTGGGGCAGTCTACAGCTACCTTAAAATACTCCTAAATTAAATAACGAATACTTAATCTCCGAATAGGCAAAATTATAAGAAATTTTTAGTTGGTGGTGGGATGAAATAAAATAAAATCGACAAATGTCGGACAATTTGAATGTGGGGATTTCATTTAATTCTTGACTGAACATGTCTCATTCTGTTGACATGGAGTAAAAATAATATTGGAAAATTGGCTACAACCTCGAAACTACATCAGCTTTGGGTATAGAATCATTAAAAAATAAATCATATTTCAGACCAGTCCTTTTGCAGTTAACACAATCCGAAATAATTCTGCATTTACTGACACGTATGAGAGTTATTGCCAACTCATGCCTATGCACACAATGCACTCGAAAATAAAATAAATGCTTTAATGCACTTCTGCATTTCAATGTTAACTCTTCTGATAATCACTGACAATAATATGAAAAAATTAATTTTTGAACTGTTCGTTTTTACTTTAGCAATTTACTAACATCCTTTGATATGGCACAAGTTCAATGCTCCAAAATGGTTCAGGTTTGTTGTCCTTAAAGATGTTTTTGCTTTTTTCTTTGCAGACAGTCTAATCTGGTTTGTATCCAATTACTTGCCTTATATAGCATCAATTAATCAAAATCTTTCATTGGATTTTTGCATACCATTTATATTAGTTAAAATTTAATAAAACAGAGTCAAGATAACAGATTGTGCATCTAATAAGTCTAAGTAAAAGATTTTTTTTGTGCCTTTTTCCATAATTGCCATTTTTAAAATAATTTTTAAAAAACTTAAATTTATAATAAATCTAATTTAAAGAATCGGTATTCGGATGCGAACCACTTACCAAGGGGTGATAGAAAAGTAATGAGCTTCCCCTCCATAAAGCTTGTATATTAGATGCTTTGTATTTTTATAATCCATTGCAAAGAATGGAACCATGAAATTTGGAGCAACAATGTGCCAGAAAATTTTGTATTAGGCTTGGTGAGTCTGCGAATTTGACTTATGGAAAGTTGCAACGACACTATGGGGAACATTCCTTGTCAAAAACATGAGACTATAGGGAATATTGCCTATCAAAGAGGATCGAGAAGCAGTGGAAGATAGGCGTCATTCAATGATGTGTTCAACATCGAAAACTGATGAAAATGAGGAGCAAAATAAGAGGCTCAGAATTAGAAGTTTTCAAGTTAAAACGAATATTGCAGATGGAAGTAATTTTATGAGTTCGTTTATACACCCCCCCCCCTCTCCACAACACATAAATAAAATTTACTTCAACTAAGTTCATATGGCATTTTTCCATCACCAAAAGGAATAAACACTTAAGAACACAGACATTATCTTGATACTGTCGGTAATATCCAATGAAGTGTAACACAGATGATGAAGATCATTTTAATTGGACCCTTGTAGTACTGCTACTCAAAGGAAAAAGTGATGCATGACTCAGTGGTAAGAGTTGATCCTTATTAAGTATGCCCAGCTTTTAAGAAAAAGCTGTAAGAGAAAAATCTTGGAAGAATTTAATTGTTTACCTATTTGGGCTTAGGGATCGCAGGAAGTAATGACATTTTATAGCTCCTGGTAGCCAATAGATCCTATTTTAGTCAATCTAAACTATTTCGCACAAAAACTCGGACCTAATATTAAAGTCACTACTATACACGATACTAGTTCGCGTTTAAGAGGAAGATCCTTGGAAGAATTTTTTGGCTCCTATATGAATAATCTAGAGCCTCTTTAAAGATGTCATCCAGGAGCGTTACAGCGACTGCTCTGTGGTAGAGAAAATCAGAGTGAATAGGCTATTTTCGGACATAAATAATCTTTTATTGGACGCTGGATGAGAAATAACTTTTTTTTGTTAAGTGAACAGGAGTTGTTTGATTCAGCAGGCCTATTACTTTTTGACGAACTTCGTACTACTTCTCATATTGTAAAGGAACGCTGTTTAATTTTCTTAAAAAAATCTTTCCTCCAACCTAGTCCTATTAGATAAACTACAATAGCAATGCCAACGCAAATGTTAGCAATCCCCAACTCTAGTCTCCGAGGCCTCACATAAAAAATAGTGCAATCTTATTAAGGAATGTTTTTGAGAAGATACTCAGGATAACTGACAGAATAATTTTTTTAAAAAGAATTTCCTGTTATAATAAATTTTTTTTACATATATTCGATTTTCAATTTTTTTTGTGGCATTATGTTGGTACTCATGTCTCTCACTTATGGTGACAAGTTTGGTTATGACGTCAATGAAATATTTCCAATGGAAGCTGCCGCACTAGCCAAGACCAAAAAAAGCGCCAAGTTCAGTCGAATGTGAAGGTTTTGCATTGAGAGTTTTTGCCGCAGGGCAGAGCGATCAATAAGGAATATTACCTGCAAGTTATGCGCAAGTTGCGTGAAGCAATCCACCAGAAACGCCCGGTTTTTTTGGCCAAAAACAACACACTTATAATGCGGCAGCTACCGTATTCCCCAGATCTGGTCCCCTGTGACTTGTCCTTGTTCCCTAAACTGAAGAGTCCCATGAAAGGACGACGCTACGCTATGATTGATGAGATATGTGTATAGACGGCATCGAAAGAGGAGCTGAACAAGATCCCAAACAATGATTTTTTGAAGTGATTCGAGGATTGGAGAAAACGTTGGCACAAGTGTATAATATCTGGTGGGGATAACTTTGAAGGAGACAAAATAGATATTCATGAATAAATAAATAATATTTGAAAAACCAGAAATTCGCCATACTTTTTGAACAGACCTCGTGTATAGTATTTTTTTTTTTAAATTTAAAATTTAATTAAACCTATACGAAAGCTAATTTAAATTAAGAACAAAATACTTTTTCCAAGCAATTATAATTTTCAAATCAAATTTTATTTCACTATTTCAGATTATGTGGGAAAATAACTTCAGAAAGTAATAAAAATATGGTTTTTCGATATTTATCCTTAAGATGAGAAAAATAATAACCAAGATAATTCCATTCATTCATATTGTCGTGGGCGATTGTATATCCCATAATTCAAAGTACTTCTAAATACTGGTTCGACATTATTAAACAGCATGACATCGTGAACTCCTACAAAATCGAAAATCCCCAAAAAAGAATTGAAGAAAAATATACATTTTTAGTTTTATTTCATTTTATTTTTGACTTTTATCTGAGGTCGAATTGAATATTTAAGCAGAGCCCATGGAACCAGATATGCCGGACTAAACAAACGAATCTCATGAATTATGGGATATACAATAAATCTTTGAATTCGGTAGCTTCTTACAACTCTGTACCATGCGCTACTCTTTTATATGACAAAAACTTTGAATTATTTATGCTTTAACTGCCGATTGGCAACCGATTAGGGCTATATTTCAGAATTTTCTTTTTCGGAATTCATTTAGATCAAGGACAGTATAATACGAATATCTATCTACCTAAATGTGACTATAATATTTTCAAATTATCAACTGAATATCAAAAAAATTGATTGAAAAAAAATATATTGAGAACAAAATGAATTTATGAATTTTTATTTATATAAAATATTCTATTTTATATTTTATATTCATTTTTGATCAATTTTTAATTCAATTTATATATTGAAAATTTTCCACTTGACAAGATAGTTCATAAAAAAAAGAAACTGACAATATTATCATTTCATCTTTTCTATCGTTGATGGAATTGACACAAGAAAAAGAACTTTTTGTCATACTAAATTTAGGAAAATTTTTTGTGAACTCTCAAAAATTGCCAGAAAATCAACTTGGAAGATGTTTTACAAGATAAAAACTATTCAGATTATTTTAATACCAAAATAAGATCAAACAAAATTTTTTTTTAAGGTTTCTACTTTAGATATATTTTAAATATTGTCATTTTATTGAGTTTATAAATTTAACTTAGTAATTTTTTTTTATAATATCTATCATAAAGGATTACTTCAATATTATTTTTTTTAAATAAACGAGGGTCATTCAACAAGTACTTAGCCTCACCGCCCGATGGAACTGCTGTCACAAAAGAAATTTACCATCGTGCATTACATTTTTTTAGTAGCCTACTGTCAATAGTTTCAGTCGATTCCCTTTATTAGTTTTGTTTTGAGAGCCTTTGAAAGGGAGCGTGTCGGTCGGTTGCACAAAAATGGAAAAAGAACAATATCGTTCGGTGATTAGATTCTTGTTTTTGGAAGGGAAAGCGCGCAGCAAAATCAAAGATCGCTTGGATGCTGTGTATGGTGACTCTTCTCCCTCGATGGCGACCATCAAGAATTGGTTCAACGAGTTTATTCGTGGCCGCACGTCGGTTTTAAATGAGCCACGCCCAGGTGCCCCGAAAACGGCTGCTACGGAGGAAAACGTTAAAAAAGTCCACGATCTCGTGTTGGCAGACCGTCGATTGAAGGTTCACAAGATAGCTGAGACTGTGGGCATCGCATCAGGAATGGTGCATCATATTCTACACGAAGAACTTGGCATGAGAAAGCTGTCGGCGCGCTGGGTGCCGCGTTTGCTCACACCGGAAAACAAGCGCAACTGTGAGACCACATCGGCGACGTGTTTGGCGCTGTTTCAGCGCAATCCAGCGGAGTTCTTGCGTCGTTTCGTGACCGTCGACGAAACATGGATTCACTGGTACACACCAGAGACCAAGGAACAGTCGGAACAGTGGACTTCACCCGGCGAACGTGCTCCGAAGAAGGCGAAGACTGTTCGATCGGCCAGAAAGGTGATGGCCACCGTTTTCTGGGATTCACAAGGTGTGATCCACATCGATTACCTCGAGAAGGCTAAAACAATCACGGGGCGCTACTATGCTGACTTATTGGGCCGATTTGACGGCGAATTGAAGAAAAAGCGGCCCCGCTTTGCGAAGAAAAAAGTGCTGTTCCACCACGACAACGTGCCGGCTCACACCTCTGCCGTCGCCATGGCCAAATTGGTCGAATTGCACTATGAATTGCTGCTCCATCCACCGTACTCTCCAGATTTGGCCCCCTGTGACTACTTTTTGTTTCCAAACCTTTTTTGTAACACGCCAGGAATAGATTACTTTTTGTAACTCGCCGGGAATAGATTTGGGTCGAATGAGGAGGTCATCGTCGCCACGGAGGCCTATTTTGCTTCCCTCGAGAAAATGTATTTTTTGGACGGGTTAAAAAAGTTAGAGCATCGCTGGGCTAAGTGTATCGAGCTTGAAGGAGATTATGTGGAAAAATAAATTGCCACCTTTCCAAAATTTTCGTTTTTCTTTTGTAGGCTAAGTACTTGTTGAATGACCCTCGGATTGTATAAAAAAAAACTAAATAATAGTTGTTAATAAAATTGAAAATGCACTTTCCTCCCTTGAGAATGCACTTTCTAAAGAAAACTTCACCTAATAATATTCTTGCATTTGCAATAATCGGATTGAAAAAGTTTCTTTGTATTAAATTTTGTATTGCTGATGTCGAAACTATTTTAAGCATGAAATTAGTTATTAATATGTTTAATTTAGCCAAAGTTCATAATATCCTGTTAAATGGACAAAGCCAAGTAACTTCTTAACATGAATTTCAACAACTGCACTTTATAGTAAAATAGACGATTAACAACAAACTGCAAAGTTGGCATCATAACATTCGAATGGTGCAGAGTTTTAGTTTTCGTCCTTTCTAATCGAATTGTACTACACAACTAACATGGAATTGCTTCTGAATTGTTCTATGTAGCCTGGCCGATATACTCAAATGGGAGCTGGGATAGCCTCCAGTAATTTGATGCCAGGATTGATAGCAAACTCTTCTCGTTGTGGTCGTTTGCTTCAACTATTTTGCTGCTACTGTTCGGGTCAATTTGTCTTCGTCACGTCGTGTCATTAGCAAGAACAAAGAACCAACGTTTCATTCTATGGCACTCAATGGAAACGGTCTTTTCAGAATTTTCACATATTTCTCCAACTAACTGAATGGAATTTCAGTTTTTCTTTCTTGTTAACTGAAATTATTGAATTTATGAACATCAACAAGTTACACTCCAAGATGATATTATTGGTGATATAGTACAAAAAAGAATTCTTCAACTTAAATAAGTAAAATATTGTCAAGGCGAAATTTGTTCAAATTTATTTTTCGGTCAAGGTGTACAAATTGGCAGACGCTTAGGGTGTCACAAGTGGCCCTCAGGTTAGTTGACAGACTATATGAGTTAATGACTGATAGACAAACGCATATACAGATAAATCGAAATCCAACCAGATCTACAGACAGACTACCAGTTCGACTAACTAACTTTCTGTAAAATATCATACAGATTTCGTCTGAGGTCAGTTGAAGAGAACTTCATAGCTTTTGTACTATTACGATTTCAATGGCCTTGGGAAAATATCCCAGCAACTACTGAACTTAATTTATTACGTGGGAACTTTCACTAAACTGCAGCAATCTCCACTGAACTAAAGTTAATATTTTCGGCAACATTGCCGAGTGATTTGTACTTTCATCATTCTGTCTGTTGTGGAACTGACAAAGACAGTGATTAATTTGTATATATTCTCTCTGGTAATTGACATACAAGAAGCTATTATACCAAAATAAATTGCCAGCAAAAGCTGTAGAATATGTTAAATGATGGTAGTAGTCTATGGTAGCTTCTGGTTTATATGAAAATATTTCCATATAAAAAAAAAGTCCATTATAATAATAAAATCGCTAAATAAATTTATAGAAAGTCAAATTATTTTATAAGAATATTGAATAAAATATTTCATAGATAACTACCAAATAACAATTTGAATTTTTTTTTTTTTGATCAGATCATACAAAAATTACAACCAGTAAAATTTTACCTTTAGTTGGTCTCTTGTATTGAGTGTATTTTGAGTAGTAGCCAGTTTAAAAGTGGCATTTTCGATCGATTGTTAATTTTATTAGCGTAACAAATATGCTAGTTGCATGTTGTCTAGAGTAGCTTATCTACAAAACTGGCATAATAATACTGCAAAGGTCAAGTTATAATTGCTGACCGTTCTCACCTCCTTTCTGTTAATTTTATGCCAGCCAAATTATACGAAATGCCCACGCCTCGATTTTATCCCTGAAATTGCGTACAACAGAATAATCAGCACGTTGATTAGTTTTCTGATTGAATAATTTAGACCGCCGCCAAATAGCTCAACAACAGGTTGTTATGTTGGCATCGAATAAAACTTGACTTGCTGCATAATACTAAGCCCCATATTTGTAGATATGGGATTTTCAATACTTCCAATTAGTGGAGCACACAACGTTCATAGTCAAATGGTCAACAATAAAAACGAAAATGTCGATATCAATATTAATGTTGGTGAACTGTTTCAAATCGAATACAGTCTTTCGTGGACTTTTCGAAATTTTATCACTTTTCCTGCTTGGTTAAGATAAATCGCATCTAACAAGCCTGCCATTTCTAGACAAACAAATAAATTGCATGTCGTTCAACTGAAATTGCTATAGAGAACGAAGAACGTGGCATTTAGACATCCATCCGGGTGTGTAGTATGGTCAAGCAAATTAACTCTTTCTTAGCTATATGAGAACTTCAGCTATGCTCAAAATCCTTTCAGATTCCAGTAAAATGCAATTTATATTACACCGCCCACTTTAACTGCCTCCTGGACGAACACATCAAATGCCATGCAACATACCGGACTGTACATGACTGGAATCCTTAAACTGATCGCAGACAAAATAACTCACAATATATCCTCTTCTTGGATGGACTTGGATCTCGCTAAATTCGATATATTTTAGTATTGGTCTAGGTTTAAACTTCTTGTCTACCCCTTCAATCCTGTAGTAAAATTAACACATTGACGTGCTTCGAAAAAGCTTCCCATTTTCAACTTAAATGCATTTATTTGCTACCAGTTTGAATTTTTATTATAATTTTTTTGTTTTTTTTTTGTTATTCCTGATTCTTCGAAAAAAATTTTTTTTTTTTTACTTTTCAGAATAAACAGATATTCTCTTGAATACCAATGAAGATAAACATTTAATAGTATATGCCAAAATTCAGAAAAATAAGATATGTGCGATTTATTATCGAGGGTAGTATTCGTATTTGTTTCTACTCGTATTTGCGAGTGTGTAGTTAAATCACGATACCAGATGAATTCAAAAAGAAACCTATAATTTAGTCAGCCTACTAGTCTCTTCTTTTAAAAATTAAAAAAAGGATTCAAATTAGCCTCTTATACAAAGGAAGAATAAATAGATCAAAAATATAATTGAAAATTAAACAGAAATTCAGCTCTATATTATTTCAAATTATTTATTCACAAATAGAAATTATTTACAATAATATTAACCTCTCGACTTTATTTTCTTACTTAATTATATGTTATTCTTCTTCCTTTTTACATAGGAGAGCTTGTTATACTCACATTTCAGTTTATTCTATTTGTAAGTATACTCGTCAAATAATACCTTTTCATAGAAATTTCTCCATCTCTAATTTTCTTTTCTAAAATAAATATTTTGCTAGAATATTCCTTCCGAAAATTTCGTTGTATCATAGCATTCCTTAATAAGATGATAATTTCTTATACATAGATAATATTTAAATATTAATTTTGTTAAAAATGAAGAGGAAAAAAACTCATTAAAAAATACTAAAAATATATATTATTTTTGAGTGCACTTGTAGAAATAGAAAATCATGTATTTTTGTAAATTTCTTGAAAATTATTTTTGAATCCAAGAACTGGTGGTGGTGATAGTTGTTGTTGGAGAAGTTTGCCAATATTTAATCGAAATGCACATTCACACAATTTGCATGAATGTTGACGGAGCTGACAGTGCAAAACTAATCCGGAATACTAATCGTTGTTGTGGTTCTATTACGACGTTGACGTTGAAAACGATGGAACCAAAGACGATAGCGTCGGCATCTTTTTACTGTCCTCCTGCTGGTATTGCTGCTGTTCGATCCCCATGCCTTTTTGTCTTTGCATATTCATCTCATTAGGAATACTAACCAGTAACAAACCAACAAGTGCAGACCATGGCCCACAATCAACTGCGGCTAGAGTCTCTGTCCAACTTATCTTATGCATATTCATTCGATTTTCTAGGAATCAGTCTTTCCCAGTGTCATATTCTGCTGTTATGAATTTTGAATAGTAAAATTGTTGCTGTCCATTCTTCTTTAACTTAATTCGTTTTGGCACGAAACATAAATAATTTCAACCATTAAAATGCACTTCTGTGATTTATATCGATGGAGAATATCATTTTTGGATAATTATTCTTTTTTCTTTAAATTGTCTTCAGAGTCCGCCTTCAGAAAGCCTGGTAACGAAAATTATTCATTGATTATATTTTCATAAGAGTTCATCGTCTATGTTGATTAAAAAAAAGAATTATGATATCTGAACTAATTGATATCGGATATCATAAATTAGCAGTTAGTATTTCCGCCTGAATAGGAAATAAAAAATCACAAATAATTGAATAAATTTAAAGAAATTATAAAAAATAACGTCTAAATCCAATAGAAATAATAAATTTGAAAAGTTTACATCTTAATAACTATAAAATAATAAAAATTGATATCCTTGCAATTATAAAAGAATTTTCAAAAAACTATTATTTCCTTGCAATTGTTAATATCCTTACAATTGTCATTCAATAACGAAAAACAGTATAAATAAATCTATTAGTTTATAAATAATGAACTATCCAATATGTAATAAGGGAAGTAAATTTTTTTTAAAAAATACTTAAAATAAAGAATTTAACAATATTTTTACAAATCTACATTGTTTTAATTATGCCATTAAGGATATTGGAAATAATTTTTAAAAAATAATATTTTGAAAGATGTCTTGGGGCTATAATTTGAATGGTATTGTGGAACATAACTCGATTATTTTGTGTAATTTTAGATGGCATTTTTGCATCTTCCAGACTTTTATTTAGCCATTACTTTATTAGTATAGATTTTTAAATGTTCTAAATTTTTAAAATTTACATTATTTCTTTGCATAGCTTGATAAAATTAAATCCGACGTTGTCAAATCGTATAATTATGGACGTCAATTAACATCAATCTTAAAATTATGCATAATGAATAATTTTCGCTCAGTTAAGTAAAAATTTGTTATGTTTTGTGATAATGTCTTATAGTCCAGTTTAAAATAAAAATAAAATTTTACTTATTAGCATGTCCATTAATTGAAAAATTAACTTTTCAATTAGCTGAAGAAAATATTTTCCTCTTAAAGGAGGAATGGTAGAATTTTTTTCGCTCAGTCATTAAATTATTTATAATATAAAATGGCACATATTAAACTTATTAAATATTATTTTAGAAAAGTATATATATTTTTACATGTATTAAATAACGGTGCTGTACTTTCAAAATATGCAAAATGGATAAATATTATCATACTTTATAAAAAAATATTTTTTTTTTAACTTTTTATAGTTATCTAATATATTATAAATGAATCTAAAAAATATTTTTTTATTATTTTTATGCAAAGGTATTTTCGAGAAAAAAAATTTAACTCTAGAACAGATTTACTGAAATTGGCATTTTGTATTAAAGCATTTTTTCTTCTATAAATATCATTGTAGATTTTCCCACATTCTAATACATATTATAATAAATATTTTTATGCAAATTTATGAGAATGTCTAAGACAGCATATTCCGAATTTTCCCACATGCTCTAAAATCGAATATTTCCAAAGAACAACTGTCGGTATAACAGGAGTGTATATGCGATGGTGTATAAAATATTGTCAGACAAGTAAGTAAATGTCGATATAAACAAAAATCAAATTTCGATAATCGTAATCATTACAATCAAATCAATTGCCAATAAATAAATAAAACGAGTTTAGATATCAGCAAATTTGGATTAAATAACATAATAAATTATTTGTTCCAGCCACTGTCACTGTCACACACAAAAGCTCTCTTATCGGCAAATCAACAATCAAATCGATTTGGAATCGAACCGACGCAAAATGGCTAACGAAAATCAGTTCAAATTGATGATATCGAAAATTGTTATCGTTGCTCTGGCATCAGGAAATACAACAAATCGTGAACTATACGTGGGCTACTATATATATTTCTGGCCTAATAATGAAAATGCGAATATTTATCAACGAAAAAGGTTTTACTGTTTTTCAAAATATTCTCCATCAAGATTTATACAATATAGTTCACACGCATGCGCTCAAACCAATTTTCGAAGCACTTTTTCCACTCCGATTGAGACACCTCCAAAACATGGTTTTTGAATGCTTCAACAGCATCTTCTGGCGACGAAAATTAAAAAGAAGTCATTGGGTGCCAAGTCAGGGCTGTACGGAGGATGACCCATCAATTCGACGTTTTGTCCGGTCAAAAAGGCGCTGGTTTGAGCCGATGTGTGAGAGCTCGCATTGTCATGGTGCACAATGATTCGAATTCTCTTGTTCGTTTTTCGAATTTCTCCGAAGACTTCAGGCAAACAAATGGTGGTGTACCACTCAGAATTGACCGTCCTACGTTGCACAAGCGGAACAGTCGCCACATGACCAGTTTTGCCAAAGAAACAAGCGACCATTTGCTTCGAAGTGCTTCTTCCACGAACAACTTTCGTTGGATTTGACTCGTCTTGGAAGACCCACACGGTCGATTGCTGTTTTGTTTCGGGCTCATACGCATAGATCCATGATTCGTCACCTGTGACGATCTTATAAACGTCTTTTGAAGCACCGCGATCGTATTTTTTCAGCATTTCTTTACACCAATCCACACGAGCCTTTTTTTGAGCGATTGTCAAATTGTGCGGGATCCAACGAGAACAAACCTTTTTTACGGCCAGGTGTTCATGCAATATCGAATGTATGCTGGTGGGAGAAATGCCTAGGCATGCCTCTATCTCACGGTATGTCACATGACGGTCTTGCATTATCAGTTCACGTACGGCATCGATGTTTTCTGGAACAACGGCTGTTTTTGGACGACCTTCACGGAATTCGTCTTTGAGCGAGCGTCGGCCACGATTGAATTCGTTGTACCAGTTTTTCACAGTGCTATAGGATGGTGCTTCATAGCCATACAAAGATTTAAGTTCATCGATGCACTCTTGTCGTGATAATCCACGTCGAAAGTTGTGAAAAATGATCGCACGAAAATGTTCACGAGTTAATTCCATTTTTTTGCCAAATTGATTTTTTCAAGTCACTGTAAACAACACAAATGATAGTCGTACGTCAAAACGTTCTGAGTACGTTTATGCTAAAAAATGTCAAACTTTCCAATGGAAATGTCAGATCGCACCTGGCAACACTTAGTGTTGCCTAGGCCAGAAATATATATAGTAGCCTACGTATAGAATTCAAACTGCTATGGGAATCCCCGAATCTCCCGAATCCCAATCATAATCATAATGTGAATCAGAGAATCCCAACTTTGCATTAGAATCAGTCGCCATCTCAATCGAAATGTAATTTAGTATCGCATACGATAGAATCACACGACTGCACAACGTTAACGTTATTAGTATCCAGATTGCCATAGTTTTTTTTTTTGAAATTTCGAAGCTGTAAGAGTTTTGGGAAATTACTTTTTCGATAACTACTCATAGTTGTCACTATCAAATGACGAAAGGCTGAAATTTGACTGAAATCAACGTAAATTAATAATGATTTTCTTCAAATTTTATGTGACTTCTTAGTGATGAACTTTGTCCAATCGTAAGTGTTTTCCCGCAACTGACAAAGTCTTCATATCAATTCTGGTTATATGCTCTAAATGTCAAATTTACGACTATTTATAATGACAGTGGTTCGCATAATTTATGTTAATTTCAACCATTAAATTTTATCATCAATTCATGCCCAAACCAAATATACTCGTACAAAAACATGACAAGTTTCCGTTTTCGGTTATTTTCTTATAATTTAGACCCCTTTGCCTCATCCATCCATCCACCCTTCTTTAGTAGATATATTCGCCCTTAGTTTTTTTGTTTTTTCTTTTTTTTTTATAAATCAATTCAACTAACGATCGATTATATTCTGAATATTTTTTTTTTTTTTTCAAAATTCCACACTCATTCAATGGCTGAGTTTTAGATTGGCAGCAGGACCCCCCTTTTTTCTGGGATAACCGTTTTTATGTGCGGAATCTCTTGGCTTGACTAGAGCAGATTAATTTAGTGGATTTCAAATATCAGCAATAATGGAATAGATTTTCATCTTTTTTGGTCTTATTAATTCTGATTTTGGAGATTTTTAACGAGCATCCCATCAGAATTAAAGCGTGTCCAAATAAAAATGAGAGGGGACTTTTGATAGACTACAAGTTTGAGTGTGGCTGATGGCTTTTATCTATAGTTAATCTGGTGGGTGGGTGTTCTTGAAATGTGAAAATGTGGCGGCTCACGTTCGCTAACAATTCTGTGTTTTTGTTTATTGACCAATTTGAGTTGAAGATAATGATGGCCATTGTCGAGTTCTTATGGCCATGAATGGTTGCCTCGCCTCTTTAATTAAGGATACGATAACTTGAGAAAAATAACCTCATTAATAGGAGAGTCTTCTCAGCCGTCCTTTAGCCATTACCCCATCCACTTCTACTAATACTATCGCAAAGACTAACACAAAACTGCTACAATAACATCTACTAGTACTGAGTATACTCTCTGCCCACATGCATACACACATACAAATTCCCATCACAGAAAAAAATAAGAAAAAATAATAACGACTAAAAAATACCATAAATATTGATGGCGTCTTTGTTTTTTTGGCTTTCTTAGCATAACCCCGTAAAAGGGCACCCATTCCCATCTTGGCCACGATAAATTCCCATTCGACTCAACTCTGACATGATTCTGATAAGATGATGACTTGTCAACTGATACCGTGCCATGTCTTTGAAGTGATTCGACGATGAGACGTTATCGCAAACACGATTTTGACGCGCGGCATGAGCTTTCGTGTATCACAATTACAGCGAATATACACCAAACTAATCAACTGTGTTGGAGGGGAGGAAGGAGGTCCACAGGCTACAGTGCATAACATTCTGTTGGTAAACGAATTACGAATGAATTTATTGCGTCAACGAACAACTTCAAGAAATGCCGCTAACGCAATTTCTTGATTCGTATGCGGATAATAAGCGATTTTTTATGTTCTTAACAGGTAAAAACTATTATCGGTAAAAGGGTAAACAAAAAATAAATATTATCGATAATACTAATATAAATACGAATATTTTAATTTTTTCCATTTGTGATTTTAGAAAATTGTTGACATAAAATCGCGGTCAAATTATTAAAGGTGTTAAGGGTGTTAATTTTTTTTGTTATTACCTTTGAGTGATGGTTATTTTTGCAAAACAATTTTTTTTTAATTTGATTATAAATAAAAGTAAAACTAGAACAGTTAACCTTGAAGGATAATTTAAGTGCAGTGCTATTAGAGGTACTGAAATTAAAAAAAGGTGGCAGAAAAATAAGAAGATTGACATTACTAAAAGTGATTTGACAACATTGCGGAGTTCACCTCCGTACAAGATATGTGTTATTTACTCTTCAGGTAACCAAATTGGCAGACGTCAGTTAATGTTATTTCAAATTAAATTTGGCGATCGTCTAATAGCTCGATTTTTGAAGCTGGCTATTTTAGCTGACTCGGCTGCCGACCAATTTTAGCAGATATCAGCCAATGTGGCGTCAAACGGATGCCAGAATTAGTAGTAAATATGACTGATCGCCTACTAACCCGATTTTTGACGCTGACTCACTTAGCTGACTAGGCCGTTAACCAATTTTAGTAAACGTCAGCCAATGTGATGTCAAACTGACGCCAAAATTCGCATTAAATTTGACTGATCGCTTACTACTCCGATTTTTGACGCTAACTACTCCGATTTTTGACGCTAACTCACTTAGCCGACTCGGCCGCCGACTAATTTTAGTATATGTCAGCCAATGTGGCGTCAAACGGATGCGAGAATCCTTATTAAATTTTGCTGATCCTCTATTAGCTCTATTTTTGACTCTCACTCACTTAGCTGATTAGGCCGCCAATCAATTTTGACAGATATCAGCTAATGTGGCGTCAAACTGACGCGAAAATCTGTGTAAAATTTGAATAATCGTCTAATAGCCCAATTTGTAACGTTGCCTAGCCTAGCTGACTCCTTAATCTACCAATTTTTGTAGATGACGTGGCTGACGACTCAGCCAATTTGAAGACGGACTCTGGCGTATATTTTAACGTCACGTTGGCTGATCATGTAATGGCGTTTTTAAATGTGTAGTCGTGTTTTTGAAGTGCGTTACAAATCCTGGAACAGAGAAATCTTGAGTAAGGATCTAAGGAACAGTAAAAACCATCAATATAGAAAAGTTATTAAAATGTGGACCGAGTAAGGACTTTCGTGAGGTCAGACCGATGATTAACATTGACGCTGATAAGTTGTCTGTAAAAATTTCAGAAAAATGGGGTTCTTCTCCTGTCAAACGACCATCTCAGTGGATGAGATTTTCTTGGAAGAAGGAATACCTGTAGCTCTATAGCCCCCATATTTATCTATATTCAATTTTTTCAGCTTCCCAAAATAAAAACAAACTATCGATAACATCCAAAAAACTGCACCCGAGAATTTATGTTCAAGATGCTAAGAATTTTTTAGGCGTAGCTTTTTGACATTTTTAAAGGGAACTTTTTAAAGGGTAAAAAATCCTTTTGATATTTCTATAATATGCAATATCGTTGGGGAATTTCTTACCTTCAAGAATTTGAAAAGTTTTTTTGAAATATATCTAAATGCCAACCTTTTCGGAAATGTTTGCATATCATATCAACTTTCACCTCAGAAAAACAATACTCAGAAAAAAAGCCATCAATTAGCATGTAAAAAAATAAATGTTTTCTTGTTTATAATCAAAATTCACGAATTCAAATAATCTCATTATTGCTATTTTATGTGCAAAGAGAGGTACTCGTATTTACTTATATTTATACAAAATTCTTAGAAATTGAAACGAGTGACATTTGAGTAAATAAGAAGGTTTTTAAATAAATATAAATAATGTTTATGCTTTGAGTAATTTGAAGACATTTCGTTGTTCTTAGAATTTGTGTAATTAATTTAATGCTTTTTCGAAAAAAAGTGTTCGTTTTATTAATTTGACTTTGTGTAATAAATACGAAGGTAGGTGGCTTATATTATACCTCAGGTGTTTTATTATTATCAAAAATGTATTTGTTAAGGTCTCATTAGAAGAAAAACGAGACATTTTTAAGGAATGAAATTTAAATGCAAAATGAAAATAATATTTATAATTGTGTTAAAATTGTTTCTTATTTCCTTTGTGTTTTTGAAGGATACGATATCTTAGAGTATGTATTTATGTATAAATAATAAAAGTAGAATAATATTTTTTTGATTAATTAAAATCCTCTTTATGATGTGATAATCGCTTAGTAATATTTTTCGTTCTAATTCTTCTTCTAAATATTAGAAAAATTTATTTTCTTTTAAAAATTATTTGTGGGGTCAATAATTTAATTCAAAAAGCCGATAATAGGCTGAAAATATCAAGAACTCAGGACAAAAGTCCTTATACGTATAACAACCACATTCCAATGAATTCAGTAATAAAAATATTAGCTAGCTTCAAGTTGTAGATTTTAAACCTTTTTCTATTAACAAATACCTATCATAATCATAAGACTTATGTTATAAAGAAATACATAAACTTTTTCCACTACAGTCTTTCTTATATAAAAACAAAGAAATTCCTTATATTTATAAATAATCCAATTAAAAATTTTAATAAAATAAATTTCTTCAACTAGAATATTTATAGTAAAATAATACTAATAGTTTTTTACGATTATATCTGATAAATTTTTGAATAAATAGTATTTTTATTGTATGCACATTTCTAATAAACTATTTATAAAGTCTTATTTATAATTAACTACCAACTTTGATATGAAAATATTGTTCACAACTTGACTATAGAATAGAAAATATATTTTAAATAAAAATGCACTTAATTTGAAATAGAACATAATGTAAAATAAAACTAGGAAACTACCTTTTGTCACGAGAACTGAAAGGGTAAAAGTAAAAAATGCATTAACGACTGAAATGAGGTAAATTGGCATTTTTTCTGTTATCCTTGAAAATGATTAAGTCGATGGTATATTAAAATAGAAATATTTTAATCGATTTTATATACTAATATTCATTATAATCCTATTTAAAAAAAATGGAATTTACTATACTTTTAAGCGATAAAAAAAATTCTTTTGAAACTATATTTTCAGAATGAGGAGTTAAATCAACATTATTTAAGGACATATTATGTAAAAGTACTAATAAGAAATTTAAAATACTTTGTAGTTAATATATTGTTTTTTTTTTAAATTACACAACAATATAAAAAGGTAAAGTATATGAAAAAGTGCTTTGAGAAATATTTTTTCCCAAAGCACTTTTTAACCGTGAAACATGAAGCAGGAGCTAACACCCATCAATGTTATTTGAAATATTTAGGGCTAAATAATGTTAATCTTTATTAACTCTGATAAGCCTTATTGGTATTGCCATTGCAAGCATTGAGAGTTATTACTGGTGAGGGTCAGTGAGGATAATTCCTGGTTAACGAGCATGCAACTTTTATAACGAGAAACTATTTTTACAAGCATTCTATAACGAGAAACTGTTAGTTAACAAACAAACGGAACTTTGAGATCATGATATATAATACTGTCAATAGGTTTCAATGTTAATTATTGTATTATAAATAATTAATTAGCTGTTAGTTTTAAGCCTAATTTAATTAGTTGTTTGCAATCAACCAAAAACTTTACCCATCTATTAACTTAAAATGGAACTATGAGCCCCGTTGTTTTAAAAGCGTATTAAATACTTTTCAATTTTAAAAAAAGTGGCCAATTTACTGAAAAAAATTATTAAAATTTAATATAAATACTTTGGATCGCCAAAAAAACAAAATGAAACACGTGAACAACATTGTAGTGGTCCTTGCCTACAAGACGGCTCCATACTTCAGCAAAATGTTAATTAAGACAAAAAATTTCCATTGAAAATTCTACTAAAAATTTCTACTGAAATTTCTACTTAAAATTTCTACTGAAAATTTCTACTAAAAATGTTTACTGAAAATTTCTACTAAAAATTTCTTCTAAAAATTCTATTGAAAATTTCTACCGTAAATTTCTACTGAAAATTTCTATTGAAAATTGTACTGAAAATTTACAATGAAAATTCTATACTGAAAATTTCTCCTAAAAATTTCTACTAAAAATTTCAACCGAAATTCTACTGAACATTTCTACTTAAAATTTGGACTAAAAATTTCTGCTGAAATTTCTACTGAATATTCTACTAAAAATGTCTACTTAAATTTGTACTGAAAATTCTGTTGAAAATTTCTGCTGAAAATTTCTACTGATTATTACTACAGAAAATTTCGACTAAAATGTCTACTAAAAATTTCTATTGAAAATTGTACTAAAAATTTCTACTGAAAATTTCTACTGAAAATTTCTACTGAAAATTTCTACTGAAAATTTCTACTGAAAATTTCTATTGAAAATTGTACTGAAAATTTACAAGGAAAATTCTATACTGAAAATTTCTCCTAAAAATTTCTACTAAAAATTTCAACCGAAATTCTACTGAACATTTCTACTTAAAATTTGGACTAAAAATTTCTGCTGAAATTTCTACTGAATATTCTACTAAAAATGTCTACTTAAATTTGTACTGAAAATTCTGTTGAAAATTTCTGCTGAAAATTTCTACTGATTATTACTACAGAAAATTTCGACTAAAATGTCTACTAAAAATTTCAACCGAAAATTTCTGTTGAAAATTCTACTGAACATTTCTACTTAAAATTTGGACTAAAAATTTCTGCTGAAATTTCTACTGAATATTGTACTAAAAATGTTTACTTAAATTTGTACTGAAAATTCTGTTGAAAATTTCTGCTGAAAATTTCTACTTAAAATTTCTACTGACAATTGCTACTGAAAATTGCTACTGAAAATTTCTCCTAAAAATTTCTACTGAAAATTTCTACTGATTATTACTACAGAAAATTTCGACTAAAAATGTCTACTAAAAATTTTATTGAAAATTGTACTAAAAATTTCTACTGAAAATTTCTACTGAAAATTTCTACTGAAAATTTCTACTTAAAATTTCTACTGAAAATGTTTACTGAAAATTTCTACTAAAAATTTCTTCTAAAAATTCTATTGAAAATTTCTACCGTAACGTTCTACAGAAAATTACTATTGAAAATTTCTATTGAAAATTCTACTGAAAATTTCTACTGGAAATTTCTACTGAAAATTCTACCGAAAATTTCCAATGAAAATTCTACTGAAAATTTCTACTGGAAATTTCTACTGAAAATTTCTACTGGAAATTTCTACTGGAAATTTCTACTGGAAATTTCTACTGAAAACTTCTACTGAAAATTACTATTGAAAATTTCTACTGAAAATTACTATTGAAAATTTCTACTGAAAATTTCTACTGGAAATTTCTACTGGAAATTTCTACTGAAAATTCTACCGAAAATTTCCAATGAAAATTCTACTGAAAATTTCTCCTAAAAATTTCTACTAAAAATTTTAACCAAAAATTTCTGTTGAAAATTCTACTGAAAATGTCTACTTAAAATTTCTACTGAAAATTGCTACTGAAAATTGCTAATGAAAATTTCTCCTAAAAATTTCTACTGAAAATGTCTACTGAAAATTTCTACTGAAAATTTCTACTTAAAATTTTGACTAAAAATTTCTACTGAACATTTCTACAGAAAATTTGTACTTAAATTTGTACTGAAAATTCTATTGAAAATTTCTATTGAAAATTGTACTGAAAATTTCTACTGAAAATTTCTAGTGAATATTTCTACTGAAAATTTCTACTGGAAATTTCTACTGGTAATTTCTACTAAAAATTTGTAATGAAAATTCCAATGGAAAATACTACTGAAAATTTGTACTGAAATTTTCTAATAAAAATTTCTACTGAAAATTTCTAAAAAAAATTTCTACTGAAAATTTCTACTTAAAATTTTGACTAAAAATTTCTACTGAACATTTCTACAGAAAATTTGTACTTAAATTTGTACTGAAAATTCTATTGAAAATTTCTATTGAAAATTGTACTGAAAATTTCTACTGAAAATTTCTAGTGAATATTTCTACTGAAAATTTCTACTGGAAATTTCTACTGGTAATTTCTACTAAAAATTTGTAATGAAAATTCCAATGGAAAATACTACTGAAAATTTGTACTGAAATTTTCTAATAAAAATTTCTACTGAAAATTTCTAAAAAAAATTTCTACTGAAAATGTCTACTGAAAATGTCTACTGAAAATTTCTACTGAAAATTTCTACTTAAAATTTTGACTAAAAATTTCTACTGAACATTTCTACAGAAAATTTGTACTTAAATTTGTACTGAAAATTCTATTGAAAATTTCAGTTGAAAATTCTACTGAAAATTGCTACTAAAAATTTCTACTGAAAATTCTACCGAAAATTTCCAATGAAAATTCTACCGAAAATTTCTACTAAAAATTTCAACCGAAAATTTCTGTTAAAAATTCTACTGAAAATATCTACTTAAAATTTCTACTTAAATTTGTACTGAAAATTCTATTGAAAATTTTTACTGAAAATTGCTACTGAACATTTTACTGACAATTGCTACTGAAAATTGCTACTGAAAATTTCTCCTAAAAATTTCCACTGAAAATGTCTACTGAAAATTTCTACTGAACATTTCTACTGAAAATTTCTACTTTAATTTGTACTAAAAATTTTATTGAAAATTTCTATTGAAAATTGTACTGAAAATTTCTACTGAAAATTTCTAATAAAAATTTCTATTAAAAATTCTACTGAAATTTTCTCCTCAAAATTTCTACTGACAAATTGCAACTGAAAATTGCTACTAAAAATTGCTACTGAAAATTCTACTGAAAATTTCTACTCAAAATTTCTATTGAAAATTTCTATTGAAAATTCTACTGAAAATTTGTACTGAAAATTTGTACTGATAATTTCTACTGAAAATGTCTACTGAAAATTTCTACTGAAAACTACTACTGAAAATTGCTAACGAAAATTTCTCCTAAAAATTTCTACTGAACATTTCTACTTAAATTTGTACCGAATATTCTACTGAATATTTCTATTTAAAATTTCTACTGAAAATTGCTACTGAAAATTGCTAATGAAAATTTCTCCTAAAAATTTCTACTGAACATTTCTATTTAAATTTCCACTGCAAATTATACTGAAAATTTCCACTGCAAATTCTGCTGAAAATTTCCACTGAAAATTGTACTGAAAATTTCCAATGAAAATTCTACTGAAAATTTCTCCTAAAAATTTCAACCGAAAATGTCTGTTGAAAATTCTACTAATAATGTCTACTTAAAATTTCTACTTAAATTTGTACTGAAAATTCTATTGAAAATTTCTACTGAAAATTGCTACTGAACATTTCTACTGACAATTGCTACTGAAAATTGCTACTGAAAATTTCTCCTAAAAATTTCTCCTAAAAATTTCTACTGAAAATGTCTACTGAAAATTTCTACTGAACATTTCTACTGAAAATTTGTACTGAAAATTTGTACTGGAAATTTCTACTGGAAATTTGTAATGAAAATTTCTATTAAAAATTCTACTGAAAATTGCTACTAAAAATTTCTACTGAAAATTTTTATTGAAAATTTCTATTGAAAATTCCACTGAAAATTTCTACTGAAAAGCTTATAGAAGTGTTCAGTTAAAAAGTGTTATAGTTATGCGAAAACTAAAAATTCTCAAACTTTATTTTATTCAGGTGATGTGTCGGTAAAAACTAATTATATATTGTATGTAAATAAAGGGTGAATCATACAACTAAATTTAATTTGATTTCGAGTACTCTAAGTGATCAAATGCTAAGAAATTCTCGTGCAACATTGAATGTAAACAGACGATAAGTTGTGATCAGATTGACGTGTCAATGACGGTCGTCTGATTACTTGCCAAGGGGGGTTTTATTGGTTTTATATTTTCACATAATCAAAAATTGTACCAATTTATACCGAAAATTAAATAGTTTTCGTATAAGTAAAAATACAAATCTATATATGATGCCAGGAATAAGTCCATTTTTAATGATCCTATTTATATTATTGATCTGTTTTAAGAATTTAATCAGAAAAGTAAGTAAACTTTTATTATTTAATTTCTACTTTTAAATTTATTAAATTAAGTAATCATTGCAGTTAATGAATTAATCTAAATAACTTCGACTATTATTTTAAAAATGCGCGCCAATACAATATTAGTAAATATAAAATTGCCCCTAACTGAAATCGACGCCTTTCAGTAGTATGCATTTTAGAGAATTTTCGTGACTTGTTAATATGACTACATAATTTGCAGCGAAGGTGTTTGGATATGTAAGAACATTGGAACTAGAGATTTTATACAGCATAAGGGCAAGGATCTCTTTTCCATTATTCCTTTTAACACTTTGCAAACGTACGATGTACCAAAACATTTTAATGATATTTAAAGTTCATTTAGCGCAAGTGCATTATTTCAAAAAGCATATTACCCTGAGGAACACCAGTGATTATAGATGTTTTTGTAAATTATTATTAATTCCCAAATATATTTTTAGTACAACAACTCATGAAGCTCTTACACAACTCTTCTTGTATTTCATAGAAAATATTTTGAAATACTCCTTTTTCCCCTTATATCCAATTTACTATTAAATGATGAACTTCTTCATGAGAATAAAAATTTATTTTAGAAAATTAAAGACAGGATTTGGAAAAAGAGTTTTTTGGTATAGTAGGTCCAAAATGAAGGTAGTATTTTTTAAGAATCAGAGCGATAATAAGTTGAATTTTTTAGGAAGGACATAAAGTACGGGACTACCTTTTTTATAAATTTTTTTTTGTAGTAGTGACTGTTTTTTAGAATTTATTTATAATAATCAAAAATTTATTTGAAATAATTTCGTAATATAAAAATACAATTTTAAAATAAATATTTCATTTTCTTGATTAAAGTTATAGATTAAAAATCTAATTGCAAAATATCAAACCATATAAAAATTAGTGTATAACTTTTGAGTATTCATTCCCATCATAGAAGTTTTTTTTTAAAGCTTCTCCATTCTAAAACCCTAAAAAAATACAATGTAGAAGTTTTTATTACTAATACATTTAATATTAATTTTTTCTAATAGTTTATAATTTCCGCTCATTCAAAAAAATTTCTTTAATTAATTGTTTTTTGGCAAGCATCATAAAATTTGTAAATATGTAAAATAATACAAACAATTTATTAAGTAGAAACTAAAATAATAATACAAGCTTATTTTTGATTATAATTTGTTTATCTTAAATAGAAAAAAAACAATTGAGTAGTATTTAAATAATTAGTAGGAAAAAAAACAACTTCCTCTTGTAAAACTTTTTGAAAAATAGGAAAGCCTTGAAAATATTTAAAATAAACTTAAACAAATATTATTGTCTATTCAAGTGATTATGTCTATACATTTATCTACAGTATATCTACTAGTATCTAACCGAATTGCTAGAGTATCTGATTGCATTAATTATCTCAACTAGTATGCAATTTGTGTAAATAAAAATATTGATAGTACCAACGTAATAAGAAAATTGATTCAAGTGATAATGTGAAGAGCAGACCTAATCAAGAATGGCTACAATAACGTTGGAATGAATTCAAGAGTTTATGATCCATTTGGTGTCGATGATTGCCCTGAATGGCCATTTACAATGTGACACATACCAAACCTATGAGAAATCAATGACCACCGGATTCCTGTCTTTAGTCCAACATTCACTGTTTAGGTTTAATGACTTTAATTAATTCAAATACTCGGATTAGTATGACAGGCACACTCAAACAAATAATTATGAATATTTCATAGGAGCTCGGAAGCTGGATTTCCTCGCTTCTGTCGGGCCATCAAAATTGGTTATTGACCAAACCGATCAGTAACGGTAAGCCTCTTGCTAGATGAATTGTTTAACCCATACCTTTAGTCAAAGAAATAATAAACAGGCAAACAAACAAACAACCAAACAGGTACACTGCTGCCGAGAACAGGTAAACTATTCCAGATATTCATGTATGCATGGATATGTTCTCGTACCAAGTTAGTAGATTGTTAGTATCCCAAGCCAATCACAATATTCGTGGCGTCTATGTCATCGAAATATTCCACGGCATCGACCTGCAAAGCAGACGGTCTATCGTAGGTTTTAGGAGTGCGGCTTTTCAACTCTTGTTTTGATTAAGTAAACCGAATGAATTGGTTGCCCATCCGAGGCATGATGGTCCGATTAGAAAAACCAAAGAAGACTATTTGAAATTCATAAAATTCGATATTACCATTGATTAGCTCAACATCGTAATCGGGATGGCTTGTTTTCGTTTTATTATAAATTTTGTTTAGCACTAAATTCGCTAAGCTTTCCAACTTTGGGAACTCTATCATTTCGAACTATTTTCGATTAAAGACGACCCGAAAAGCGCTAAGCATTAAAGCCAAAAAAAAACAAAAAAAAATTCAAATAGTTTTTCACACAGAATACAGGCGTACTGTCACTGTCATCGGCAGCATATATGGACTAAGAGACGAGAGGGCAGCACTTATGTGAATATTGGTGATGATACATGAACATTCGGACCTTTTAGGTAGACCAATATTTGGACCACCCACTTGACTCGTAATATCTAGTGTGTTGGGTGTTATCGCGTCGTCTTCGTCTGTTTGGGGCATAAACGAACACTTAAACCGCTAAAAGTGATCATAAATTAGTCACCCAAGAGACGATAACTACTTTGGAGTGTTTAGTGTATTCAGTTTTCATTTCGACTTTCTTCATTTTCTTATATGTTTTCTAATATAAGCCAAAGTCGTAAAAGAAGCACGCGATGTTCTTGAGGCTAGATTACGAGTATGTACAACTACGACTGACTTATGATAAACGGGAAATCATAGAAACACTTAGCAACGTATCGGCCAATACTGAACGGGTCCAGCACATCATATTCCATGGCATCGCAACCCTATCAGAATCTTAAAGTGGACTGTCTGCATTTCTGTTTTCACATCTGAAGATACCAAAACAGGATGACTGATGAAAAGGATCGTCGGAATGCCATTTTATTATGACTGGTTCGTTGTCGGCAAACCAAGTCAACAAATCTGTATGATGTGCCAGTAAGTACAAAATTTTACTTAATACTGTCTCGGTAATAAATGCCCTAAAATTCTGTAATTCTTTGAATATCAACAACCGAACAGTTACGAATATTGCGATACATTTACATAAATTATTTTTTTACGATTTATTTTAACGTGGCTTATGCAAAATCACTAATTGTTTATGTCGGACGGAATTTTATGACAAGTTTTCATTTTGATATTTCAAGAATTTGCATATAATTCAAAATAGCTAAAAATTCCCGACAATCTTTACTTAACTACTCGTATTTGGATTATCTTTGATTGAGTAAAATTTTATAACCCTTCATTTGATAACAGTTAAAGTAAATGGCGAATATTTTTCGTACCCTTTAAGTGAATTTACCTAATAGCTATGCTCTCCGAATGATACTTGGCATATGTGTCTCGTTGATGTGCACTTTTCAGAAATGTCATAAAAATCTCACTCAATACTCAGCTAAACAACCCTCACCACTTAGTCCTTTAATATAAATCTCGTATTTTTATTCGTATGCATTACAATTTTGGATAAAGCATGAATTAATTTATTCTGAGAGCATGTTAGGCCAACTACCCCATATGCTGATGTGACTCTGGTGGTAGAGTTGGGGGAAGACTGAACGAAATTTCGACTGCGAACACACCCGTTCACCCGTTTAATATCTTTAATTTATTAAAATGGACCAGACTATAATAGCTTCAATGAAATTGGATTTTGTGGCTTTTATTTGTATTCTCGATGTGATTCGGACAATTCAATAAGAACGAAAGGGGACCGTGCATGGACATGGCTCGAATGGGTGAATGCTAACAGATGGGTGACTGTATGGGTACATGGAAGGGTAGTATACATTTTCGGAAGAAATCATTTTTTTTGTTGAGAAAAAGCCAACCAAATTTGAACAAGGAAGTTGAATATTGAACAGTTTTTTTTTTGACTTCTTGCCTCATCGTTCCATCTAAGAATAATTTGCTCAAACGTTTTGGTCAGTCTCCAAAAATCTAGGAAATAACGACGACGGAAAAATAAATGATTCATTATTCAAGTGGAACAAACGGAAAAGTAAATTGCAGTGTTTATCGTGACAGAATTGAATCTGATCTATACAGAACCAAATGCGATTCATTCGAGTTGGTCCTTTTGCTATCATAAATTATTCATAATTCATTATATTTCCTTGAATGCTGATAAATATTCAAAACTCTGTTCTATTGCTAACAATATTTTACAACATCTTGAATGGCATTATTTTAAATGCGTAGTCAGCAAAATTGCTCTGCACTTCTTTTACTTCAATTTGGAAATTTTCACGAAAATCACATGCAATTATTTTTATTAAATTAATTATTTGAAATTGTTTTCTTTATGCAAAAATAATATTCTTTTAAGAAAAGGAATTTTTGTACAAATTCGCTGTAGTGAAATTTTAATACTTTTTGAGTTTCAAAAATTATATTTCTCATAAAAAAGATATTTTGTCAACAAGTTCCTGAAAAGTCCTTATTCATTGAATAAGATTTATAATGTAAAAGGTCTAGTCATATAATAATTAAATTTTTATATTTACCAAACATATCACAAATGCAGTTATTCAATAAAATGATACCGAAATGCGTGAACAATATTGTGAGGTTCTTGACCACAAGGCGGCCCATACTTCAACGACACGTGGGCTATAAGGATTAAAAATTTCTACTAAAAATTTCCACTGAAAATTTCCACTGAAATTTTTCCACTGTTTTTTTCAAATAAAATTTTCAATTGAAAATTTCTACTGACACTTTCCACTGAAAATTTCCACTGAAAATGTCCACTAAAAATTTCCACTGAAAATTTCTACTAAAAATCTCCACTGAAAATTTCCACTGAAATTTTTCCACAGTTTTTTTCCAATAAAATTTTCAACTGAAAATTTCTACTGAAAATTTTTACTGAAAATTTCTACTGAAAATTTCTACTGAAAATTTTACTGACAATTTCTGCTGAAAATTTCTACTGAAAATTGCTTTAAAAACTTATACTGAAAATTTCTATTGAATATTTCCACTGAAAATGTCTACTGAAAAACCTACTGAAAATTTCTGCTGAAAATTTCTACTGAAAATTTTTACCGAAAATTTCTGATGAAAATTTCTGCTGAAAATTTCTGCTGCAAATTCCTACTTGAAAAATTCTACTGAAAATTTCCACTAAAAATTTCCACTGAAAATTTCCACTGAAAATTTCCACTGAAAATTTCCACTGAAAATTTCCACTGAAAATTTCCACTGAAAATGTCCACTAAAAACTTCCATCCACTGAAAATTTCCACTGAAATTTTTCCACAGTTTTTTTCCAATAAAATTTTCAACTGAAAATTTCTACTGAAAATTTCTACTGAACATTTCTACTGAAAATTTCTACTGAAAATTTCTACTGAAAATTTCTACTGAAAATTTCTACTGAAAATTTCTACTGAAAATTTTACTGAAAATTTCTGCTGAAAATTTCTACTTAAAATTACTATAAAAACTTATCCTGAAAATTTCTATTGAAAATTTCAAGTGAAAATTTCTATTGAATATTTCCACTGAAAATGTCTACTGAAAAACCTACTGAAAATTTCTGCTGAAAATTTCTACTGAAAATTTTTACCGAAAATTTCCACTGAAAATTTCTGCTGAAAATTTCCACTGAAAATTTCCACTGAAAATTTCTGCTGAAAATTTCTGCTGAAAATTTCTGCTGAAAATTTCTGCTGAAAATTTCTGCTGAAAATTTCTACTAAAAATTTCCACTGAAAATTTCTACTGAAAATTTCTACTGAAAATTCCCACTGAAAATTTCCACTGAAAATTCCACTGAATATTCCACTGAAAATTTCTACTGAAAATTTCTTCTAAAAATTTTTACCGAAAATTTCCACTGAAAATTTCTGCTGAAAATTTCCACTGAAAATTTCTGCTGAAAATTTCTGCTGAAAATTTCTGCTGAAAATTTCTGCTGAAAATTTCTGCTGAAAATTTCTACTGCAAATTCCTACTTAAAAAATTCTACTGAAAATTTCTGCTGAAAATTTCTACTGAAAATTTCTACTGAAAATTTCTACTGAAAATTTCTTCTAAAAATTTTTACCGAAAATTTCCACTGAAAATTTCTGCTGAAAATTTCTGCTGAAAATTTCTACTGAAAATTTCTACTGAAAATTCCTACGTAAAAATTCTACTGAAAATTTCTACTGCAATTTTCTACGTAAAAATTCTACAGAAAATTTCTACTGAAAATTTCTACTGAAAATTTCTACTGAAATTTCTACTGAAAATTTCCACTGAATATTCCACTGAAAATTTCTGCTGAAAATTTCTACTGAAAATTTCTACTTAAAATTTTCACTGAAAATTTCTACTGAAAATTTCCACTGAAAATTTTCACTGAAAATTTCTGCTGAAAATTTCCACTGAAAATTTCCACTGAAAATTTTCACTGAAAATTTCTGCTAAAAATTTCCACTGAAAATTTCCACTAAAAATTTCCACTGAAAATTTCCTCTGAAAATTTCCACTGAAAATTTCTGCTGAAAATTTCTGCTGAAAGTTTCTGCTGAAAATTTCTACTGAAAATTTCTACTGACAATTTCCACTGAAAATTTATCTTGAAAATTTCTGCAAAGTCACCTTCAGTCCAAAATGCACACCAAACAAACAGTCACTTTTCGCAAGTAAAATGCATTTTTGATAGTTACTTAGGGTTCTCTACATACTGCAACTTTGCTATTTATATAACCTCCGAGAGAGAAATGAGCCTCATTGCTGAAGCAATGATCGTCTCGTAGAGCGCGGTAAGTGGCTACAACAAAACCAAACGTTCTTCAAGAAAATTGCAATTTGAACGCATTTTCTTGTAGTAAAATTACTTATAATAATAAAAAAGGCAAATTTTATTCTTAATAACTGTTTCCCAAAATAACATATTTGTTAAGGAACTGTCAAAATTTAACGCTATACTCTCCGAACTGTAGAGTAGATAATTCCTGGCATTGTAAAAATTGAAAATTAGCATTTAAAGATGTACAGGTACTTAGAATATTAATAAAAAATTCAATTAGAGCCATTTCAAGTTTTTTTTAAGCTTCCATATTAAGAAAGATTTTGTTTATGTACATTAAAAAAAGGAGATTATCTTATTTGTATTCAAAATTGAAAAAAGAAAATCTACAAAAGATTTCCAAATACGCCAGGGTAATCGTTAAACTTTTTTAAAAAAAATATTATATTCGTCCAATGATTTATAAGAGAATAGAATGGAGATTTGCCTTTAGTCTTGGTTGTGTCTCTACAATATCATGAATCATCACACCTTAATATGTTTATGGTTCCAACAGCCCCCAGCCTTTGGCCCATGAGTTCATGAAGGCATTAAATTCTTCGATTCTTTGAAATCTTTAATCCCCAATTCGTATCGCGCACCATAATTGAATTGTGGTCGGTATTATTCAGAAATATTCGAATAATTAACCGTGAACGGCCTCATATATTCAGTGAAGTGATCGGCATCTATCGGTGTATCTGCGAGTATCTAACCAGTCATTTTTGGTAGTATCTTAGATGTATTTGTACAAATAGTTTTGTGTTTTCACCTCGGCTCCAAGATGAACCTTACTCCAATTAATTTTCATCACGTCATCCATCATGAGCAATGATCATTCATTATTCCAACCGATGTCAGGTATGAAGGCAAGTGTGAAAAGCACAAAGTCACATAAATATTCCAAACAGTCAAATATCACGTTTTTAATTTCGAATTTATTTATTTATTTTTTTTCTCCTAGTTATTTTTTCATTAATATTTTTATAGTTTTATGGAGGAGGATATATTCATATTCCCATTCGAATATGAATAAATATGACCACATGAATTTGAGAAAAAATTCAACATTTTCTAGTATCCGAACGGGTGAGACTAAACGCTATCGTCCATAGTTGATGGGCGATTTTCGAAAAATACATTTCGACATCAGTAATATTATGCGAGAAAGCCGGTAAGTCTAGAAATTGTGGGCTGAATTTTTTGTTTGGATATTTTCAAGTCACTCACTGTTGTTTTCTGGGCTGATGGATACTCGAATGGTGAAATAGGTCAAGCTGAAAATATGATACATCAACGAAGGTATGTTTTTATAGCATAAAATCAACCAGAACGCCCAAACAGCATATTGGATTATAGATGATGGCACCGATGATGGTCGGTCACAGGTTGTATTTATTTGGCTATGCATTAATGTGAAAGTTGAGTAGCTTAGATACATTAGTAGTATAGGGGTTGCGCCAAGATAGATGACTGATTTGGGTAATGTCCAGATCGGTTTGACCTTAATTTAAAATTTGTCAAACGGGTTCATAACATCAAACCCAGTCGATAGTAAAAAATATTTAAAATTATTCATTTCTTATCCAAATTTTTCTTGTAAAATAATTTGTTTTTTTTTCGATCAAAATTGTCGATAAAAATAATATAAATTTATCCTTGGTTCTTTATTTTCCTTCATTAAAAATTGTCCACTTTGCGGTATGAAAATTATAGCTCTGTATATTAAATAGTTGTTTAACATGTTTATCATTTTTAATAAAATTTCTTTAGACGGTAGTCTGCCATTTTTTATTATGAATTTTTTGGCTAGCTATAAAATTTAGTGTCTGAAAAAAATGCTTTGGATTGTTGATCGATGAGGCTCATTTCTCATTGGGTGGTTACTTCAATAAGCAAAATGTCCGCCGCAAGTAACTATGAAAAAGCCATTCTATATGCAAAAAATAACTAACTGATGTGCATTTAGGTTTAAAGACGTAATTAGATTCAAAAAAATTTATTTGGACTATTTAAAATTTGCAAAAAATGGCATCAGAAATATTGCAACTTAAGAAATTTTGGTTTTATTACGTAAAAAATACTCGTAGGACGCATGCTTTCGAGATTTGGTAATGTCAATTGGCCTTTTACGTATGATATTCGAAATTGTTTAATATTTTCTTATAAGAGTATGCTTAGGATTGTATTGATGCAAAGAAAGTTCAAATTTTAGGGCATTTTAAAACTAACATCAGTTAAGTAAAACCAAAATGACAGCCCGAAATATGTGAAAAAGTGATAAAAAATTATTATTTGAATGTGATAAATTGAGTTCTTGTTTATTTAAATATGGCAAACTAAAAGAAATATAAAATATTTAATATTATAATAAAATCTAAATTTAATATATATTTTATAAAAGTTTAATTTCCGTTATACAAATTGGATAATACTTTATTTTTTTGGAAACCATTAAGTTTGCATATGTTTTTCGTCCTGGCACACTTCAAACTAACATATAAAATGGATTTATTAACTTTTTAATGATTACAAAACACCTTCAAATATGATTTTTTTTTTCTTAAAAATTTTTTTTAAATTAATTCCTTATTTTTATTAAAAGATTTCAAAAAAGAACAATAAATTTTTGGATATCATATGCTTTCTACACGAATTCAAATTGAATCTAAAGAGTATAATTAAAATATGTTATCTCATCACTTTTCAAGGAAACCATCGAAATAAGAAGAAAAGGATCAGTGGATAGATTGTGTGTATATAATTATAGTAACGATAATCATCATCTTCATAACCGTCGCCATCAAAATCACTATCATCATCAGCTCTTGCGTCATGTTGAACATGGTCATTATGGTCATCGCATCGATGTTGTCATCATGAGTACTCTTCTCTGGCTCACCTTTTTCTCATCGCCTTCACCATTTCCCACTTACCTGCGATGTACATATGCATGCATCTTACTACCATAGAATGCCCTAAGACTGTCCATATAGGAGCAGATTTTTTACACCATAAGTCATCATCAACCATTTGTAGTCTGATGTGCTCGAATCCATCTAAGATTAGCTCGTTTTTGCCTACTATCCGAATTGCGGTCAGTTTCAAGAAATTTTTATGTCATAAATCTTTGAAAGCAGCACAGCTCAGATACCTGACCATCAGATAATATCCTCGTCGTGCGTCTCATACTCTTGTCGAGCAAACAACACAAGAGTTTCTTCCACTCTCCATTATGGCTATAGCATTTGAGATTCCTAAACAGAGCATAGATTCTGATATCTTTCAAGTTTTTATATTTTTTTTTAGTCTGTCTTATTTTTTCTCTCTTTTAATCCAATCGTATATATTTATTTACAGTCCAGTAATCTTTAGCAGAGAAATTGAATTTTTATTATAAACAAAACCAAAAAAATAAATGTAAATAGAATCGGACAGTAAAAATTTTTTAAGCTGCAATCATGGAAAAGACAAGAAGTTATGAACAACAAGTCAAGGTACGGCATCGAAATTTTGAACTGTGAAACTCAAAATTAAAACGAGTCAAAATTTTGTAATAACAGCCAACTATAAATATTGGCATAAATACGATATAAGTGGACAGGTTAATGTATAATTTTGTAGCTGATTTCACACCGTGATTTGGGCTAAAATCTTTCCCCTTTCATCTTTTAGTTATTTGAGGTTAACTTGATCGAGATAGGCGTGATGATCGTGCATTGGGATTTTTTTTTAATTCAGTAAAAAAAAGTAGCGTTTTTAGATATTATCATGACTAGAAAAGCAAATAAAATGGAAACCGTGATAAAGATAGTTAAATTAGACAGTATGTGCAAAGAAAGACAGTCAAAGATTCCAAAAATGATTTCCTTCAAAAAATCGTACTTCAATATTGATGATGAGAAATTATGATAGCCATAAAAGTAGATACAGAAACGGAGTATTTTTTTCTGTAGAGCTTTTTATTTTGGACAAATTATCGGTTTGGCAGCATCAATAAACCAAATTCCGAGCATCCGCTATTATTCCTAAACTGGCTTAAGAAGAAATTTTGGAACAAATTAATATCGGTGGGCATGTACACTATCTAAAATTCTAAATCACCATAATCGGCATCCCAACAGTAATGAAGAAACAGTAAAATTTTTTTTTTTTAAATATTTCAACATTTAGCAAAGATTCGGTATAATTTTTACATAATTCATGCACTATCAAAATTTTGAAGTTTTCATGTTGTTTCTGAGATTTAACAATTTTATTAATAAACGCTTAACCATACACGAAGCCATCATAAATTATATCAGAAATTTTTTCATAATATAAATGATAGAAAAAAATTTCTCCATAATTTACACTTTTTACTCTTGTCCACTTAGAAAATTTTTGCAAGTTTCTTTTCTTTTCGATTATATTATTAATAATGCAAAATAGATAAATATTCATAAATTATAGTATTTATAATAAGATACAACAAGGTGGTCTATAACTTAATTTTTAGAAAAACTTTGAATAAATAACTTAATATTTTTGTACAATTTTTCTAGTGATATCTCCAAAATATAAAAAAAAAATGCAGACAGTTAAAAATTATCAAATCAATTTGAACAAGATTTGGAATGTTCTTTGCAAATGTAAATTTAAAGAAAAAAAAACATCAAATGACCAAAATACCATTAGATACTATTAACTAAAAGATATTCAACAAATTCTATTTAATAATTTAATTATAGTGATCGAACTATCTCTAATATGTTGAATACAAAATAGAGAAGAGGGCCATAAACTATTTATAATAATAGTCGACAATTTTAGATGAAGTGACATCTTCTTTTGGACCTAACGCTGACTGTCTGGATGATAATACCATTTTTTGAACGAAAATTTACCTATCTAAGCCATCTTTGACTATAAATATAAATAATTCTTGACTATTTATTTTGATTGAATGAAAAATAATTTTAAGAGATTTTTTTTTCGAATTAATTGAATTTTTACAATATCAAAAAATATTATCAATAATAAATGGAAATTAATCCAATAAAAATTGATTAAAAAAAAATTTCTGTATTAGCTAGAAAAACACCTAAATTATATGTAAGCGAATATCAAATTTTGACATTGAAAAGTGAAGCTAAATTTCATATTTTTTTATATTCCAACTTTGATTTGAGTTTTTTTTTCATTGTACTGCCTAAATTGTACCATTATACATAAAAATAGAATCACTTAAATAATAATACAGCCGTACCTAAGCAGACGTTCGTTTTTACGAAAAAAATGTTCCAACAACAGAAAATTTCTAAATTACGCGTCCTGGAAACTTTTCACGCAATAATACCTAAACTTGTCATATTATTTGGCTTGTGGCGCCATTTTCTTATTGCAATAATATGTGGTTCAGAAAAAATTTTCAAAGTCTGGACGAACAAAAGTGGCTCACCTTATAACCGTAACGCTCAAACATTTTCGAAGAAATACCAAAACCCACATCAAACAGTCACTTTTCGAGAATATAGGGGCATCCCCAGAGTTACATGTGAGATTTGTATAGTCCTACGTATAGCGATTTTGCTTATTATTATATCGGCTGAGGAAAAAATGAGCCTCATTTCGAAAAGCAGCATCTAAAGCCTCTTGATAATTATAAAGATCATTTTCAGGATATTTTTCATGAATTTTTGTCCACTTCGGGCTATAATTCAGCCCTACCTAGGCGAGTCGCCTACGACCATAGGAATTGAGTTACGCACAATCGACGTACCATCATTACTGGCAGTTTACAGTCAGTAACCAGGTACAAGGTTAATACTCCAACTGTTAGTGGCGAGGACTATCTAAACCTCTACTGTCAAAAGCAGTAACAGCGCCCGAGATAATTACAAGTATCCCTCACCAGCGATACGAAGACCGTACCCGCAATATGGGTATTAACCACAGCCACCACGTTGCTGCCTAAGGCGTCTCACCATTGTTGGACACAGTGTCTTTTAACACTATGGGATACCCAGATTCCCATGTTATCAATTTTATTTTAAGATTTCTTCGGTTTGTACTCCGCTCATTGAGCTGCGGTAAGGAATCTTGTAAATCCCTAGGCCAGCTCAGATATGCTGGTTCGCCAAGACCTGAAAGTATAACCGGAATCTACCTTGGTCTTTCACCCGGTTGTAGCCACATTGCGTGCCATTTACATATATCGTTCTCTCATACCTACAACACCACTCACATCCACACTATCACGATTCACTACAATTCCATGTGCACCTAGGTTACGAAAATCCCCGTACATGCCCTACAAGGGCATCTAGCTTTCGCAGCCAGTCCACGCCCGTACAGGAACCTGTCCCGTGAATTAATACCCTAGGAACAGACCAAATTCAAATTCAGACGCAGATACGAAGCACACATTCGAAATGAACATGTGCGTCCATCTGCCATTCGAACTCTCATCCCATCGACGTTGCCAAATTTCATACATTCTGTTCATGACCAGCACACCCTGCTGGCGTGGACTCAGATCCTGAAGCTCATCATTCATAACCGGATAACCAGCAAGCGGAATGCCCACCGTAGACGGTAGTGGAAAATTCCACGCAGCACCTCCAGGTCCCATGGAATGTTTCCCATGTAAACCTACATCGCATCGGTTGCCACGGTTTTACATACATTCAATCATGCATAAAAAGCCACACGCTAAACTGAATTTATGCCTACCCTTGCATATTGGTGGCGCATAAAGTCATCCTATACATACGATGCAAACATAGCACACAGAACAAACACATCCTTGTACAAGACTTTCACCGCTCTAGATCGAAGCCCCCCATTCTTTGCGAAAAATTCGCAACAGCATGCCAACCAAACCGGCCACTCTCTAACCTTCAATCCAAGGTACCCCTCAGATGTTGCAAGTGAGGCCGAAAGCTCAGCCCCTATCTAACCTTCAATCCAAGGTACCGTACTTACTGCGTATATCGGTCCCCGACCCAAAAACCACCTGAACAACATACACACAGTCTTCCTTTCTGAGACATTCACTCCCATTCTATTACCCCATTCAGACACCATCTGCAAATAGCGGCTTCCGCTGCCTCTACCGCATACCTGCTCTCCCCCTCAATTACAAACAGAAGATCATCCGCATATGTGATCACACCGCAACTGGTCTCCTCCAATTGCACCAAGAGACCGTTCGTCATCATATTCCAGGTGGCGGGGCCGGCCACAGATCTCTGTGGACAGCCACGCATCATCTGGCGAACAACCCTCCCATTGTTCCCGCAAACGGCCGCATACTTTTCATGGAAGTAACTTCGCCATAGAGAAGTTTCTTCATATGAAACCTCCTCAAGCCGCTCAATGATGCGATCCCATCGCAGGCAATTGAAGGCACTACGGAAATCCACAAACACACCACATACGTAATTACTCTCACTCTCTGCAACATACCGTCTTACACACATCCAAGCATACTCAGTTGATTTACCTTTCGTAAATCCATACTGAGAGCCGGACACATTGAAGTCTGCCAACTTTCGAGAATACAATGGCTTTTCGAGAATACAATGGCATCCCCAAAGTTACATGTGAGATTTGTATAGTCCTACGTATAGCGATTTTGCTTATTATTATATCGGGTGAGTAAAAAATGAGCCTCATTTCGAAAAGCAGCATCTAAGGACATTTTTGTTGAATTTTTGTGCATTTCGAGCTATAATTCAGCTCCACCTATATAGATTTTTCTTTTTAAATGCTCCAATATTTGAGGATTGCTTAATATAGCCTCCGGGAATCTTTTCACGCAATATACTTATATTTTTCATATTATGTGGCTTGTGGCGCCATTTTCTTATTGCAATAACATGTGGCCCAGAGATGACTTTACGAGTAGATGACTTTACGACCATAACGGTCAAACATCAAAAAAAGTAGATGACTTTACGACCATAACGGTCAAACATCAAAAAGTCTATTTACCTTTTGTAAATCCATACTGAGAGCCGGATACATTGAAGTCTGTCAACTTTCGAGAATACAATGGCTTCCCCATAGTCGCATATATCGGCTGAGCCTCATCACTGAAGAAAACTTTTCGAAAAATTAGCATCTAAGGCCTCTTGAGCATTGTTTGAAATTATATTTATCCACAATACAAAATGGAAATTTATATTTAATGAATTTTATGTTTACACAGCAAAAAATTTATAGCTTTTATGTAAAAAATTTCTCTAAACATACTCATTCATAAATTTTTTATTTTTCAAATATAAAAATACAAATTTTGAGATGAAACTTTCTCGAAATTTGCCCTTAAATGATTACTAGTCAAACAGAATGTCGATCAGATCCATTTAGTTAAGAATATTTCAGAATAAATAATAAATTTTTTAACTAAGTATACGTGTATATTATGCATCATTTAGAAACTTAGGAATTCTTGTTTAGTTTCAGTAAAAGCACAACAACAGTTTTTTTGATTTTCTATTTCCGGATAAAAATCTCAAGCACAGAATCGGATAACACATTTTCGTGTATTTTGATGATAAAAGAATTGAAATTTGATTTCGTTTTATTTTAGAACTATGCCTTAAAAAAAGAAAATTTTCTTGTATTTTTCCCTTATCAAAAGGTAATGATACCAATACATAGTTAGAGTATAGACACAATTCGTAAAGTGTATGACATCGTATCATAGCAGATTATTTTGCATTGCAAACAAAACCTCAAAAAGACTTTATGTAATTTGTGCTTGGCATGAAATTCGATTCGTACTCGTCGGAATCATGAAACTTTTGTGTACAATCGATAGAAATTTCGGCATCCACAGAATCGATAAATAACCCCTTTTTGGGAGTACGGTCTGTGACATGAATACAAAATCGAGGAGATATTTCTGTATCCCTAAATTGTAGGACAGGAAGTGTTATAAAGTATCTTGTATGGAAAGAGGCTGTCGCGTGGCTCATGTTTTACGCTTCTTCGAATCAAACTCTCCTGACAGTAATGATGTTTACGATAACACTTTCGAAAATTCTGCACGTGACCAAATTCAGAGGCCATCATTCTCTGACTATTTTCATTTTTGGGTATCTTTCTTTGATAAAAAAAAACGCCTACTGACTAGAAACAAGTCAAGTAAAGCTCATTTGTCTTAAGCAACTATTATTGCCATCAATTTAGATGTGAATGCATCGAATTTTTCCGGAAAAAAAGGGACGCTACTTATTTGTAACTCTTTCAAAATAGTGTCAAACCGTATGTCGCTGTCAATTTTCTAAAATGTGTTCTTCTCAACGAAACAACTTTAGTGGATTACAATATCAAGAAATGAGATTTAGTATTTCCTTTTTTTTTTTTTTACTTCTACAAAAATACAATTCAAAAAACTTTGTTTTAAATCATTCAGGAGATAAAAATATCGTCTTAGTCATTTCGATGATTCTTAACGAATACTTAAAGTTAATGCCCATATCTCTTTATGAGCTGATTAGTATATACAATTCACCATTCTTATAAAAATTCGCCCATAACGAATAGTATTAAAAAATTTTGGATTTTTATTTACCTTAGAAATTATTAGATGACAATAATTCGGAAAGACGCACCGAACCACTCAGGTGCTATTTACTTTCTGGTTTTTTTTTTAACAAGAAATAATGATAATACCGACGGTAAACATTCTTAGTTGAATCTTCGTAAAAGCAAAAGTACAATAGACAAATCGAAGCTAAGCCTTACTCGGATCCCTCTCGACGAAAGTATTAGATTACATGACCAATCATCATTAAGAAGGAAAAAAAATAGAAAACAGAACATCATTCCCACGTTAATTTTATTAGAAAAAAAATCCATCAAGATTCATCAATTCATCACGGTTGGTGTATAAAAAACTGCTTCTTCTAATTAAAGGCCAAACGAATCATCAACTTGAATACGGGTCACGTGAAACCGGAACGGAATGCTATACTCTAGACATCGGAATACTATTGCATAAGAAAATATTAGTTTTTTTTTTTTTATTTAATGGAAATTTTTAACGTTTGCCAGCATAGCAAATTCAATTTTCTACTTTTCATTTTCAATTTTTATTGAATATAAACTTTTATACCACCACCCTAGACACTTTCGGTTTATTAATTGAAAATTTTATAATAAAAAAATCTAAAAAAAAAAAGTATTTTGTCTTACGAGAATTTTATGTAAAGTCAGCAAAAAAATATATATAAAAAAAAATACAAATAAAATTCAGAAAACAAATTTCCAATAAAATTTAGAAGAAAAATTGTGAAAAATCTTAAAAATAAAACTGAGAAAATTAAGTTGCGAAAATTTTCCAAAAGAATTAAAAGAAAACATGTCAAAATTTAACAAAAAATATAAAAAAAAATTTGATTATTTTGTGATTACAATGAAACAAATTGCGAAATATTTCCAATAAAACAGAAGAAAATATTGTGAAAAATTTTGCAATAAACTTTAAGAAAAAATAAAATAGTTTCAAATATTAAAAAGTTCCAAATTAAAATATCGGGTCTTTCAATAACAACTTGACACTTTTGAGTATTTATCATATAAAAAAAAAATTCAAAAAACTATTAAAAAAATGAGGGAAAAAATTTCCAATAAAACTAGTACAAAAATGAGGAAAATTTTAAATAAAATCAAAAATAAATTGTAACAAATTTCCAATAAATACGAATAAAAATAATTTATAGAAAGAAAATTTCCAATAAACTTAAAAATAAATAAAAAAGCTTCAATTTAAAACAAAAAAAAAAGTTATGAGAAAATTCCGATCAAATAAAAAAGTTTCAAATTAAAACATAAAAAAATTATGGGTAATTTCCAGTAAAATAAAAAAAAAACATTTTCAAAGAAGTTCATTAAAAATTAATGAAAAAATAAGGAAAATTTCAAATAAAATCAAAAATAAATTGTGACAAATTTCCAATAAATACGAATAAAACACTAAAACTAAAAAAAAATTATGAGAAAATTCCAATAAAATTGCAATAAAATAAAAAAAAAACATTTTCAAAAAAGTCCAATAAAAATTATTTCAAAAATAAGGAAAATTTCAAAAAAAAAATGTGACAAATTTCCAATAAATACGAATAAAAATAATTTAAAGAAAAAAAATTTCAAATAAACTTGAAGGCAAAATTAAAAAAGTTTCAAATTAAAACTAAAAATAAATTATCAGAAAATTCCATTAAAACAAAAAAATTATGGGGAATTTCCAATAAAATAAAATAAAAACATTTTCAATAAAGTCCAATAAAAATTATTTAAAAAATTAATAAAATTAAAAAATTAAGTCAAAAAAAATTGTTACAAATTTTCAAAAATAATTAATTCATAGAAAGAAAATTTCCAATAAACTTCAAAAAAAAAATAGTTTCAAATTAAAACAAAAAACCATTAATAGCAAATTTCCGATAAAATTAAAACAAAAAAATTATGGGGAATTTCCAATAAAATAAAATAAAAACATTTTCAATAAACTCCAATAAAAATTATTTAAAAAATTAGGAAAATTTCAAAAGAAAATCAAAAAAAAATTGTTCAAAAATTTCCAAAAATAATTAATTTATAGAAAGAAAATTTCCAATAAACTTAAAAAAAAAATAGTTTCAAATTAAAACAAAAAAAATTATAGCAAATTTCCGATAAAATTAAAACAAAAAAATTATGGGGAATTTCCAATAAAATAAAAAAAAGACATTTTCAATAAAGTTCAATAAAAATTATTTAAAAAATTAATAAAATTAAAAAATCAGGTCAAAAAAAATTGTTACAAATTTCCAAAAATAATTTTTAGAAAGAAAATTTCCAATACTACTACTAGGATTGGTGATTTTTAAATGAATAATTTTAGTCAAATGAAATCCAGACGATTTTCGAAATTTATCAAATATTTTCCTGAATAACTAATAAAATAATAATGCTACCTTTTTTTTGCTCAAGTTTTCATATAATTTAAAAAACAAATTGAAATGAAAATTTTATTCCCCGACCCAATTGATTGACATAAGTTCGAATCGCCCTAAATTCGAATGGCAAGGACATAACATAACACAAAAGCCAAATGTTACTTGATGCTAGGTTGGAATGTGCATCTGCACTGTGCATGGCGGAAAATTTACTAAATTGCAATGAGGGTTGCACAACATAAAATGCATGTGGATTTTGTTGAAAATATATGTAGGGGTTAGTAAAGAGAAACACACTCGATAGATAAAAATTCTCGTTGCAAACATAAGAGCAAATGTTGCTGGAGATAGTTCACTAATACATGTAAAGAAGTCTTTGAAAAACCGGTTAAAAGAAAACGGCGGATTCTCTGTGTGACATCAAGGACTCTAGGAGCCAAAACCTAAAGAGAACGCTTCCATCTACCGCCTACGTTACGATTCCAAGTCATGGAATGTCAAAGCACTTGCTTGTTGCTCTATGTTCATATCGAGCATCGGATAGCATCGCATTCATGTTGACAAAGCAGTAAAATTCTCTTCGATGCTTCTAAGCATATCTGAAAATCGGAATCTCTTCATTTAGTCGCGATGATTTCTCGATTCTCTTCATTCAACGTTCTACAGCACCAGCAATGACCCCAATGAAATTTTCTACGTCGAAGACCTCTGCGTACGCCTCTGTCTATCTACTGCAGTGCTTACTGCGCTCCTATCAACATGCCACGTTGTCGAGATAGCTCTGCGTCGTCCGCCATCGTATTGGGTGAGTAGTGCAGTCACAAAGGCAAGTCAACATAAACTTTACTGCAAGTAGTCGATCCCGCAGTAACCAATTCCAGAGTGGTTTAGTTCTATTCGGGCGGTCGATTTAAACGGGCGATTATTATGTGAGAATCCTCGACAATTTCGAATAGTGAATTTTTTGATAAACGGCAAAAAATTCAATTTTTTTCGCTACTGAACAATAATTCACTATTATCGTAGAGACCATAATTCCAGATAAAAGTATAATAATTTATAAAATATTAGATAAAAAAAAAAAATACGGATCATTTACATGTACTCTTTTTAAAATAGAAAAATTTCAAAAATCAGTTTTTTGTCCAACAATTAAACATTTTCATAATAAAGTGTTAATTGCCAATATATTTGAAGAGTGTTAAGAGAGTAGTTTCGAAATTAAAATTAATCTTAAACTAATGCAATTTTGATAAAGTATTTTTAAAAATGAAATTTTTTGATCAACCTCGAGAGAGTGATAAAAGAAAGAATATCGATTAAAACCAAACAGAAAGTGTGAAAGTTCTTCCTAATGTTGTGTTTAAGAGTAGTTGAAATAAAATTTCAACGAAAATAGATAAAAAAATTTCAATTTATCTATTTATATTCAATTAATTATAGAATTAAATAATTAAAAAAAAAAACTAATTTCATGAGCTATTTACTAGCACAGTACTTTTAAATAATAAATAACCTGCCTTTCAATAAAAGTCTATATCCTTAATACGATAAGAGGAAATTTGATAAGATCTTGAAAGAATAAAAAAAATATCCTTCAAACCAAATTAAATATGTTAGAAACAATAAGAATTGACAGGAAAAAAAATTGAATTAAAATAAGAAAAAAAAATTTTTTTTTCCGGATATTAACTAATCACTAGAAAATATATTTTCCGTAAGGATTTTGTAAGCGTAAACAGGAAATTAATCGGTCTGCGGGAGTCTTGCGATAAAAATTATAACCAAACAGAAATACTGAATGAAAGCTGTTTTGTTTGGGGGCAAAAAGCTATGAAGCTCTAAGACCAAGTTCTGTGAAATTGTAACAAAAAGAAAGGACACGAACGGAAAAAGTTCCAACCTCATAAAAGGACATAGGAAAGAAAGCAAATTACGGTTAGATAGTCAGAAATTACCACGACAAAAAAAAAAGAAGCTGATTTACTGAATATTCATTCTAATAGGATTAATTGTGTTGACAAACAAAACACAAGGCGAAACCACTTTTAAGGACTAAATAAATACTAATAATTAAAAAAAAAACAGAAATTTTGTACTAATTTCCATAAATTCGAATTTTTCTAAAAATATTTACTTTTCCGATATTCAAAAATTTTAAGCTTTTTATGGTGAAAATCTTTAAAACATTCGAAAAGTTTTAAAAAAAAAATTTTCTTTTAATGAATTTCGTTGTTTTAAGTTTGGGAAAAAAAAAAAACTTTTATTAAAAAGACTTATAAAATTTCATTATAGAAATTGTTTGTGAAATAATTGTAATAAAATTGTTTTCTTAAATTAAAAAATTAAAAATTTCTATTGTGTTTATGTGTTTTTGTTGTTGTTTTTTTTTAAGGCAAATTTTATTTGGTATTTATTTTTATCCAAGTGAAGTGTATACTGTTTTTTTTTTTGTATAAAAATAATTTTTTATTTATAATAATTTAAAAAAAGGAGAAAAAAAAATTTCATAAATTTTAAAACAAGAAAGTATATTGTTGATGGTAGAAATACCTTTAAAAATCTTTAACTTTTCATATCGACACTATTTGTTTTTAGAAACTAAATACAAATATTGATAGGATCCTTGTGTCTATGTTGTTAGAATTTTTGGTAAGTTTAAAAGAAAGGAATTTTTTTAAAAATGATCAAATAAAAATGAAACTTTATCGTAAGCATAATTTTTAATAATTTTTTTTAAGATAATTAGAAGGTTTTTTTTTTCTTATGAGTTTTTTTATCATTTTTCCCCAAGTTTTTAAGAGAAAATTTAATTCATTGCTTTAAAAAAATTTATTTATATATATTTCCAAAATTATTTAAATTGATTAATTGCAAAGAAAATAATTATTTCTTTAGAAAATTTTTAACATTTTATTTAATTACAATTTACAATATTTTATTAATAAAAATAATTTGAAAATTTTACTTTTCAACAAAATATTTTCATATTTTTTGGATAACAAATTATTTTAATAGTGTTTAAATGGAGTATTTTTTTTTTATTTATAAATATTTAACAAAATTTTCCTGTAATAATTTTCTCTTATCATGATTAAGTTATAAAATATATGTTAAAAGTTTTCCATAAAAAATGTTATCATATGCACTTTAAGTTTGCCATTAAAGATTAGCACATTGCTCAGAATATTTCTACTTATTTTTTTATAAGTAAATATTATTAAAAAAAAAAACAATTTTACGCGTGAAAATATTATAGCATATTAAAGAGATAAAGCCAAGTTTTTTAATATTGAAATGACGATTATGGATTGTGTGAAAAACAAACTTTATGTTCTGTCCACTTGATAGTCAGTGCAAAAAAACGCATTTATATTAGAGGTCTTAATTCTATTATTATTATTTGTTTTCTTAAATGTTCCCATTTTTTTCTGAGTCATAACATAGAATTAAACTTGAATATTTTACTGATAATTTATGACTTGTGTAATATTTCCTTCAATTTAATGATAATCCCCTTAATTCTAAAAAGTCTACTCATATTGAAATTCTTTTAAAAGATAACAACCAGAATGACCATAAATAAGTAAATAAAAAATCCGATTATAAAATTATGACACAATTTATAATGTTTGATAAATATTAAAAATAGCCGTTTAAAGTGATAGTGCTCCAAAAAAAATAATTTGTTACCACTTAGTTTTTACTATAAACTTGCAATATCCTCCACCATTTTCGGATAAGATAATTTACTTATAAGAATTTTTTTCTTTTAATATCGTATATATTTTTTTTTTAATATTATAAATTTAGAAATTTATTTAACTATTTATAACCATAAAAATATACTTTGTAATATTTTTTATAGTCACTTTAATTGCAATAAAAGAAATTTAGATAAAAAAATTTTTTTTTATGGCAGTTTTTTTTTTTGTTTTAGTTTTTTTTTAAAAATATAAATAATTAATAAAAACTATTTGAAATATGATTTTTAAATGTGCCAATCAAATGGACATTTTTCATTATAGCAATTTACGAATAAATAGTAGGAAAAATTTGAAAATGTTCATAAGAATTTTATATAAAATTAAAAGTGAATTTAAATTTTTCAATAAAATTAAATCATTTTTTTTCTAAAATTCAAAAAAATTAAATATCCAATAAAAATTTATACTATACCATAATCGATATACAGCAAATTTGATAAAGGACATATCGATTAAGAGTAGTACAAAAATTTTGTAATAAATTGTGCGTTCTTATAAAGAAATAATAAAAATAAATATAAAAACAAACATCAAATAAAAAACTCTCTCCGCCAAAAAAAAAAAAAAAAAGATTAAAGATAAAAAGATTTATTTCCGTTTATTTTAGGGTTAATAGAACAATTTTTGGTATATTAAAAAAAAAATATATATATAACAAAAAGATAACCAAAAAGGGTTAAGCTTGGTTAAAATGATTAATTTATCTAAAAACCTAGAAAATCCAAAGAAAAATAATATAAACTGAAATACGTAAAAAATGAAAAGGGAAAACTTTGAGAAAAAGCTAAAAGTACTTGTGTAAGAAAAACAACAACACAAAATAACATTTAAGCTAATTTGATGGAATTTTTTCCATCCATCCCTTATAATGTGTATTATTTTGAATCATGTTCAACCTTACCATCTCCTCAATCCCAACCCCCCTCCCCCCGTTCCCGTACTCGTCCTTGATAACTTGTTAAATTTTCTTACATTTTTATTTGACAATAATATCTTAATTAAAAGATTCAAAAAGTCTAATGAAATTTTGCCCAAAAAATAAATTTACAGAAGAAACTTTCTACCAAAAAGCCATCCTTTCAATTAAACAGGAAATAATATTTTAAGCACTCAATATTTATTTACAAACTCGCAAGAGAATTTAAACAGGAAATTGTTTATTAGTAGTAGTCCTTTAAGAAATTATTTTGAATTGATTGAATTTTAATAATTAATAAGTTCAAACTTAGTTGTTACTGGTCGATCTTAGTAAATATCCTTTTTACTAGAATTCATTAATTGGAAGATTATGGATATGGATTTACATTTTCTGTATACTATAGAAAAGAATATTTTTCTGTTCTTGGAGGAAACAAATTAAAAATATTTAAAATAAAAAATTTTTATCTTTGAGGTTATATAATTGAATTGTTTTCTGTATCAATCAATCGAATTAAATAATGAAAAAACTACCTAAATCCTTACTCTTATTAGAAATTTTGAAATTTAATACAATCTTTTTTAGAAGTTGAATTTGTACAAATTTTATATTAATTTTTTTTCTCAAAAGACTTTTAAATATTAAAAATAAATAACTTTAATATTTAATACCAAAAAAAAAAACTGGAATGTATTTATTGATTATATTAAAAAAATTATCCATTTCGTAAAAGTAAGATGATATTTATTCATAGAAGTATATTTTTAAAGAAAATATTTTTAACAATAAAATAAATCAGTTCTTTTAAAAAAAAATAAATATATATATATTATTTCTTATAAAATTTACCTATCATTTCTGTAAGTTTCAGAAAGCACAGCAATGTCATTTAAAAATTATTTAAAAAATAAATTTTTACGAAAAAAACTCGATTATTAAAAAATTTGCCATAATATAAAAAATAAACAAAAATTTATGGTGTAAAATTAGTATTTTATAGTAAAAAGGTCTTAAGAAAGCTTTCTATAAAAGTGGAGTGATTCTGCCGTAGCCACGATTCGAACAAATATTGTTATTGTTGTTTGTAAGGTCCGTAAGACATGTACCAGGGGCTACTTCATAGCGCCATGACCGTGAGGTCATTTGGCGAGTTCATAGTAGGTGTGGGAAGTTATCTGAGAGAGACTGGTCTGTGCTTAATAGTATAGAATATTAAGAATTTGTGGGTGATAGTGAACTGGGTACCACAGGATTGGCATAAGGGACGATTGGTGTTATAAAAAAGGAAGAGCAGTATGTCCAATCCGGACTTGTCAGCACTTTCATTGCCCGCAATTCATACATGCCCCAGGCCCCCATTGCAACTCGACACTCCTATTGCTAAGTACGCTATCACAAATTGAGCTAAGTACTGCGTCACTCGATAAGCTACAAATGACGTTAAGAGCAGTAAGGCTATCGCTAAAAATAATAACGCTCCGTTTGCTGTGGAATATTGGCCGCAATTTAAATTGCTGCTTTTAATGACCCATAGATACCTTATAAGGGAAGATTCCACAACATAGTGAGCGGATGCTGCAGCTAAAATGTTTGACGACCGAAAAAGATATTGGTGTCAGCGGCGGCATCCGTGTACAACAGTCGATAATCTTTGAATCCGTTCAACTGTTCAAGGAAAAGTTTTTTATATGTGGACGGATCAGTACTAGCCTTCTTAAACCTGACAAGAGAAGCACTTACTTTCAATTTTTCTCCCAAACATGGTTTATTATCTGGGAATGAAAGGGAAGTTTTGAATACGAGGGGAAGGATGGAGGAATTATTTTCAAGGTGGGCTATTAGAAACGATGGCGATGATGAATTCCTTTTTGGGGGTAATTTGGAAGGCATAGGTTTTTGTAAATTAGATTTAGGCGAGCTTTTCGATGATAGAATGAAATAGAATAAGGTTCCGTCCAAAAGGGCGTTGGTTATTCTAATTATCTGATTTTATCTTACTTTAAAGATTCCATTTTCCTCCACGGACCATTGAGATACCCAGGATTTTCATAGAATCTTTTGGGTGGGGAGGGAAGGGGCCCAGTGACGAATCAGATACAGTATAATTTTTTTTCTGCAAACATGAAGGCAAAGTGTGTTTGATGTATAGATTACCGCACTGTTTATGCTGCTCCAAGTATTGATGTTACGGATGGCGTTATTAGTTTGATGTTGAAGACCAACACCAGATCGAAAAAATATTTTTCTCAGAGATGAGCCTTATTTCTCACTTTGTAGATACGTCAATAAGTTAAATGCTATACATGAGGCTCTAAAAATCCATCTAAAACTAACAGTGGAGAAGCCATTGTATCTGCGAAAAATGTGTATTTTAGCCTAAAGCTACATTTAGGTTTGAATTTCTTTTAACTGTATGGAAACTGCCTTTTTTTTATTTGAAACTTTAGGATTTTAGTCTGGACCATATGTGTATGTGGTTTCAAAAAATCGGATCCCAAGTACCACAACAAATTTCAACTTGATTGGGCATAAAGTTCCCAGAACGTGTAATTTCGAGATTTGATGCGATCTTGTAGATGTGTACTATGTCCAAGGTCAGTTAACCTGTAAGATCGTACGATCTTGTAGAGCTACAAAAAATATCATTTTCACCCTAACAATTCCTAAATTTTAAAGCATTTAAAAACTAGAGTGGTTTTTTATATTTTTCAGCATCTTATAAGAAATATTTAAAATTTCTAATAAAAAAATATATCCATTTTATAGTGTTTGGAAAATATTATTCTGTTATTTAATAGTTGATTAAGCCTATTTAATTGTTAAAAGAAATAAAATTAACTGAATGCAAAATTTGCCATTTTAAAATATGAATTGAGTAAAAATTTAAATATTTCAATGTGTAGCTACAGTTCCAAACAAGATTTTCTTTAGAGATGAAGCTTATTTACCGGTCGGTGAGGAAAGTATACTAATTGTTAAGGAAATTCAAATATTTTTTATTTAATGTAAAAGTACAATCGATACAATTAAGTTCTAAATAAAACGTCATTCAAATGGCCTCCACGACTTCTTTTGCAGGAACGAATTCGATTAACACAATTTTCGAGAACTTTTTCCACTGAATCAACTGTCATGAATAGCACGTTGAATATTAACTCCTAAAGCTTGAAGAGAGTCTGGTTTATTGCTTAAGACCAATGATATCAAATAACCGCACAAGAAATAGTCTAATGGTGTTAAATAACAACTTCTTGGAGGCCATTCAATGTCACAATTTCTTGAAATAATCGAATCTCCAAACTTTTCTCGCAATAATTCGGTTGTTGCACGTGCTGTGTGGCACGTAGCCCCGTTTTCTTGAAACCAGATGTTGTAAAGATCAATTTTTTCCAATTTCGGTCATAAAAAGTTGGTTATCATCGATCTATACCGCTGGTGCTGTTACCAGCTTCATTTCAAAAGAAGTACGGACCGATGATTCCACCAGACCAAAAACCACATCAAAATGTCAATTTAGGTGAATGTAATTGGTATTCATAAATAATTTGTGGATTTTCTTCGCACAAGAATCGGCAGTTTTGTTTATTTACCGCACCACTCAAATGAAAGTAAAATGGCAAAAGTGCACGAAAAGTTGCAATTGGGGAACGATTATTTCGATAATAAAATTGAATAATTTGTAAATGTTGTTCTTGCGTATGTTATATCTGATAAAATTGTAACATTACTGATTGCAATGAAAAAAAAACTGTAACATTACTCATGATGTATATCAAATGGCCGAAACCTCACTTAGAAATCATATCACTCTTATTGGAAAACCCTATATTAAGCTGTATAAACCACACATGACGAGTAACTATTAAAAAGCTATTGTATCCGCAAAAAGCCACTCTTTATTATGCATTTTTGCTTAAAGCTACAATTGACAGGTATTTTTATTTAAAAAAAAAAGTTGGAGAAAAGGTTTTTGTTAATTCTGGAATCGTTAGTCATATGATAACCATCTTTTTGAGCCTAAGCTCGGAGATTTAAATCTGGATCACATATGGTTTTTTATCTAGACAGTGTCACGAGATATGCAATATAACAAATTTTAACTTTATTCCAAGATGCGTAATTTTAAGATTTGATACTGTAAATTGGGCCTCACGATCGTGCAATTTGATGTAGTTGATTTTTTTTTGTCAAACTATATAGAAAATCATATTTTTGCAGATAATATTAGAGCATTTAAAAAAAACAACTACCGTCAAGTAATGACCGATTTAAAAATGTCCGAAAAAAAATAACCTAAAAAGGATCGAGTATCCTATAAGAAATATCCTAAATTTTATTTGAATAAAATTATATACTTTCCTTAATGGTAAGGTTTAATCAAATTCTGATTTTAAAATATATTTTGTTAGATATTACTTCCGTAAGCATTAATTGCATAAGCTTTTACTGATTTTCTTTTTCAATTTTTACAAACTTAAATTAATATTTGTAAAAAAAAAAATTAATTTCAATTTTCGATTAAAAACAAGGAAAGAATGTGTTTAAGAAAGCTTTCTATAAAAACGGTGTTCCCGCCATAGCCACGTTTCGAATAAAATTTTTTTCAGCGATGAGCCTAAAACTAATAGTGTAGAAGCCATTGTATCTGGGGAAAAAAGTTTTATGTGCATTTTTGCCTGAAGGTGCATTTATGGTCGAATTCCATTGAAAATTACGAACGAGAGATTATTACCGTCAATTTTGAGACTGGATAATAAGAGATTTTTTTATATTGAACTCCCAGATTTTAATCTGGACCTATATATGTGGTCTTAACAAAGCAGATCTGAAGTCTCACAACACGAAAAATTTAAGCTTTATTGGGTAAAATGTTCCCAGAACGTGTAATTTCGAGCAATTAAAAAATAACTACCATCAAGCAATGGCCGATTTACAGCCAAAATTGTCCAAAAAAATCTATTAAAAAATAATCTAAAAAGGATGATTTGAATCATGAAATTATATATTTTCCGTAATGGTAAGGTTCAAGCAATATAAAAAAATTCTAATTTTAAAATATATTTTGTAAAAACAATTACTTCCAAAATCACTAATTCCATAAAAGCTTACTAATTTTTTTTCTTTAATTTTAACAAACTTAAATTAATATCTTCAACAAAAAAAAAAATATGATTAAAAACAAAAAAAAAATGTATTTATTGATTATATGAAATTCCTAATTTAAGGATATTTACAAAATTCAAATTTATTTTTACCTACAACAAATGAAATATAATCAAGAATTTTTATAAATAATTTTACCTTAACTTGTAAAAGTTTTAAATAATCACTTTACACCATTAATTAAACATTTTGTATTGTTTTCTATTGTAATTTATCGTCTTTTTGAATTGTTTCTTTATAGCACATTGTTCTTGAGAAAATTTTAAGTATCTCTCAAGGAATCAGTCTAATAAGATTAAAATTTCATAGGGACTTGTGGTATGATAGAAAATAATTTGAATAAAATCCGATGAGCTGATTGGTATGAGTTAGTCATAATTACAAGTTACTTAAATTGGTATAATTTCTTAATAAATAGTCGCCATGATTACAAGTACGAGTAGATACTTTTACGAGTTAAGAACATTTACTGAACAGCCGTGCTTCTTTACTCTAACTACCGGATTGTACCTTTTGGTAATAATAATACGTTTTGTCTATGAAATTATACGTATTGAATCAAGTCTAGGTGTCTATGTAGATGAAATCGTACTATGCAGTGAAAAGAGGAAAACTTTTTCCATGAAAGAAAGGGAAACTTTTCACGTATAAGAAGAAAAAAAAACACAGAAAATTCTATGTTCCAAAAATCTCTGTACAACACAATCCTCCAACGCTTCCGGAAGTATAATTTCTTGCAAATACCACGTATTAGGGAATTTTTGTAGAAAAATTGCCTCTTCGTTAAAGTAATTGTTTATCGCAAAATAATATTTACAAGAAATCAGGAAGACTTGCTCGACTTTGAGTAAATGAAACGTAAAAAATTCAATTTACTTTGAGTGGAAGATTTGAATATACATAAGAAGAAGACCGTCTTTTCTGAAGAAGAATTTATTGTTTAGTTGGTAAATTTTTAAAGGTAATTTCTTTTTCTTATTAGGACGAAAAATCAATTTTTTGTTGTTGTTGTTGTTGTTGTTGCTAAAATTATACAATTTGTATAAGGAAAAATTTTAATGAATGGAACATTAAAGTAGGAGTAAATGATGAAAAGTGAAATCGTTTCAATTATTCAAAACTGCACAATATCTAATTTGACACTTTGAGGTGAGCTGTTAAAATTTCCATGTGAATATATACACAAGACACGAACTTTAGTATTATTAATTTTGACGTCCATTAGACTATACTATAGATATCAAAAGCTTAAAAAGTTAACTACAACAACAAACAGAAAAGGAAGAAAAAAAAAACAAGATAAAAATAAATGAGTTTTTTGGCTAATGGAATTCTTGAATTTTGATATCTTTTCTTGTTGAATTGAAAGTGAACACAATGAATCATGGTAATTTTGTGTGGTTGATTTCTTCAAGTAATGGCATCCATTTTCTTCTCGTATAGCCTATAAACTCTACAATCTATACAACGTTTTTAAAGCTAAACAAATTTTAGCCTTCAGTCCGCTGACCATTACCGTGGTTAACAGACGTAACTCTTAGTAAATGTAACGCAATTTAATGCAATCGAAACCGTCCCCTCTACACGTTAGCTTGTATTATAAAAGATCTACAAAACGTAATTGATTTTGGCAATTACTGATTTTCTGGCATATACAATGCATGTCATTTACGAAACCCAATCAAATGTCGAACTAATTTCATCTTAATCGTTACCGTTTCTTTAGAAAATTATGTATCTAAAAATGCTTGGTTGATTGTATCTGAGCGCTATTAGTGAACCTTTACATTATGAAATTATATAAAATTGCCCTAAAAATGCCATAAATTTATATGTAAAGATTGAAGGTTGATTTATTAATTTTTTTTTTTTTTTCTAAGAAAAATAATGATTATTAATGAAAAAAGTGAGAAAAAATTATTTAATCTTAAGAAAAACTTCCTACAGGCATATTCATTTTACAATTTGGAAAGAATAGCCCCATTGTATCATAAATATCTAAAGCATAAATTAATTTAAATAATATTTTTTTAGATAAAAGTATGCCATTTTATATAATCCATATTTAAACTACCAAAAAATGTGATCAAATCTTATAAAATATTTTCTAACAGTGGTGATATATGGGGCTCGGAAAATCCACAAACCATTGTTTGGACAAAAGGTGTGTTTAGGCTGAATTTTTTTTGAAAAATTAGATGAAAATTTATTTATTTTTGTGTGGTCCAAGATAAAACTCTATAAATTTAGATTTCGACGTAATAAGACAAATTTTCGCTTTATTTTGCACAAAGTTTCTAGGACGCATATTTTATAGATTTGGAGGTTTAAGTTGGGCTCCAAGATTGTTCAATTTTGTTTACTGTTATTTGTTTCGATATTAAGTGTGCTCGGTGATTTTTGCTTCAAAAAGAAATTCGAAAATTTTCCAAAATTGGTCATTTAAAAAGCCCGCGCCAAAGTAAATGTTTTTTCTCTTAAGTTGGTACCAATTATCACATAAATTTTTATCGTGATCTGTCATCTTGTTTGTTTACTGTTATTGATTTCGTTAGACGATATCTAATGTGCTTGGTGATTTTTGCTTGTTTGTATGGAAGCCCTCTGATAAAAAGAGCAAGACGCTATTTTATAGCGCCACGATAATGAGACCATTTAGCAATGTTTAAGGGAAACGTTAGAGATTATTAGATTTTGAGGAGCATATTAAAATTTTTAAGAATTTTAAAAGGAGGATTTGGAAACGAAATAGTTTGGTAATGGGACTCTATAATAGGAGGAGTTGTATTTAAAAAGATATTTCGGGTTGAGTGGCAATCTGCTATGCTATTTTTAAAGCAGAATTTAACTACAATCTTGTGTGTAAAAAAAGATTTCAAATTTGCACATGTCCCTCAAACCGTACGCATCATACACGTATGAGTTGATGTTTTTGGTAAGAAACAATTTTTTCCGAAGCAGCTAAAGTTTCTTCGGAAAGAAATTCGAAAATTGTCTAAAATTGTTCATTTGAAAAGCCCGCGCCAAAATAAATGTTTTTTTTTCTTAAGTTGGTACCAATTATCACATAAATTCTTGTGGCTTAGAAAGGAAAATTTCTTATGGCTTAGAATTTGGGTATTTCTCACAAATCAAGGAGGTAACTTTCCTTCAAAAATAAATTCGTAAACAGTTTGGTAAAGCCATGCTTGAACGAGACAATTTGATCTCAACTCTCAAGAAATGCATAATTACGTGTGATGAACAATGTGCTTAAGAGTTTGAACAAGTTTCGGAAATACCATCTTTCACAAAGCCTTACAAAACTTTTTCTCATATTAAGGAGTCTTAAGCCTTACAAGATTTTTTCTCATATTAAGGAGTATTTAAAGAGATACTCTTCAAAATTTAGAGCAAAACCAATTTACCTTAAGTAATCACCGAATTGCAGTCTGAATATTCCTTAAAAATCATCAAAAATTACGAGTCCTGAAAAATATTTTGAGAAAATTATTTTAATAATATTATTTTTTTAAGGAGCAAAGGCAAAATTTAGGCAATATAAATAAATAAAAGTTTTATAAAAACCTAAATTTAAACTATATTTTGTTAAATTTTACTTTACCAATCTGCAAAATGGGTAATCCTTTTTACTATTTTAATAGTCCAATTAATGTGCGCATATTAGCTAAACCTAAATTGAGGCTTACCAAAGAAATCCCTTTTAATGAATATTTTTCATCTCTAAAAAGTTTTTTTTTTTTGAACAATTTTCTCATTTTTATTAACTATATCCAATCGTGTATTCTCTTTTAAAAATTAATTGATTTTCATTTTATTCTCATGAATCGAAATAACTAAAAATCAAACTAAACCATTACCAAAACTAGCACATTTAATTGAAGTCATATCCGTTCAAAATAGATAATATGATCAGGCACTAAGGAAGAAAATTCAATAATTATCATTTCCAGATACGTGTACATTCCAATTTTGATGGATTAAATTAATAAATTCCAAATGATATCGTCTTTAGATCCTACAAACTTTAATAGAATTAAAGCCCAACCCAAAAATTTATAAAAAAGTTATTTTCATTATTCTCACTAATAAAGCTTATACATTAAAGAAAAGATTGATTTTTTTTACCTTTCAAATTTTGGCATTTTTGTTCCCCCTATTTTTCTTCATATTTTATTTAAACATCATTTGATGTTTGTAAAAATCATACAATTGAATATGGCGGCGGCCAGAGTTCAAGGTTTGAAACAAACTTATTCAGATACAAAAAGGCAAAAATAATTTCAAAATCAAATTGAAATTCCTATATTTTTATTGATTTTCAGATGGTATTTATCATATAATCTTAAATATGATTCCACTCCTTGAATTTCATCGTCACTATTTGCCAGATAAATGGATGGTTGGATAAATGGTTGTTTGTTATCTTGTCTCTCGTTACTGGGTCCTAACAAGCCAACAACAGTGAGGGGTTTTTTTTCGTAATCACTTCAATTACGAAATTTCTGGTTGATGAACTACAGTCACAAAACAAACTATTATCACCATCATTCTATAATCATCATCATCATCATCATCGCCATTTTATAATCGCCATCATCATCGGCCATGTTGATCATAGTCAAAATCAGTCTGTGTCTATGCCCAACTATCAGAGATAGTCATTTTGTCTGCTTACCCAACTACGAATATTTGACTTTTTTGCTGATATTTTTATGCTGCTGTTAAACGTTTTAGCCGTTCACAATGCCCCCAAAGATCAACAACACGTGTTTATGTTCACATTCTATATACTGTTCAGTTTTTTCAACAGGTGATAAATTTATTTTCTACAATTTTACTGTCTCCTCTAACCCCCCCCCCCCTTTATCTAAACTTTCACATATATTGGCTGCGGCGAGTAGACAATAAATCCGAATGAAGACAATCTTTAAAAAAAAATATACATTTTTTCTTTGCTATTTGTATCCCTCTTTCTATATGGATAGTATAATTGAATCTTCTATAATAACACTTTGACTTTTATGAAATTGTTTTTTTTTTCAATTTCGTAATTATAGTATGTATATCGAACAGGTGTGTCATTACGTAAAATTTCTTTCATCCCTCGATACCGTTCAGTGAGTTTTAGTTTCATAAAGTTTTTCGACGATCAAACTTGTCAACTAATGTTTTTTTTTTTTTTATAACCAAATCGACTTTATGCCATCTTCAGAAATACCCCTTTCCCCCCTATCTCCCCTAATCATCTTCCTTTACTATTATTGAATCCACTTCATATTTTGACTTTTAAATTTCAAAATTTTTTTTTTTACAAAAACACAAAATGAACATAATTGCATGTTGACATGTGTTCCGAAATGGAATTTCATATTTATTTGCAACGTCAACATTTATTTTATTTCCCAAAAACTTAAATAAATAAAATCAAATTCTTAACTCTACACACACACACACACACACACTTTTTAGTCTATAGTATAAAAGCTACAAAAGCTCTACTAATATTGTGGGTCTATGGAGGAAAATTTATTCAATCGTATACGTTCTCATATGTTTCATATAATGAATGACAAAGAATAAAAACTGTTGAAAGTTTTGCTTTTCTTTCATATTTCTTATGGTCGTTTTGCTGTGAAAAATATTATGATGAAAAACTTTAAAACAATTTTGATCAATGTCTTATGGGAGACGACAACTTGAACAAGAAAAAAATCTCTACCATCTTTTATTCGTTTTATACACATTTGTGGTTTTCCATTTTATTTTCTTTCATAAAAGTTGAAATTTTTCCAAAAAGCCAACAGAAAAAAATATGAAATAAATAACAACAACTAAGAAAAGGAAACTTTTCCAAATAATCCAATCGTTTATTTAGCGCACATGTTTGTCTACATGGGATATTATATACCATATAGTATATTATGTTGGCCCAATTTTTCCCATTAGAGCAATTTCACTTTTAAAACTCAAAATAAAAAAAAGTGATCCTGCTTCGTCAATAAAGGAACTTCAACAAGAAGGAGTTATTTTTTTTTATTTGCACTAAAACTTGTGGTTGGATAGAAAAAAAATTTAAAAAATTTTATTACGATTTTTTTTTGCATTAAAATTTTATAAGGTCTCCAATTTATTAATTTTCTTCTTTTTTTTTGGAGAGGGGGGGAGGGGGTTGTGAACAGAAAATTAAATATTATTTTATAATACAAAGGAAAATGATGGTATAATTTTCAACCAACCATATTAAGAGCTGAACGCAATGGTGACAAGCAAGAAAAAAAACCGCTGTCACAATTTTATAAAACTTTCATAAGCTTATAGGCGTGCACACAATAATGAACATCAAGTTTTAAATTCTGTGCATAATATTTCCATCCAATAACTGCAAATTTAAGATAATAGTAAAACTTCAAGATTGTAATAGTATCCAAAAATATTCATTTGAAAAGCCCGCGTCAAAGTAAATGTTTTTTTTCTCTTAAGTTGGTACTAATTATCACGTCGATTTTTGTCGTAATCTGCTATATTTTTTGTTTACTGCTTCTGGTTTCGTTAGTCGATGTCTAGTTTGTTCGGTGATTTTTGCTTATTTGTAATCTATGCCCTCTGATAAAAAGAGCAAGAGGATATTTTATAGCGCCACATTAATAAGACCATTTAGCAATTTCTACTCCCATATAGCTATGCGTTGCCAGCTTCGTTAAAGAAACTAGTCAATAGTTTATTGAAGGGAAAAGTTCGAGATTGGAAAATTTTGAGAAGCATATTTTGAGAAGATTAAAAGGAGGATTTGGAAACGGAATAGTTTGGTAATGGGACTCTACAATAGAATGAGTCATATTTGAAAAGATATTCCGGATTGAGTGGCATTCTGATCTGCTATTTTTATAGCAGAATTTACATACAACCTTGTGTGTAAAAAAAGATTTTTTTGTGGCTTAGAATTTGGATATGCCTCACACAGCAAGGAGCTAAATTTTCTTCAAAAGGAAGGACACAAGCTTCGGAATGAGTCTTTATAATGAGCCGATACCAAAAAACCATATTCAAGTCTCTCGATGCGACGGTGACTGTTTTCTTTGATTATCGTAGTGTTGTTCAGTGGGATTTTCTTCAGGAAGGATAAACCGTCAATAAATAATATTATCTGAGCTTTATTAGCCATTTAAAAGAAAATGTATGCAGCAGAAAAGATTTAGTTGTTGCAGAATAGTTTTTATATTTTACATGACGCTAATGCACCCCGTAAAATTTCGTTGAGGTTTTCGCCAAATATTTGTATACATACAAACAAATGTAGAAAAAATTTTGGCGAAAATTTCCATAAATGTCATTCTACAAGCTGAAATAATAACTTCGTGGAATAGTTTTAGGGTCCATTTAAGTTATAGTGGAGCATTTCCAAAAGGATCTGAAGGCATTACTGACAAATAGTTCTGAAAAGTGTTTCGAAGGGTGTGTTACTATCCAGCCATGCCATCGCATTGTTGATCACATTCCATCCTCTCTTAAGAGGAAAGAGTATTGTCCAGGAGTCTTTTTAGATATTGCTCGAGCTTTTGATTGTGTGTGGCATCCTGGACTCCTCCGGAAACTCAAGAGCTTTCTTTCTTCAACATACTACCTTATCGTAAATTCATATCTCTCCCGACGTCATTTCCAAGTTGCAATTAACTCAGAATCCTCGGAAATATATCCTATTCTATGCGGAATCCCATAAGGTAGTATGTTTGGTCCTATTTTATATAATATTTATACCCATGACATCTCATCTGATACTAATACTGCATAATTCCTACTTATTCAAATGATATAGCTTCCAACAATTTACAATCCCATATACACAACCTTCAATCCTGATTTAAAAGATGGCGAGTGAGGGTAAATAAACAGAGAAGTGCTCTCATTACTTTCAATCAAGATCCTCCGTAAAATTTTTGACGCTTCCTTTTATATTCGTAACAGCGTAAAATACATGGTGATCTTAATGTTCCCTCTGTTCAGGACCTGTGCATAATCCACTTGTGAGAGAATTGTCCTCTACCGCCATTCTCAGAAACACTCATCGGAGGTGACTTAAGAGACAATGACCTACAGATTTTTTAGGGGAATCTAACTTCTGTTAGTTGGAGAAACACCGATGGGTGTTTACTCCCACTTCATGATGCTAAGATTGTTAATTAAAAAATAAGGTTGTGTTTATAATTACCACCAATAATTTGGCAATTTACAAAAAGACTCCCGAAGGGTATATCAAATGAAGCCAGTTATTTGGAGCAATAAAATATATCCAGACTATCAACTGATATTTTGTGTTTTATTTAATAATTCCGGATAGTCATTTAAAATTTAAGTGAAAAATATTTTAAGTTCTATCGAAATAAATACGAAAAGGTTTTTTTTTGCGCCATAAAGGTTGCCTTCTTAATAAATATAACAAAACTCCTTCATATCTTTACTTAAGCCTTAAAATATTTTACATTATATTAGGGAAAATATTCTACGTTCCTCGAATTTTTATAGAACTTTCACTTTAATTTTATTTTTGGAAAAATCCAATTGCTGAAAGCGGTCAAATTAAAATTAGAAGAATTTGAAAATATTTTCTAAGATACCAAATTGAACTTATTGAATATTCATCTATTTTTCTACCATAGAATACTATTAATTTTTTGTAGAAGATTTAAGCAGAAAGAAGTCTATGGGACAAGTTTTCAAATTGGATAATCATTATCGATAACAAAATCTGAATAAGAAGCTTTTCACAAGCTTACACGAGTCGTTGATGAGTGGTCACCACCATTCTTCTTCCCGTTGATGAGTGGCCACCATTCTTTTGCCCATCGTTATTACGATCGGAGTAAATGCGCTTTAATAAAGGCGGATTTTTTTTTCTTTCTTCTCATCCAATTTTCTGTTAAATTTTATTCACCAATTAAAAATTCAATAAATACCATCTGAAATTTACATAATTTCCTATTTTATTTATTCCATTTTTGTTAATTTAAAAAAAAAAAATTTTTTTGGATTTTATTCCAAATAGCATTGAGCTTTTTCTTCTGTTTATTGTGGCTCAATCTCTCCATAAATTTGAAGCTTTTTTTTCCGGTTGTTGATTGTTTTTTCTTGTTGTGCCTGTGTTCGCTTTTTGAATACGTTTTGTAAAAAATTATATTTGACAGCGAAAATAATGATTATTGTTCTTGGATGAGGCTGTCTTTTTTTTGAATCGTGAACATTTTCAACACATTCCTTCATAAATTTCAAACGAAAAACAGAATTCCAAGCTATTAAAAACATGGAATTTTGTATCTTTAGCAAAAATTGGAATTTGTTCTATCATGAAAATTAGAGGGAAAAAGGCAAAGAAAGAAAAAGTAAATTTCGTATTTTATATGTCACACTTTGGCATTACCGGATTCGTATGGTAGCTTCTCAGTGTCACCATTATTTAATGTTGTAATATTCCCACGGTGGGTTGAGGTGGAACATGGAAATGCTCAACAAAAAAAAATCTTCTTTCTGCATTCTAAATATATAAAACGATTAAAAATCCTTAAATTTGGATTATAAATTATTTTATTAGCATGCAATCATTCCGTTTAGACTGTGGAATTCCTTAGACTGTAAAGTTAAATATGATCGCTACTGAAAATTTATACGAAAACGAGTCTATCCTGAGGCAAAATATATGCAATCATCGTCAATGTTTATTATTATTTAAAGTTAATCTTTTTGTGGCGCCTTCAGTCGAAGTGAACGACCACCAACTACTGAGAGATTATCTAAATTTTAATATGATTTTTATAAAAAATCTCTTTTTTAATTTAGTTTTTTATGTAGAAATATTTTCAAAATTTCATTACAGTTTGGATAAAATCTTGATTGAATTTTTATTATATTAATAATAATTGTAAATTTGTACCAAGCTAATTTTTTTAAGAGAAGATACAAGGACATCGGGTATCGAAGAACAAAAAAAATTTATTTTATAAATTTAAAATGCGAATGGAATTTTTTATAACGAGAGATGTGAATGGAATTTTTTATAACGAGAAATGCATATTTCACGTACAAATGGAACGTTTAGATCACGATGGATAAGAGTGTTTCGTACATAAAAGGGAGCATTGACCATTTTTCGAAGGATGCGGGATTGTAGGGATCGGATTAGAAGTGAATTGAAATGCTTTGTCGAAACCCAAAGATCGATTCTGTATGCGCATATCGGTTTCAGTACCATATTATATAGTAATCCGTTCCTTTTTATTATCAGTTTTGACCTACTGTCTAGGAGTTATAGTATTTTTTTCTATTACCCATTGAGTTCACTTCTTTTACTTTTTGTGCGATTCTATAGAATATTAATGGCTGTAGAAGGATCTTTGTATTGTATAATGATGACTGTATTATCAACATAAATTATGGGAAGGATGTTAGTACGAAAATGAACATTTAAATATTGTAAAGTATTGGATCTAGGAAGCTACCCTGAGGCACACCGTCAAAAATAGGATAAATGTTAAGAAACTCAATATTTTTAGCTACCTAAATTTTAGGATGTGGATATAATCGGCGGGTAGTATATTCAAAGCAATCTAGCATGGCATACACAGTCAAAAGCGTGCGAAATCTGAAGAAATACGCCTACGCCATGACACCGCTGGATAGCAGAATGCTCAGTTCGAAATCCAAATTGATGCTGAGGAGTCACATTATCGGTTTCAAAAATGGGATAAAAGCTTTTCAAGATTGATTTTTCTAGAATTTTGATAGAATGAAAAGAAGGCTAATGGGTCTATATGAGGTTGGTAGTTTTTGAATTTATTGGGGTTTTGGGATCATTTTGTAAATAGAAAGTTTCCAAAGAGAAGGAAAAAATTTTGTGCGGCCTAAACTATAGATTATTAGGACGAGGTTTTTTTTTGGATAATTGTTTGAGTATTTCCGAAGTTATGAGATCATATCCTGAGATTTGAGAATATTTGATTGTCAATCTCCTTAAAGGATTTTAATTATCTAGATAAAAATTAAATTGTAAGAATTTGCTTATTGAATTAATTTTTTTTTCAAATACTCATCCTGCCATTAAAAAGAAAATCTTAACTTCTAATTTTCATGATTAAAAAGATTGAAAATAATTTTTTAATGTTTTTTTTTGGGAGGGGTTTTTTTGGGAGGGGTGGTTGGTGATTTATAAAGGAAAAAAAATTGCTAAAAAATATATATTTGAAATAAGTATTAAATTCCAACGCTGATAATTGATTGGCAAAGGAAATAATCGAAGTAAGTTTAATGGCCAAAAAAGTCCTCCCTCCGTCTATTGACCCATTTTATAAAGGATTTTTTTTGTTCACATAAACATAAATCTGATAAACAGTGATATTACATCTCGTTAAACAAATTTATATTAGCCATAGTAGAATGAATATAGAATCTGTTATTCTTATTCTGAAAGCCATTATCTTGATAAGCAAAGGTGGGCGAATTTTCATAACAATACTTATTGCTAACCTGTCACTTTGGTCGATATTGAAATATCAATTTCAGTCGATATTGAATTTTTTTTTTATTCTTTTGACTATTGAAGCAAACGTTTATCTTTTAAATGTCAATTTTGTTTAGTACATGTCAGGAGAGAAATCTAAAGAAAAAAATATTACAGAGTAATTGAATAAGTAGGAAAGGTATTTTAATAAATTTCCAGGAAAGAAATTGTACAGAAAAATTAACGTGGAAATTATCTGTCAAATCTGTCAGTACAGAGGCACGGCCGAAATGATGACGGTAGTGATGAAGATGAAATTTTCTTCTCAATAATCAATAGATAATATCTGAAGATGACAGATTATTTTGGTATATATTTTTTTTCAACTAGCAAAATATTAGGAAAATATTTTCTTAATTGTTATTTGGTTTTAGTTTTTATCTGATGTTAATTAGAATGTTCGGTAAGGAATTTTAATTTTATTCTATCTTTAGATTGTTTTAAATAAAGAAAGAAATATCAAAATAGCTTTTTGATTAATATATTAAAAATTAAGTATAGATTGTTTTTAAGACAAAAGATAATTTAGGACTCCAATTGAACTTCTATGATTTAGTAATATAAATAATTACTGTATAGTATAAAATTAATTTTGAATTAATTTTCATATTAATTTATTGTTATTTCAAATAAATTTATTATAGCATAAAAAATGTTAATAAATATATATTTTTTTTGGTGATCTTTTAATATATTTAAAAAACTAGTAGATTTTTTAAACACGAGGGCCAGTAATATGACACATAAAAAAAAACTTCTCTACGAGGTGTGGTAACAAGCAATTTGAGAGCAATCTAACAACTTGTAGATTTTACTTCCATAGCTTATATGTTAGTCCTTTTTAAATACGTAGTTCAATTTTTAACCACATCCGATTACTACATGATTCTATTAAGCGTGAAAACTATAGTTTTGTATTTCTAGTGTATTAAGAAAAATTTATCAGCGAAATGTAGGGCAATAATGTAACATCAAAATTTGGTGTGAGGGCTCTTGTGAGGTCAGACCGTCGATTACTATTGAACTTGATGAGTGAGTCTTTAAAAAATTCAGCAAAAATATATTCACCATAAAAATGCTCTCTGTCAAAAGATCATCTTCATAAATGAATTTTCGTCAGAAAGGGTGATTCTCTGATCCTCAGCGCCTCATTCACCTGATCAAAAAGAACAAAATTCCCTAAACACTACAAAAAAACTTGAAGGGTCGTCATCTCATGACCATTGAGGATTCTTTTACAGGAGAATTGTTATTGACATCACAGTGGAATATGCAATTTTTTATAACGACTATCGTACAATTTATAAGCAAAAGGATCATTAGGGTTTTAATGGATCACAAGAGTACTTTTTGAAAAATGTTCTACTGAAAGGATTGAATTCGATAGGAATTGGATGGTCTCGTTGATTCCAAGAATTCTATTCCATATGTCCATATGGGTTTTTTTTTTAGTTTAGATATAACAATTTACGTGAACGTTTTTATTTTCGTTCATATAAATAAAAAGGGGTATTTCTTAGCAAAGAGTGAAAGTAACACGAACACTTTTTTGTTCATTAAGTTTTATTCTTAATGAATAAAAATTTTTTTGTGTTAATTAAGACCATTTTTTGTCAGAAGGGGTGATCCTGTGATCCTCAGTGCCTCGTTCACATGATGAAAAAGAAGAAATTCCCCAAGACCATAAAGGATTAGATTCGGATGGCATCGGTGACCCCTAAGAATTCTGTTCAGTATGTCCATGTTGGTTTTTTTTAGTTCAGATATAACCATTTATCTAAACGTTTTTGTACTTGACTGTAGATAAAATTGTTTTGTAAAATAATATTATCATTGATATACATGAAAAGAGGTATTTCTTAGCAAAGAGTAAAAGTAACACGAACACTTCTTTGTTTATTTAATTTTATTCTGAATTTTAAGGCGGTATCATCAGTAAATATAACTTTTTAGGTTTTGTCGTTGGAAGGAATATCTCGCAGAATTATTTCAGGTATCTTAAAACATCACTGCCGGGGGTGGGGGGGGGGGGGGTGGTGTTTGGATTAGATTATGATAAAACCATATATCTGGAATAGGGGGGGGGGGGGGGGGTGCATTAGATAGAATATTTTTAATTTCTGCTCTAAAGAAGAAACTATAAATTCTTGCACATTTCTGAAACCAAATTTGGATTTATGTTGGTTGCTAGGATAAATTTTCAAGGACTTTTTTTTATATTTGGTCGTACCAACTTTTTTTTTACAGATCAAAAATATACATAAAAAACTTATTTTTATTATGAAAATACCTGATTTAAAAACTCTTTATAAAAATTTTGAATAATTACAAAAATTAACAATTTTCACGTACGATTTTCCTTTTCATATTTTTTATGCGAACATTTTTCATTTACTTTTCACATATAATAAAATTAGAATTTCTTTTACTGTACCAATATTTTAATTTAAACATTCTATAAATTATTTAAATTGAATTTTATTTTAGTTGATACAGTATCGAAGCTAATACGAATAATGTTAACATATCGAAATGCGTGAATTTCATTCGTAAATTGAGACGTGATTGCTAGAGACAAACCAATATATACAATATATAGTTTTCCATATTCTAAACACGTTCAAAACCTCAATGAGTTGATTTTATTGTTTAGATTGTGTAAATACAAGTTCCTATATGACCTTAAACATGGTATGGTAATGTTGAATATTATTCAGAAAACTGGCAATATCTTATTTTCAGTGAATAATAATATGTGGCCCATAGTCGTGTAAGGATTCCAGATTGAGTGCTTAACATCCTTGGAAAATGGAGCAACAGCATTTGACTTTGGTTTATTTGAGTTAATTTTCGTTGAAAATACGTGCGCTTAAAAATAATTTATTCCAAATCTAATGGCCACGATTTGATACTAAGTTATTTGGAAGTTTTCACGTTTGCATTGGGAATTTCGAAAGAAACTACAATTTCTTATTTCTTTTATTTTGCAAAAATAAATTCCTTTAAAGATGAAGCAATTTATTTTCGTCTAATCCAAATCTTTAAATGGTAAATATTTTGTATAAATTAATAGTATACTTATGAGATAAGATAGAGAAATTAATTAAGGACTTGTCCTGATATCTTTCCAATACTATCAAAAGAAAATGCTTTAATCAATTTTTCTTCAGTTTTTTTTCCTTGTTTAGTAAAAATTATTTTGCGATAATGTAAAAATACTATTACATAATATATTTCATTTAAATCATAGGAAAATCGTCTGTAATATATTAGATATTATAAAAAGAAAAATACGACAAAAAATATGCATATAACAAACGAAGCAATATATCCCATAATCCATAAATGGAATATCGTAATAGGATGGGATAGGAAAATGTTGGTAAAGTTTTCGTGCCAGCACAACGGAAAGGTAAGCCGCATTTTTGTCTCCTCGTTGAATTTATCTGTACTTTATAAAAATTCACCTAGAAAAGCATAAAATCGTTGTCAGCATTATCGGATTTGTATCGATCAAACACCGTACATAGTCCTGTGGGCTTTAGTCTATAAATTTTCTATAATCCGACTATTCCTAAATCAACTTCAAATGAATTTAAATTTCTACCTTTCTCCATTCTATTCGTAAGAATTTTTTTTGCTTCCAATATTTTCCATTTTAGTCAAAAATATGGCAATCATTTGATCATTTATTTGGTAAAAATGTTCAAATTTTGTTGTCAACAAAATCAGATAGAAAAATTGATTTTGCTTAACTTTGTATCGGAAAAAAAGAAAATCTTTCGCTTAACTTAACTTTTGGATACGAATTTGTTTAGATAAATTTTTTTATAATAGCAAAAATAGAAAGTAATAAATTATCGATTAGATACTCACTTTCGGTACTCTTTTTGGTATAATAGAAAAATGTTCAAATTGAATAATTAACTGGAAGAAGGAGGTATCGATTCTTTATTGGAACGAATCTTTTAGAGAAATCATTTATGGAAATCTTGTGATAATTTCATTTTCCGACGTGATGATATTTTCAATTTTCAACAAAAAATGCAAATGATTATGTTCTCTGCCAGAAATATTGCGTTTTTCCATATTTCACCTTCAATTCCATATAAATGAATACAGAAAGTCGATTTGTTATTCTAAATAGTGGGAGTCACTAGCGGTGAATAGGATATACCATATAGAAATATCATCGTAGCTTCGAGTATCTACAATAATGTGTGTGCTTACACAATTTAAGTCATCGAATAGAATACCTACTACAGATCGACATAGAAATTTCTACGTTTTAATTGACATAGCATAGTCGGTAGAAGAAATTTCTTCTACTATATAGTCTTAGATAGAAAAATAAACAAATTCGAAAATGGTCAAAGATGAAACGATTCGTTGGAGAAATTATTCTCTTTTTCCAGTAATAAATATTATATGCGACTCGACAAGCGGTACATGTGTAATTTATTAGACTAGAATCTGTGCGTATAAATAGAAAATGATTGGGGGGATGTTTTGACTGTAGAAATTAACAAGTCCACCCAACTGGTTGTAAACTTCTGGCACTCAATGTTGTGTCTATTCATTTTTTATTATTATTAAGATCCACTATTGCTCCCCTATACGACTATGTGTATATCTCCATTATAATTGAATCAAAATGAAACAAGTTATAGAAAATGATATATTAACTTCTATACAAATGAGATGATAGTGATGGGGATAGATGGTCTGGACTGGAGACAGTAATCCATTGCAGTTTGAATTATGAAAGCAGCTCTACCGATTAGACTCGGCGTACTCGTATATTGTTGATATTAAAATTGATTTATACTAAAATGACTAGACTTTATTGTAAATTTTTTTTTAGATATTTATGAGTGTAAGACTTCTGGAAAAGTATGCAATTATTTTTTGGGTGAATTGGAAGCATCAATTTAAAAAAAAAGGGTTTTCCATAACAATTAAGAATTATGGTTAAAAATTAATAATAGTAAAAAAGCTCATCCGATTTAAAGTTATTTTAAAAAAATTAAATTTTACCGAATAAAACTCAACAAAAACATATTACATCAAGTTAAGACCTCTGAATTATTTTAAGACCTTTGAACTATTCCAAACCTTTTTTTTTTTGTTATTATAAAATTATTGATACTTTTCTCTAAATATTTGGATAAATCCTAAAACTAATAAACTACAAAATTTAAAACCATACATTATTATAATGCTTAACATCCTCAATGGGGTTGCCGCATTGTTAACTCTCAAGGAAAGATTCTTCAGGAAGCTCTATTACATAAATCTTATCAAATAACTTCCCCTCCAAATCCAACAGACTCGCCAACTTCTAGTTCAAAACGTCCTGATATTCTCGATTATTTTATTAGCCCTTGTTTAATTACTGTTTTTGATTTAAACTCTGTCATAGTCCTGTTCTCTTTACCCTTAATTCTAAGCCAATCTTAAAGATTTAAAATATATTTAGAAGTAATATGGAAATTAGAAAGCACTATAATGAACGGCATGAAATTTATACAAGATCGCTTAGTGACATATTTCTTTATGGAAAGCCACTAGACAGTAACTGGGTAAAACCAGACAAAGAAAAAGCCGAAGTATTTGCTAAACATTTAGTAAATCCTTTTGCTCCACATGATGGTATAAAAGACAAACAGCAACTAACAAAATTATCGAATAACTAATGTTTCCAGTCCCTATCAGTCTTCCTCCCAAAGAGTTAACTTAAGCCATCGGAAATTAAATCTTCTAAAAAAGCTCCTGGTTATGATCTAATAACCACTCCTATTCTGAAGTAAATTTCCCCAAAAGCTTTAGTTTTAATTACATACATTTTTAATAATATCCTGTGCATAACCTATTTTCCTTTACTCTGGAAATTTACTGTCATTAAAAATGATTCCTAAATCAAATAAATCTGTTAATTCTCCTTCCTCCTAAAGACCTATCAGACTCTTACCAATCCTGAATAAAAAATTTCTATTAAAATAACTCTATGGATCTGAACATTCCACTATCCAGCAATGCCATCGCATTCTTGATCGAGATCATTGCTCACGAGTATTTTTAGATAAATTCCAAAATGTATGATTTATTTTGAAGAATATCAAATGAAATAATTAATATTGATTTGCTGATATCAGCAATATTTCTTGCATTTATCACTGACTTATCAGACTGCACATGTCTAAGTCAACAGAAAAATTTATAAATAAGTTCTTTTGTATAATGTTTCAATAATCTATGCTTGTCATATAATTATTTTGATGCGATTTAATTTTGCTTAATAAGTAAAAATCATCTATAATTTCAGTTTTATATTTTGAATTTATTCCCTAAAGGTATGAGGCATCCTGGGTTCCTCTAGCAATACAAGGGCTTTATTCCTTTAACATACTACCTCATCATTAGCTCAACGATATTTCCAAATTGCAATTAACTCAGAATCCTCGGAAATATATCCTATTCTAGCCGGAGTACCACAAGGCAGTATCGTTGGTCCTATTTTATATAATATTTATACCCATGACGTTACCGACAACTTCTTAAACTACTTAACAAACGCTCGAAACTAACAATCAAAAATAAACTTTGGGGTTCAACGAAACGTTCCAACTCCTATTGGGTCCCGACCTTATAATCTAAGATCCTCCGTAAAATTTTTGATTCCCACTATTTGTTCAGGATTTGAGCATTTCCCGCTATCAAAAATGTTGGTAACAAACTATTTGTTCAGGATTTGAGCATTTCCCGCTATCAAAAATTTCACTCCCGTTTATCCTATCATCATAATAACACTCTTAAGGGACAATAGCCTTGAGATTTTCTTAAGGAATCTCACTTACGTTAGTCGGAGAAGCGCCAATGGGTGTTTACTCCCACTTCATGATGCACAAGATTGTAAATTAAAATTTTATATAAATCTGCTAATACAATTGTAGTTGCATATAAAAAAAAACCATATCCTTTTCCACCGCAACAATAACTAATTTTTGTAAATTTGTTTTCAATTACTTTCCCCAAACACAACCGAATGGATAGTTATAATAATGGAAAATATTTTTTTTTTTTGGCAATTACTTTCCAGAACACGAATACTAATACTCTTAAAACACTCATTAAAGTACTAGAAAATCGATTTTTAATAAATGCGACCATAGTCCCCATTGCGGTTTACTAGGGTATCTTCAATTTATCTTGACTACTCACTCTCCCCCTTTTGCCAATCTAGATTTGTCCGAGAATATAGTATAAGGAATAAGGAACATAGAAAGAAATAAACTCATTGAGGTTGGACTCTAATTTATTGCTGTCCTGATTTGGCATCTTTCATTAGATTCCTTGGAAAATAATGAAAAATTTGCCACTAAAAATAAATGATTTGGAGTTCCTGTTGACTCCCTTCACAATTTCATTCTATTACTCGAATTTCCTTACCCTTCCGAAGCTGTTTACTATCTTGGTCGTTCGGTTGTGTAGAATCTACTCCAATTTAATAGGACGATTTGACACTGAGATGGAATAGGTTTAGGGAAAAAAAAAGATTTTTACCAAAACTCTATAATCCCAGAAAGGTTTTTGGTTAGATATCTAATAAACTGTTCGTATAGAATCCTTTAGATATCTAAGTATTATAAAAACAGAAGGTAGAAGAGTAAAATGAGGATGACTGAAAGAAATATTGAGCGGAAGAAATGCTTTTCTTTCTTTCCTGATCATAACTTTCTCAGTTTCCGAAAAGTAAATGAGAAAATAGCAGTTATTTTTCTTCTTCTTCTTTAGTACGAATATTTGCAGACGGCATCCCTTCGAAAATGGTAGAGGGCTTTAATGCTCCACGTGATTGTGAATATGTGATCCAAAATATTAGAGTATATTGAGAATATCTTGTGTGCGGCCTAGAAATGACACATAATGAGTTCCGATTATATGGGGATCCGAACACCCTGGGGGGAAATGAACACTGAGCCGTAAATATCATTTGTTACAATGTCGTCGAGATTTTACTTAGAATTGTCGTATATAATGGAGCAGTTTCCTAGACGAAAAAAAAAACCCCACTTACAAAAATTACAACTTCCTTCTCTTACCCTATATCCCTTTTCCTTTGTATATATATATAGTATAGGGGGGGGGGGTTGGCAAAAAGAAAGTATTTTCCCCCAACACTTAGTTCCTTTACATTTAAGCCCACAAATGAAAAAAAAATTTTTTTTTTAACTTTCATCGCACTTCTGTGTTCGCTTTAAGTTCTTTAAGGCTTATGAGTATTTTTGTCATATTTCATTTATTATCAGCATGCCTAGTGTTAGGTTTATCGTAATTTCTTTTAGATAATGTTTAAAAAATATTTATGGCGCACTTTATTTTTACCCATTGAGCGTGGATAACGCGATTTATTCAAAGGTCATGCATGATTACGGACACGAACCGATAAAACTTTCAGCAAATGGGCTCGTAATTGATTTTCCATCAAAAAAAAAAAAAAAAAATCTGACGATAACAGAAAGGCAGGCTCATGTCCATCTGACTAACATAAAAAGAACTCTACTCCTTGAATAAGGGAAGATTTTTCTCTCTATTAAAATAGAAAGTTTTCCGATGAACATAAAGCGGAAAAAGGAAAATGAATAAATCGATAATGCTCAGATGGAAAACTACAATATTAACATCATCATCCGGAGGCATGAATAACAATTTAAACGTGTAATAATATTAAAGGTGTGCTTTAAAAAGGTACATATCTCTAGTAGTCGTTGTTATTCGGATAACTTTTTTTTCTCTATTTCATCCTTACGAATAGTCTGAAAAATATTCTTTATCGTAAACAACTTTTAGCAAAAACTTTTCCACAAGTGATTTAATATATGGTATATCTCCTTAGGAAATCATTATTAATAAAAGTGTTTACTGGAGAACATTTTTGGTTGAATATATTGTATTTTGCTGGAAACTTTTTGCACGTGTTTTGTTTTGTTGCCAGTCGTCCAGTTATTAATTTATCTTTGAAACATATTCAAGGATAACATGGATTTTTTTCTTCCTCGCCAAAAAAAAATATAAATAATTATTTTCAAGAATAAATCATAAAGTTTATATTCAATAAGTGAAAAGGAGGTACTTTTTATATAATTAAAAATCAGTTTCCAATTTTCTCTTTTTTGTGGTCAATGGCGCCCAAATTCGTAATCATCATTGTGGAGTCTTTCGCATAATCGTGAGCTGCGAGCAACAAAAATGATGTTCGTCGATAGCCAAGCAGCTTTTAAGATTACTTGAGTCCCATTAAATGATGCTGTACTCAACGAGATCTAACATAACCTATACAATAATAGGCGTATTTAGTTCGATGGGATGCTAGAGTATGTGGAAATTATGTTTGATAAACGTGGCCA